>CM038147.1:311259677-311852652 GCA_021437245.1 Aegilops speltoides | reverse complement strand
TTAGTGTAACGCGAAGTCGAGGTGGACATCCGCGGTAGCGACGATGGGCGCCGAGACAAGCACGTGACACCATTGCCACCCTGTTTTAGCGTAACGCGAGTCGAGGCGGACGTCGTCGCGGTAGCAACGACGGACGCCGAGACGAGAACGTGACACCATTGCCTCCCTGTCTTAGTGTAACGCGAGTCGAGGCGGATGACGTCGTGGTAGCGACGACGGACGCCGAGACGAGCACGTGACACCAGTGCCACCCTATCTTAGCATAACGCGAGTCGAGGCGGACGTCGTCGCGGTAGCGACGACGGACGCCGAGACGAGCACGTGACACCAGTGCCTCCCTGTCTTAGCGTAACACGAGTCGAGCCAGACGTCATCGCGGTAGCGACGACGGACGCCGAGACGAGCACGTGACACCATAGCCACCATGTCTTAGCGTAACGCGAAGTCGAGCGGACGCCGCCGCGTAGCGACGACGGATGCCGAGACGCAGCACGTGACACCAGTGCTACCCGCCTTAGCGTAACGCGAAGTCGAGGCGGACGCCGCCGCGTAGCGACGACGGACGCCGAGACAAGCACGTGACACCATTGCCACCCTGTCTTAGCGTAACGCGAGTCGAGGCGGACGTCGTCGCGGTAGCGACGACGGACGCCGAGACGAGCACGTGACACCATTGCCTCCCTGTCTTAGCGTAACGCGAGTCGAGGCGGACGACGTCGCGGTAGCGACGACGGACGCCGAGACGAGCACGTGACACCAGTGCCACCCTATCTTAGCATAACGCGAGTCGAGGCGGACGTCGCCGCGCTAGCGACGACGGACGCCGAGACGAGCACGTGACACCAGTGCCTCCCTGTCTTAGCGTAACGCGAGTCGAGGCAGACGTCATCGCGGTAGCGACGACAGACGCCGAGACGAGCACGTGACACCATTGCCACCATGTCTTAGCGTAACGCGAGTCGAGGCGGACGTCGTCGCGGTAGCGACGACGGATGCCGAGACGAGCACGTGACACCAGTGCCACCCTGTCTTAGCGTAACGCGAGTCGAGGCGGACGTCGTCGCGGTAGCGACGACGGACGCCGAGACAAGCACGTGACACCATTGCCACCCTGTCTTAGCGTAACGCGAGTCGAGGCGGACGTCGTCGCGGTAGTGACGACGACGCCGAGACGCAGCACGTGACACCGCTACCCTTATCTTAGTGTAACGCGAAGTCGAGGCGGACGCCGCCGCGTAGCGACGACGGACGCCGAGACGAGCACGTGACACCATTGCCTCCCCGCCTTAGCGTAACGCGAAGTCGAGCCGACGCCGCCGCGTAGCGCAGCACGGACGCCGAGACGAGCACGTGACACCAGTTACCTCGTCTTAGTGTAACGCGAGTCGAGGCGACGCCGCTGCGTAGCGACGACGGACGCCGAGACGCAGCACGTGACACCATTGCCACCTCGTCTTAGCGTAACGCGAAGTCGAGTTTACGCCGCCGCGTAGCGACGACGGATGCCGAGACGCAGCACGTGACACCAGCGCCACCCTCGTCTTAGCCTTATGCGAAGTCGAGGCGACGCCGCCGCGTAGCGACGACGGACGCCGAGACAAGCACGTGACACCATTGCCACCCTGTCTTAGCGTAACGCGAGTCGAGGCAGACGTCGTCGCGGTAGCGACGATGGACGCCGAGACGAGCACGTGACACCATTGCCACCCTGTCTTAGCGTAACGCGAAGTCGAGGCGACGCTGCCGCGTAGCAACGACGGACGCCGAGACGAGCACGTGACACCACCGCCACCCTCGTCTTAGCGTAACGCGAAGTCGAGGCGACGCCGCCGCGTAGCAACGACGGACGCCGAGACGCAGCACGTGACACCATTGCCACCTCTGTCTTAGCGTAACGCGAAGTCGAGCGACGCCGCCGCGTAGCGACGACGGATGCCGAGACGAGCACGTGACACCAGTGCCACCCTGTCTTAGTGTAACGCGAGTCGAGGAGGACATCCTCGCGGTAGCGACGACGGGCGCCGAGACAAGCACGTGACACCATTGCCACCTCGTCTTAGCGTAACGCGAAGTCGGCGGACGCCGCCGCGTAGCGACGACGGACACCGAGACGCAGCACGTGACACCATTGCCTCCTCGCCTTAGCGCAACGCGAAGTCGAGGCGACGACGCCGCGTAGCGACGACGGACGCCGAGACGAGCACGTGACACCAGTGCCACCCTATCTTAGCATAACGCGAAGTCGAGGCGACTTCGCCGCGTAGCGACGACGGACGCCGAGACGCAGCACGTGACACCGCGTTCTCCCCGCCTTAGCGTAACGCGAGTCGAGGCAGACGTTATCGCGGTAGCGACGACGGACGCCGAGACGAGCACGTGACACCATTGCCACCATGTCTTAGCGTAATGCGAGTCGAGGCGGACGTCGTCGCGGTAGCGACGACGGATGCCGAGACAAGCACATGACACCAGTGCCACCCAGTCTTAGCGTAACGCGAAGTCGAGGCGACGCCGCCGCGTAGCGACGACGGACGCCGAGACAAGCACGCGACACCATTGCCACCTGTCTTAGCGCTAACGCGAAGTCGAGGCGGACGCCGCCGCGTAGCGACGACGGACGCCGAGACGAGCACGTGACACCATTGCTCTCCATGTCTTAGCGTAACGCGAAGTCGAGGCGACGACGCCGCGTAGCGACGACGGACGCCGAGACGCAGCACGTGACACCATTGCCTCCTTGTCTTAGCGTAACGCGAAGTCGAGGCGACGCCGCCGCGTAGTGACGACGGACGCCGAGACGCAGATCGTGACACCAGGCTACCCTATCTTAGTGTAACGCGAAGTCGAGGCGACATCGCCGCAGAGCGACGACGGACGCCGAGACGCAGCACGTGACACCATTGCTTCCCTCGCTTTAGCGTAACGCGAAGTCGAGGCGACGCCGCCGCGTAGCGACGACGGACGCCGAGACGCAGCACGCGACACCAGTGCCACTCGCCTTAGCGTAACGCGAGTAGAGGCGACGCCGTCCGGTAACGACGACGGACGCCGAGACGCAGCACGTGACACCATTGTCGCCTCGCCTTAACGTAACGCGAAGTCGAGGCGGATGTCGCCGCGTAGCGACGACGGACGCCGAGACGAGCACGTGACACCATTGCTTCCTGTCTTAGCGTAACGCGAAGTCGGCGGACGCCGCCGCGTAGCGACGACGGATGCCGAGACGAGCACGTGACACCAGCACCACCTCGCCTTAGTGTAACGCGAAGTCGAGGTGACATCTCGCGTAGCGACGATGGGCGCCGAGACAAGCACGTGACACCATTGCCACCCTGTCTTAGCGTAACGCGAGTCGAGGCGACGCCGCCGCGTAGCGACGACGACACCGAGACGCAGCACGTGACACCATTGCTTCCCCGTCTTAGCGTAACGCGAAGTCGAGGCGACGACGCCGCGTAGCGACGACGGACGCCGAGACGAGCACGTGACACCAGTGCCACCCTATCTTAGCATAACGCGAGTCGAGGCGACGCCGCCGCGTAGCGACGACGGACGCCGAGACGCAGCACGTGACACCAGTGCCTCCCCGCCTTAGCGTAACGCGAAGTCGAGCGACGCCGCCGCGTAGCGACGACGGATGCCGAGACGAGCACACACACCAAGCTACCCATTCTTAGCGTAACGCGAAGTCGAGGCGGACGCCGCCGCGTAGCGACGACGGACGCCGAGACAAGCACGTGACACCATTGCCACCCTGTCTTAGCGCAACGCGAAGTCGAGGCGACGCCGCCGCGTAGCGACGACGGACGCCGAGACGCAGCACGTGACACCATTGCTTCCATGTCTTAGCGCAACGCGAAGTCGAGGCGACGACGCCGCGTAGCGACGACGACGCCGAGACGAGCACGTGACACCATTGCCCTCGTCTTAGCGTAACGCGAAGTCGAGGCGACGCCGCCGCGTAGTGACGACGGACGCCGAGACGAGCGCGCGACACCAGTGCACCCTATCTTAGTGTAACGCGAAGTCGAAGCGACGCCGCCGCAGTAGCGACGACGGACGCCGAGACGAGCACGTGACACCATTGCCTCCCTCGCTTTAGCGCAACGCGAAGTCGGCGGACGCCGCCGCGTAGCGACGACGGACGCCGAGACGAGCACGTGACACCAGTGCCACCCTGTCTTAGCGTAACGCGAGTAGAGGCGGACGTCGTCCGGGTAACGACGACGGACGCCGAGACGAGCACGTGACACCATTGTCGCCCTGTCTTAGCGTAACGCGAGTCGAGGCGGACGTCGTCACGGTAGCGACGACGGACGCCGAGACGAGTACGTGACACCATTGCCTCCTTGTCTTAGCGTAACGCGAGTCGAGGCGGACGTCGTCGCGGTAGTGACGACGGACGCCGAGACGAGATCGTGACACCAGTGCCACCCTATCTTAGTGTAACGCGAGTCGAGGCGGACATCGTCGCAGTAGCGACGACGGACGCCGAGACGAGCACGTGACACCATTGCCTCCCTGCCTTAGCGTAACGCGAGTCGAGGCGGACGTCGTCGCGGTAGCGACGACGGACGCCGAGACGAGCACGTGACACCAGTGCCACCCTGTCTTAGCGTAACGCGAGTAGAGGCGGACGTCGTCCGGGTAACGACGACGGACGCCGAGACGAGCACGTGACACCATTGTCGCCCTGTCTTAACGTAACGCGAGTCGAGGCGGATGTCGTCGCGGTAGCGACGACGGACGCCGAGACGAGCACGTGACACCATTGCTTCCCTGTCTTAGCGTAACGCGAAGTCGAGGCGACGCCGCCGCGTAGCGACGACGGATGCCGAGACGAGCACGTGACACCAGCAAAGCACCCTCGCCTTAGTGTAACGCGAAGTCGAGGTGGACATCCTCGCGGTAGCGACGACGGGCGCCGAGACAAGCACGTGACACCATTGCCACCTGTCTTAGCGTAACGCGAAGTCGGCGGACGCCGCCGCGTAGCGACGACGGACACCGAGACGCAGCACGTGACACCATTGCTCTCCCTGCCTTTAGCGTAACGCGAAGTCGAGGCGACGACGCCGCGTAGCGACGACGGACGCCGAGACGAGCACGTGACACCAGCGCACCTTATCTTAGCATAACGCGAAGTCGAGGCGCGACGCCGCCGCGTAGCGACGACGGACGCCGAGACGAGCACGTGACACCAGCGCCTCCTCGCCTTAGCGTAACGCGAAGTCGAGCGACGCCGCCGCGTAGCGACGACGGATGCCGAGACGGCACATGACACCAGTGCCACCCATTCTTAGCGTAACGCGAAGTCGAGGCGACGCCGCCGCGTAGCGACGACGGACGCCGAGACAAGCACGTGACACCATTGCCACCTCGTCTTAGCGTAACGCGAAGTCGAGGCGACGCCGCCGCGTAGCGACGACGGACGCCGAGACGAGCACGTGACACCATTGCTTCCATGTCTTAGCGCAACGCGAAGTCGAGGCGACGACGCCGCGTAGCGACGACGAACGCCGAGACGAGCACGTGACACCATTGCCTCCCTGTTTAGCGTAACGCGAAGTCGAGGCGACGCCGCCGCGTAGTGACGACGGACGCCGAGACGAGCGCGTGACACCAGTGCCACCCTATCTTAGTGTAACGCGAGTCGAGGCGGACGTCGTCGCAGTAGCGACGACGGACGCCGAGACGAGCACGTGACACCATTGCCTCCCTGCCTTAGCGTAACGCGAGTCGAGGCGGACGTCGTCGCGGTAGCGACGACGGACGCCGAGACGAGCACGTGACACCAGTGCCACCCTGTCTTAGCGTAACGCGAGTAGAGGCGGACGTCGTCCGGGTAACGACGACGGACGCCGAGACGAGCACGTGACACCATTGTCGCCCTGTCTTAGCGTAACGCGAGTCGAGGCGGATGTCGTCGCGGTAGCGACGACGGACGCCGAGACGAGCACGTGACACCATTGCCTCCCTGTCTTAGCGTAACGCGAGTCGAGGCGGACGTCGTCGCGGTAGCGACGACGGATGCCGAGACGAGCACGTGACACCAGTGCCACCCTGTCTTAGTGTAACGCGAGTCGAGGTGGACATCCTCGCGGTAGCGACGATGGGCGCCGAGACAAGCACGTGACACCATTGCCACCCTGTCTTAGCGTAACGCGAGTCGAGGCGGACGTCGTCGCGGTAGCGACGACGGACGCCGAGACGAGCACGTGACACCATTGCCTCCCTGTCTTAGCGTAACGCGAGTCGAGGCGGACGTCGTCGCGGTAGTGACGACGGACGCCGAGACGAGCGCGTGACACCAGTGCCACCCTATCTTAGTGTAACGCGAGTCGAGGCGGACGTCGTCACGGTAGCGACGACGACGCCGAGACGCAGCACGCGACACCATTGCCTCCTCGCTTTAGCGTAACGCGAAGTCGAGGCGACGCCGCCGCGTAGCGACGATGGGCGCCGAGACGAGCACGTGACACCAGTGCCACCTCGCCTTAGCGTAACGCGAGTAGAGGCGACGCCGTCCGGTAGCGACGACGGACGCCGAGACGAAAGCACGTGACACCATTGTCGCTTCGTTTAGCGCAACGCGAAGTCGAGGCGACGCCGCCGCGTAGCGACGACGACGCCGAGACGCAGCACGTGACACCATTGCCTCCCTGTCTTAGCGTAACGCGAAGTCGAGGACGCCGCCGCGTAGCGACGACGGATGCCGAGACGAGCACGTGACACCAGTGCCACCTTGTCTTAGTGTAACGCGAGTCGAGGTGGACATCCTCGCGTAGCGATTTATGGGCGCCGAGACAAGCACGTGACACCATTGCCACCCTATCTTAGCGTAACGCGAAGTCGAGGCGACGCCGCCGCGTAGCGACGACGGACGCCGAGACGAGCACGTGACACCATTGCCTCCTCGCCTTAGTGTAACGCGAAGTCGAGGCGACGACGCCGCGTAGCGACGACGGACGCCGAGACGCAGCACGCGACACCAGTGCCACCCTATCTTAGCATAACGCGAAGTCGAGGCGACGCCGCCGCGTAGCGACGACGACACACCGAGACGGCACGCGACACCGCGCTTTCCCTCGCCTTAGCGTAACGCGAAGTCGAGGCGACGCTATCGCGTAGCGACGACGGACGCCGAGATGAGCACGTGACACCATTGCCACCATGTCTTAGCATAACGCGAAGTCGAGCGGACGCCGCCGCGTAGCGACGACGGATGCCGAGACGAGCACGCGACACCGCGCCACCCGCCTTAGCGTAACGCAAGTCGAGGCGACGCCGCCGCGTAGCGACGACGGACGCCGAGACAAGCACGTGACACCATTGCCACCCTGTCTTAGCGTTAACGCCAATCGAGGCGGACGCCGCCGCGTAGCGACGACGACGCCGAGACGCAGCACGTGACACCATTGCCTCCATGTCTTAGCGTAACGCGAGTCGAGGCGGACGACGTCGCGGTAGCGACGACGGACGCCGAGACGAGTACGTGACAGCATTGCCTCCCTGTCTTAGCGTAACGCGAGTCGAGGCGGACGTCGTCGCGGTAGTGACGACGGACGCCGAGACGAGCGCGTGACACCAGTGCCACCCTATCTTAGTGTAACGCGAAGTTGAGGCGACGCCGCCGCGTAGCGCATAACGGACGCCGAGACGAGCACGTGACACCATTGCCTCCCGCCTTAGCGTAACGCGAAGTCGAGGGACGCCGCCGCGTAGCGACGACGGATGCCGAGACGAGCACGTGACACCAGTGCCACCCAGTCTTAGCGTAACGCGAGTCGAGGCGGACGTCGTCGCGGTAGCGACGACGGACGCTGAGACAAGCACGTGACACCATTGCCACCCTGTCTTAGCGTTAACGCGAAGTCGAGGCGGACGCCGCCGCGTAGCGACGACGGACGCCGAGACGCAGCACGTGACACCATTGCTTCCATGTCTTAGCGCTGCAACGCGAAGTCGAGGCGACGACGCCGCGTAGCGACGACGGACGCCGAGACGAGTACGTGACAGCATTGCTTCCCTCGTTTTAGCGTAACGCGAAGTCGAGACGACGCCGCCGCGTAGTGACGACGACGCCGAGACGAGCGCGTGACACCAGTGCTACCCTATCTTAGTGTAACGCGAAGTCGAGGCGACGCCGCCGCGTAGCGACGACGGACGCCGAGACGAGCACGTGACACCATTGCTTCCCTCCTTAGCGTAACGCGAAGTCGAGGCGACGCCGCCGCGTAGCGACGACGGACGCCGAGACGAGCTCGTGACACCAAGCTACCTCGTCTTAGCGTAACGCGAGTAGAGGCGACGCCGTCCGGTAGCGACGACGGACGCCGAGACGCAGCACGTGACACCATTGCCACCCTGTCTTAGTGAAACGCGAGTCGAGGCGGACGTCGTCGCGGTAGCGACGACGGATGCCGAGACGAGCACGTGACACCAGTGCCACCCTGTCTTAGCGTTACGCGAGTCGAGGCTGACGTCGTCGCGGTAGCAACGACGGATGCCGAGACAAGCACGTGACACCATTGCCACCCTGTCTTAGCGTAACGCGAGTCGAGGCGACGCCATCGCGTAGCGACGATGGACGCCGAGACGGCACGTGACACCATTGCCACCCTCGCCTTTAGCGTAACGTGAGTCGAGATGACGCCGCCGCGTAGCGACGACGGACGCCGCCGTGTCAAACCGGCGGATCTCGGTAGGGGGTCCCGAACTGCAAGGCGCCTAGGCGATGGTAACAGGAGACGAGGGACACAATGTTTTTACCTGTGTTCAGCCCTCTCGATGGAGGTAATACCTCACGCCCCGCTTGATTAATATTGATGATATGGGTAGTACAAGAGTAGATCTACCACGAGATCAATGAGGCTAAACCCAGAAGCTAGCCTATGGTATGATTGTTGAGATGTAATGTTGTGTCTCACGGACTAAAGCCCTCCAGCTTTATATAGACACCGGAGAGGCTAGGGTTACACAGTAGTCGGTTACAATGGTAGGAGATCTACATATCCAGATTGCAAGCTTGCCTTCCACGCCAAGTAAAGTACCTTCCGGACACGAGCCGAGTCTTCAATTTTCTATCTTCGTAGTCCGGGAGTCCATGGATATCGATAGTCCGCTATCCGACACCCCCTAGTCCAGACTCCTCAAGAGTCTCCCTAACCAGCTTTCAATTACGATAGTGAAAGCACATTTGCTCCCTAGGTGGTTTTGGTAATTAATGACAACATACTTTGTGGTTGGACTAATGCTTTATCAAGTATGTTTCAGAAAGTCAATCACTCTGCATGGCAAAAGGATCAAGAGGTGAACCCCTAGGATGCTAAGGAAAGGATTGGCAAGTGCTCAAGACTCCATTTTTGGTTTAGTGATTCAAGATCACGTTGAGTCCATAGGAAAGCCAATACTATTAAAAGGGGATGAGGTTATGATGATGATCCGTTGCTCAAAGTGCTTAGTGATTTATCTCTCAAACTATCAGCAATCTTTCATTCCAACATATACTCATAAGTAATCTCGGTTCCACCGATTTCATAAACTCACCACACCGAGATGAACCACCTCAGCCATATACCCAAACCCTAGAAATTTCGGATTTTCCGATTCCAAACTCGGTCATACCGAACTAGTCTTGCCAACCTTCAGAATCTTCAGACTCAAATCGGTGTCACCGAGATGAGAAAGTCGGTCCCACCGAGAATGGCAAACCCTAGACTTTGGAAGAATCGACTAACCGAGATTGTATTTTCGTCCCACTGAAAATCCCAACGCTCACAAGATTTGAACTTTCGGTCTCACCGAGTTGTCAACTTCGGTCCGACCGAGATTGGTCAAATGTGTAACGGTTGGATTTTGTGTGGAGGCTATAAATACCCTCCACCTCCTCTTCATTCGTGGAGAGAGCCATCGAAAGAACTACCACTCCTACCTTACATTTCTGAGAAGAAAACTACCTACCCTTGTGTTGAGACTGTTGCTCCATTCCCACCATATGAAGCTTGATTTCTAGCCTTCCAAGTTGCTTTCCACTCAATCCTTTCTTCCACCACAGCCAAATCAGTGAGGAGAGTTGAGTGTTGGGGAGATTATCATTTGAAGCACAAGAGCAAGGAGTTCATCATCACCAACACCATCTATTACCTTTTGGAGGGTGGTGCCTCCTAGATTGGTTAGGTGTCGCTGGGAGCCTCCGCCAAGATGTGGAGTTGAACCAAGAAGTTTGTAAGGGCAAGGAGATCGCTTACTGTGAAGATCTACCCCGAGTAAGGCTAGTCCTCCGTATGAAGCCATGATGGCATAGACAAGGTTGCTTCTTCGTGGACCCTTCGTGGGTGGAGCCTCCGTGGACTCTCGCAGCTGCTATCTCCGTGGGTTGAAGTCTCCATCAACGTGGATTGACGATAGCATCACCTATCGGAACCACGAGAAAATCTCCGTGTTCCAAATTGCTTGTTTCTTCACAATCTCTCCTTACTACTTGTGCAATTTACTTTCCGCTGCCCATACTCTAGAATTGCATGTAGTATGTTGCTCGACTTTGTATGCATGATGCTTGACTTGATCTTCATTGTGAACTTGCTAAAAACTTGTTCTAATCAAAAGGCATAAACTTTATCTTGTCGAGTAGTTCAATCACCCCCTCTAGACACTCTTGCCTTCAACGATCCTACAATTGGTATCGTGAGCGCTGGTCTCCATTGCTTTGGTTTGCACACCATTGGAGGAAGATGGACGGTTCACGCTTGGGGAGTGTTAGTCATAGAGTGCCTGTTCTGATGGAGTGTCCTATAACTCATGGAGGATTGAAATGCTTGCTATCTTTAAGATGTACAACTTATGCAAATATGTTGAAACCCCATATGTACCTCCATTTGACCCTTGCACCCTACCATGCATGAAGAGCTTGATTTGCTTCAGAACCTTAGAGCTGTAAATCTCATCATTAGAGGCTTACCCGATAACTTACTTGAGCTTGTCACAAACTTTGAGTGCGCCTACGTGCTATGTGGAAGTTCTGGAAGAACTTTATCCGACTACTTTTTGAGAGGTCTTGATGAAATTCTATACAAGACTGTTGAATTTGATATGATGCGCCTAATGATCCTAACTTTGACAAATGCTTCTTTGAGCTTCGTGATCTTATGAAACGGAAGGGTGATTCCGGACTTATCAATGTTCTAGTTAGAAATGCTCTTGTATTGCATTCCGATGATTATTATCACATTGATAAAACTGATGTAAGTCATTGTCAAATTGACCTAGGTATTGATGATGAATTATCTATGGGTCAATATGATGATGAGCATGAGCATGATGACGACATCTGATTCGACACCGAGCTAGACAAGATCATGAAGAGTCTCATTTTATGGCAAATCTGAGAGACTACATATCCGTGGAAAAGAGTGGATTCTTGATAGTGGATGTACCGATCACATGACCGGGGATGAAGACATGTTTCGAGAGCTTGCAAAGAACGATGGTCCACGCAAGTATGTGACTTTTGGAGACAACTCCAAGGGTAAAGTACTTGGCCTTGGTAAGGTGGCCATATCTCATGATAGCTCCATTCAAAATGTCATGCTTGTTGAATCTCTTGGATACAATTTACTTTCCGTGTCTAGATTAGCTGACTTTGGATTCAATGTGCTATTCACTAAAGTAGATTGCCAAGTTTTTCGTCGTGACAATCATAACATGGTCTTTACCGCATCCGAGAGGTGATTTGTATATCGTTGATTTCACTAAGAAAGCTCAACCTAGAACTTGCTTTTATTGCTAAATCTGCTAAAGGTTGGCTTTGGCATAGAAGGCTTGGACATGTTGGTATGCGAATCTAGATAAGCTAATCAAAGGTGATCATATTCTTGGTGTTAAAGATGTTTTCGACAAATATAGACTCAGAGTATGTCAAGCAGAAAACAAGTAGGTGGAAGTCATCCTGAAGAACATCATGACTACAAGGAGACCGCTTGAGCTTCTTCATATGGACCTTCTTCGTCCCAATGCTTACAAAAGCCTTGGTGGTAACTCCTTTGGTCTAGTTATAGTTGATGATTATTCCAGATTTACGTGGGTATTTTTCCTGATGACAAATCGCAGTTCACGTAATCTTCAAAACCTTTGCCGTAAAAAGCCCAAAATCAATTTGAGGTGAAGATCAAGAAAGTTCGGAGGACAATGGAACGGAGTTCAAGAACGCCCATGTGGACTCTTTTTCTCGATGAGGAAGGATTCTACATGAGTTCTCGGTTATACACACCTCAACAAAATGGAGTTGTTGAGAGGAAGAACCGAACGCCATTGAGATGGCGAGAACGATGCTTGATGAATACAAGACACCAAACACTTCGGGTGAAGCCGAGACAGCTTTGTCATGCTATCAACAGATTTTATCTTCACAAGCTCCTCGACAAGACTTCATACGAGCTCCTTACGCAACAAACCCCAAGTGGGATATTTTCGTGTCTTTGGTTCAAAATGCTATATCCTTGATAAGCATCGCGGGTCTAAATTTGCTCCTAAAACTCATGAAGGCTTTTTCCTCGTTATGGATCAAACTCTCACACCTACCGTGTTCACAATAATTTCACCCAAAGGTTGAAGAGACGGTAGATGTGATGTTTGATGAATCTAATGGCTCGCAAGTAGAGCAAATGCCTATTGATGTAGGAGACAAGGACCCATCGAAGCCATTCAAGATTTATCCATTGGAAAGATTCGTCCCATGGAAGTGAAGGAGAGTACCTCATCTACATATGTGGAGCCCCCACCTCACGGAGAGATGAACCTCAAGGCAACATGGAGGCCTCCACAAGTGGAACTCACCAAGATGAGGAAGTGCGACAAGAAGATCCACCACAACCTCCTTCTCCACCACCTCAAGACAACACCAACAACAATGATGAAGAAGAAGATGAGGATGATGAGGAAGCTCAGCCACCACCACTACAAAAGCTATCCCGAGTTCGAGCAAGAGTCAAGAAGGACCATCCTGGGAACAAATGATGAATGACATCGACCGGAGAATCACTCGCCTAAAACTCGCTTAGCTAACTTTTGTGAGCACTACTCATTTATCTCTAGTCTTGAACCTATGAAGGTAGAAGAAGCGCTTGAAGACCCGGATTGGGTGAACGCTATGCATGAAGAGCTACACAACTTCGAGAGGAACAACGCTTGACTTTGGTAGAGAAGCCCAATGATGACCAAAACGTCATTGAACCAAATGGGTGTTTCGAACAAGCAAGATGAAGATGGACAAGTCATCCGCAACAAGGCTCGCCTCAGAGCTCAAGGTTACACACAAGTCGAAGGTATGGACTATGGTGAGACCTATGCCCCTGCTGCTAGACTTGAGTCCATTCAGATTCTTCTTGCTTATGCCAACCACCATGACATTACTCTCTATCAAATGGACATTAAAAGTGCTTTCCTAAATGGTGAAATTGAGGAGGAAGTATTTGTGAAACAACCTCCGGATTTGTGAATCCTAAAAGCCTAATCATGTTTACAAATTGCACAAAGCTCTTTATGGTCTTAAACAAGCTCCTAGAGCTTGGTACAAATGCTTGACCAGCTTTCTTCTTGAAAAAGGATTTGAGATTGGAAAATAGACTCAACGCTATTCACTTAAAAGGGTTGACGTGAACTATTTGTGTGCCAAATATATGTTGATGATATTATCTTTGGTTCAACTAACCCTCATTTTAGTGAGAAGTTTAGAAAGCTTATGTCGGAGAAGTATGAGATGTCCATGATGAGTGAACTCAAATTCTTCCTTGGGTTGCAAATCAAGCAATCTAAGGAGGGTACTTTTGTCTCACAAACAAAGTACACTAAGGATCTCTTCAAGAAGTTCAACATGTAAGAGAGCAAAGGTATGAGAACCCCCATGCCTATTAGTGGACATAATGACTTGACAAAAGATGGAGAATCTGTTGATCAAAAGGTCTATCGATCCATGATTGGTTCTCTACTATATCTCTGTGCTTCTCGCCCTGACATAATGTTGAGTGTCTGCATGTGTGCTCGATATCAAGCAGCCCCTAAGGAATGTCATCTTAAAGCTGTTAAAAGAATTGTGAGATACTTGATACACACACCTAACTTTGGCATTTGGTATCCTAAGAGGGCCTCGTTCGATCTTGTTGGCTATTCCGACTCGGACTATGCCGGAGACAGGTTGATAGAAAGTCAACTTCGGCACGTGTCAATTTCTTGACGATCCTTGTATCTTGGTCCTCCAAGAAACAAAATTCGTATCATTATCTACCAAGCAGAATATATAGCTGCTGGTTCGTGTTGTGCTCATTGCTATGGATGACACAAACGCTTAAGGATTATGGGATACATGCGAGACATGTTCCTTTACTTTGTGACAATGAGAGTGCGATTAAGATTGACACAATCCCGCAACACTCTCGCATCTAAACACATTGAAGTTCGCCACCATTTTATTCGTGATCACATTGCTAAGGGTGACATTGATCTTAAGCATGTTCAGATCGACAAACAGCTTGCAGATATCTTTACAAAACCACTTGATGAGAAAGTGTTTTGTCGCTAAGGAGTGAGTTGAACATCATTGATGCTTCAAACTTGGAGTGAAAACTCCATTGATGCATGCAAGGCATGAGCCTAATTGACTAATCCTTGATATTTCTCTATGATGATGATCATATGTCTTGGACACATTTGCCCCCTTGTATTGCATCTAACTCTTGCAGTGTACTTGGATGGTCTACATTCAACAAGATTATCACACACACTCAAATCATGAGTAATCTTGTCATTGACCAAGTATCTAGCTCTTTGGGATGTTGAGTTCAAGGAACAAAATTCCACATATCCTTTATGACACCTTATACGTCTAGTACTTCACTCTTGTCATCTTGGATATTCTTGAGTATTTCCTTGCTTGCCTAACCCATGTAGGAAGATGAACTATACAATTGGAAATGGTGCTCCAACTTCACATTCTATGAGCATCAACATCAAGATCACCTACATGAGTACAAGCAACAACAAGCCCAAGGTATGTTTTTCACATCTTGAAGAAACTTTGCTCAAAGTCATGAGTACAAGCAGCTTCAAAAGATGTGATCACATCAAATGCTTAATCGAAAAATGGCAACCCCATTTTTGAGCTTAAACGATGAGTATGACCTATGATCAAATGTCCTCATTTGACTCCTAAGTCAATATACTCAAACATAGGTGACTTTGTCGCCAATTCTCGCCTAGATGAAGTACATATGTTTTGGAGTTTTGCTATTGACTCCTTTGATTCTCTCGTTGAGTTTTCTTTTTAATCAAAAAAACACTTCATCTAGCAATCTTTTTCATTTCGCTTTTCCGTTTTGTGTATATCTTTTGGCTCTAATCAATTCCCTGAAAAACCTTTTTCCAAATTCATTGCAAGTCTTTTGAAACATTCCTTGCAAAGTGAGCTGAATTATTTCTATATTTCTTGAATTAAACTCAAGGCCACCGATTTAAATACTTCGTCTCTGATCAAAAGGATCTGCCCTAAGTGTATGACTTTCTTGACTCACCGATCCATATTAATTCGTGTCACCGACTTACACTCACCAGATATCATCTTCTCGCAGCTCAACTCAATGATTCTTTATGCATGTTTCTTATTGCTCAGCTTGTGATTCTTAAGGATCCCACTTCTTTCCTTCCATCTTTCCTGCACTTCCTGGTTTAATCGCCCTTTCGCACTTGATGTCAAGGGAAATACATTTTATACATTCAATTGGTTCATTTGATTTCTCTGTTATTGTTTCAGAAATCACCATGTTCTGCTCTGATGCATAGCAGCTCATTGTTGTCCACTATATCATGAAAAGCATATTTTGCATGTGTTGCATCAATTACCAAAAGTGCTTTGAAGACTCACATTTTTTATCAATGCACACATGAGGGATGTGATGAGGTTATGATGATGATCTGGTTGCTCAAAGTGCTTAGTGATTTATCTCTCAAACTATCAGCAATCTTTCATCATCATAACCTCATCCCCTTTTAATAGTATTGGCTTTCCTATGGACTCAACGTGATCTTGAATCACTAAACCAAAAATGGAGTCTTGAGCACTTGCCAATCCTTTCCTTAGCATCCTAGGGGTTCACCTCTTCAGTCCTTTTGCCATGCCAGAGTGATTGACTTTCCTGAAACATACTTGATAAAAGCATTAGTCCAACCACAAAGTATGTTGTCATTAATTATAAAACCACCTAGGAGCAAATGTGCTTTCAATCTCCCCTTTTGGTAATTGATGGCAACACACAAAATAAGATATCAAAGCTACTAAAAGAAAGACAGGATTATCATTAAAGCTTTGACAAACATGTAGTACATGTGCTCCCCTACAAGTGTGCAAGCTTTTCAGAGATTATGGTTTTGGATTACCACAAGCACACATGAGAGAAAAGCAAGATGTGCTACATGCAGCTTGGCTATATGCATCAGAGCAGATGAGGATAAGGAGTGATGATGCATATGTGCATGGTGATTTCTTGCAAACAAGTATTCACAAGCAAGTCACCATCATGCACATTCTCGCAAGATGCATATACTTACCTTGGAGTTCCTTGGTATTGTACCTGAAGAAATAAACTTGGGAAAACAAGGTTAGATAACACAAGAGTAGTTCTTCAACCAATAGCAAGAACATCAAGAGTACCAAGCCAGGGATGACATGTATAAAGAGTGTTTCATGTTGAGCACTAGCTTGAATCAGCCAACATGTCTCCCAAGACTAAAAGATTTTCAATGAGCTCTGAGAGATTTTGCTTTTCGTAAGATACCAATTGTGCTTTTCATAAGATACCAATTGTGAGAGCAAGAGAAGCAAGAATCAAAAGAATAATGCCAAATGTATTATCACAGTGAAATATAGCAAAGCTTTGATGTGATCCTCTCCCCCTTAAGGTAAGATTGTTTTTCTTCCTTTAAATTTTCTTTTCTCCCCTTATCCTCCAATCTCCCCCTAAGCTCCCCCTAAATATTTCATTCCAACATATACTCATAAGTAATCTCGGTTCCACCGATTTCATAAACTCAGTCACACCGAGATGAACCACCTCAGCCATATACCCAAACCCTAGAAATTTCGGATTTTCCGATTCCAAACTCGGTCATACCGAAACTAGTTGTAACACCCCGGATGTATCTTTCCATATTTGTAACTCCAACTCTTGCCATTTTCGGATATGTGCTATGATATTCCCTCCGTGGTTGGGTTTTGTTTTCGTTTTGCATTTTTTCCATGTCACGCATCTCATATCATGTCATCATGTGCATCTCATTTGCATACGTGTTCGCCTCATGATTCCAACATATTCCCTGTCTGTCTGCTTTGCAATCCGCACTCCTATGTTCCCCGCCGCCCCTCTTGTTCTTTTTCCGTAGCGGTGTTGAACATTCTCGAATGGACCGAGCCTTGCCAAGTGGCCCTGGTATAGCACCGTAGACCACCTGTCAAGTTTCGGTCATTTGAGTTCGCTTGGTACTCCAACAGCTAACCGCACTCTCAAGAAGGCCTCTTTAAGTTGCAGCCCAACAACCTCCAAAACAGCCCAATAACCCATCTAACTCCCTCCATGCCCTCGGTCGCTCGATCACGATCGTGGGCGAAAACTACACCTCATTTGGACTCTCCTAGCTCCCTACCTCTATTTAAAGACCCTCCCAAAAATCCGCAAACCCTAGCTCCTCGCCCTTCCTCCTCAGGTCGACACGTCCCGGACGGCGCGGACGCGTCCGGACCACACACAAGAGACCACTGGAGGCGCCACGGGTTCTCCGACGCCGGGCACAGGGGCCCTGCCCGCACTGCCCACTGCCACTCACCACACACACACACACACCACACACACACACACACACACACACCTCACACACACGGCACCACTGGGCCGCCTCCTGGCCTCCTGCCTGCCAAGGCTGGCCTCAAGCCTCGCCAAGCCTGCCGAAGGCTGGCACGCTGCCGGCCACGGATCCACACACTTGCCGCCGTCTGCCAACTCTCTCCGTCAAGGCCTTCTCCCCGCCAAGCTAATCCTCGAAGGCGCCAGATCCGATCCAGACGAGCCGGCCGACTTTTTTTCCCGTTATTCGCCTAAGTCCCTAAACTGTCATAATTTCGTGCATTTTTCAACGATCGCATCTCCGCAACTGTGGCTCCGTTTTGGGCGTATAATATGTCAAAATGTTCGTCTCGATGAGTGCATCATTTCATTCCATTGCATCGTTTGCATTTGAGCTCATCTTGATGCCCGAAATGCTGTTGGAAGATGGCTTCAGATCGTTAGTTTCAGAATCTTATCAGTTCGAGCTCTTTTGTCATTTTTGCCATGAATTATGTGTGCACCCTATGAATTTGAGTCCTACATGTGAGTTGAACATTGCCATGCCATCTTTCCAGGGGTATTTTCCATGTATTTTTGTGAGCTATGTGTTGACTAGAACAAGCATGCAAAGTAGGGATGATGATGTTATTGATTTCAGGAACTTAGTGATTTCACCAAGTCTTGTCCTGATGTTAATTTTATGCCATATGTTCATGTTGTTTCAGAGAGATCTATGCCCTTTTGAGCATGATCAGTAAGGGTGTTATGAACATATGGATGTTCTCTATCCATCCATGCCTTTGTTGGCATTTATGGAGTAGTCTAGCATGTCATTTTCGTGCTCTACTTTTGCTTGAAAATGTTTCCTGGCAGACTGTTTGCGTGAGATTCAATTTTCACGAGGTCGCTAGAAGTTGATCCGCATGCTATGATGTTGTTCTTGCCATGTATAGCTCCTATGCCATGTCTTCTTCATGGGTGTATGCTTAGTTTATCTTGAGATGCTCTGTAGTGAGTGCATCGAGCTCACGAACATGCCATGTTGAATCTGTTTTTGCCATGTCCTGATATTTCACTAAGTCTGAAATCTGTTATAAAACTTGCAATGTTTACATGGGTGCCATCATTTCTAAGGTCCTTTTGGCTTATGGTCAGTAAGGACTATTGAAATATGCTTTGAGTAGAATCATGTCATGCCTTGCTTTGCTATTATAAGTTCCTGTAGCATGTTGTTTGCTTGCTCTAAACATGCCTTCCTGATGTTAATTCCTGCCATGTTAGTATTTTCACTAAGTCTGTGAACCTGATATTTTGAGCACTTTCACCATGCTTGTTTGAACATGTTATGATGTGATTTAGCCGTAGCTCAGTGTTCCTCTATTGTTAAGCATCTCCTGTAGTTCGTTGCCATATGCTTTGTTTTTATGTTGGGGTGCTGTAGCATAGTTTCGTGTTGCATGCTAAGTAGCATCGGGCTGTTAAACGCAGATTTGCGTCATTCTTGTTTTGCTTGTCATTTGCAAACCGTGCATCCGATTCCGGTGATCTTTATATCGATTTCAACCGAAATCACTCCATCTTTCCAGCGGCATACTTGGTTTTGCCAAGTTGATGCCCGGATCATCATTTTCCTTCCGGAGCATACATATGCATTGCATATCACATCTCGCATCGCATGTCATGTTTTGCATCATATTGCTTGTGCATTGTTCCTTGTTTGATTGTGGTTCCGTTGCTTGTGTTCTTGCTTTGGGTAGAGCCGGGAGACGAGTACGTGAACGAGGAGCGTGTTGAGAACGCCACGAGGATCAAGCCTTCGATAACTCGAGAACCTTATGTGCAAGATGACCATACCTTCAAATCACTTCTATCTTTGCTTGCTAGATGCTCGCTTTTTGCTATGCCTATGCTGCGATACCTACCACTTGCTATATCTTGCCACCCATATTGCCATGTCAACCTCTAACCACCCATGTCCTAGCAAACCGTTGTTTGGCTATGTTACCGCTTGCTCAGCTTCTTATAGCGCTAGTTAGTCAGTGAAGATGAAGTTTGTTCCTTGTTGAACACGGATATTTTGGGATATCACAATATCTATTGTTTTAATTAATGCATCTATATATTTGGTAAAGGGTGGAAGGCTCGCCTTATGCCCGTGTTTTGTTCCACTTTTGCCACCCTAGTTTCCGCCATACCGTGTTAAGTTCCTTGATTTTATGCTCCTTACGCTGGTCGGGTGATTTATGGGACCCCTTGATACCGCTTTGAATAAAACTCTCCAAAGAAGGCCCAACCTTGGTTTTACCATTTGCCACCTATACCCCTTTTTCCCTTGGGTTTTCGCGAGTTCCGAGGGTCATCTTTATTTTAGCCCCCGCCGCTGCTTCTTCGAAAGTGTTGGTCCAACTCGAAGCGATGTCCGCGCCTGGGCAACCAGTGGTCTATGCCAACCCGCCGCCTTGCTCATCCGGCAGCCCCGAGAACGAGATATGTGCAGCTCCTATCGGGAGTTGTCGCACATCGGGCGGCTTTGCTGGTTTAGTTTTACCATTGTCGAAATGTCTTGATGTACCGGATACCGAGTCCGATCGGAGTGTCTTGGGTGAAGGTTTATTCTTCGCCGACCGTGAGAGCTTGTTATGGGCTGTTGGGACACCCCCGCAGGTATTATCTTCAAAGCCGTGCTCGCGTTATGAGGCAGATGGGAATTTGTTAATGTCCGTTGTAGAAAACCCGGTTGACCTTTACTTAAAATACATCAACTGTATGTAACTGTGATGGTCTCTTCTCGGCGGAGTCCGGAAGTGAACACGGTGTTGGTGTTATGTTTGACGAAGTAGTCGATCACTTCTTGATCGCTAATAGTTTCACGATCGCGCTTTTGCTTCTCTTCTCGCTTCTTTTGCAAAGTAGCCACCATATATGCTAGTCGCCAGCAGCTCCTCCTTTTGACACCAGCCTTCCTTGCTTAAATAGTCTTGATCTCGCTGGTGTGAGATTGTCGAGTCCCTCGTGGCTCATGATTCTACCAAAATGTATGCTGAAAGAGGAAGTTTAATAAAAGGTACCTTCGCTTATGCTTCAGAGGTAATCAAATATTTATATCGCAGTTCAGATCTCGCAGCCGCCTCGTGATGAGTTCGCCCTGGGATCTTTCTTCCGGAGATGATGGAGAGCGACACGCCTCGTCCGACGCTACGCCAGATGAGGCAAAGTAGCCCGGTGTCATCACGGAGGGCATCCCCGAGTCCGAGGGGTCAAAGAGTTCACCCACTGAGGCCCGCCGAGAACTGATGAGTTTGCTTGAGAGGGCGCCCATTTTAAGATCACCGCGCGCACGCGTATGGTGATTGAAGGATTTCGCCTCACGAAAGCGGTTATGCGGATGCTGCCATGAGCTTGTCAAGCGGATTTGAGGTATGCAAAAATAGCGCACTTTTGTTTTTTAACAGCTATGCATATAAAAATGCGCCAGATAGAGATAGTAGCCCCGAGACTCGTAGGTTGTCGAAGACCACAGCTGCCGAGGATCGAAATCTAAATATCTCGTAATAAATATCGCCATTCGATACAGGGCGGATAGTCCGGGGCCAGCCGATCGATTGCTTGCTTAACTAAGTCGGCAATCGACATGGCGTATGTCGACATAGCACTTGTCAATCACCGACTTGACGAAGTGCGAAGGTAAATAAATTCTCCATAGCCGCTTTATTGAGTGGGTTAAAGCCCTCTCGATAAGTTATATGTTGTTTATACGATAGTGCTGCCGCAGGAGAGATTCTCGCCGAGCTTGCACAAACCAAGGAGCAAGCCCGGAAGGAGTGATGCGGTTGCAGGCTGGCGCCGAGGAGTTGAAGGTCGAAAAGGTCGCGCGACCGCCTAGGGCGGAGGTGGCCGGATTGGCTAAGAAATTAAAGGATGCTACCATCAGAAGCGAGGCTCTTTTGAAAAGGAGCGCCTATCGGAGCGGGAAGACTCAAGAAGGCCACCGCCGAGACAAGGATGCCCGCCTGCAATGCGGGCTATGAAGGAGGAGCTGCGCCAAGCCGAGAAATCACGGCGGCAGGCCGCTTATGCGCCGCCGGTTTACGGATGCCGTATGCCCAATTTGAAAAGCAGGAGTTCGGAGGATCCTTACATGGACTTGGCATGAGTGGCCGACGCCGCTAAGCACTTACGGAGCCGGAATCACGAGGTGGAGGAGTTATATTGACTCAATTCCACAGTCCAATCGCCTCTTCCGCCGCTTTGACAGGTTGTTCAATGGGCCGAACTGAATAGACTGTCCGGCTGGCTATGACGGATATCGTGGGCCTATGTGTGGCCGAGAGGTCCAAGGCGACGAGCTATTTTGGCCTCATGTTAGCCTTTGGGGCAGTGCCGCATATCAAGGAGATGAAGCGGTCGGCTCGTGAGGGCGGATGGCTCGCCCGTAAAGGCGCAGTGTCCGAGATGGATGCCACCGCTGCGGCTGCCCAGTGGTTCGATGGGAACCGCTTCGCCAACATTATTTCGGGAAGTTATGCGGGCGCCAGATAATAGGTCTTTGAATTAAATCATAGCTATTTGAATTTGGGCATTTAAAATTTATAAAATATTTCAAATGTCCAAATACCTCAAACTAAAATGTTTCATGTTGGAAATATTCCAACAATGGACCAGGAGTAGTTTGGTGAATTTTAAAACCTTTTGGTATTTTAAATAAATCAACAAAGTTGCAGGAAAATAGAAAAAGAAAAAGCGAAGCGAAAAGGACTTACAGGCGCTCGGCCTTGGCCAGCCCACTGCCGGCCCAGCCCAAGACCAGCGCGCCAATGCTGCTTACCCGGCCAGGCAGTGCGAGTGCTCGGCAGCGAGCACCGCATGGGTGCCACGCACCTGCTTTCGCCCGTCTCGCCGTTTCCCTCGCCTTGCCACGTCGAGATCGCCCCTCGCTCTCTCCGCACCCCAGGCGCCCGTTCCTCTCGATTCGCCTCCCTCGCTCCCCCACGCCATGGCCGCGCCACCGTCGCCGCACCACCGTCGTAACCGCGTTCTCCGTCAACCCCACGCCGCGCCACCGTGTCGAGAGCTCCGCCGCCGTCCGCTACCCGAGCTAGCGAGCCCAGCGCTTCGCGTGCCAAGCCGCCGCACCAAGCTCGCCCGAAGCGCCACCGCCGGAGATCCCCTTCGCCGTCGCCGCCGCTGCAGCTCGTCCCCGACCACGCCGTCTGCACCGTCGCGTCCGCTGTGAGCTTAGCTACCTCCCCGACCCTCTCCCTCTCGCTCCCGTGCACCACAGCGACCGCACGAAGCTCACGTGCACTCGCCATCGCAGACCTCGTCGCCGGCGTGCTCCCGCCACCTCCGCCCTTCCACCGTGTCCAGCGTTCACCACATCGCGCTGGTGCTAACCAAGCACTCCACGCACCCCACCGCACACCCCAGCACGAGTTCGTTTTCACCCGAGCTCCGGTGGCCGCCAAAGTCGCCGCCGGCGCCAACTCCGGCCACCCCGAGCCCAACGGACTCCGCCAAGAGCTGCGGTTCGTCCTCAGCTTCACTCCGGTGGTCTCCGCGCCCGTTTGGTGGCGGAATGCCAAAACCACTTCGCCGCCCGCGTCGCGCTTCGCCGGCGGCTAAGCGCTGATGGGTTTGACCCGGTTTTGACCACAGGTGGGCCGGGTTGACCCCACGGGTCTATGACATGTGGGCCCAGCCACGCTAATTAACCTAGTTTAGTTTTAATTAAATCCTAACTAAACTAACCCCATCGACATCACGGGACCCACTGGTCAGTTTGACTGACCAGCCGTTGACCCCTGACGTCATCATGGCGCAGATCTTGTGTGATATTTAAATTACTGGAATTATTTTTACACAGGAAATTCCGGAAATTGTTTCAAACTTCAAAAATTCATATAAAATCAACCATAGCTCCAAATGAGACAAATTATATATGAAAAATGATCAGAAAAATCCAAACTTTCCATCTGTACAGGTTTCATGCATGTTTACAGAAGCTAACTTGCTGTTTATGGCAGAACAAGTTTAAGCACTTAAAATGATCATATATGAGTTTGAATTTTGAATCTTTGGTTCAAATTGGTTCAAACCCATCTGATCTTAGTTGCATTAGCCCAAAGCACTCATTTTGCCATGTCTCATTGCATGCATCATATTGTTGCATCTTGTTTGGTAATGCTTGTGTATCGGTGTTCTGCGGCGGTTACGGCCCGAGAAGTACCGTGATAACCCGACGAAGAACAATACCGTGTAACAACCCGTCAGGCAAGCAACCAACCATTTGATCATATCGATAAAATCCCATGTTCTTGCTCCTGCTCTCGTTTACTGCATTAAGACAACGCGATTCAAACTGCTGTGTGCTGCGGTAGTTGAACCCATTTCCTCTGCATGACTGTCATTGCCACGATAACTAGATGAAACCCACTAGCATGTGTAGGAGTTGATTGAGCCATATGATTGTGTTGTTCCTACCTTGCTATGCCTGCTATGCTTAGAGTCGTGTCAGGTCTGGTTCATCGGGATGATGGCTAGAGTGAAATGATCGAGTCGGTATGAGAGTAAGGTGTTGAACACGATTTGGTAAAGGTATCGATGAGAGGCCATGTAGGAGTACATGGTGGGTTGTTTCATTGAGGCCGTCCTTAAGCGAGATCTGTATGTGTGATTTAAGAAACAGCTACTACCATACATTGGGCCTGAAATATGACCCGCTCGACTTCTTATTCACGCTAGTCCTCTGTCCGGGAGTTGCAAGTAGTTTACGGTGTTTGTAGCCTCTTGGAGGCCGTGGACAGCGCCGACCGTAGGGGTGGGCCGTGATGCGGTAGATGCGTGGCGGGTGTACGGATGCCGTTTGGTATTCCGAGAACCTTGTTCACATCGTTTGGGGCTGTGGCGAGCCTTGGCGGAACTCCTCATGGATGGAACCCAAATAGGCGATAAACTGGGCTAGAGACTTGAGTGTCTAGGTAGGTCGTGGTCTACACCCACGTCGGCATTAAGCTGAAGTCTGCCGAGCACATGGCGTGTCTGGGCGCTAAGTGGTGGAAACATGTATGAAGAAGTACACCCTGCGGGGTTAACATCATCTATTGAATAGCGCGTCATGATAAGGACTACTTGGTTGCCTATACGGTTCATAGACAAGTAAATGGATACTACTAAAAGCCTCAAGATAAGCGTGAGTGCGAGGATGGCTCCTCCGTAGGAAAGCGGGGTTGGATCCTCGGTGGTGTATTGAAGTGATGAGTAGTGGACTCGAGTCATAAAACTATTTCAAGTTGGTGTCTCGTGGGATAGCTTAGCCATGAGTCAAAGCTGGCTTGCTGCAATAACTCCACCAACCCTTCTTGACAATGTGCATGTATGTAAGGTCGATGTAAGTCTTCTTTGAGTACCTTTGTACTCATGTTGCTTTAATTTACATTTTTGAAGATGCCACAAACCCTTCCGCGGGTTCTTCGTGAGCGTTGACATCGATGAGTAGACTAAGGCCGGTGGTGATCTGTGCAAGAGAAGGACCATGTAGTTTAGCTAGGCTTACCCAAGCCTCTTTTATTTTACTAGTTATGCGTACTCGGACAAAACACTTCATTGTTGGCTTGTATGCTTGTATGACTTGTATGTGGGTCGTGTGACCCGTACTTGTGTGTATGATATGAATGGCTCTCTGAGCCTTTAAATAAAATACTTGTGTCGTGAGTCATGTTGTGATGCCTTGTTGTATTTGCACATATTGAGCATATTGTGTGTATGATTGAAATGCTTGGTATGTGTGGGATCGACTATCTAGTTGTTTATCTTTAGTAGCCTCTCTTACGGAAATGTCTCCTAGTGTCTCCACCGAGCCTTGGTAGCTTGCTCTTGCTCCGGAACACTTAGGCTGGCCGGCATGTGTCCTTCTTCGTTCTGTATACATCCCTTGAAATGTCACGCATTAGTCTGGAGTCTGTTAGCCCTTCTGCCCGGTTTATCGAGTCTGCTAGCCAGTGCTACAGCCGGAACTTACTTGCTGTTGACCGACACGTTCGATCTTTGGTCATGGATGCTGTCCTGTAAGTCTGTGCCACTTTGGGTTTACGACTAGTCATGTCAGCCGGGCTCCTTATCATATGGATGCTAGCGACACTATCATATCGTGTGCCAAAAGCATAAGCGGTCCCGGGCCAAGGTAAGTGGCACCCGTTGGGATACCGTGCGTGAGGCCGCAAAGTGATATGATGTGTTACAGAGCTAGATTGATGTGACATTGAGTCGGGTCTGACAGCGTTGGCATCGAGCGGACTGCTGTGGGTTCTCCAAGCCAAAGCTGGTCGATGTTGAGTCTAGAAATGCTTTAGTTATATGTAGGGAATTGATTGTGGGATGGTGCGTAAGGCTCTTTTTACTTCTTTGTCTCATGGCATTCTGATCTGAGTCGGTCCATTCTTCCATCGGGGGTTAAGGATTAGGATCTCTTCTCTCTATTAGGCTCACGTGTTACTATTCAGTAGTACCTTGTAGGTTTGGTGGTTACAAGCCTGGTTCAGTTTTACTATCCTGTTATGCTACTATTGGACCCAGAACCTTGATATGAAATTGTTGAGTGGTTATGAAATTCCTTGTGAAATGTCTCAACCCTTTTGAGCATTCTGATCGTTATCTGTCCAAATTCGCTAGAAATACTAATGTCTTTGCATTGTGGTTGTGCTTCGGATGGCCACTCGTGATCAAAATCAAGTGGTTAAATCGACCCGATGCATTAGGGTGACGGTCATACAACCATGCTAGTTTGGGTTATGATCGAAGCGGGATACCGTTGGTACCCGAATACACAGTTGAAGAAGCGATGTCGAGATTTTAATCAAAGTCGGTATCTTTGCCTTTGTCCGGTGTTTCCCTCTTATCCTGGTTCCACGAGGCCCTTCACAGCTCCTATGGGCTTGGTGTTACCATTGATATGGCGGTGCAAGGCGCTGCATATTCTATGATGACCATTATAAGAGCGAGGACTGGGCTGCTCCATAACACCGACTTCGGTATATGCGAGTTCACTTCTGGGCGTTTGGTTATCTTGAGCCATCTATGCTGATTCTAGTCGGGAGGACTCACTAACCCGTACTACCGCTGAGTTGCTCGAGGACAAGGATCGAGAGAGTCGGGCCTTGAGGATGGAGCTCTTCAATGCCGTCTTGATCACCGGGCCACCTTGACTCGTTTTGCACCGGCTGTTCAAGCTGGTTACATGGATATGAGAGACTTGTATCTGTCGGGGCTGCTCTGCGGACATGATGGATGGCGTGATGTGGGGGCATCACCCCACCCGTGGTCCACGCTTGCCACCGTTCGTGGGTCCAAGACCTCACCCATGCCCTTATGGTCCACAGGCTCCCGGGACCGCTTTGTTCCCAGACGATCATGTTGAACTCCCGAGTTCGGAGGAGACTTCTATGAGAACTACTACGGAGATGTCGAGTTAGTAGTAGTCCCACTAATATTATAATAGATTGTATTTCCACCGTCTGCGTGACTCGTGGAATATGACTTAGTGTGTACTAATCCGGAGGTGTAACAAAAATAATGTATAGGAGCTTGGTGTGCCTCCGATGAGATGTAATCTTCCTTTCACCGTGGTAGTACTTTGTTTGGTCTTGTACTAAACCTTGTATGGTGTGTATGACGATGGAATAAAAAGCGGTTTACAGTATCTACCATGTCATATGGATGATCATCTCGCATTCCGAGTTATCCATTACATTCTACACTTCTATGTCGGAATCTTGCCATCTGGACTAAATCCTTGTCTTGTTTTCCTAGGATGGTTAACACCAAAACAACCCTGCTCCGCCAGAGCAGGCGAAAGCGATGGAGTTGGAGAAGCAAACCTGCCTCACCCTCCTTCTCGGCGAAGTTATGCTAGAGGCGAGAGAAACAAGCGGAGACCAACCGTTTGTTGGGCGTATCGAGCAGAACACAGCCCACCATCAGAAACAACTTGGTGTCGCTCGGTGACTTCATCAAGTTGCATCCACCTACCTTCCACCACTCCGTCGAGCCTCTCGGCGCTGATGGCAACCCGCGGCATTACTCACAAGCTGCGTTACGCTCTCGTAGCTGAGGCGGACAAGGTCACCTTTGCTGCATATCATCTCGAAGGTCCCGCTAGTCTCGGTGGGAGAATTATATGGCTATCGCCCGATTGGCCATGTCACTACTTGGGCAGAATTCAGCGAGGCTTTTCGTGAACATCACATTCGGAGGTCTCATGGATAAATGGCGTGAGGAGTTCTGCGTTTCACCCAAGGCCGTCTCTCCGTGGGCGCCTATAGTAGAGAGTTCGGTAATCTCTTGCGCTATGCAATCGAAGAGGTCTCCATCGGCGCCAAGAAACAGCAAGGTTCCGCAAGGACTTAGCCCGAACCGCCGAGATCTCCGTGCGCATGAGTGCACCTCTTTCGAAGCTTGTTAACAAAGCCATCAGCGCTGAAACTGGTCGACTGATTTGAAGCAACATAAGCATGGTCGTGATATGGGTTCCTCATCCGGTCTTTGGACCACGAAGCGCCGTGTGTGGGTGCCTATCTTGCTCTGCCACCAGATTCACACGAGGCCATCCTTTCAGCGCCTCGCCCGTTCAGCGGTATGCACCAGCTAAGCCCTATGGTGGGCCAACCAACAACGCTCCTCTGCGCCAGCCCGTGGCGTGCTTCAAATGTGGGGAATCAGGCCACTACATGCGCGATTGTCCCAGACCAACCCCAACCAGCCTGCAAAAGCTGTTGGCCGTGGCAAGCCAGCGGAAAGGTGTTCTATGCCAAGCCGGCCACCACCGCGTGGCCATGTTAATTGTGTCTCAAATTGAGGAGGCCCAAGAGGATCCCAACGTCGTGCTCGATGCGCTTCTTGTTAATTGCCACCGGCATCCGTTCTTTTGATCTTTGGAGCATCTCATTCATTCATATCCGAAAACTATGCTCGTTTGCATAACACCGCGTTACGTGACATGCCTTCCACCATGGAAATTTCTACCCGGGTTCTAGATGGCAAACCTCTAGAGTAAGCCATGGAAATGAAATTCAGGTCGACAGACTTGTTTTCCTTGCATCGTTGATAGCTCTCAAATCTTGGATATAAATATCATCTTGGGTATGGGTGGATGACAGCCCATCATGCCAAGATTGATTGTTTCTCTAGGACTGTTCAACTTACGCACCCTCGGGAAAGATAGTCAATGTCTTGACCGAATATCCAAGCGCCAACTTTATTCTCTTAATGCGGTCCATTGCGGACCTCGAAGGCGTTCCGTAGTCCGTGACTTTCCGGATGTCTTTCGGAAGAATTGCCGGTGTCCCACAGCGGAGATGTTGAATTCGTGATAGACCTCATTCGAGAACTGTCCCAATTTCTAGAAGACCCTACAAGATGGCACCCCTAGAACTAGCGAACTTAAGAAACAACTCGATGAGGCCTTGCAAAAGGGTTTCATCCGTCCTAGTTCATCTCCTTGGGCTTGCCCCGTCCTCTTCGTCAAGAAGAAGGATGGTGCGGATCGGATGGTTGTAGACTATCGACCCGTCAACTTGGTCACAATTAAGAACAAGTATCCGCTCCCGAGGATCAACGATCTGTATGATCAGCTCGCAGGATCCTCAGTCTTCTCTAAGATGGATTTGAGGTTAGGCTACCATCAAATCAAAATCCGAAACGGGGACATTCCCAAAACGGCTTTTGTTACTCGTTACGGCCAATCTGAGTACCCGTCATGTCCTTCGGTCTAACCAATGCTCCAGCCACTTTCTCCGGTTAATGAACTCAATCTTCATGGAATATTTGGATAAATTAAATAGTGGTTTACCTCGATGACATACTCATCTATTCCAAGAGCGAGGAAGAACATGCCGAACATCTAAGGCTAGTGTTGATGAAACTTGAGAGCATCGCCTTTATGCCAAGTTTTCTAAATGCAATTTTGGCTGCGAAGTGACCTATCTAGGACATGTAATTTCGGTAAAGGTATTCTGTAAACCCCGAGCGAGTTCAAGCCATCCTTAATTGGACTCCACAGAATCGGTCAAGCAAGTTCGGAGTTTCCTTGGCTTAGCGAGCTATTATCGCCGCTTTGTCGAGAACTTCTCCAAAGTTGCTAAACCTTTAATGAACTCCTCAAGAAAGATAAAAAGTTCGAGTGGACTCCACAATGTGAGCACAGTTTCGAGGCGAAAAGGCGTTTAACCTCTGCTCCGTCTTTGGTACCACCAGATTTCTCTAAGGACTTTGTTATCTATTACGGCGCCTCGCGACAAGGACTAGGCTGTATTCTCATGCAAGATCGACACGTAATTGCTTATGGTTCACGGCAATTACACCCACATGAGAAAACTACCCTACTCATGATCTAGAGCTTGCGGTTGTAGTCTATGCACTCAAAACCTGGCGGCATTACCTTCTTGGTAATCGTTGCGAAATCTACACCGATCACCAAAGTCTGAAATATATATTCACCCAACCAGATTTGAATCTCGAGGCAAAGGCGTTGGGTTGAGTTGATCTCGATTTCGACTTAGGGATAACTTATACCCGGGAAAAGCCAGCGTCATGGCTGATGCGCTAAGTCGTAAATCTTATTGCAACAATCTAATGCTGCAACTAAGTCAACCACTTCTCCACGAGGAATTTGGAGCTCAACCTTCACATTGTTCCTCGAGGGTTCCTTTCCACTTTGGTGGCGAAACCTACTCTTATGGATCAAGTCACGCTGCCCAAAAGCGAGATAGAGGAATATCCGGATTAAAGAGAACATCGCTAGCGGAGATGCTAAATGTTTCTCTACAAATGATCATGGTGTTGTATATTTTGAGAACCGCCTAGTGGTTCCCAAAATCAGCACATACGGCGGTGATCCTTAAGGAGGCTCATGAATCTCCTCTCACCATTCATCCGGTAGCACTAAAATGTATCGGGACCTCGCCGGAGGTTACGGTGGACTAGGATGAAGAGAGACATTGCTCAATTTGTTGCTAAGCTGCGGCGTTTGTCATCGTGTAAGCGAGCATCAGCGGCCTCTTGGCACCCTTCAACCCTTAGCTATTCTGAATGGAAATGGGATAAAATCAGTATGGATTTCATCACGGGTTTTCCCAGGACCAAGAGAGGGAATAATGCTATCTTTATAGTTATCGACCGCCTTTCCAAAGTAGCCCATTTCTTACCTGTTCGAGAGTATAACCGCTAGTCAGCTAGCAGATTTGTACATCTCTCGAATAGTATCTCTTCATGGTGTTCCATTGGAAATAAACTTCGGATCGAGGAAGTCTTTTCACCTCTCGATTTTGGGAAAGTTTCCAAAACGCTATGGGAACCCATCTTTCCTTTAGCACTGCCTTTCACCCTCAATCAAGTGGTCAAGTAGAGCGTGTCAACCAAATCTTAGAAGACATGCTTGAGCTTACATTATCTCATTCGGAATGGATTGGGAGAAATGCCTTCCATTTGCGAATTTGCTTATAACAACAGCTATCAATCTAGCTTGGGCAAAGCACCTTTTGAAGTTCTCTATGGGCGAAGGTGTGAACACCTCTTAACTGGTCGAAACCGGGAAAGACAATTCTTTGGCGGATATGATCCAGAGGCGAAAAACAAGTTCGCATCGTTAAGTGAAAAGTTGAAAACAGCCCAATCTCGTCAAAAGAGTCAATATGACCGAAAACATAAGTCTATGACTTACGAGGTTGACGAGAGGCTTACCTTGGGTTACTCCTCGAAGGGAACCCATCGTTTGATATCAAAGGCAAATTGGCTCCTCGCTACATTGGACCCTTTCGCATTCTTGCCAAGCGAGGAGAAGTTGCCTACCAATTGGAACTACCTCGCATCTCTCCAAAGTCCACGACGTCTTCCACGTTTCTCAACTCAGGCGTTGCTTCTCGGATCCTATCCGTGGAGTGGACCACAAAACGCTTGATCTTCAAGATAACCTCACATATCGAGAATACCCCGTTCGTATCCTCGATCAAGCTGAGCGTACTACTCGACGACATAATATCAAGTTTCTCAAGGTTCAATGGTGGCACCATTAGAAGGAAGCTACTTGGGAAAGGGAGGATCGTCTTCGACTTGAGTACCCGCCCTCTTTCGGAGGAACCTAAATCTCGGGGCGAGATTCTTTTGAGTGGGGTGAGTTGTCACACCTAGCTAGTTCTTGCATTAGAGTGTTGCATCATGTCTATTTTTTCAATGAAACCTGAAATGGGATTGCGAAACTCGGCCCCCTCTGAAACAACTAGGGTTTACTAAAAATATTTTCGATGAACCTGAAATGCCCTTCTAAAATGTCCATCATTTTTGTCTTGGTCCAGAAGCTTTGCCAAAAGTGATGCACAATTTCCTAGGTCATCCCAGGGTCTTTGAATTAAATCATAGCTATTTGAATTTGGGCATTTAAAATTTATAAAATATTTCAAATGTCCAAATACCTCAAACTAAAATGTTTCATGTTGGAAATATTCCAACAATGGACCAGGAGTAGTTTGGTGAATTTTAAAACCTTTTGGTATTTTAAATAAATCAACAAAGTTGCAGGAAAATAGAAAAAAAAAAAATGTAGCGAAAAGGACTTACAGGCGCCTCGGCCATCTGGCCAGCCCACTGGCCGCCCAGCCCCAAGCCCCGCCAATGCTTACCGGCTTGTCGCGAGGCGAGCAGTGCTCGGCAGCGAGCACCGCATGGGTGCCACGCACCTGCTCGCCGTCTCGCCGTTTCCCTCGCCTTGCCACGTCGAGATCGCCCCTCGCTCTCTCCGCACCCCAGACGCCCGTTCCTCTCGATTCGCCTCCCTCGCTCCCCCACGCCATGGCCGCGCCACCGTCGCCGCACCACCGTCGTAGCCGCGTTCTCCGTCAACCCCACGCCGCGCCACCGTGTCCGAAACTCCGCCGCCGTCGCTTCTTGAGCTAGCGAGCCCGAAGGCGCGTGCCCAGCCGCCGCACTAAGCTTCGCCCGGCGCCACCGCCGGAGATCCCCGCCGCCGTCGCCGCGCTGCAGCTCGTCCCGACCACGCCGTCTGCACCGTCGCGTCCGCTGTGAGCTTAGCTACCTCCCGACCCTCTCCCTCTCGCTCCGTGCACCACAGCGACCGCCTGAGCTCACGTGCACTCGCCGTCGCGGACCTCGTCGCCGGCGTGCTCCGGCCACACTCCGCCTTCCCACCGTGTCCAACGCGTTCACCACATCGCTGGTGCTAACCAAGCACTCCACGCACCCACCGCACACCCAGCGAGTTCGTTTTCACCCGAGCTCGGTGGCGCCAAAATCGCCGCGGCGTAACTCCGGCCACCGAGCCCAACGGACTCCGCCAAGAGCTGCGGTTCGTCCTCGGCTTCACTCCGGTGGTCTCGCGCCCGTTTGGTGGCGGAATGCCAAAACCACTTCGCCGCCCGGCGTCGCTCGCCGGCTAAGCGCGATGGGTTTGACCCGGTTTTGACCACGGGTGGGCCCAGTTGACCCCAGGTCTATGACATGTGGGCCCGACCACGCTAATTAACCTAGTTTAGTTTTAATTAAATCCTAACTAAACTAACCCCAGCGACATCACGGGACCCACTGGTCAGTTTGACTGACCAGCCCGTTGACCCCTGACGTCATCATGGCAGATCTTGTGTGATATTTAAATTCTTGGAATTATTTTTACGGAAATTCGAAATTGTTTCAAACTTCAAAAATTCATATAAAATCAACCATAGCTCCAAATGAGACAAATTATATATGAAAAATGATCAGAAAAATCCAAACTTTCCATCTGTACAGGTTTCATGCATGTTTACAGAAGCTAACTTGCTGTTTATGGCAGAACAAGTTTAAGCACTTAAAATGATCATATATGAGTTTGAATTTTGAATCTTTGGTTCAAATTGGTTCAAACCCATCCGATCTTAGTTGCATTAACCCAAAGCACTCATTTTGCCATGTCTCATTGCATGCATCATATTGTTGCATCTTGTTTGGTAATGCTTGTGTATCGGTGTTCTGCGGCGGAGTTACGGCCCGAGGAGTACCGTGATAACCCGACGAAGAACAATACCCGTGTAACGACCCGTCGAACAAGCAACCAACCATTTGATCATATCGATAAAATCCCATGTTCTTGCTCCTGCTCTCGTTCTTCGCATTAAGACAACGCGATTCAAACTGATGTGTGCTCGGTAGTTGAACCCATTTCCTCTGCATGACTGTCATTGCCACGATAACTAGATGAAACCCACTAGCATGTGTAGGAGTTGATTGAGCCATATGATTGTGTTGTTCCTACATTGCTATGCCTGCTATGCTTAGAGTCGTGTCAGTCGGTTCATCGGGATGATGGCTAGAGTGAAATGATCGAGTCGGTATGAGAGTAAGGTGTTGAACACGATTTGGTAAAGGTATGGATGAGAGGCCATGTAGGAGTACATGGTGGGTTGTTTCATTGAGGCCGTCCTTAAGCCTTGAGATCTGTATGTGTGATTTAAGAAACAGCTACTACCATACATTGGGCCTGAAATATGACCCTTTCGACTTCTTATTCACGCTAGTCCTCTGTCCGGGAGTTGCAAGTAGTTTACGGTGTTTGTAGCCCTCTTGGAGGCCGTGGACAGCGGACCGTAGGGGTGGGCTGTGATCGGTAGGTGCGTGGCGGGTGTACGGATGCCCGTTTGGTATTCCGGGAACCTTGTTCACATCGTTTGGGGCTGTGGCGAGCCTTGGCGGAACTCCTCATAGATGGAACCCAAATAGGCGATAAACCTCGGCTAGAGACTTGAGTGTCTAGGTAGGTCGTGGTCTACACCCACGTCGGCTTTAAGCTTGAAGTCTGCCGAGCACATGGCGTGTCGAGGCGCTAAGTGGTGGAAACATGTATGAAGAAGTACACCCTGCAGGGTTAACATCATCTATTGAATAGCAGCGTCATGATAAGGACTACTTGGTTGCCTATACAGGTTCATAGACAAGTAAATGGATACTACTAAAAGCCTCAAGATAAGCGTGAGTGCGAGGATGGCTCCTCCGTAGGAAGGCGGGGTTGGATCCTCGGTGGTGTATTGAAGTGATGAGTAGTGGACTCGAGTCATAAAACTATTTCAAGTTGGTGTCTCGTGGGATAGCTTAGCCATGAGTCAAAGCGGCTTGCTGCAATAACTCCACCAACCCTTCTTGACAATGTGCATGTATGTAGGGTCTGATGTAAGTCTTGCTGAGTACCTTTGTACTCATGTTGCTTTAATTTACATTTTTCAGAAGATGCCACAAACCCTTCCGACGGGTTCTTCGTAGACGTTGACATCGATGAGTAGACTAAGGCCCAGGTGGTGATCCTGTGCAAGAGAAGGACCATGTAGTTTAGCTAGGCTTACCCAAGCCTCTTTTATTTTACTAGTTATGCGTACTCGGACAAAACACTTCATTGTTGGCTTGTATGCTTGTATGACTTGTATGTGGGTCGTGTGACCCGTACTTGTGTGTATGATATGAATGGCTCTCTGAGCCTTTAAATAAAGTACTTGTGTCGTAGAGTCGTGTTGTGATGCCTTGTTGTATTTGCACATATTGAGCATATTGCGTGTATGATTGAAATGCTTGGTATGTGTGGGATCTGACTATCTAGTTGTTTATCTTTAGTAGCCTCTCTTACCGGGAAATGTCTCCTAGTGTCTCCACTTGAGCCTTGGTAGCTTACTCTTGCTTGAACACTTAGGCTGGCGGCATGTGTCCTTCTTCGTTCTGTATGCATCCCTTGAAATGTCACGCATTAGTCTAGAGTCTGTTAGCCCTTCTGCCCGGTTTACGAGTCTGCTAGCCCGTGCTACAGCCGGAACTTACTTGCTGTTGACCGACACGTTCGATCTTTGGGTCATGGATGCTGTCCTGTAAGTCTGTGCCACTTTGGGTTTACGACTAGTCATGTCAGCCGGGCTCCTTATCATATGGATGCTAGCGACACTATCATATCGTGTGCCAAAAGGCATAAGCGGTCCCGGGCCAAGGTAAGGTGGCACCCGTTGGGATCTTGTCGTGAGGCCGCAAAGTGATATGATGTGTTCTGAGCTAGATTGATGTGACATTGAGTCGGGGTCTGACATTGCGTGAGGCCAAGCACAGCCTCTGAAGTCTCAGACAGTTGCCTGCCTGGCAGGCCGTGCCAGCCCCCGAGCCCGGCGAATGTGTCGTTTTCGCATCTCACCTCCGTCGGGGATTAGGCTTCCCGACGGATCCTTTCGTGAGGGGGCTTCTGTTCTTCTACGGGCTGGACTTCCACGACTTGGCTCCGGAGTCCATCCTCCATATCTCCGCATTCATTATTGTCTGCGAAGCCTTCCTCCGCGTCATCCCCCACTTCGGCCTGTGGCTGAAAACATTCAAGGTGGAGCCGAAGATGATCGGGGGGCGTCGAGCGGAGTGTGGCGGGGCGACCATAAGCAGGAAGGTCGATGCCTCAGGACTCAAGGTTCCTTCCAAGAGGAACAGGATTGTGGCAGCAGGAGTGGTTCTACATCACCGCTCCAAGGCGCGAAGCGCCGCCGCCCTCCTTCCGCCGGGACCTCCACAAAGAATCGATGTCGTGGGTCAACCAAGGGCTCAACTGGGACCGTCAGAGGCGTGCCCGCTGCAGGGCCGGATTCGGGACCTCCAAACAAGGGAGATCGATCTGGTCAAGGTGATGCAGGTCATGCTAACTAGGCACCTCCAACCCTGCAAACGTCGTCCTCTCCGTTTATGGGAGTTCAATCCGGAGGGACCTCGTATCCTCCAGCATTTCATGGGTGCGACACCCTTGGAGATGTACGAGCTGTTCTTCGGACCGCAAGTGGCGTGTCCGGATTCGGCTGAGGATGCGGGTCTAAGCCGCGATCGTCCGGATACTCAGGTAAATAGCTCAAAGCCCGGACATCCTGTTTTGTATGCCTTTCAAGAGATCGTCTCCTTACCCTTTGTTCTTTTACAGGAATGGGTGGCGTGATCAAAGCTGATAAGGTGTCCGCCCCCCTCCGAGACCGCCTTTGGAGCCCGTCTGGTCGAGAATGTTGGAGGTTGCGCACGAGAGGGGGCGACGGGAGATAAAGGAGCTAATACTTCCGTCCAAAGGCGATCAAGAGGAGGGAACCAAGGATCCCTCCCTTCAGGGGGAGAAGAGGACCGCCTCTGAAGATCCGGAGGCCCCAGCCCCTAAGCGTGGGAAGAAATCCCCACCGGGGGGTCCGGCGTCCGGAGAGAATCCGGACGCGCAGTCATCGCCCAAGGACCAGCCCTCCAACGAGCCGTGAGTATGAAAGAGGAAGTTTAATAAAAAGGTACCTTCGTTTATGCTTCTGTAGGTAACCGAAATATTTATATCGCAGTTCGGATCTGCAGCCGTCTCAGATGAGTTCGTCCTCGGGGGATCTTCTTCCGGAGATGATGGAGAGCGATACGCCTCCGTCCGACGCGCCGCCAGATGAGGCAGGCGAGCCCGAAGTGTCATCACGGAGGGCATCCCCGAGTCCGGAGGGGTCAAAGAGTTCAACACCCACCAGAGCCCGGCCGGGAGAACTGATGAGTTTGCTTGAGAGGGCGTCCATTTCAGAAGATCACCGTGCGTTAATGCGTATGGTGATTGGAAGGATTTCGTCCGCTGAAAGCGGGTTGCGTGATGCTGCCATGAGCTTGCTGGCGGGATTTGAGGTATGCAAAATAGCGTACCTTTGTTTTTAACAGCTATGCATATAAAAATGCGCCTGTATAGATAGTAGCCCTGAGACTCGGTAGGTTGTCGAAGACGACAGCGTCGTCGAGGATCGAAAATCTAAATATCTCGGGTAATAAATATCGCCATTACGATCGGTGGCGGATAGTCCGGGGCCAGCGGATGATCGGTTTGCCGAACTAAGTCGACAATCGGACATGGCGAATCTTGACATAGCACTTGTCAATCAGCGACTTGACGAGTCGCAAGGTAAATAAATTCTCCATAGCCGCTTTATTGAGTGGGTTAAAGCCCTCCTCGATAAGTTATATGTTGTTTATACTGAGATAGTCTGCTGCTTTGTGGAGAGACTTGAGCGAGCTTGCACAAACCAAGGAGCAAGCCCGAAGGAGTGATCTGTTGCCTGCGGGCGGCCGAGGAGTTGAAGGTCGAAAAGGCTGCGCCCGCCTAAGCGGGCGGAGGTGGCGGATTGGCCAAGAAATTAAAGGATGCTACCGACCGTGGCGAGGCTCTTGAAAAGGCGCCTATCGGGCGGAAGACTGAAGAAGGCCACCGCCGAGACCAAGGATGCCCGCTCTGCAATGCGGGCTATGAAGGAGGAGCTGCGCCAAGCGGAGAAATCACGGTGGCGAGCCGTTTCTTATCGTCGCCGGTTTATGGATGCGGTATGCCCAATTTGAAAAGCAGTGGAGTTCGGAGGATCCTTACATGGACTTGGCTGCGAGTGCGGCTGACGCCGTTAAGCACTTACGGAGCCAGGGGAATCACGAGGTGGAGGAGTTATATTGGACTCAATTCCACAGTCCGAATCGCCCTCTTCCGCTGTCGGACAGGTTGGCCGAATGGGCCGAACTGAATAGACTGTCCGGGCTGGCTATGACGGATATCGTGGCCCATGTGTGGCCAGAGAGGTCCAAGGCGACGAGCTATTTTGGCCTACTGCAGCAGTTCCTTGGGGCGGTGCCGCATATCAAGGAGATGAAGCGGTCGGCCTGCATCGAGGGCGCGCGGATGGCTCTGGCCCGTGTAAAGGCGCAGTGTCCGGAGATGGATGCCACCGCTGTTGCTGCCTAGGGTTCGGATGGGAACCGGCTTCCTGCCGAACATTATTTCGGGGAAGTTATGCGCGGCGCTCGTATAATAGAGTCGCAATGCTCAAAGAATGTAACGTTCAATTGAACGCATTAACTTGTTTATGAATGATTATAGTATGAATGCCTTTTATACTTGTGCTTTCAAGTAGTAATACCTCTCCTTGCGGCCGTTTAAGTATACTTGTGTATAACCTGAAAGATGCAGTCTTCGGCTTCAGCCCCCTTGCACAAGGTGCTGGGGTGTTCGCAAAATAGCGCTTTTTCACACTTTAATCCGACGTCTCAGTCCTGTTATAAGGAGGTGGTAGCGTAGCGAACGAGGCAATCCGGACTATAATGCTTTATCTCTTTCACTTAGCCAATGGAGCTCGAGGGTGCGGCTACGATATAGCCCCTAATGGCACCGCACATCTCCGGATTCGGGGTGCGTATGTGCCTGACCGGGAAGCGCCCTTCGTCAAAGCGAAATTCTAAACATTCCGTAGTCGATCAAGTGGTGACGGACTCTCGCTATATCATGATGATCGGTTTCGGCTTTCTCTCTTGAGGTGCTCACCCAACCGAACCGGGGCACAATCGCAGAGTTCTCCTGGTGCCGTTAGCGGATGATCTGAACGTAAGGCAGCAAAACACAGGAGCCGGGCAAACCCAACATTTGACCAAAGACATGATTCGGAGCTGATGCATATAGTGCCCAACTTGAGACGCCAAACACTCCCTGAGGTGTTTGGACTTTATGATAACGGGCAGAATTATACCCTAAGCCCCTTGTGTCCAGGTACGGGCATTGTCTTCTGACGCAGCCAATGCCAAATCGTCAGGCTCCGCCTCGGCTATAGGAAGAAGCCGAGGCCGATTTAGCAACAAGAGACAGTAATAAAAAGGTCTACGTAGGGTCTTAATCTGAAAAGAATCCTTGCGACGGGTCCCTACTACACGTCTGCGCCTGTGTCTCCGTTGTGCCGTTATCCTGGACGGGTACGCACATTGCTCATCTGTAGAAAAGAGAGGAACATTTCAAAAACAGTTCGTGTGAAAATAATGCAAAAGAATAAGTGTAAATAATTAAGGCTAGGTTTATATGAAACCGATGTTAGTTGTGCGCGCAGCCCCTTGTGAAAGGGTATGCGGCTAGGGAGCCCTAACTTTCTTGAGTCGGATTCGTCTATCCGAATCCGGGGTCTTTAAGTCACCCTCGCACTGAAATGGTGCCATGTGGACCGGGCATCTTAAGTGTGAGAGACGCGTAATGCGGTATGGCATTGAAGCGGACAAAAGCCTTTCGTCCTAATAGTGCTTGATGTTCACTTTTAAATGGGAAGATATGGAAAATTAACTTTTCTCGTCGGAAATTGTTCGGTGATCCGAACACGACTTCGAGTAATATCGAGCCTGTGCACTTGGCGTAAGGGCTAGGCGTAACTCCTTTGAAGGAAGTGCGGCTGTGTCGAATTTTGGTAGGGTCTATCCCCATCCGACGGATTGTGTTTGAATATAGCAGGTTTAAGTCACTGCCTCCGTCCATTAGGACGTTTGTGAATTGTAGTCCGTCTATTATCGGATTCAATATCGAAGTCCGTCCCATGGTTCGAACACTTTTGGAATAATCCGGTGGTCGAAAGTGATTGGTTTTGATATCCAATCTCTATGGTTTGAGGGGCGGACCGTGCGAGGCTCTTTTAGAAAGTGCCGCCTTTGTTTTCCGTGTCCTCACATGAAGTGAGTTTACCGCTTTGACCCCTTGTGGGAAAGTCTTTTGTTTTCCGTGCCTGCTGGCGGGTTTATCCTCTTAAGCTGACGCGTCGAGCCCCTTTGCGTTCGGCGTTTAGTCGGCGGACTGTTTGAAAACCCAACAATCCTGTGGGTGTGATTTGCGAGCCTTCCGGGTACTTGTGGATTTGACAGATCCGACCCAGGATTTTGTGTAGGTTAGACGGTTCATCGCTGTCGTCCTTGATGGGTTGAGCTTTATTCGGCCGTGAGCTTTTAAATCCGGCGTTGACTGCCGTGCTCTTTGGGCTTTTCTCTTTATTCCGGCGCTGATCTTTTCTGCGCCGTGATTTTCCGTTTCCATCTCTTATCTCGGATGTACTTGGGTCGCTGGTGCTGCTTCTTGCCAACCAGCTGTCCTCTCTAGCATAAGCGGGTCATGAGGCTTCTTAATGCGGTCATTGTCCTCGGTTTCTCTTGACCGAGGTGTCTGGCGAGCCATTCGTCTCGGACATTGTGCTTAAAAGCTGCTAAGGCTTGGCGTCCGGACGATCGACTATTTGGTTCTTTTGGTAAGGAACCTGTTCCGAAATTTCATGCTGACTCTCCGGGCTGTTGAGTTATGTGACTTAGGTCGCTGCATCCGGAGGCGGACATAAGTCCCTTGAAAATTTGCTCTAAACGCTTCCTCGAGCTCTTCCCAACTTCCAACAAGTTTTACGGGAGGCTTTTGAGCCAATGACGAGCTGGCCCTTTGAGCTTGAGGGTAGATATTTTATGGCGTGGAGATCGTCTCCTCTTGCCATATGTATATGCAGTATATAGTCTTCTATCCAGACTCATGGGTCTGTTGTTCCATCGTAGGCTTCTATGTTGATGGGTTTAAACCCTGCTGGGAATTCATGTTCCAAAGACTTCGTTTGTGAAGCATAGTGGGTGTCTGGCGCCCAGATTTGTATCGTGCCGCTATCGTCGGACACTTGACGTGTTCCTTTGCTTATTGGGGCTTTCCTTTTGGGTCCGTAGATGGACCTGGCTGGGCCATTTGATGGTGGAGGCTTTATGGCCTCTTCGTCGAATTCTGGGAGCAGCTTGCGCTTCGGGTAGCTCTTCGGTTGGTGGTTGTTGCCTTGTTTGTCTGCGGTTTTGAGCACTTTGCTCCATCTTATCCGGAGCGCGTCTTCCGCTGTGTTGAGCTTCCGCTTTTCCTCCTTCAGGCTTCCTGCTGTAGTGATGAGCCTGCATTTGCAAAGATCTTGTTCGACGGGCTCTTGAGTTAAATCGTCATCGGGCTTGATTCGTCCTCGGAGGGAGGTACATAGTTGTGATCCTCAACCTTTTCTTCCGCCGCCCTTTCGTGAGGGCTTGCTTCTACATCCTCCTTCGCTGAGTTTTGCTGGAGGGGTTTGTCTTCGGCACTCTCCGGAGTGTTATTATCTCCCGTGCCGGATTCTCCATTCTTGTTGTGGCGGGATTTAGAGCGGCGCCGTCGGCGTTTGGGTTGCTTCTTTAGAGAATCTTCCTCCGCTGCTTTCTTGCCATCCCTTCTTTGGGGTATCCACCATGTAGACGTCGTATGACGAGGTGGCCTTCGGTGGGCGCTGGTCTGATCGTCTCCGGCATCGTCGTCCATAGCGTCGATGTCCTCGAGTCGTAGTCTAGCATGTCGGTTAGATCCTCGGCAGTGGCTACAAAGTGGGTGGTGGGTGGGCTCAATTTCTTCGTCGTCCGAACTCCAATCGCCCCGCCATAGTCCGCCAGATTCTCCTAATAGCGAGAGATGCTTGAGAGAATTCAAGATATCGCCAAAAGGCGAGTGTTGAAAGATGTCCGCGCGGTGAATTCCATAACAGCGCCTAATCTGGCTTAATTGGCGGGGGCGTGGGAGGCTCAGAGCCCGGCGAGGAGTCCGGCGCCTCGGGATCATGAGTTTCGCAAGGGACAAAATTGGCATTCGGCTCCATCGCCGTAGATGTTGAAGCCCCCGGGGCGGCGTCTATCCACCAACCCTCGTCATGGGCAATCGGCTCCAGGTAAGTAGCCGGGGCGGATTTAAGTGCGGCCACCAAAGCACTGTCCGGTGGTAGAGCTAGATCGTGCCCGTCGTGGCAGTGCGGCGCGCTTGGCTGTGGCTCGAGTTCGTCGAAGATCAAGTCTCCGTGGTCATCGGCCGTGAAGTTTAGGCTTCCGAATCTGACCTGACGGCCAGGGGCGTAGCTTTCGATCTGCTCCAGATGGCCAAGAGAATTGGCCCGCAGACAAAGCCGCCGAATCTGAAGATCTGTCCGGGAGAAAAGTCTCACCACGGACAGCGTTGAGGTTGAAGATGCCATCGAGCCTATTGGTGACGACACGAGGAACTCTCAATGAAAGCACCAATGTCGGTGTCAAAACCGGCGGATCTCGGTAGGGGGTCCCGAATCGTGCGTCTAGGCGGATGGTAACAGGAGACGAGGGACACAATGTTTTTACCTGTGTTCAGGCCCTCTCGATGGAGGTAATACCCTACGTCCTGCTAGATTAATATTGATGATATGGGTAGTACAAGAGTAGATCTACCACGAGATCAATGAGGCTAAACCCTAGAAACTAGCCTATGGTATGATTGTTGAGATGTAATGTTGTGTCCTACGGACTAAAGCCCTCCGGTTTATATAGACACCGGAGAGGCTAGGGTTACACAGAGTCGGTTACAATGGTAGGAGATCTACATATCCGTATTGCCAAGCTTGCCTTCCACGCCAAGTAAAGTACCTTCCGGACAGGAGCCGGAGTCTTCAATCTTCTATCTTCGTAGTCTGGGAGTCCGGCGGATATCGATAGTCCGGCTATCCGGACACCCCCTAGTCCAGGACTCCCTCAGACGCCGAGACGAGCACGTGACACCATAGCCTCCCTGTCTTAGCGTAACGCGAGTCGAGGCGGACGTCGTCGCGGTAGCTACGACGGACGCCGAGACGAGCACGTGACACCAGTGCCACCCTGTCTTAACGTAACACCAGTCGAGGCGGACGTCACCACGGTAGCGACGACGGACGCCGAGACGAGCACGTGACACCATTGCCTCCCTGTCTTAGCGTAACGCGAGTCGAGGCGGACGACATCGCGGTAGCGACGACGGACGCCGAGACGAGCACATGACACTGTTGCCTCCCTGTCTTAGCGTAACGCGAGTCGAGGCAGACGTCGTCGCGGTAGCGACGACGGACGCCGAGACGAGCACGTGACACCAGTGCCACCCTATCTTAGCGTAATGCGAGTCGAGGTGGACGTCGTCACGGTAGCGACGACGGACGCCGAGACGAGCACGTGACACCAGTGCCTCCCTGTCTTAGCGTAACGCGAGTCGAGGCGGACGTCGTCGCGGTAGCGACAACGGACGCCGAGACGAGCACGTGACACCATTGCCACCCTGTCTTAGCGTAACGCCAGTCGAGGCGGACGTCGTTGCGGTAGCGACGACGGACGCCGAGACGGGCACATGACACCATTGCCTCCCTGTCTTAGCGTAACGCGAGTCGAGGCGGACGTCGTCGTGGTAGCGATGATGGATGCCGAGACAAGCATGTGACACCATTGCCACCCTATCTTAGCGTAATGCGAGTCGAGGCGGACGTCGTCGCGGTAGCGACGACGGACGCCGAGACGAGCACGTGACACCATTGCCATCCTGTCTTAGCGTAACGCGAGTCGAGGCGGACGTCGTCGCGGTAGCGACGACGGACGCCAAGACGAGCACGTGACACTAGTGCCACCCTGTCTTAGCGTAACGCGAGTCGAGGCGAACGTCGTCGAGGCGGACGTCGTCGCGGTAGCGACGACGGACGCCGAGACGAGCACGTGACGCCATTGCCACCCTGTCTTAGCGTAACACAAGTCGGCGGACATCGTCGCGGTAGCAACCACGGACGCCGAGACGAGCACGTGACACAATTGCCTCCCTGTCTTAGCGTAACGTGAGTCGAGGCGGTAGCGAAGAAGGACACCGAGACGAGCACATGACACCAGTGCCACCCTATCTTAGCGTAACGCGAGTCGAGGCGACGTTATCGCGGTAGCGACGACGGACGCCGAGACGAGCACGTGACACCATTGCCACCCTGTCTTAGCGTAACGCGAGTCGAGGCGGACGTCGTCGCGGTAGCGATGACGGATGCCGAGACGAGCACGTGACACCAGTGCCACCCTGTCTTAGCGTAACGCGAGTCGAGGTGGACATCCTCGCGGTAGCGACGACGGGCGCCGAGACAAGCACGTGACACCATTGCCACCCTGTCTTAGCGTAACGCGAGTCGAGGCGGACGTCGTTGCGGTAGCGACGACGCACGCCGAGACGAGCACGTGACACCATTGCCTCGTTGTCTTAGCGTACCGCGAGTCGAGGCGGACGACGTTGCGGTAGTGACGACGGACGCCGAGACAAGCACGTGACACCAGTGCCACCCTATCTTAGCATAACGCGAGTCGAGGCGGACGTCATCGCGGTAGCGACGACGGACGCCGAGACGAGCACGTGACACCAGTGCCTCCCTGTCTTAGCGTAACGCGAGTCGAGGCAGACGTCGTCGCGGTAGCGACGACGGACGCCGAGATGAGCACGTGACACCATTGCCACCATGTCTTAGCGTACCGCGAGTCAAGCCGGACGTCATCGCGGTAGCGACGACGGATGCCGAGACGAGCACGTGACACCATGCCACCTGTCTTAGCGTAACGCGAAGTCGGCGGGCGTCGTCGCGGTAGCGGCAGCGGACGCCAAACGAGCACGTGACACCGTGCCACCTGTCTTAGCGTTACGCGAGTCGGGCGACGTCGTCTCGATGGCGACGGCGGACGCCGAGACAAGCACGTGACACCATTGCCACCCTGTCTTAAGCGTAACGCGAAGTCGGCGGACGTCGTCGCGGTAGCGGCAGCACGACGCCGAACAACACGTGACACCATTGCCACCTGTCTTAGCGTAGCGCGAAGTCGGCGGACGTCGTCGCGATGGCGGCGACGGACAAGCACGTGACACCATATCTCCCCTATCTTAGCGTAACGCGAGTCGAGGCGGACGTCGTCGCGGTAGCGACGTCGGACGCCTAGACGAGCACGTGACACCATTGCCTCCCTGTCTTAGCGTAACGCGAGTCGAGGCGGACGACATCGCGGTAGCGACGACGGACGCCGAGACGAGCACGTGACACCATTGCCTCCCTGTCTTAGCGTAACGCGAGTCGAGGCTGTAACGCCCCGGATCTGATGCGCCAGGTGTCCGCCAGTTATTCGCCGTCGTTGCCATGTCATGTGCTTGCGTGTTGCACTTTGCCATGTCATCATATGCATTTCATATCATGTCATCATGTGCATTTCATTTTGCATACGTGTTCGTCTCATGCATCCGAGCTTTTTCCCCGTTGTCCGTTTTGCAATCCGGCACTCCTATGCCCTCCGGCGTTCCCCTTTTGCCTCATCTCTTGTGCGGGTGTTAAACGTTCTCGGAATGGACCGAGGTTTGCCAAGCAGCCTTGGTATAGCACCGGTAGACCGCCTGTCAAGTTTTGTGCCATTTGGAGGTCGTTTGGTACTCCAACGGTTAACCGGGTAACCGTAAAGCCCTCTTTGAGTTGCAGCCCAACACCCCTTCCAAAGTGGCCCAAAACCCATCTAACTCCCTCCATGCTCTCGGTCCTTCGATCACAATCGCGTGGCCGAAAACCGCACCTCATTTGGACTCTCCTAGCTCCCTCTACCTATAAAAACGTCTCCCCCTCTCCATTTCCGAATCATTTCCCCCCTAACCCTGAAAATCGCCCTCGCGCCGCCACCGGACACGTCCGTGACGGTCGGACATGTCCAGCCGCCACGTCCCTCCGTCCAATCGTGGAGCGACACGTCACCCGCGCCGCCGCCCTCCACCACTCCCCACGCGCCACGTGGCACCCGCGCCCTCCCCGCCGCCGCGGCCCGCGGAGCCCATCCGGTGCCAGCGCAGCGCGCCCGCCGCCGCCGCCGCCCGCGCTTCGCCGCCGCCCGCCCGCCGGCCGCCGCGCCCGCCGCCGGTGCGCTCCCCGCCGCCGCCCGCGTCGCCAGCTCCGCCGCCCGGCCAGCGCCCGCTTCGGCCCGCCAGCTCCGCCGCCGCAGACCGCCCCGCCACACCGCCTCGCCGCCCATTGCCGCCATCTCCGCCACGCGCACACCTCGCCGCCCGCCGCCACCTTCTCCACCAGCAGCGCCGCGCCCGTCGCCGCTGCCTCCGCCCGCCCAGCCCGGCAGTCGCCGCCCGCCGCGGTTACTCGGCGCCCAGCGCCTGCGCGCCCGACCTGCGCCGCCGCCACGCGCCTCCCTCGGCCGCGCCCGGCCTCCCTCCGGCTGCCCCGCGCCTCCCCGGCTTCTTCCTCCTCGTCTCCGGCGAGATCCGACCGATCTCCGGCGAGATCCGCCTCCTGCCTCGAAATCCGTGCCAATCACGAGGTTGACCCCGTTTTCCCACCAAGTCCCCAGATTCATACATTTTCATGCCATGTTCATGCCATCACATCTCTGCACCCGTAGCTCCGTTTTCCGCGTGTAATATGTCAAATTGTTCATCTCGACGAGTACTTCATTTCATTCCATTGCATCATTTTCATTTGAGGTCATCTTGATGCCCGAAATGCTATTAGGAGAGTGCATGTAGTTGTTAATCTGTTGAAACTGTTATAACTTGTTGTTTTAACATTTTGCCATGATTTATTTGTGCATCCTATGAGTATGAGCTCTACATGAATGTTGAACTATGCCATGCCATCTTTCCAGGGGTGTTGACCATGTATTTTTGTGAGTTGTGTGCTGAGTGTATCAAGCTTGTAAAGTAGGGTAGTTCTTTGTTCTTTGTTTTCTGACAGATTCTGTTATATTTTGTTGCTATGTTAACATGCTTCCACTAATCATTCTATGCATAATCTGAAGATGCTCTATAAACATGTTTTGATATACATGTCTTGCTCTATCCATTCATGCCCTTGGTTGCAATAATAGCCTGCTGGAACATGTTGTAATCTTGCTCTAAAGTTGCTTGAAAATGTTGTTTGTCAGCCTGTTTACATTAAGTTCACTTGTTCCCATGTGTTTTCCTAGTGATCCATGCACCCTATGACTTTGCTCTTGCCATGCTTAGCTTCATAAACATGCCTTCTTACTGTTGGTTGCCTTGCCATGCCATGTATTGCTCTGTGGTGAGTGGTTCAAGCTCACGAACATGCCTACTTATTGTTGTTCCTGCCATGTATAAATCTGTAATATAACTTGCCATGTTTACATGGGTGCCATCATATTTTCCGTGCCTTTTTGGCTCATGGTCAGTAAGGGTCTTTTGATATATGCAATTAGTAGATTCATGCCATGCCTTTATTTGCCATGATAAGTTCCTGTAACATGTTGTTTGCTTGCTCTAAACATTGCAACCTGATGTTATTTCTACTAAAACCTGAAACTGTTGTTATTTGCAATATCTCCATGTGTTTTTGAGCATGTTCTAGTGATTTCTAGAGATAGCTCAGTGTTCATGTCTTGTTATGCTTTACGTGTACTTCATGCCCATGCCTTTTGTTATTATGTTGGGGTGCTGTAGCATGTTGTTTTGCTGCTTGTAATATGCCTAGTTGCTGTTTTGGACAGATTGTTGCTATGACTTGTATAGAGTGTATGTGTTGCACCGTTGCTCCGTTTTGAGTGTGCTCTATATGAAACTTGCTTGTTTTTGCATGTAGCTTCATATTATCATGTTGCATCCATGTTTTGAGGTGTTTGCTTGATGTTTGTAAGCATTTTGCGTCAATGCCATGCTTAACTTGTTTTGCTCATATCTTCTAGGCCGTAGCTCCGAATCTAATGAACTTTATATGTAACTTGACTAGATTTTCGTGTAGATCATCATGGTGCATCTTAACTTGCTGTTTAACAACTTGAACATAAGGTTTATTCAGTTCTGGACCAATTTCGAAATATGCATATGAGGACTTACCGGAATTGTTATATGTTGTTCCGGCCTCATTTAAACTTGCCTTGATGTGTTGTTCTTGTTTGCATCATCTCTTGCCATGAGTAGCTTCATGTAGCCTTTGTCATGCATCATGCTTGTTGTGCGTCATGTCTTGTTCATGTGTGGTGTGTTTACCATGTTGTGTGCTTCTTCTTGTTAGTTCCTGTTTCATTGCGATCGTAAGGATCCGTTCATCTTCTTCATGGACTCGTTCTTCTTCCTTGCGGGATTTCAGGCAAGATGACCGCTACCCTGGATCTCACTACTATCATTGCTATGCTAGTTGCCTCGTTTTTTCACTATGCTGCGCTACCTATTACCTGTTTGTCCAGCCATCCCATATTGCCATGAACCCCTAACCTTTGACACCTTTCCTATGCAAACCGTTGTTTGGCTATGTTATCGCTTTGCTCAGCCCCTCTTATAGCGTTGCTAGTTGCAGGTGAAGTTGAAGATTTGTCCATGGTGGACAGGGTTTATGTTGGGATATCACAATATCTCTTATATTATTAATGCATCTATATACTTGGTAAAGGGTGGAAGGCTCGGCCTTATGCCTGGTGTTTTGTTCCACTCTTGCCGCCTAGTTTCCGTCATACCGTGTTATGTTCCCGGATTTTGCGTCCCTTACGCGGTCGGGTGATTTATGGGACCCCCCTGACAGTTCGCTTTGAATAAAACTTGTCCAGCAAGGCCCAACATTGACTTTTACCATTTGCCTCACCACCACCTATCTTTTCCCTTGGGAGTCGCTCTCTCGAGGGTCATCTTTATTTTAGCCCCCCCGGGCCAGTGCTTGTCTAAGTGTTGGTCCGAACCGAGCCGCCTGCGGGGCCCCCTCGGGGCAACTCGAGGTCTGGTTTTACTCGTAGCTTGTCTCATCCGGTGTTGCCCTGAGAACGAGATATGTGCAGCTCCTATCGGGATTGTCGGCGCATCGGGCGGCTTTGCTGGTCTTGTTTTACCATTGTCGAAATGTCTTGATGTACCGGGATTCCAAGACTGATCGGGTCTTCCTGGGTGAAGGTCTATTCCTTCGATGATCGCGAGAGCTTGTCATGGGCTAAGTTGGGACACCCCTGCAGGGTATAAACTTTCGAGAGCCGTGCCCGCGGTTATGTGGCAGATGGGAATTTGTTAATGTCCGGTTGTAGACAACTTGACACCAGATCCGAATTAAAATGCATCAACCGTGTGTGTAGCCGTGATGGTCTCTTCTCGGCGGAGTCCGGGAAGTGAACACGGTTTCTATGTTATGTTTGACGTAAGTAGGTGTTCAGGATCACCTCTTGATCATTGCTAGTTGACGACCGTTCCGCTTGTTTCTCTTCTCGCTCTCATTTGCGTATGTTAGCCACCATACTTGCTTAGCCGCTGCTGCTACCTCACCACTTTACCCCTTCCTTTCCCATTAAGCTTTGCTAGTCTTGATACCCATGGTAATGGGATTGCTGAGTCCTCGTGACTCACCAGATACTTCCAAAACCAGTTTGCAGGTGCCTATGTTATGAAAGCGGTGACGCAATCAAGCTCAAGGAGGAGCTCGATGAAGATCGTGTCCTTTGTGTTGTTTCGTTCTAGTTGATCGGTAGTGGAGCCCAGTTGGGGTCGATCGGGGACCTTTGTCGCATTTGGGGTTCTTCTTTTATTTTGGTTCCGTAGTTAGACCTTGACTGTATTTGGATGATGTAATGCTTTATTCATGTAATTGTGTGAAGTGGCGATTGTAAGCCAACTATGTATCTCTTTCCCTTATGTATTACATGGGTTGTGTGAAGATTACCTCACTTGCGACATTGCTTTCAATGCGGTTATGCCTCTAAGTCGTGCTTCGACACGTGGAGATATAGCCGCATCGAGGGCGTTACAAGTTGGTAATCAGAGCCTTCCCCGACCTTAGGAGCCCCATTGCTTGATCGTTTTTAGCGGCCGAGTTGTGTCTAGAAAAATGTTTTGAGTCATTTAGGATTATATATATCGGAGAGTTAGGAATTCTTTTTACTCCTCAGTCCCTTCGTCGCTCTGGTGAGGTATCCTGACGTAGAGTTTTGACTCTTCTCTTCTCAAATTTCACTAAATTTTTTTAGGATCACGCGGGTATCTTAGAATCGTTCCGATGGTTTTATGATGACAACATTGTCTTGGTGCCTCCTGTCAGCAGGGGTTTTTTTTACTGGAGGTGTCCCGGGGAGTTGAGCTCTGAGGTGTTGTCGTCATAATTTTATCGTTGCAGTTCTGGAATACCTGAGTTTAGTACGCCGACATCGAAAATCTCTTTTATGCGCTTGTTGGTGAGATAACCCGCTAACCCAATATTGAGGTGAGTACGGAGTATTGCCATGACTCGTATAACGGATGCTTTTCGAAGGTTGAGGTAGACGATTTCCGAAGGTTTCTTGGTTATGTGTTGACGGATGGATACAGCTGGATGTAGGTATTGTTAGTTTGGGTGAGATATATTGCTTCCCCTGTATCCCCAACACCAAATTGCATAACCAGAAAGTTTCGGGAGTTTATAGGTGGGAATCCAAGTAGCTCCTAGAATATCTTTCCGACAGATGCATGATATGGGATTGGGTAAATCTCTATAATATGTTTGTTTCCGGCTTATCCTGCAAGCCAAATCCCTTGTTTTGTTTTATTTGTGGTATTCGAGTTGCTTCGAAGTCAAATGTTGCTCCTAGACTGGATTGCATTTTTCTAGGATATGCGCCAAGCAATATTATTGGCGTTCACTCTGGCACTTCTTATTGTCAACATTGATGCTTGTCTGAGTGAACTTTACAATACCTAGTAGCAGCATAAGTATCTATCCATCTAATATTTTTGTGCAGTTCTAGTGAAATTGCCCAATGTAATGATTTTCCCGTGAGTTCAGTCTCCAAGTTACTCCTTTATGAAATAGGCCAATAGTAGCACAATACCAAGTTACCAATACATAAGACAACCACAATAATCAAGATAAAGACTGGTACCAACCTTTGTGAGGAAGCATATCAATTAGTATTTCCTTTGACTGGAAGCCGAGATAAGCGACTGACGGGAAAGGAAGGATGTAGTCGAGGCAATGAAGCACCCAAAGTTTTTTTGCAGTTCCTCAAAAATCGAGCATCCCTGTTGGCACATATATTGAGAAAGTGAGATTGTTGTAATTGTGGCACTAGTTGATGAAACATACACTAACAAATCAAAGCATCCTCATTATCTTAATGGGTAAAGTTAGCAACATAGTAGTCTTGCTTAAACAGAGGTGTTAGTTTATTTAATCAGTGCCAGTTAGCTCAACACTCAAAGAATTGCCATGTATCATAAGTTGCAAAGATTTATTGTGCAAAGATAAAGGAGTTTCTCATGACAGTAGCAAAATAGTAGCACGATACAAATAGAGATGACATCACACTAATCTGGATGAAGGCCTTAGGCTGGTACCAACCTGAGCAAGGAAGCTTATTCTAGTAGTCCTAGAAGAGATGATAAATCACTGACAGGAATCATTCAATAATATATATTTTTGTGCAATTCCAACGTATGGTTGACACCACTATTGTTTACCAGTGGTGAGATTATATCGAAATATTATCAAGAACTTCCACCAGAGTTAAAGCACTGGCTAGGATACAGTTCATTGTGTCCTCTTGTGTAGTTCCACTAAATGTACGATTAGCACAACATGATCCCTGTTTGCAAAAGTAGGAACAAGGTGAAACCTTCACTAGCTTAGTGAGGAAGGATAGAAAGACAATAGCATATTAGTTTGATAGTAGAATCAAATTCATGATGACAATTCAGTAGCAAAACATCGCCTCACTGAACCAGTGGCAATAAATTGACATGCAAAACAATAGCATTATTGTCTCATCACACTACAAAGATCCCCTCCCTGCTCCACCACATGGTCCACCTCCATAGACACACTGTCAGGACCCCGACTCAATGTCACATCGATCTAGCCTGTAACACATCATATCACTTTGCGGCCTCACGCACGGTATCCCAACGGGTGCCACCTTACCTTGGCCGAGACCGTTTGCGCCTTTTGGCTGCGTATATGATAGTGTCGCTAGCATCCATATGATAAGGAGCCGGGCTGACATGACTAATCGTAAACCCAAAGTGGCACAGACTTACGAGGACGAGCATCCATGACCCAACATCGAGCGTGTCGATTGACGGCAAGTAAGTTCGGGCTGTAGCCTTTGGGCTAGCAGGACTCGGTAAGCCGGGCTGTGGCGGGCTAACGGGACTCCGGTACTCAATGCGTGACATTTCCCGAAGGACAGACACGAGAGCGAAGAAGGACACATGCCGGCCAGCCTAAGTGTTCGGAGGCGGTAGCAAGCTACCAAGGCTCGATGGAGACACTAGGAGACATTTCCGGTAAGAGGCTACTAAAGATAAACAACTAGATAGTCGGATCCCACACATACCAAGCATTTCAATCATACACATAATATGCTCAATATGTGCAAATATAACAAGGCATCACAACACGACTCTACGACACAAGTACTTTATTTAAAGGCTCAGAGAGCCATTCATATCATACACACAAGTACGGGTCACACGACCCACATACAAGTCATACAAGCATACAAGCCAACAGCGGAAGTGTTTTGTCTGAGTACAGACAACTAGTAAAATAAAAGAGGCTTGGGTAAGCCTAGCTAAACTACATGGTCCTTCTCTTGCACAGGATCACCACCTGGGCCTTAGTCTACTCATCGATGTCAACGTCTACGAAGAACCCGTCGGAAGGGTTTGTGGCATCTTCTGAAAAATGTAAATTAAAGCAACATGAGTACAAAGGTACTCAGCAAGACTTACATCAGACCCTACATACATGCACATTGTCAAGAAGGGTTGGTGGAGTTATTGCAGCAAGCCAGCTTTGACTCATGGCTAAGCTATCCTACGAGACACCAACTTGAAATAGTTTTGCTTTTCGAGTCCACTACTCATCACTTCAATACACCACCGGGATCAACCCGTCTTCCTCACGGAGGAGCCATCCTCGGCACTCACGCTTATCTTGAGGCTTTTAGTAGTATCCATTTACTTGTCTATGAGGCTGTATAGGCAACCAAGTAGTCCTTTACATGAGGGCGCTATTCGAATAGATGATGTTAACCTGCGGGGTGTACTTCTTCATACATGTTTCCACCACTTAGCGTCGCACCGTCATGTGCTCGGCGGACTTCAGCGGCCGGCGTGGGTGTAGACCACGACCTACCTGACACTCAAGTCTCTAGCCGGGTTTATCGCCTATTTGGGTTCCATCTATGAGGAGTTCGGCGAAGGCTCGCTCCACACCCCAACGATGTGAACAAGGTTCCCGGGATACCAAGCGGGCATCCGTACACCGACCCACGTACCTACCGCATCACAGCCCACCCCTACGGTCGGCGCTGTCCACGGCCTCGATGAGCTACAAACACGAAACTACTTGCAACTCACAGACGGAGGACTAGCGTGAATAAGAAGTCGGCGGGGTCATATTTGAGGGCCCAATGTATGGTAGTAGCTGTTTCTTAAATCACACATACAGATCTCGATTAGCAGGGCGGCCTCAATGAAACAACCCACCATGTACTCCTACATGGCCTCTCATCGATACCTTTACCAAATCGTGTTCAACACCTTACTCTCATACCGACTCGATCATTTCACTCTAGCCATCATCCCGATGAACCAGACGACACGACTCTAAGCATAGCGAGGCATAGCAAGGTAGGAACAACACAATCATATGGCTCAATCAACTCCTACACATGCTAGTGGGTTTCATCTAATTCTTGTGGCAATGACAGGTCATGCGGAGGAAATGGGTTCAACTACCGCAGCACACAGCAGCTTTGAATCGCATTGTCTTAATGCACGATGGCGAGAGCGGAGCAAGAACTTGGGATTTTATCGATATGATCAAATGGTTGGTTGCTTGCCTGACGGGTCGTTACACGGGTATTGTTCTTCGTCGGGGTTATCACGGTACTCCTCGGGGCCAGAACCTGCCGCAGGAACACCGATACACAAGCATTACCAAACAAGATGCAACAATATGATGCATGCAATGAGACATGGCAAAATGAGTGCTTTGGGCTAATGCAACTAAGATCAGATGGGTTTGAACCAATTTGAACCAAAGATTCAAAATTCAAACTCATATATGATCATTTTAAGTGCTTAAACTTGTTCTTCCATAAACAGCAAGTTAGCTTCTGTAAACATGCATGAAACCTGTACAGATGGAAAGATTGGATTTTTCTGATCATTTTTCATATATAATTTGTCTCATTTGGAGCTATGGTTGATTTTATATGAATTTTTGAAGTTTGAAACAATTTCTGGAATTTCCTGTGTAAAAATAATTCGATAATTTAAATCTTGCGTCGACCTTCTGCGTCATGATGGCGTCGGGGTCAACGGGCTGGTCAGTCAAACTGACCAGTGGGTCCCGCATGTCGATGGGGTTAGTTTAGTTAGGATTTAATTAAAACTAAACTAGGTTAATTAGCGTGGCTGGGCCCACATGTCATAGACCGGGGTCGACACAGGCCCACCGTGGTCAAAACCGAGTCAAACCCACGGCGTTTAGCCCGCCGCGCCAGCCTTGGCGGCGAAAGTGGTTTTGGCATTCCGACCACCAAGCGAGGCGCGGAGACCACGGAGTGAAGCGAGGACGAACCGCAGCTCTTGGCGAGTCCGTTGGGCTCGGGGTGGCGGAGTTGGCGCCGGCGCGCGATTTTAGCGCCACCGGAGCTCGGGTGAAACGAACTCGTCTTTGGGGTGTGCGGTGGGGTGCGTGGAGTGCTTGGTTAGCACCAGCGCGATGTGGTGAACGCGTTGAACACGGTGGTAAGGCGAGTGTGGCGGGAACACGTCGGCGGCGAGTCTGCGCGCGGCGAGTGCGTGAGCTTCGTCGCGTCGCTGTGGTGCAGGAGCGAGAGGGAGAGGGTCGGGAGGTAGCTAAGCTCACGGCGAGCCGACGGTGCGACGGCGTGGTCGGGGCGAGCTGCGGCGGCGGCAGCGAAGGGATCTCGGCGGTGGCGCTTGGCGAAGCTTAGTGCGGCGCCTTGAGCACGCGGCGCTTCGAGGCTCGGCTAGCTCGAAGTGGCGACGGCGGCGGAGCTCTGACACGGTGGCGCGGCGTGGGGTTGACGGAGAAGCAGCTCTGACGGTGGTCTTGGCGAGTGGCGTCGGCCATGGCGTGGGGAAGCGAGGCGGCGAAGCTGGAGAGGCGTCACAGGGCGTGCGGGGAGAGGCGAGGTCGATCCCGGCGTGGCAAGGCGAGAAGCGGCGAGGCGGCGAGCAGGTGCGTGGCACCCATGCGGTGCTTCGCCGTCGAGCACTGCTGCTGCTGGCGGCAAGCAGCTTCATTGGCCTTGATCTTTGGGCTGGGCGGCCAGTGGGCTGGCAATGGGCGAGGCGCCAGTGTAAGTCCTTTTACGCTTCTGTTTTTCTTTTCTATTTTCCTGCAACTTTGTTGATTTATTTAAAATACCAAAAGGTTTTAAAATTCACCAAACTACTCCTGGTCCATTGTTGGAATATTTCCAACATGAAACATTTAGTTTGGAGGTATTTGGACATTTGAAATATTTTATAAATTTTAAATGCCCAAATTCAAATAGCTATGATTTAATTCAAAGACCACAGGATGACCTAGGAAATTGTGCATCACTTTTGGCAAAGCTTACGGACCAAGACAAAATGATGGACATTTTAGAAGGGCATTCAGGTTCATCAAAATATTTTAGTAAACCCTAGTTGTTTCAGAGGGGCTGGGAGTTACGGCAATCCCATTTCAGGTTTACATTGATAAAAATAGACATGATGCAACACTCTAATGCAAGAACTAGCTAGGGTGTGACAACTCACCCCACTCAAAAGAATCTCGTCCGAGATTTAGGTTCCTCCGGAAAGAGGCGGGGTACTCAAGTCGAAGACGATCCTCCCTTTCCCAAGTAGCTTCCTTCTCGAATGGTGCGACCATTGAACCTTGAGAAACTTGATATTATGTCGTCGAGTAATGCGCTCGGCTTGATCGAGGATCTGAGCGGGGTATTCTCGATATGTGAGGTTATCTTGAAGATCAAGCGTTTAGTGGTCCACTCCACGGATAGGATCCGAGAAGCAGCGCTGAGTTGAAAGCGTGGAAGGCGTCGTGGACTTTGGAGAGATGCGGAGGTAGTTCAATTGGTAGGCAACTTCTCCTCGTTTGGCAAGAATGCGAAAGGGTCCAATGTAGCGAGGAGCCAATTTGCCTTTGATACGAAAACGATGGGTTCCCTTGGAGGAGTAACCAAGGTAAGCCTTCTCGTCAACCTCGTAAGTCATAGCCTTATGTTTTCGGTCATATTGACTCTTTTGACGAGATTGGGCTGTTTTCAACTTTTCACGAGCGATGCGAACTTGCTCTTCTGCCTCCTGGATCATATCCGGGCCAAAGAATTGTCTTTCCCCCGGTTTTTGACCAGTTAAGAGGTGTTCGACACCTTCGTCCATAGAGAACTTCAAAAGGTGCTTTGCCCAAGCTAGATTGATAGCTGTTGTTATAAGCAAATTCGGCAAATGGAAGGCATTTCTCCCAATCCATTCGAATGAGATATGAAGCTCGAAGCATGTCTTCTAAGATTTGGTTGACCGTTCTACTTGACCACTTGATTGAGGGTGAAAGGCAGTGCTAAAGGAAAGATGGGTTCCCATAGCGTTTTGGAAACTTTCCCAAAATCGAGAGGTGAAAAGACTTCCTCGATCCGAGTTTATTTCAATGGAACACCATGAAGAGATACTATTAGAGAGATGTACAAATCTGCTAGTGACTAGCGGTTATACTCTCGAAACAGGTAAGAAATGGGCTACTTTGGAAAGGCGGTCGATAACGACAAAGATAGCATTATTCCCTCTCTTGGTCTGGGAAAACCCGTGATGAAATCCATACTGATTTTATCCCATTTCCATTCGAGGAATAGCTAAGGGTTGAAGGGTGCGGCCAGGCCGTTGATGCTCTGCTTTTACGACGACAAACGTCGCGATTAGCAACAAATTGAGCAATGTCTCTCTTCATCCTAGTCCACGGAACCTCTGGCGTGGTCTGATACATTTTAGTGCTACCGGGATGAATGGTGAGAGGAGATTCATGAGCCTCCTTAAGGATCAGCTGCCGTATGTGCTGATTTTGGGAACCACTAGGCGGTTCTCAAAATATACAACACCATGATCATTTGTAGAGAAACATTTAGCATCTCCGCTAGCGATGTTCTCTTTAATCCGGGATATTCCTCTATCTCGTTTTTGGGCAGCGTGACTTGATCCATAAGAGTAGGTTTAGCCACCAAAGTGGAAAGGAACCCTCGAGGAACAATGTGAAGGTTGAGCTTCGAAATTCCTCGTGGAGAAGTGGTTGACTTAGTTGCAACATTAGATTGTTGCAATAAGATTTACGACTTAGCGCATCAGCCATGGCGTTGGCTTTTCACGGGGTATAAGTTATCCCTAAGTCGAAATCTGAGATCAACTCAACCCAACGTCTTTGCCCGAGATTCAAATCTGGTTGGGTGAATATATATTTCAGACTTTGGTGATCGGTGTAGATTTATAGCGATTACCAAGAAGGTAATGCCGCCAGGTTTTGAGTGCATAGACTACAGTTGCAAGCTCTAGATCATAGTAGGGTAGTTTTCCTCATGTGGGTGTAATTGCCGTGAACCATAAGCAATTACGTGTCGATCTTGCATGAGAATACAGCCTAGTCCTTGTCGCAAGGCGTGCAATAGATAACAAAGTCCTTAGAAAATCTGGTGGTACCAAAGACGGGAGCGAGGTTAAGCGTCTTTTCGGTTCACAGAAGCTGTGCTCACATTGTGGAGTCCACTCGAACTTTTATCTTTCTTGAGGAGTTCGATTAAAGGTTTAGCAACTTTGGAGAAGTTCTCGACAAAGCGGCGACAATAGCTCGCTAAGCCAAGGAAACTCGAACTTGCTTGACCGATTCGGTGGAGTCCAATTAAGGACGGCTTGAACTCGCTCGGGGTTTACAGCAATACCTTTACCAGAAATTACATGTCCTAGATAGGTCACTTCTGGCAGCCAAAATTCGCATTTAGAAAACTTGGCATAAAGGCGATGCTCTCGAAGTTTCATCAACACTAGCCTTAGATGTTCGGCATGTTCTTCCTCGTTCTTGGAATAGATGAGTATGTCATCGAGGTAAACCACGACGAATTTATCCAAATATTCCATGAAGATTGAGTTCATTAACCGGGAGAAAGTGGCTGGAGCATTGGTTAGACCGAAGGACATGACGGTGTACTCGTATTGGCCGTAACGAGTAACAAAAGCCGTTTTGGGAATGTCCCCGTTTCGGATTTTGATTTGATGGTAGCCTAACCTCAAATCCATCTTAGAAAGGCGAGGATCCTGCGAGCTGATCATACAGATCGTTGATCCTGGGGAGCGGATACTTGTTCTTAATTGTGACCAAGTTGACGGGTCGATAGTCTACAACCATCCGATCCGTACCATCCTTCTTCTTGACGAAGAGGACGGGCAAGCCAAGGAGATGAACTAGGGCGGATGAAACCCTTTTGCAAGGCCTCATCGAGTTGTTTCTTAAGTTAGGCTAGTTCTAGGGTGCCATCTTGTAGGGTCTTCTAGAAATTGGGGCAGTTCTGGAATGAGGTCTATCACGAATTCAACATCTCCGCGGTGGAACACACAGCAATTCTTCTGAAAGACATCCGGAAAGTCACGGACTACCGGAGCGTCTTGAGGTCCGCAATGGTGGCATTAAGAGAATAAAGTTGGCGCTTGGATATTGGGTCAAGACATTGACTATCTTTCCCGAGGGTGCGTAAGTTGAGCAGTCCTAGAGAAACAATCAATCTTGGCATGATGGGCTGTCATCCAGTCCATACCCAAGATGATATTTATATCCAAGATTTGAGAGCTATCAGCGATGCAAGGAAAACAAGTCTGTCGACCTGAATTTCATTTCCATGGCTTACTCTAGAGGTTTGCCATCTAGAACCCGGGTAGAAATTTCCATGGTGGAAGGCATGTCACGAGAATGCGGTGTTATGCAAGCGAGCATAGTTTTCGGATATGAATGAATGAGATGCTCGATATCAAAAGAGCGGATGCCGGGTGGCAATTAACAAGAAGCGTACCGAGCACGGCGTTGGGATCCTCTTGGGCCTCCTCGGTGAGACACAATTAACATGGCCACGTCAAGTGGTGGCGGCAGGCATAGAACACCTTTCTGCTAGCTTGCCACGCCCACAGCTTTTGCGGCTGGTTGGGGTTGGTCAGGGACAATCGCGCATGTAGTGGCCTGATTCCCCACATTTGAAGCACGCCACGGGGCTGGCGTGAGGAGCGTTGTTGGTTGGCCCACCATAGGGCTTAGCTGGTGCATCTTCTTTGAACCGGGCGGCGCTGAAAGGATGGCCTCGGTGTGAATCTGGGTGGCGAGCGATTAGGCACCCACACACGGCGCTTCGTGGTCCAAAGACGGATGAGGAACCCATATCACGACCATGCTTGCGTGTTGCTTCAAATCAGTCGACCAGTTTCAGCTGATGGCTTTGTTAACAAGCTTCGGAAAGAGGTGCACTCATGCGAGCGGAGATCTCGGCGAAGTTCGGGCTAAGTCCTTGCGGAACCTTGCATGTTTCTTGGCGTCGATGGAGACCTCTTGATTGCATAAGCGTGCGAGATTACGAACTCTCTACTATAGGCGTCCACGAGAGACGGCCTTGGGTGGCTTCGCAGAACTCCTCACGTTTACGATCCATGAGACCCTCCGGGATGTGATGTTCACGAAAAGCCTCGCTGAATTCTGCCCAAGTAGTGACATGGCCAACTGGGCGCATAGCCATATAATTCTCCCACCAGAGACTAGCGGGACCTTCGAGATGATATGCAGCAAAGGTGACCTTGTCCGCCTCGGCTACGAGCGTAACACAGCTTGTGAGTAATGCTGCGAAGCCAGTCATCAGCGTCGAGAGGCTCGACGGAGTGGTGAAAGGTAGGTGGATGTAACTTGATGAAGTCACTGAGCGACACCAAGTTGTTTCTCGGATGGTGGGCTGTGTTACATTCGATACGCTCCGACAAGCGGTTGGTCTCCGTTTGTTTCTCTCGGCCTCTAGCATAACCCGGCCAGAGAAGGAGGGTGAGGCAGGTTTGCTTCTCCAACTCCATCGCCTTGGCCTGCTCTGGCGGAGCGGGGTTGTTCTGGTGTTAACCATCCTAGGAAAACAAGACAAGGATTTAGTCCAGATGGCAAGATTCCGACATAGAAGTGTAGAATGTAATGGATAACTCGAATGCGAGATGATCATCCGTATGACATGGTAGATCTGAAACTGCTTCTTTATTCCATCGTCATACACACCATACAAGGTTTAGTACAAGACCAAACAAAGTACTACTACGGTGAAAGGAAGATTACATCTCATCGGAGGCACACCAAGCTCCTATACATTATTTTTGTTACACCTCCGAATTAGTACACACTAAGTCATATTCCACGAGTCACGCAGACGGTGGAAATACAACTATTACAATACTAGTGGGACTACTACTAACTCGAGCGTCTCCGTAGTAGTTCTCATAGAAGTCTCCTCCGTAACACAGGAGTTCAACATGATCGTCCAGAACAAAGCGGTCTGAGGAGCTGTGGACCATAAGGGCATGGGTGAGGTCTTGGACCTCTGAGCGGTGGCAAGCGTGGACCACGGGTGGGGTGATACCCCCACATCACGCCAGATCCATCATGTCCGTGAGCAGCCTGACAGGATACAAGTCTCTCATATCCATGTAACCAGCTTGAACAGCCGGTGCAAAACGAGTCAAGGTGGCCCAGTGATCAGCACGGGCATTCAAGAGCTCCATCCTCAAGGCCCGACTCTCTCGGTCCTTGTCCTCGAGCAACTCAGCGGTAGTACGGGTTAGTGAGTCCTCCTGACTAGAATCAGCATAGATGGCTCGAAGATAACCAAACGCTCCAGGAAGTGAACTCGGCATATACCGAAGTCGGTGTTGCGGAGCAGCCGATCTGGCTCGTATAATGGTCATCATAGAATATGCAGCGTCTTGCACCGCCATATCAATGGTAACACCAAGCCCATAGGAGCTGTGAAGGCCTCGGTGGAACCGAGGATAAGAGGGAAACACCGGACGGTGCAAAGATATCTTGACTTTGATTAAAATCTCGATCTCGCTCTTCAAGCTGTATTCGGGTACCAGCGGTATCCGCTTGATCATAACCCGAACTAGCATGGTTGTATGACCGGTCACCCCAATGCATCTGGTCAGACGAACCACTTGATTTTGATCACGAGTGGCCATCTGGAAGCACAACCACAATGCAAAGACATTAGTATTTCTAGCGGAATTTGGACAGCATAACGACTGTAAACGCTCAAAAGGGTTTGAGACATTTCACAAGGAATTGCATAACCACTCAACAATTTCATATCAAGGTTCTGGGTCCAATAGTAGCATAACAGGATAGTAAACTGAACCAGGCTTGTAACCACCAAACCTACAAGGTACTACTGAATAGTAACACGTGAGCCTAATAGAGAGAAGAGATCCTAATCCTTAACCCCCGATGGAAGAATGGACCGACTCAGATCAGAATGCCATGAGATAAAGAAGTAAAAAGAGCCTTACGTACCATCCCACAATCAATTCCCCTACATATAACTAAAGCATTTCTAGACTCAACATCGACCAGTTTGGCTTGGAGAACCTACAGCAGTCCGCTCGATGCCAACGCTGTCAGGACCCGACTCAATGTCACATCGATCTAGCACAGAACACATCATATCACTTTGCGGCCTCACGACGGTATCCCAACGGTGCCACCTTACCTTGGCCCGAGACCGTTTAGCCTTTTGGCACACGTATATGATAGTGTCGCTAGCATCCATATGATAAGGAGCCCGGCTGACATGACTAGTCGTAAACCCAAAGTGGCACAGACTTACGAGACGAGCATCCATGACCCGAAGATCGAGCGTGTCGGTCAACAGCAAGTAAGTTCCGGCTGTAGCACTGGGCTAGCAGGACTCCGTAAACCGGGCAGTGGCGGGCTAACAGACTCCGATACTCAATGCGTGACATTTCCCGAAGGGATGACAGAACGAAGAAGAAGGACACATGCCGGCCAGCCTAAGTGTTCCGGAGCAGTAGCAAGCTACCAAGGCTCGGTGGAGACACTAGGAGACATTTCCGTAAGAGAGGCTACTAAAGATAAACAACTAGATAGTCGATCCCACAACAAATACAACAAGGCATCACAACACGACTCTCATTTACACAAGTACTTTATTTAAAGGCTCGAGAGAGCCATTCATATCATACACACAAAAGTGCACGGGTCACACGACCCACATACAAGTCATACAAGCATACAAGCCAACAGCGGAAGTGTTTTGTCCGAGTCTGAGACAACTAGTAAAATAAAAGAGGCTTGGGTAAGCCTAGCTAAACTACATGGTCCTTCTCTTGCACAGATCACCACAGGCCTTAGTCTACTCATCGATGTCAGCGCTCTCGAAGAACCCGTCGGAAGGGTTTGTGGCATCTTCCAAAAATGTAAATTAAAGCAACATGAGTACAAAGGTACTCAAAGAAGACTTACATCAGACCCTACATACATGCACATTGTCAAGAAGGGTTGGTGGAGTTATTGCGACAAGCCAGCTTTGACTCATGGCTAAGCTATCCCACGAGACACCAACTTGAAATAGTTTTGCTTTTCGAGTCCACTACTCATCACTTCAATACACCACCGAGGATCCAACCCCGTCTTCCTACGGAGGAGCCATCCTCGGCACTCACGCTTATCTTGAGGCTTTTAGTAGTATCCATTTACTTGTCTATGAACTGTATAGGCAACCAAGTAGTCCTTTATCATGACGCGCTATTCGAATAGATGATGTTAACCCTGCAGGGGTGTACTTCTTCATACATGTTTCCACCACTTAGCGTCTGCACACGTCATGTGCTCGGCAGACTTCAAGCGAAAGCCGACGTGGGTGTAGACCACGACCTACCTAGACACTCAAGTCTCTAGCCTAGGTTTATCGCCTATTTGGGTTCCATCTATGAGGAGTTCCGGCCGAAGGCTCGCTCCAGCCCCAAGCGATGTGAACAAGGTTCCCGGGATACCAAGCGGGCATCCGGTACACCCGCCACGCGTACCTACCGCATCACAGCCCACCCCTACGGTCGGCGCTGTCCACGGCCTCCATGAGGCTACAAACACGAAACTACTTGCAACTCCCGGACGGAGGACTAGCGTGAATAAGAAGTCGGCGGGGTCATATTTCAGGCCCAATGTATGGTAGTAGCTGTTTCTTAAATCACACATACAGATCTCGATTAAGGGCGGCCTCAATGAAACAACCCACCATGTACTCCTACATGGCCTCTCATCGATACCATTACCAAATCGTGTTCAACACCTTACTCTCATACCGACTCGATCATTTCACTCTAGCCATCATCCCGATGAACCGGACGACACGACTCTAAGCATAGCGGGCATAGCAAGGTAGGAACAACACAATCACATGGCTCAATCAACTCCTACACATGCTAGTGGGTTTCATCTAATTCTTGTGGCAATGACAGGTCATGCAGAGGAAATGGGTTCAACTACCGCAGCACACAGCAGTTTGAATCGCGTTGTCTTAATGCAGTAAACGAGAGCAGGAGCAAGAACATGGGATTTTATCGATATGATCAAATGGTTGGTTGCTTGCCTGACGGGTCGTTACACGGGTATTGTTCTTCGTCTGGGTTATCACGGTACTCCTCGGGGCCAGAACCTGCCGCAGGAACACCGATACACAAGCATTACCAAACAAGATGCAACAATATGATGCATGCAATGAGACATGGCAAAATGAGTGCTTTGGGCTAATGCAACTAAGATCAGATGGGTTTGAACCAATTTGAACCAAAGATTCAAAATTCAAACTCATATATGATCATTTTAAGTGCTTAAACTTGTTCTGCCATAAACAGCAAGTTAGCTTCTGTAAACATGCATGAAACCTGTACAGATGGAAAGATTGGATTTTTCTGATCATTTTTCATATATAATTTGTCTCATTTGGAGCTATGGTTGATTTTATATGAATTTTTGAAGTTTGAAACAATTTCTGGAATTTCCTGTGTAAAAATAATTCCAGTAATTTAAATCTCACACAAGACCTTTGCGTCATGATGACGTCAGGTGTCAACGGGCTGGTCAGGTCAAACTGACCAGTGGGTCCCGCATGTCAGTGGGGTTAGTTTAGTTAGGATTTAATTAAAACTAAACTAGGTTAATTAGCAGGGCTGGGCCCACATGTCATAGACCCAGGGGGGTCGACCTGGGCCCACCCGTGGTCAAAACCGGGGTCAAACCCACCGGCGTTTAGCCGCCGGCGAGCCCGATGCGGTGGCGAAAGTGGTTTTTGGCATTCCGGCCACCAAACGGGGCGCGGAGACCACCGGAGTGAAGCTGAGGACGAACCGCAGCTCTTGGCGGAGTCCGTTGGGCTCGGGGTGGCCGGAGTTGGCGCCGGCGGCGATTTTATGCCACCGGGCTCGGGTGAAAACGAACTCGTGCTGGGGTGTGCGGTGGGGTGCGTGGAGTGCTTGGTTAGCACCAGCGCGATGTGGTGAACGCGTTGGACACGGTGGTAAGGCCGGAGTGTGGCCGGGAGCACGTCGGCGACGAGGTCTGCGACGGCGAGTGCACGTGAGCTTCGTGCGGTCGCTGTGGTGCACGGAAGCGAGAGGGAGAGGGTCGGGGAGGTAGCTAAGCTCACAGCGGACGCGACGGTGCAGACGGCGTGGTCGGGGACGAGCTGCAGCGGCGGCGACGGCGAAGGGGATCTCCGGCGGTGGCGCTTCGGGCGAGCTTGGTGCGGCGGCTTCGGGGCACGCGAGCGCTCGGGGCTCGGCTAGCTCGAAGTAGCGGACGGCGGCGGAGCTCCTGGACACGGTGGCGCGGCGTGGGGTTGACGGAGAACGCGGCTACGACGGTGGTGCGGCGACGGTGGCGTCGGCCATGGCGTGGGGGAGCGAGGGAGGCGAGCTGGAGAGGAACGGGGGCGTCTGGGGGGTGCGGGAGAGCGAGGGTCGATCCCGACGTGGCAAGGCGAGGGAAACGGCGAGACGGCGAAGCAGGTCGTGGCACCCATGCGGTGCTCGCCGTCGAGCACTGCTCGCTGCTGGCCGGCAAGCAGCTCATTGGCGCGTGTTGGCTGGGCTGGGCGGCCAGGTGGGCTGGCAGTGGGCAGCGCCCGTGTAAGTCCTTTTCTGCTTTCTGTTTTTCTTTTTCTATTTTCCTGCAACTTTGTTGATTTATTTAAAATACCAAAAAGGTTTTAAAATTCACCAAACTACTCCTGGTCCATTGTTGGAATATTTCCAACATGAAACATTTTAGTTTGGAGGTATTTGGACATTTGAAATATTTTATAAATTTTAAATGCCCAAATTCAAATAGCTATGATTTAATTCAAAGACCCTGGGATGACCTAGGAAATTGTGCATCACTTTTGGCAAAGCTTCTGGACCAAGACAAAAATGATGGACATTTTAGAAGGGCATTTCAGGTTCATCGAAAATATTTTTAGTAAACCCTAGTTGTTTCAGAGGGGGCTGGGAGTTCTGGCAATCCCATTTCAGGTTTCTGTTGATAAAAATAGACATGATGCAACACTCTAATGCAAGAACCAGCTAGGGTGTGACACACACATACACACGTACATGATTCAACATGGGGTGCTACTAAAGATTTGTTTAACTCCGACGGGACAATTAGGCAGCGATTAATTAGTGTTACTTAAGTACTCCTAATTGATTATGACCTTGCAGGAGAGACAACGAAAGTGGAAGGGTTCCTGGAGGATCGTCTCACATGTAAGGCGGATGCTGCCGGAGCCCTTGAATGGCCTTTGACTGAGGCCGTGGCTTCAGGAAGATCACCTTGGCACTACTAATTGTGCAAAGCTAGGTCACGCATGCATCCAGAATCCAGTTAATTTAGTATGATGTATCCTCAAGCCAAGTATTACTCTACTAAGTAGTATAAGTGCATTTCTTCTTCGTCTTCCTCTTCTTGCTCTGTTTCTCTTTGTCCTCACCAATTGGTGAAACCAAGTACATGATTGGCCTTCCATGTCAGATTTGGTTTTGTCAGTGAGGGAGTACAAGTGTACTAGTAAACAATAGCATTATTTTCTCATGGCAGTTGCAAAAAAGAGGTGAATACATGCATTAAATATCATTCTTACCTATGGGAAGGTTAGGGTTCCAATATGGAGGATGAAGATTGGAACACAGATCTCCCTTTGTGCAGTTCAACCGAAATGAACCAACGGTTCCGGTGTGACATTCCAGTTAAATTGCACAAAAATCACTTCTTTTATGAAGTGTTTTGTGTAGTGCACCAAAAGGTCGCAAATAGCAACGAGGTGAAATGGATATCCCTGTTTGCACAAAAAGCTACAGAGGAAATAGTAAGAGTCTCAAATAATTACTAGCAAAAATAATTGGTTAAACTTGTCACGAATTATAACAGTGGCATGACTTCATTTTACTAGTGCGTTAGATTAGGAACGACTAAGTATTTGCTATAAGGCCATGGGACAATGGGTGCACCACCAGTCCAGCACCATGTACCTAAACCGGGGCATAAAGTGGTGTTTCAGAGTTTGTTGCCCCAAGAAATAATCATCCAAGAAACATATCTGGGTTGTCCATTTTTTTTACTTTAGCCACCTATTGGTATGCATGGATAGCAAATCTAGTCCTGATCATACCACTGTGTATAGCGTTTCCCCTATATTTCCCTTTTCGATCAAGAGACTGGCTGGATGGCCAGTTTGTGCTACTTTTACCCCATTTCTTTCATGTTTGTACCAAAAACTATGTACATAGTACATACTAACTTTTCCCCCTTTATTTCTTATTTGAACCAAGTACAAGATTCGACTCGATGAAGTAGCTTTTCCTCCAACAATAGAAAAAAAATAGGTGGCGTTCGACCATCCGATCGAGCCTAGCTACGAGGGGGGATGCGAGGTAGAAAATGATACACATGCAGCGATGTAGGAAGATAGGGAAGTAGAGCTAGGCTGGTTTCGAAGGAAGATATACCTGCAGGTTGTCGGGGTGTTGCTATGTGGGTGGTGGGACACTGAATCCGCTCACAATAGGGCAGCAGCGAAGGGACCGGAGGACCTCCCGTGTTGGTGCTCGGCCAGAGATAATGGTGCAGACGGCAGAGGGTCTCCTCCCTCACCGTCGATGATGGCATAAACGCTGCCCCTTCCCACCTTCCGCGACGGGGGGGATGCATCCGGATCTGTAACCAGCGGTGAGGATAGAAAGACAATGTGATCACCGCTATCTTTTTAGATCCGGAGTGGATGAGAGTGTGTGAATAGAGCAGCCCTAGCAAGCAAGCGCGGAGGCTCCTGCCTATATATATACGTATAGTAGGGTAGTTTTGTTTTTTCACTCCATCAAAACAATCATTTAAGATTGTGGATGTGTCGTGTCATCTGTTTTTTTGAGTTGTGGATTGTTATTTCAGATAGATACCTCCTTATTCCAAGCAGTGTGCAGGGGTGGATCAACGAGCTACTCGGCTCGTTAAGTTCATGGTCGCTAATACTCTGCTCATTAATCTCGAAAAGATTAATGTGCAAAAAACCCTGCTCGGCTTGGTTCGTTTGAAGTTTGTTAAGCCCGCGGGCGCTTGCTAACAATTTTTTCATGTAAGATGGAACATGGGTTGTGTTGTTACTAACAAAGTTAGCATGAAACCTGTTAGCATGTTCATTAGGCTCCTTAAGAAATTGATGATTGGCTTTGTTCATTAAGAAGCGACCCACGAGGATAACGAACCGAACTATCGAGGGCTCATTAAGCTCACGAGCTACGAGCTTTTGTTCCAGCCTTGACAGTGTGCTAGGTCACACTTTGTATTGTTCATGTCTGGTACTAGACCCTCTATGAAGTGAACAACCACCGCCTCATAAACTTTGTGAACAAGCCCACGGTTCAAATTATCGAAACGTGGGCTGCACGAACATGCATTATTATTTATATTTTCTATGTAGGAGTATAGTAAATCCTCAATACAAAATGTGAGATTACAATCTTTATGGGGTACTACTATTGTCAACTCCTCCTTTTTTCATCCAAAATCTATGACTAGCCGCTCTATTACATTGTTTCACGCACACGCGGGACATCAAACATCACGGCCCGCGTGCCATCCACCAAATCACATCGAGGTGCTGCTGTCGGGACTCACCAGTCACCCCGGTGTGGCTGTCATGACCCGTCATATTAGAAAACCCACACCTTTACCAAAAGTGGTGAAGTGGCCTCGAAGTTGGACGGAACAAACCAACCATCATTTCACTGGAATGCACGTTGAAGCACTTTCTCCTTTATCTTGAAGAAAACCTCACTCCAGGCTACTCACTTCTACCATTTTTCTTCTGTACCCATGAAGGAAAGGTGGGCGAATCAGTGATGCTACTTTATTTTCATTCCTAGAATCTTCTTTTCACAAAACACCAACCGATTCTCATTGCCTATTCTTTTCCCATTGTCATTGTGATTGTGGTTTCCTTTCGATTGCTTTTTGTTTGTTAGTTTATTGATGGATCGTGGAGCATTAGGCAAAGAGTTGCTAGCAAACAACCCACTCGAGACAGAGTTATCTAGGAAGCGAGCACCGGCCAATGAGTTGATGAGCCAACCCATCGAGACAAAGAACTCCAAGAAACAAGCACTAGCCAACGAGTTCACAATGTTGGCGGAGATTTGGAAATTGCATAATTAAAGGCTACTCCCAAGCCATTGGATCTCAGATCCAACGAAGTAAAATCTAAGCTGCGGGGAGCATGTGCTATTCTATGCCGCTGTCATTTTTGTTCCTAAACTTGCAAATATGTGTAACTGGTGCCATAACTTGTCTAATTGCGCAAAGTGTTTGTGCAAGAAACCATCCCATAGTGAAATATCGGAACAACACATGGGGGCCCACTTGTCATACATCAAATTTGGACCTAGATGTCGGTGGGAAACGACACCCATGGGATCACTGGAATCCCTACTGCGGTTGCGGGGCGCGGGGATCGTGAGAAGAGCTGGACTAGTAGACAGCAAAGGGGATTTACCCAGGTTCGGGATGCAAAGCTGCGTAAAACCCTACGATCCTACTTTGGTGGATGTATTTAGTGTTTTGGAGCTCTTGAACTAGCTCTAGGTGCTGCTAGGTTCGAAAGAGCCGAATCCTTCTCCAGTGCGCCATGGCCTCCTTTTATAGGCGAAAGGGGCTGCCACAGTGGCACCAGGAGGTGGAAAGTGCTACAGTGCTATGAGCTTATCGCTGGTATTACAGGACAGAGTCCATTTAATGCATGGCTTAGGTGTCCCTCACTTTATCGGGGATGGGAGTGAGGCCCGTCCCATCCGTCGCCGCTCCTCCTTGCTTTGACACGTGCCCTGGCCAGCGATGCATGCGGTGCCATGTAGGCAGGCAAGCAGCTGAGGTGGCGCAATGGTGGAGCCTCCACGAAGGGCTGCATGTTGCCACGCAGGTGCCTGCCCAGCTGGTTGGGTCGGCAGCTCCATGCGAATGGCGGCGGAGACTTGGCTGGCGCGGGCCTGGCAGTGGCCCTGATGGTGCGCTTGGCGAGGGCCTTGCTAGGTGGCGCGGCAAGGGTCTTGCCGTGGCGCGCTGGTATCCCCGGCAATGATCTTGCAGGGGGTCTTGTGGGTTCCTTCGGTGAGGATCTCGGTGAGGATTGTTGCCTCCTTATCCTCATTTGATCTTGATTGTTCTTTATCTTCACAAAGATCTGCATGCCACCATGGAGGTGCCTCCCGAGCCTTGTCCTATTGTGTTTGTCTAGTGTTGGGGGGCTCAAAGTTGGCTCACTCAGCTTGTGTGGGTGAGCTGCCCCGGCAAGGGTTCTTGCCGGGGAAACCTGCTTCGTCCATCCGATCTTTGTGGCCTTGGTCCTTGTCGTTGCTTTGTTTGTATTGTGCCTTCGGCTTCTCTTCGGCTTCCCTTTCCTACTCTGTTATGCGTGGCCGTGGCGGGTGGCTTTGACTGCCCGCGCACAAGTAAAGGGGTCAAAAGGAGAGCCCCTACTTTTGTACACCGACAGGAGCCCCGGGCCTGGGCCACACATAAGCGCAACACATTGTTGGGCCAGGCCTAGAATGGTGCGTGGGCAGTTGGGGCGGATTTTACCGCGGTAACTGCTCCGTCCACTGCGCTTTTCCACGACCCTCGTTGAACGCGCGAAGTGGGGGTCGTGCGCGCGCATGATGGAAGCATGCTAGCGTCATCCCGTGGTGGACAGTAAAGAGGTGGCTTGCGTGTCTCTTTGATACCGCAGGGCTGCTGCGCATTTACTGCCCTCGCTTGGGAACCGTCGCTCCACACGTCCTACTGCGCCTATCCCTCGCGCCACGTTTGCTACATGCACGACGCAGGGCGAATGACAGGCGCGCAGGATGTGAAAAGTTGCGCGCGTGCATGGGTCGATTCCCACGTGCCTTCAATGGGGCGGGGAGGGTGGTCGATGACCCCTCTTGCTATCACTTCAACGGGCCGGATTGGCCGAGAGGCGGCGGTCGAGCCTCGCCCCGCCCTTTATAAAGAGGGGAGCGGGAGGAACAGTGCCTCTCAACCCTTCGCCACCTGCCTCTCCCATTCATGCTTCCTCCTTTCTTCTACCATGGTGAGGGGGCGTGGCGACGCTTCATCGGTGGCGGTGAGGGTTTCTGCCAGACAGCGCATCGCTCCTCTCCAAGAGCTTGTAGCGGCGGAGCCGGCCGCTAGAGGAAGGGGCAGGGGGCGAGGTCGAGGCTGTTGTGGTGCTCGAGGGAGAGGAGGACGGGGCGGCTGATCGGCTTCGCCTCCGCCAGCCCCCCTTCCCGGTGGAGGGCCACGTCGGGGACAACCCTTGCGAGGTCTTCATCAGGCTGCGCCAGCCACCGCCTCATCGTCTTTGCCTCCCGACTCCATTTGCGCGGGAGATGGAGCTGGATCCGCCGCAGGCGTTGCGGCTGCATATGAGGGGTTGTGGGAACAGTGGCACATGGGCCGACGTCTAGTTCCCCGCCCCACACATCATGTATCTCCATCGAGGGTGCAAGACCTTTGCTCACATCCACAGCTTGACGGAGGGGCTAACTCTCCATTTCAAACTAATGGAGGGTGGCCTCCTCTCCGTCAAGATCTTCGGGCACCTCAGGACTCGCGCGAGGTGCTGCGTGGAGAGCTCCTTTGACGATGAAGATTCCTCCTCGAGCGAGGGTGACGAGGGCAGCGGGCGGCAGGATGACGGGTCCGACTAGGCGTCGGGCGCCACTCCGGGTGGCACCAACGACCCCATCATCCGTGTCGCCGGCTCCTTGAACTTCTCGGGGTCGCCTCCTTGGGCGGCTGGCATGGGGAGGCTGCGGAAGAGGAAGAGGGCGGGCGGCAAGGCCATCAAGTTGGAGTATGCGGGCACCGACGCCTTCGTCGCGCATCGACGTCCTGCCGCCTCATCTTCGAGCTCTTCCTCCGGCGCCGCCATCATCATCCAGCCCTCGGATGGCCACCGAGATGTTCTCTTGGTGTCTTCTGCCACTCGTAGCTCGCCTAGGCGCCCCTTTTGCCCTTCTGCTTTCTTGTTCCATTTCCTGAGGAGAGGGACAATAAAGGGATTACGGGCACCTTATCTCTTTTTAGTCTTGTAAGCCTTCAGGGATTTGTTAACTTTATAACTTGTAATCCCCTTGCTCATGTTTTTCATTTCGTATGAACTATACCTGTACGGGATGTTTTTTAATGAAAATGGGATGTTTGCCAAATTTTCCGTTTGCAGGTGGAACCCGCGACAAGGAGTGAATCCTCGTTACCTTTAAGATAAACGTTTTTTCACCCGGCAACATGCCTTGCCGTCTCCCCACTTCGCTCGACCTTTCTCACGCCCTTGGCGGAGGTAGGGATGAGGTGGGCTTAGGCTCCTCGTTTTATTTCCTTGCTGCCACGACTACGACCAACTTTGGACCCAGGAGACAGTCCTTGGGTGCCAAAAAAGGGGGGCACGGTAGCTTAGAGATAGAACGGGGTTTCACGTATCCCAGTCCATAATGAAATGCATGATAGAGGATAGAGAACTTATCTGGATCTGCAGCCCCCGGCAATGTTGGCTTGTTCGCGGATGGATCCTTGCTCTTGTAGCCCCCGACAACTTTTGCTTGCCGGGGCCCGGACTCCGGTCCGTCCCTTTTCTTCCAAAGTAGTTCGACAAGAATACTCATGTGTCCTGTGAACCAAAGAAGATAGAAAAGAACAGAGAGACACGCACTTGACCTCTAAGCTAGGGGTTAGCCGCTGCCAAGCACTATCAACCCTAACCGAGGAAGAGACTCGACCTAGCATGCATGCTATAACTTAGGGCACCAATGCTTCGTTTATTTATGCTCAGGGTCTGCGCCTGGCTTTGTACAAAGGGTTACATGCCTTGCCGGCAAGGCTTGTACAAAAGGGTGGCTTGCCGGGAGGGCAGGCAGCCGCGCCTTATGGGTAAAACTTGCGGAGATGCTCGATGTTCCAGGAGTTGCTCACTGGAACGACATCCTCGGTCTCCAGCCAGACTGTGCCGGGCCTGGTGACTCGTGTTATCCGATATGGGCCTTCCCACTTTGGCATCAACTTGTTGGAATTCTTGGCCGACTGAACATGCCGAAGAACAAGGTCGCCTTCCTCAAAGCTCCGGGCATGAACCTTGCGGCTATGGTAGCGGCGCAAGGCTTGTTGGTTGCATGCTACTCTCACAGTCGCCCGGAGACGATCTTCCTCAAGGTGCGTCGCGTCTTCTTGCCGCAATCGCTCTTGCTCAAGCTCATAAACCAAGGTAAAGGGTTTCTGTTCAGTGGCTTGATTTGGCGTCGTTCTAATCGACCAAAGAACCGCCAGCAACTTATCAATCCAGCGCCTTCCACTCTTGCGCAGCCTGTCAAAAGTCTTCGTTCTTAAGCCTCGCAGGACTTCAGCATTTGCTCTCTCCGCTTGGCTGTTGCTCCATGGATGTGGCACGGAAGCAAAACAGACCCTGCTGCCGAGATCCTCAATGTATTGCATGAAGGCATGGCTTGTCAACTGTGTGCCGTTGTCGGTGATGATCCTGTTGCGCACCCCAAAACGGCATACTAGTCCCTTGAAGAACTTGATGGCTGACTGTCGCTGTCACCTTCCTCACTACTTCCACCTTTGGCCACTTTGTGAACTTGTCGATTGTGATGTACAAGTACTCAAAGCCCCCGACAACGACGGGGAAAGGGCCCAATATGTCGAGCCCCCAGACCGAGAAGGGCCATGAGAGAGGGATAGTTTGAAGGGCTTCAGCTGGTTGATGGAGCTTATTTTAATGGAACTGGCACGCTTCACACTTGGTTACTAGTGCCTTCGCATCCTAGGAGGCGGTGGGCCAGAAGAAACCTTGCCAGAAAGCCTTGCCGGCAAGGGCCGTCGACCCTATGTGGGAGCCACATATGCCTCCATGTATCTCTGCCAACAGCTTTAGGCCTTCCTCCCGGGAGATGCACTTCAATTTCACCCCATTCGGTCTTCTTCTGTACAATACATTATCAACAAATTGATACGGAGCAGACCGGCGCGCTACTTTTTCTGCCTCTTCCTGCTCCTCAGGAAGCTCTCCTTTTTGAAGGAATCGGACGGTGTGCTGTGCCCATGCCGGGGCCTATGGCTTGACGACAAGGACCAAAGGCGTCTCTCCTGCCACGGGAGCGGTCGCCTCCACGACCATGACCCAAGGTACTACCAGAGTCGGTTGTCCCGCGGCAGGATCGGCATCCACGGCAACATCTTCGCCGGCGGCTCCAGAGAGCTCGGTGGGGAAGTACTTGCCAGAGCCTAGCTTCCTCCGCTTGTTCTGCCCAGTCGACGGCTCAACGGATGGTTGAGTTAACTGAAGAACAAAAGTACCTGGTTCCATAGGTAGCTTGAGGGCAGCGCGCTTTGACAGGTAGTCGGCGATGTCGTTCTCTATCCGTGGGACATGCTCCGCTTGTATACCGTCAAAGCGCTCCTCCAGTTTCCTCACCTCATCTACGTAAGTTTCCATCAACGGGCTTTGATAGTCTTTGTTGACCTGCCTGACGACGAGTTGCGAGTCACCCCTGACGATGAGCTTTTTAACTCCGAGGTCCACCACGATCCTAAGACCGGCAAGAAAACCCTCGTACTCGGCGGTGTTGTTGGTTAACATCTCCCGGGGAAAGTGCATTTGGATGACGTACTTGAGGTGCTCTCCGGTGGGTGCGACAAGTAGCACACCGGCACCGGCGCCTTGGAGCGAAAAGGCCCCATCAAAGTACATGATCCAGTTGCCGCTTGTTCCCTCACGGGGGGAGAGTAGTTTCATGTACCTCTTCGTCAGGCGTCGAGGTCCATTCTGCAACAAACTCCGCCAAGACTCGGCTCAGGATCGTCGAGGTACTTTCAAACTTTATACCAAAACTTGACAGCTCCAGGGCCCATTCCACGATCCTTCCTGTTGCATCTGGGTTATGCAGTATTGGTTGCAACGGAAGGCGGGTAACCACGATGATCTCATGCACTTGGAAGTAGTAGCACAGCTTCCTCGCGGCCATAAGGAGGTCGAAGAGCAAATTTTGCACACCTGAATACCTCGACCTAGCTCCCTACAAGAGGGAGCTGACGAAGTAAACCGGGTGCTGCACCAACTTCTTCCTTTGTGCCACTTCACCTGGTCGTGCGTGTCCTGTCGCACTGGTGCCAGTCTTGCCGGGACCGAGGCCTGTCAGCGACTCAGTCTTGCCGGGACCGAGCCCTGCCGGGGAGGGTTCTGGCCCGCCAACCGTCGACCTCTCTCTGCGCCACTAGTGCGACGCTAACCACATGATTTGTTGCCACAAGATAAAGCAGCAACGGTTCCTGTGGTTTGGACGCAACCAGCACTAGGGTAGAGGACAGGTATTTCTTCAAATCTTGCAGCGCTGCCTCGGCCTCTGGGGTCCACTCCACTGGCCCTGCCTTCTTCAAGATCTTGAAAACAGGAAGGGCACGCTACGCAGACTTGGAGATGAACTGGCTCATGGCAGCAATGCAGCCTGTGAGCCGACGCACGTCCTTGATCCGTTTGGGTGCCTCAATATGCTCGATAGCCTTGATCTTATCTGGGTTTGCTTCAATCCCGCGCTGGGACACAAAGAACCCGAGAAGCTTGCCAGACGGGATGCCGAAGACACACTTCTCAGGGTTCAATTTGAGGTTGATCTTGCGCAGGTTCGCAAATGTTTCCTCCAGATCTTGCACAAGGGTTGCTTTGACCTTGGTCTTGACCACTATGTCATCCATATAAGCTTCCATATTTCTATGCAGTTGGGGCTCAAAACCAATTTGGATTGCTCTTGCAAAGGTTGAGCCAGCACTCTTCAACCTGAAAGGCATCCGTAAAAAGCAATACGTACCACATGGGGTGACGAATGCTGTCTTCTCCTCATCCTCTTTCGTCATGAAGATCTGGTGGTATCCCGAGTAGGCGTCGAGGAATGATAAAAGGTCACACCCGGCCATGGAGTCAACAATCTGGTCAATGCGCGGTAATGGGAAGGGATCCTTTGGACAAGCCTTATTGATGTCTGTCTAATCAATACACAGCCTCCACTTCCCATTTGCCTTGCGCACTACTAACGGATTGGCCAACCACGTCGGATGGAGTACTCCTCTCACCAGGCTTGCCGCCTCTAGCTTTTTCATTTCCTCCGTGATGAACTCCTGCCTCTCCAGAGCTTGCTTCCTGACTTTCTACTTGACGGGCCACGCATGAGGACAGACAGCAAGGTGGTGCTCAATCACCTCCCTGGGAACGCCGGGGATGTCGGAGGCTTGTCATGCGAACACATTGACATTCGCCCGCATGAAGGTGACGAGCTCGCTTTCCTATTTGCCATCGAGGGTGGAGCTTATGGTAAACCTCCCCCCATGCCATCTTCCTTGACGGGCACCTTCTTGGTCTCTGGTGGTGTGGCTCTGGACTTCTTGCTCTTGCCGGCGGAGCTCTCTGGCACGTTCTCAACGGAAGCGCAACACCCCGAAGAGGTGCGCTTGCCGGAGTGGGTGCGAGCGGTCTCGCCGTTCTTCTTCCCCCCCCCCCCCCGGGGCTCTGTCGGCAGGAGCAGGTGCCTTAGCGGCAGATGCTGCAACTGCTTCCCGTTAGAGTTGGTTGGCGCAGATCAGCGCATCTTTCTTGTCGGAGGGGACAGTGATGATGTTCATCGGCCCGGGCATCTTCAGTATGTTGTAGGCGTAGTGTGAAGCCGCCATGAACTTGGCTAGTGCCGGGCGGCCGAGGATCCCGTGTAAGGCAAGGGGATCTCGGCTACATCGAAAACAATCCTTTTCGTCCTGTGGTTCAGCTTGCCTCCGAATGTCACGGGCAGCGTGACCTTTCCCTTTGGCTGGCTCCTCCCCGGGTTAACCCCTTGGAACGTGCTTGTCTCCTCGAGGTCTCCATCGGGATCTGCATCCTTTTGACCACAACAGGCGAGATCAAGTTCAGGCCGGCCCCGCCATCAACCAACATCTTTGTCACCTTGAGGTTGCGGATTTTTGGTGAAACCAACAACAGCAAGCACCCGACCGTAGTAGTGCAGTCAGGGTGGTCCTCGGTGTCGAAGATGATGGGCGTGCTGGACCATTTCAGCAGCTTCCGTGCGTCGAGTGATGGCTCCACAGCCGTGATCTCACGCGCCCACTACTTGAGTTGGCGGTGGGACGTGTGCAGCGAGGCGCCACCATCGACGCACATGGCCTACGTGGCTTTATGAAACTCGTGGTCGCTGGACTCATCGTCCTCGTCATGATCTTTGTCTTCTTGCTTCTTGTCGTGGCCTCGAGCGGGCGTCTCCTGCTGATTATCCTTGCCGCGGTGGCCTCCTTGGCCACCACGTTTCTTGCCGGATCCCTCGGCACCATCTGGGCCTTTCTCCTTGTCCCTCCGCTCATACTCAGCTTTCTGCTTCTCGGCGAGCAGCTCTACTTACCGGTAGTTTTGGAGATCATGGCCCTTGGTGCGGTGGATCTTCCAATACTGCTTGTCGGAGCCCCCTGGCTTATCGGCTGCCGCCAAGGCCCGCCAAGCGGCACACCCGGCAACCTCCTTGCCGGGTCACTTGCCTTGGGTTTCTTGGTCACGCCGGTATCGTCGGATCCCTCGACGGCAAGCACGGTCTTGCTCCTGCGCTTCCTGTTACGGTGCCGGCCCTTCTTCGCCGGGGTGGCGATATCATCCGTGGAGTTGGTTTCCGCACCGACGTCTTCGCCGGGGTCCTGCCCTCTTCAGCGCGAGCGCACCGATCAGCCAGAACATAAAGTTCGGCCACATCTCTGACCTTGTTCATTGCCAGCTCTTCACGCATCTTACGATTGCGCACATTCTGATGGAATGCACTAATCACGGTGGCAGGATGAATGTCGGGGATGTTGTACTGCACTCGGCTGAACCTTTGGATGTACTTGCGCAAGTTCTCCCCTTCCTTCTGGGGGATCATGTGTAAATCACTCACCTGGCCATGAGCCTGGTGACCTCCGGTAAAGGCACCAACAAACTCATGGCACAGATCCGCCCAAGAAGAGATGGAATCCACCGGCAAGTGCATCAACCAAGACATAACATTAGTCTTGACTACCAACGGGAAGTAACTGGCAAGCACCTTATCGTCGCGGGCCCCAGCAGCTTGCATCGCGATGGTGTAGATGCTGAGGAACTATGATGGGTGAGTCTTGCCGTTGTTCTTCTCGCCAACGTCAGGCTTGAACGTACGGTGGGAGGGCCACTGGAACTATCGTAGCTCACGGGTAAAAGTCGGATAACCCACCTCGTAGAGAAGGCCACCGTAGCCTCCCAGCACTGTGTGGTCCACAGCAGGCCCTACCCGCCTTCCGACTGGTGGCGCGCGTCACGTCAGCGCTCGATGGTAGTTCGAGCGTCCTCATGAACCCGCTCCCGAAGGACTTGACGCTGATCGCGGTTAGTTCGCAGGGTCGGATGACGCGATGGATATATCGTCTCGAGCGTCATCACGACGAACCAACGCCCGGGTGTCCGGGACAGAGGAGGGGAGTGCACCGTGGCTGCATCGCCTCTGGCATGGTCTCCGCTGACATGCGGTAGCCCGGTGGAGAGATGGCCTATGGGTCGCACCGGCCGCAACTCATCGTTGTTGGCGATGCCAACGAGGCTCCAGACGGTGGCCCTCCATTTGTCGAGCTTCTCCGCGGCGGCGAGGAAAATCAAGGAGCAGCTGCGCGCGCTAGGGCTTCCGCTGGCGTGGGTGGTGGCGAGAGCTGGGTGGACCACGATGCGCCTCGACTTCTAACCACATTAGAAGGAGCCGCCTCACGGCCCCGCAGCCGTTCACCACCTCCGACAGCACCTCGGCGTGCATGCTGGCCCTCCTCATCATGTGATGGTCGCACGGGACTCTTCCCAGGGTGGCGCGCAGGGTCACCAGTAGGGTGACGCTGCTCATCAAGCACAACCTGGGAAGATCGCGCCATGGGCGGCCGTGTTGGTATCTTGGAGGCCGCCATGCCGCCATCTGGCGGGATGGCGGCGCCCCTGGAGGGCCCCGCGCCGCCTGCGGGGGGCCCGACTCCATCTCTGGAGCCCGCGACTCGTGGATCGTCGCCTGGTGTGTGAACGACGCCACTCGCCAGGCCCGGACCGCCAGGGTGGTGTGGATGTTCGGGGGCCGCGCCACGGGTTCTCTCCGCGACTGGCCCGCTACTGGTCCGCACAGGTACTAGCAACCCGGTCCCGGACGAATCGATCGACATGGCCATCTTCTTCTTAGGAGCCATGGCGATGAAGAACAGCTAGGTCAACTGCTAGACCAGATTCTCACAATTATGCGTCCCCTACCTGGCGCGCCAAAGATGTCAGTGGGAAAGGACACCGATGGGATCACTGGAATCCCTACTACGGTTGCGGGGCGCGGGGATCGTGATAAGATCGAGACTAGTAGACAGCGCAAAGGGGATTTACCCAGGTTCGGGCCGCAATGATGCATAAAACCCTACGATCCTGCTTTGGTAGATGTATTTAGTGTTCTGGAGCTCTTGAACTAGCTCTGGGTGCTGCTAGGTTCGAAAGAGCCGAATCCTTCTCCAATGTGCCATGGCCACCTTTTATAGGCGAAAGGGGCTGCCACAGTGGCACACACAAGGTGGAAAGTGCTACAGTGCTATGAGCTTATCGCTGGTATTACAGGACAGAGTGCATTTAATGCATGGCTTAGGTGTCCCTCACTTTATCGGGGATGGGAGCGAGGCTAATCCCATCCGTCGCCGCTCCTCCTTGCTTTTGACACGCGCCCTGGCCAGCGATGCATGTGGTGCCATGTAGGCAGGCAAGCAGCTGAGGTGGCACGATGGTGGAGCCTCCATGAAGGGCTGCATGTTGCCACGCAGGTGCCTGCCCAACTGGTTGGGTCGGTAGCTGCATGCGAACGGCGGCGGAGACTTTGCTGGCGCGGGCCTGGCAGTGGCCCTACTGGCGCGCTTGGCGAGGGCCTTGCCGGGTGGCCCGGCAAGGGTCTTGCCGTGGCGCGCTGGCGTCCCCGACAAGCATCTTTCCGGAGATCTTGTGGGTTCCTTCGGTGAGAATCTCGGTGAGGATTGTTGCCTTCTTATCCTCATTTGATCTTGACTGTTCTTTGTCTTCACAAAGATCTGCATGCCACCACAGAGGTGCCTCCCGAGCCTTCTCCTAATGCGTTTGTCTAGCGTTGGGGGGCTCAAAGGTGGTGAAAGTGCAACTAATCCCCGGGTGGTTTTGGTAATTAATAACAACATATATATCACTGAACTAATAGCTTCTTGAGAATCATTTTAGAAAGTTCAGTGATATGGGTATGGCTATGACTGAAGAAGTGGACCCCTCAAAATGCTAAGGCAAGCATTGGCAAAAGCTCAAGACTCCATTTTTGGTTTAGTGATCCAAGATCACATTGAGTCTATAGGAAAGCCAATACTATTAAAAGGGGATGAGGTTATGTTAATGATCTGGTTGCTCAAAGTGCTTAGTGATATATCTCCCAAACCATCAGCAATCTTTCATTCCAATATACACTCATAAGTAATCTCGGTCCCACCGATTCCATAAACTCAGTCACACCGAGATGAACCACCTCAGCCATATAGCCAAACCCTAGAAATTTCGGATTTTCCGATTCTGAACTCGGTCTCACCGAAACTAGTGTTGCCAAGCTTCTGTAACCTTCTGTCATCAAATCGGTGTCATCGAGATGATAAAGTCGGTCCCACCGAGATTGGCAAACCCTAGTCTTTGGAAGAATCGGACTCACCGAGATTGTATTTTCGGTCCCACCGAAAATCCCAACGTTCACAAGATTTGAACTTTCGGTCTCACCGAGTTGTCAACTTCGGTCTGACCGAGATTGGTCAAATGTGTGTAACGGTTGGATTTTGTGTGGAGGCTATAAATACCCCTCCACCCCCTCTTCATTCGTGGAGAGAGCCATCAGAAAGAACTACCACTCCTACCTTACATTTTTCGAGAAAAAACTACCTACCCTTGTGTTGAGATCAAGTTGCTCCACTCCCACCATATGAAGCTTGATCTCTAGCCTTCCCAAGTTGCTTTCCACTCAATCCTTTCTTCCACCACAGCCAAATCAAGTGAGGAGAGTTGAGTGTTGGGGAGATTATCATTTGAAGCACAAGAGCAAGGAGTTCATCATCACCAACACCATCTATTACCTTTTGGAGGGTGGTGCCTCCTAGATTGGTTAGGTGTCGCTTGGGAGCCTCCGTCAAGATGTGGAGTTGAACCAAGAAGTTTGTAAGGGCAAGGAGATCGCCTACTTCGTGAAGATCTACCCCGAGTAAGGCTAGTCCTCCGTGGGCGTATGCCATGATGGCATAGACAAGGTTGCTTCTTCGTGGACCCTTCGTGGGTGGAGCCCTCCGTGGACTCTCGCAGCCGTTACCCTCCGTGGGTTGAAGTCTCCATCAACGTGGATTGACGATAGCACCACCTATCGGAACCACAAGAAAAATCTCCGTGTCTCCAAATTGCGTTTGCTCTTCTCCACCTCTCTTTACTACATGTGCAATTTACTTTCCGCTGCCAATACTCTAGAATTGCATGTGTAGGGTGATACTTGACTTGATCATCATTGTGAACTTGCCAAAAACTTGTCTTTATCAAAAGGCTGAATTTTTATATTGTCAAGTAGTCTAATCACCCCCCCTCTAGACATACTTTCGATCCTACAAGTGGTATCAGAGCCTTGGTCTCCATTGTATTGGTTTCCATTGCATTGACTCCATAAGCTTGGTTTCACAACCTAGGAGAGTATGGCGCCTAGTGAGGGTAATTTTCGTAGAGGTCCTTACTTTGATGGTTCAAATTTTGCTAGTTGGAAGCATAAAATGAAAATGCATATTCTTGGACATAACCCTGCCGCATGGGGCATTATTTGTGTTGGCTTGCAAGGTGAGTTCTTCGAGGAAGGAAAAGTTCCGGATCGTGAAGCTACAGCGGATGAATTGCGGATGTTGCAAAACAATGCTCAAGCTTGTGACATTCTCTTCAATGCTTTGTGTCCCGAGGAGTTCAACAAAATCAGCCGTCTTGAGAATGCAAAAGAGATTTGGGATACTTTGGTCGAAATGCACGAAGGTACCGAGTCCGTGAAGGAATCAAAGCTGGATGTTCTTCAAGGTCAACTTGACAAGTTCAAGATGAAGGAAGGTGAAGGAGTCGCTGAAATGTACTCTAGGCTTGCTCTCATCACAAATGAGATTGCTGGCTTAGGAAGCGAAGAAATGACCGACCGATTCATCATCAAGAAGATTCTCAGAGCTTTGGATGGAAAGTATGACACCGTGTGCACTTTGATCCAAATGATGCCAAACTACAAGAATCTCAAGCCTACCAAGTCATTGGAAGAATTGTTGCTCATGAGATGACACTTAAAGATAAGGAAGAGCTTCACAACAAGTCAAGTGGTGCTTACAAAGCTACAATTGATGCTCCCACAACCTCAAGTGACAAGCTAGTTTCAAATGAAGAGATAAGCCTAATGGTGAAGAACTTCAACAAATTCTACAAGAGTAGAAGCAAGGAAAGAAGCTCAAAGTCTAGATCATATGATGAAAAGAGATCTTCTAGTCGTGATCGAAACTGCTACAATTGTGGAAGACCCGGACACTACTCAAATGAATGTTCGGCTCCCCACAAGAGAAGAGAAGAATCTCCAAGAAGAAGAAGCTCAAGAGAAGAGTCACCTCGGAAAGAGAGAAGGAGTAGAGATGATCGTTATGAACGAAGATCCTCTCGGAGAAGCAAGGATTCGGAGAGGAAAGACAAGTCATCAAGGAGCTACACAAGAAGAAAACATCAAGCTCATGTAGGTGAATGGGTCTCCGGCTCCGACTCCGACAATCACTCCGAAAGAAGCTATCACTCCAACTCCGACTACAATCAAGATGAAGGTGTTGCCGGTCTTGCTCTCGTGTCCTCCAACTCCAACTCCTATGACTTATTTGATTCACCAAATGAGGGAATTGGAAGATGCTTCATGGCTAAAGGCCCCAAGGTATCACACCCTGAATTTATTGACTTTGATAGTGATGAGGATGACTTGCTTGGTGAAGATGAGCTTTTACATGACAAATCTAGTGAGCCTAGTAATGATGAACATGCTAGTAGTCTTTATAGTCGAGAAGAGTCGAATGACAATGCTATGAAGGAGATTGATGGATTCGTTGAAGCACCTAAAGCCATGGTCAAGTGGGTTCCCAAGGATACGTCAAGTTCTACTTCGTCAAGCTCAACTACTACCCCAAGGATTCCCATCAAGATGATGTGGATCCCGAAGAAGAAGAACTAGAGAGTTCTTGAGGGTGACTCCGCCAACATACTTCACTCACATTCATTTTGGCAAGAACTTGTGCAATCAACTTCCACATCTTGCACCAGTTCATGGAGTCACAAACCCTCTTGTTGGTAAGTCAAGGGACAAGGTAATCATTGCTTTCATGGACATCATCAATTGTGAACTTCAATCTATGTCCATGGATATCCTTGTTTGTTCCTTGTGGGACTAACCCATGTAGGTATTGAAAGTGCCCGAATCCAAAGGATTGCTCCAACTCTTGATGATCTTCATCAACATTGAGCATCCACATCTTCAACATCTACATGAAGTCTTCTACGACAACCCAAGGTTAGTTTGACCCTTTAAAAGGGTTCTCACATCTAGGGGAGCTTTGCTCTAAAGAATTGAGCTAAAGCATCTTCAAATGATGTGAACACATCAATGCTTTATGTAAAAGTGGTAACCCCACTTGTGCTTAAACGATGAGTATGACCTATGATCAAATGTTCTCATTTGACTCCTAAGTCAATATACTCATATAAAGATGACCTAGTCATCGACAAATTGTGTGATAGTAGCTAGAGTTTTGATTGTGCATGTTTGACACATATTTCATTTGCTATCTTATTGTGTGAGCATGTTGGATGCATGATTTTATCCATTCGAGGACATCCATTTGTTGCTTTGGTCTTTTTGGATTTTTCTGACCAAATGGATGGACAAGAATGCCTAAGTACCTCCCCTAGCTATCTATGCTTTCTTGTCTCAAATTCTATTCATGCTTATATCACAAACTTTGAACAAGTCTTTTTCGGACACACCGAGTGAGGAGCACTCGGAGCCACCGATCCGTCAAAAGCTTAACTTCCAAAACCTTCTAAGTAATTTCGGTCAGACCAACCCACTCAAACTCGGTCAGACCGAAAGCACTTGGATTGATCTAAGTTTTCACCTCGGTGAAACCGAGTTGTACTTTTCGGCGTGACCGAAGTGTGTAACTGCCTGCAGTTATCCATCTCGGTGCCACCGAGTTTTACAACTCGGTCCCACCGACAGCAGAGGGGTATAAATACTCCGTGGGTCGCGCGCATTGATTCCTACTTCAAAACGCCTCGCCCCCACACCCCTAGCTGCCGTCGCCGTGGTCTCCGGATCGTCTCCGTCGTCGCCTGTGCGCCCTCGCCGCAGGTCTCCGTCGCCGTCAACGGTCATTCTCTCCGCGCCGTTGCCGCCGTAGAGGAACTCCACCAAGTTAGGGTGAGTTTCGATCCCTCTCGTGCTTCAACCTCCGATTCTATGCACGATTGGTTTGCCTAGCATCTTGCCACGTTTGAGATCTTCCTATCCAGCAGATTAGTTCGTTAGAACGAAATTCGAGTAAGAGTTTTAGGGTTAGGTTTCCGCCGAACACATCTCGGTGAGACCGATTCTACATTCTCGGTATGACCGATTTGGCCTCTGGCCATTGCACTGCACTTTTCGGTCCAACCGAGCTGTGCAAATCGGTGCGACCGAAATGAGGATTTAGTGAAACCCTAGTGTTTTCGGCAAGACCGAAACCCATTTCGGTCCAACCGAAAGTGGTGTGAATGGTTCTGTTAGGACACTTCGGATTCACCGAATTTTAGACTCGGTCTGACCGAAATGCATTCTGTGAAAACCTAAAACTGAAATTTGAACTCATTTTCTTTGCAAAATCTTCTGCAGTTTGTGATAACTCTTCTACTCTGCCTACACCTAATCTATTCACAAAGTTGTCACCATGTCGATACCAAAGGATAGCGTAACAGTCTGAATCACCAATTGCTGAAATTCCAGAGGCGGGCACTAGTCCCGAGGCCAAGCAGCTTTTCAGATGATGGTGAGAGGAGCACACCAAGTGGTTTGCCTCCTGCAGCCACCGTACGAAAAGAAGAGGAATTCTGATGAAGAAGATTCTGATTTCATTGCTGAGGAAGAAATCTCCTCCAAGCCAAAGAGGAAAGTGGTTGCCAAAGAGCATCAAGGGCAGCAAACCAAGAAAGGCACCAGTAAAGTGAAGAAGTCCACTGTTGCTAAGAAGCTGAGTATGGAAGAGGAAACTTCAAGCAAGGTGAAGAAAACTTCCAAGAGGAAGAGGATTGTGCATGATGAAGCAGCAGATGATGATGATGAGGATGAGGAAGCTCCACAGCCTCCTCCTCAGAAGTCTAAGTTCATGGGTGATGCCATCAGGGTAGGAGCACCTTCAAAGCCCAAGCCATCTGCTCCAGTCAAGGCAGCTCAAGCCAAGCCTGCTGCCAAGCCCAAGAAGACTGTCAGGAACATCCCAGCTTCAGAGAAGAAGAAAGACAATGTGCCACCAGCTGAGTCAGATGATGAGGCACATGTATTGCTGAAACTTCGTCAGAAATTGCCAATTCACAATGATGCTCATCCTCGAGCTGAAAACATGAAGGAAAGAAAGGATAAAGGTCTCAGGCTATGGAGACAAGCTGATCCATATGCTGTGAGGAGAAGGACTGCTATAGACCCAAGGTTCCACACTAGAGAGCAGCAGGACTTCTATGAGACTGTGCTGATGGACAAGAAGCCCATTGTTGCAGATACTAGATATGTTGACTGGGCATATATTGACAGTGAAGAGCACAGAGACTTCTTTCCACATGTGCATGAGAGCTTTACTGCATGTGGTGTTGCTGATTTCGTTGGTCGGTCGATGATTGGAATGATGAGATGATCATGCAATTCTATGCCACAGCTCATTTCTATCCAGATGGTAAGATCACATGGATGACTGAAGGCCAAAGATTCTCTTCAACTGTTGAAGAATGGGCAGCACTGCTGAATGCTCCAGTGTCAAGAGAGGATGATGTTGATGTCTATGGTATTCCCAAGAAAAACCATGAATCTATGAAGAATATGTACAATGAGGTACCAGCTAAGGATGTGGAGATCTGGAAGCTCGGCTCAGTGTATCATCTCCAGGCAGGTCTCCCTACCACTAACACAATTCTGAGGCATACCCTGATGCCCAAGTCTGGAGATCATCGCATGATCAGAGGGTATTCTATCAACATGCTGCACATACTTGATCAGAAGGCACCTTTCAAGGTGATGGACCTGATAGTTGAGACTATCAAGAGGACTGCAGCAGACCAGAAGAGGTCATGTGGATTTGCCCCGCACATTCAGATGCTTATCAATGCCAAGTTTGGCACGGGCACCTACTTGTTGGATAGACCACACTTGCCACTGCAGCCTGAGCATGAGGACAATGAAGTTGTGATGGATGAGGAGGACCCAACGTCTATTGAAGGTCAAGCAAAGTCTGAAGCTGCCAAGAAAGCTAAAGCTGAGAAGGAAGCAGCAGCAGCAGCAGCAGCAGCTAAACCCAAGAGTGTTGGAGAGCAGCTCCTTGAAGCTACCCAGAGGATTGAACAACGCCTGGCCAGCATTGTGCAGTCTCAGGAGAGTCTTGAGAGGATTGTTGAAGACAAGATCCATGCTCTGGATGTGAAGCTGACTGAAGTGCAAGTCACCGTCAACAAGCTTGAGGCAGATATCGAGGAAGCAAAGAGGGAGAAGGAAGAGCTCATGCGTGAGATGCAGGATGACTTAGTCCAGGATGATTATGAACAGCCTGCTCCGGTTCCCACAAGACCCAGATCAGCTGCTATCCCAGTGACAGACACCAGGACTACAGCCTCAGCACCTCCCACAGCTCCATCAGTTCCAGCTCCAGCTCCAGTGACCACTCCTCTAGCACAGACATCAGCTGAAGCCTTTGCAGATGCAGCCATCTCAACTCCATCAACCCAGACAGGAGCCGCCAGCAGAGTCCCTAGTGACGTTTAGCTCTATACCTTTCGAACTTTTTGGTAACTTGTTGCCAAAGGGGGAGAAATTGTATAGATCATAGGACTTCGAGAGAGAGAGTGCTCGCTTTTGCTCTTTCGTTTATTTGCGGTTTCTTTGAGATACTTTTGAGATTTTCGAGACATTCCGTGTGTTTGATACTACGTTTGCTCTACTTTGATGAGTGCTTGGTCGTACTATGCCTTAATGTGTGCTTAATGCTTATCATATGCTATTCATATCTTGTATGACCATTTACTCATGTCTTGGTGATTGGGTGCATGCTATTCATTCTTATCATTTTGTGCGCTCCACCAAGATGTATGTGACATGGAAGAGTGACCCATGATCCTAATCGATTGTGCATTTGCATTCAAACGCAAATCTTAAATAATGCACAAATTTAGGGGAGCTCTTGCTTATCACATACTTCTCAAAGCGATTTATATTATTCATTGATTATATCATTTGTCGAAGCTTTGATCTATATGTTGTCATCAATTACCAAAAAGGGGGAGATTGAAAGTGCAACTAATCCCCGGGTGGTTTTGGTAATTAATAACAACATATATATCATTGAACTAATAGCTTCTTGAGAATCATTTCAGAAAGTTCAGTGATATGGGTATGGCTATGACTGAAGAAGTGGACCCCTCAAAATGCTAAGGCAAGCATTGGCAAAAGCTCAAGACTCCATTTTTGGTTTAGTGATCCAAGATCACATTGAGTCTATAGGAAAGCCAATACTATTAAAAGGGGATGAGGTTATGTTAATGATCTGGTTGCTCAAAGTGCTTAGTGATATATCTCCCAAACCATCAGCAATCTTTCATTCCAATATACACTCATAAGTAATCTCGGTCCCACCGATTCCATAAACTCACCACACCGAGATGAACCACCTCACCATATAGCCAAACCCTAGAAATTTCGGATTTTCCGATTCGAACTCGGTCTCACCAAACTAGTGTTGCCAAGCTTCAGAACATTCGTCATCAAATCGGTGTCACCGAGATGATAAAGTCGGTCCCACCGAGATTGGCAAACCCTAGTCTTTGGAAGAATCGGACTCACCGAGATTGTATTTTCGGTCCCACGAAAATCCCAACGCTCACAAGATTTGAACTTTCGGTCTCACCGAGTTGTCAACTTCGGTCCGACCGAGATTGGTCAAATGTGTGTAACGGTTGGATTTTGTGTGGAGGCTATAAATACCCTCCACCCCTCTTCATTCGTGGAGAGAGCCATCGAAAGAACTACCACTCCTACCTTACATTTCGAGAAGAAAACTACCTACCCTTGTGTTGAGATCAAGTTGCTCCACTCCCACCATATGAAGCTTGATCTCTAGCCTTCCCAAGTTGCTTTCCACTCAATCCTTTCTTCCACCACAGCCAAATCAGTGAGGAGAGTTGAGTGTTGGGGAGATTATCATTTGAAGCACAAGAGCAAGGAGTTCATCATCACCAACACCATCTATTACCTTTTGGAGGGTGGTGCCTCCTAGATTGGTTAGGTGTCGCTTGGGAGCCTCCGTCAAGATGTGGAGTTGAACCAAGAAGTTTGTAAGGGCAAGGAGATCGCCTACTTCGTGAAGATCTACCCCGAGTAAGGCTAGTCCTCCGTGGGCGATGCCATGATGGCATAGACAAGGTTGCTTCTTCGTGGACCCTTCGTGGGTGGAGCCCTCCGTGGACTCTCGCAGCCGTTACCCTCCGTGGGTTGAAGTCTCCATCAACGTGGATTGACGATAGCACCACCTATCGGAACCACGAGAAAAATCTCCGTGTCTCCAAATTGCGTTTGCTCTTCTCCACCTCTCTTTACTACATGTGCAATTTACTTTCCGCTGCCAATACTCTAGAATTGCATGTGTAGGGTGATACTTGACTTGATCATCATTGTGAACTTGCCAAAAACTTGTCTTTATCAAAAGGCTGAATTTTTATATTGTCAAGTAGTCTAATCACCCCCCTCTAGACATACTTTCGATCCTATAGGTGGCTCACTCAGCTGGTGTGGGCGAGCTGCCCCGGCAAGGGTCTTGCCGGGGCCACTGAAGCTGCCCCGGCAAGGGTTCTTGCCGGGGAAACCTGCTTCGTCCATCCAATCTTTGTGGCCTTGGTCCTTGCCGTTGCTTTGTTTGTCTTGTGACTTCGGCTTCTCTCCTGCTTCCCTTTCCTGCCCTATTATGCGTGGCCGTGGCGGGTGGCTCTGACTGCCCGTGCACAAGTAAATGGGTCAAAAGAAGAGCCCCTACTTTTGTACACCGACACTAAAACTAACAAATCTGAAGGATGAGATTCGAACTGGCAACCTGGAGTACAAAGCGTACGTTGATAGCCCAAAACCGCAGTGGTGTTTGGCTTTGTCGCATAACTCGATTTTATATTGTATTACGTTGAGTAGAGTAGAGGGAGTGGGTCGTCAAAACATGCATGAACATTGACTGACTTACTGGTGGGTCCGATGTCTGCCATCTCTCTCCTCTCCATCTAGTACAACCTTTAGACGCATGGGCGGACACGAAGAGCAGCGTGAGCTTTCCATGGTGTTATTATAACTAAAAAAATGCTTGGAAAATAGATGAATCGCCTAGAACAAGAGACGTTGTGGTTGGTCGAGATAGAGCTAACCACACCTATCTTCCATGCCACATTAGCATGATGAAGCTGTGTGGCTAGTGGAGTGTCTTCGACCGACTAGCTAGATCCCAAGGACGAACCATAGGTAGTTTTATACAGTTTATTTTTACACGCACATTTTTCCTCCGTGCCGACATGTGCCACACCCAACCGCATAGTTTCTGGGTCCTCCCGGGTGGTGCACACATATTTTCTTCCTTGCAGAGATGTGGGACGCCCTACCACGCGTTTTCTGGGTCTTCATCGGTCATAGTGCCAAAGCAAGTGAATGAGTCGTCAAATCACAAAAGCCCACCTTTCCCACCGAGTACATTAGTGAAGCACGGTGGCTAGCTAGTTCGGCTAGTACGACCAATTAGCTTGGCCGCCACCACATTTGCTTTTTCACCCCTTTTTTGTCTCATTGCCGGTAGGTAAATTTAAATATCCACCACTGCGTTGCACTGGTCTCTGGGTGCGCCAGACGCGGTAGTATTTTTATTTTTTGATTGACGAGAGCAGGCGCGACAGCAGTTAGTCATGATGACTCTGCCTGTAAAAACCACTGCTCCCTGAAGTGAAAATTCATTGACTAGTGTTTTTCCATGGTGAAAGCCAAATTATTCACCCTGCTCCTCGGGTGGCCCCCTCCGCCTTCCCGTATATTGCATTGCCTTTCAGCCATTTCGCCCCCTTTGCTTCCTCCCCCATTGCTTCTACCTGGTTGCATGGTGGGGCCCCAGATCAGGGACTCTGAGGTGAGGCGCCTGACATAGGAGCTGTATGCCAAGGATGCGGAGCTCAGGGCCAAGGACGTGGAGCTCCATGAGCTCAAAGAGGGGAGGAGTGCCATGCTCCTCCTTTATGTGCAGGAGCTCACAAAGCTTCAAAAGCGGCTGGCATTCACCACAAAGATGCTCGAGGCGTCGGCGGTGTTGCTGCGGAAAGCAGGAGATACGATAGGAGGTCAGGCAAGTCGGCTGGAGCGTAGGCGGGCCAATCGTGATGAGGTCCAAGATCGCCTCAACCACTTGTTGGACCATGTTGCCATGCACGTGTTGCGGCGGCACGATGCCTACCGTCGTGCCAGTGCGACCATGCCGACTATCGCGCTAAACCCATTCGACCACCCCATCGACTTCAACGAGCTGCGACTTCCTGACATGGTCTCCTTCACCTATATCTCCGAGGAGTTGAGCCATCTCTACACGGTGGTGGGGGCGGAGTTGGACAAGGAGGGTTTTTTGACTATGTACTGCAAGGCAACAGCCTCACAGTCTTTTATTAAAACTCAAAGCAAAGGGCTACAAAGTTACAAAGTTAAGAGAGAGGAGGAGAGAGTAATACTTACAAAAGAAGTGATTAGGGTAAGGAAGCTATCCAAGAGGTTAAACTATTCCTATATTTACATTTGATTCTATGAGCTAAAAGAGAGATGTCGTGCAAAAAATTCCTCCTCCATGCCCTGAAAGAAGGTGTTTCATTCCTGAAGATCTTCCCATTCCTTTGTATCCAAATATTCCAAGTGGCAGTGAATACTACCTCAGAGAAAAAAGGATGCCCAAAATCTCTCCTAGCATCAGAAGCCATGTCAAAAGTGGTTGTTGTTGTCAGGGGAATCCTCTCAGGGTTTCATCATCGAAATCCATTCGTGCCATTGGACGCTGTTTTTGATGAGCTGGCTCCCGTCGATAGGGACCGGGCTCTGTAGGAGATATGCCCTAGAGGCAATCATGTGATGATGATATTTCCATATGTATTCATGAGTCCTTTGTATTGTCCTTGAACATCATCAATGATATGTATCAATAAGTAGGTGACTTTTTTGTGGAACTATGTATTGTATGACGATTGTTCTAATGGTCAGTTGATAAGGTTATGTGGACACATATCCTTGACTAGTATACGACTCAGTTGATGACTATGTTTCACAAGTCATGTGCCTGGAGATGCTAAACTGATAGTATGGACTTGGGGATGGAGATCACTGAGTCGGACAGACCCACTTTGAGATGCAGCGAGATATAGTCATCTGTTAGTCTCAAGTACAATGTCTATGCCATGTCCTAGACCTGAGGTCCTCACATGTTCTCAGGATGAGGATCAACTCACTTAGGGTCTATCAAATGCTACTCTATAACACGGTAGTTATAAAGGTAGCTTTCGGGTGAGTCGTGAGACATGCCGCGAGATATGGTTGAGCAAGATGGGAGTTGCGCCTCCTATTTGGAGAGATATTCTCTAGGCCCTCTCGAGTGATCATATTTGGAAAGCATGGCCATGCGACTTGGGTTATGAGCTAACCCAGTTCAGGAATCTGTATCATGGTTTTGAGAAGAGAGGTCGAGCTATCACAAGGGTGACAAGTACTCGCCTTGAGCTCGACAACAAATATTGTGAGGCAAAAGGAATGTTGCAAATGACACATTGTCAAGGTTCGTCAGACGAATTTATGCACACATGGGAGTTGGCACGTTCTGCTAGGAGCCGCTACCAACTATTGACTTGGTCTGTCCATGTGTACATGAGCCTATACACTACAAAAAAATATACTCCCATGATGATACATGTTTGTCACAGTAGGTCGCGTTTTTTGTCATGCATGTACATCCATGACGATTTTATGACAAAATCAAGATAGTCATACCTGTGCTGTCGTAGAAGTGTTCCATGACATTACCAAAATTATCATCACGGAAGTGTCCACTTCCATGACGACAAATCGCGCGTTACAGAAGTGCTTTCGTCAAGGGCGACCGACATGTGGCATCCACCGTAACGGAACGCCGTTAAACTATTGGGTCCAGATTTGGATCTGATAACTCGTTAATAGCCTCGACCAATCGGGATTTTCCACGTGTAAAATCATCATTGGCCGGAGGAAGCACGTGTCGGCTCACCATTGGGACAGGTATCACTCATCCAATGGGCGAGATGCGCTTATGAAATGTTGACACGTGGACCGGCCCAAAAGTGGTCCATAAAGTTTAAATGGGCTGGCCCAACTAAAGGCCCACAAGATTTTGCGGTCCATAATGGGCCGGCCCAGCTAAAGGCCCACGAGATTTTGCGGACCATATTGGGCAGGCCTAGCTAAAGGCCCACAAGATTTTGCGGGCCATAATGGGTCGGCCCAGCTAAAGGCCCGTGAGATTTTGCAGACCATGATGGGCCGGCACGGCTAAAGGCCCACAAGATTTTGTGGACCATAATGGGCCGGCCCAGCTAAAGGCCCACGAGATTTCGCTGACCATAATGGGCCAGCCCAGCTGAAGGCCCAAAAGATTTTAATGACACTAGTAGGCCGGCCCATTAATAGGCTGCCATGTTTTGGGCCAAATGTCGGCCCATATTTGATCCGGTCCATTAACAGCCTGCAATGTTCCGAGCCTAATAAAGGCCCATATGAGATCCATCCCGTTAAAATCCTAGCATGTTCTGGGCCAAATTACGGCCCAGATCAGGTCCGGCCCTTTGAGAGGCTTTGGGCTAAATTATGGCCCATATCAGATTCGGCCCGTCAACTGGACGCTATGCTTTTGGGCCTACTTGACAAAGGCCCATTTAGTAATTCGGCCTGATACTAGTTTCGGCCTGTTAAAGGCCCGTTTAACATTTCAACCTATTAAAAGCCCGTCTTATAGTTGGGCCTAACTACTGCCCCGTTTGCATCCGGCCTGCTCACAGCCGATAATCTGATCGGGCCAAACAAGGACCAAGACAATTTTTGCCAGTTACAAGCCTGTGATTTGATTGGCACAATCATGGGTTGGGGTCTATTTCAGCCTGCTGCCGGCCCGTGAGCTGTACGGCACGTTTCAGGCCCAACCTTCTTTTCAGCCTCCTAAAAGCCATTGAGTTTTCTTGCAAAAATAGGGCCGGCGGTTTACTCGGCCTATTAAAGGCCCGAATCTACTAGTGGTCCAGTTTACATTTAGACCTGTTAATGGACCAAGATGATGGGTCCCATGATGCAGATCATACATAGTGATTTGCATGACGGCCCGATTATGTACCGTAATTTTACGGTTTGTCCGGTTTACTGCGAAGACAGGATATATATACAGTAAAATAATTGCAGCATCGTGAATAAGAAAAAAACCTAGACTATACAATAAAGAAATTACGGCATATTACATCCACTGGGCATCAAAGTTCACCACTATGATAATAAAGCACAAGCAGACAACAGATTACATACACTAGGCATCAAAGATTGCCACCACTGCAAATAAACACGCCGACAAAATAATATACAAAACCGACAACACTTCAATAGAGTTCAAGCAAGGTTAGCCCTACTCGAGAGCTGCAGCGCAAGCAGCTGAGCAAGCTGATGACAGTACGCTTGTTTGACACTTATATCCTCTGAACTTGAAGGATAAACAAGCGGACAGATGACAGGTTTTGCACATATAAGTATCAGTGTTGACAATTCATCACATTTCTTACTGACGAATAAAGTGACATAGTTTAACATAGCATTAACACAATATGGTATTGTTCAGGTCAAGACATGGCAGGAAATGACATTGTGAAGGAGTTGGCAGCTTCACGACACCACTGGATTACAGATCAAGAACTCATAAGTATCAATGGTTAGTGTGCTGTCAATTTATCCCATTTCAGATTGGCAAAATAAGATCACTTGCTCTGTATATTTAATTTACATGGTATACAGAAGGAACTTGGTTGGACAAATGAAAACTTAAATTGAGAAGGACAAACTTTTGTTTATGAACTACATAATAAACTTTAAACATGCAATTTGATGCAAACACCAAAAATAAACAGCTGTTGCAGTCATGCCTAACCAAATATACACAACAAAGTTTGAAGGCTTGAGAAAGACAAACTTACATTATTGGTGAAGACAGGCTCTATAAAGCCCTTGTCCATCCTGATGGGGGGCAATTCAAGAAGTTTACCGCAGAATCTTGTTCATAAGCATTGCATTTATTCTACATTCATTAAGAGTAAATATAGATGTGACAACATAAGAAAAAAATGGAGAATATTTAAGATAAGATGAAGAGTGATGCTACATAACCAAGTAGCTATAAATGTAAGTACATCAATACAGGCAACAGATACAGCCAAGAGCAATGCAGAGCTAAACTTTTTCAGTACCATCGGTGTTATCCAACCTTATTGTAAGAGTAAATATAGATCTGATGCGTAGAACATGGAGGCAAAGAAAAATAAGCTGCAGAGTGATGGTACATGAACAAGTACCTGTCAATATAACTACACTAATAAAGGACAGCAGGTACTTACAAGAACAATGGAGAGCTAAAAAATTTCATTGGCATTGGATATATTCTACACTAATGTAACCATTCATATAGATCAGATAATTTGGAGCAAACAATTGATAAGAAAGCTTCATGCATACTGCTGTCACATAATGAACCAGGTATGTATGCAAGTACAGCGATACAGGACAACAGGTACCAACAAGAGCAAAGCAACAGGCAGCATATTTGCGATATCATGTCGTTCTTTTCAAACAGGAATACTTTTTCAAGCAGATTTGTTGCAAAAAAGATCCGTAAGGCACATGCGGAAAAGTAGAAGTTCAAATTGTCATGCGATATCATAGACAGTACCTCATCCTCGAACGAGACCAGTGCATAACAAGGTTTTTCCATTCAATGTCTTCTAAATTTAGCACAGGAGACTTCATCGGAAATTCGTTTATAGACTTGCCATCAAAGTGTGATTTCCTCAGGTAACACCGATACTGCTGCAATGCTTCCTTGAAAAGCGCAAGCAAGCTTTGCTCGTCATGACTATCCAGATTGACCGTCGCCTACTTACAACAATGTAATGTAAATCATTGATGTGTTCAATCAGCAGAAAACAAGAAAATAATCACCATGAATTATAGCACTTACACGTAAGTGGGACAGGAAGATGTGAAAATGGTGTTTGTCTTCACTATAATCTTCCCATGATGGGAATATATGCACGTAGTCCCTAACAACATTGAAAGCATTGTCTTTTAAACTGGGAATAACTGGAATGGGGTTCCAATTGGGATAGGTCTTCGGCCAGTGGACTTGCTGTACTTTTTGCTGGAGTGGGATTTTTCTGTGGTACGGCTGGTGCTATGACAACTGAAATCAGCATACCTTTTGCCGGAGTGCAGGTCCTGTGTGGTGGGGCTCGTGGTGTGGCCAGTGAAGTATGGGTACAGTTTGCTGGAGTCGGTCCTAAGTTTTGTGTCACTGGTTATACAGCCAATATAAGTGGGGTGCTGTCTGATTTCTCCGGCACAACCACGTTTTTCAAGGACTTTACTGGTGCGGCTTCAGGTTCAGCAATCACCCTCTTCCTTTTTGATGTCTGATGCACAAGAACAACAATCGAGTGGAAAAACATGGTATGATGACAGATGGAATATGTATTGATAATGGATGGGCATGGCATCTCGACATATATGATGAGTAAACTAAGCAGATGGCAGTGCGACAAAGTAGAAGAAATGCAAGACAACATATGCAAGATACGCGCAATCAATAAAACCTTGCCAAATTAGAACAGGCACCTTGATGGGTGAATATGACAATCCATCTGCCTTTGACTCCTCGAGGTTAGAATAGTCATTAGGATCATATTCTAAACAAGAATCTACAGGTGGGGAGCGTATGAGTTTCATTGCATCCAGAATGGCACTCAATGCCTTGGTGCCAATTTTGTAAGTCATTGCGGTGTTTAGCTTCAAGAGTGGACTGCTGCTAGTGCGACACAAAGCAGCTACACAGATCATAGTGTAGATATAATGGGGAAACCTTAAGCATCAGAGTAAAATCAGCAAACTAGAACTTGCTGGAATATATGTAGTATTGCCGGTACGTCTAGAAAGGGCCCATGATACCAGCTCTATTCAACTCAAGGTGCGGTACTGTTAATATCAGTGTAACTCTCAAAGGCGACACAACTCCCAGCATTTCCTTGCTATTCTTATAGGATTCATGTGGGCAGGCCACTACAAATCCTGTTGCCATGTTTACAAAATCCTACGAATCCAAGAGGCCCGAAGAGTTCAAAGTGTCCATCACAACCGAATCAGATAGACCTCTACACATAAATGTCCTTGCTCATCTTCACTACAAGGAACATCCTGTACTACTATCATACCCACTCCATTCCAAAATATAAGTCTTGGTATAGATTTCCACTATAGATCACATACAGATGTATCCAGATACATTTTAGAGTGTAGATTCACTCATTTTGATCCATATTTAGTCCATGGTGGAATCTATACAAAGACTTGTATTTAGGAACGGAGAGAGTACTTATTAAAGAAGAAGAGGAACATGCTAAAGAAGAGCAAGCAGATTTTGGATAATAAAATGTTTGTTGCGCAGTGCCCACACATGATAAACAAGAGCGCATTAAGAATGCAGCTCCCTGCTGTCTCTCGACCATTTTAGGCGGTTTGATGAAGATCCTACGTCTCCTAACCCTTCTTCTTCCTCGTCTCTGATTCTTCCCATACAGAACACCCGACGGGCCGCCGGCCGGACCACCGGCCCCCACCGCCTGTGTTCCTCCGCCACCCCCACCCCACCCCCACCCACGTCGAGTTTTCTTCGTTCAGTGAGGCCCCACCACCGCCCCCACAACCACCTTCCCCACCCGAGCCCCTTCGTTCGCACCGGCGAACTCCGGCGAGCTCTGAAAAATGGACTGACCCAATTTTGAAATTTAGTCTATTGTGATTAAACTAGTGTGGAATATAAAAGGGGAAAAGCATAAGCATTGGGAGTATAGTGTTGAGCGTGCCATGGAGGATCTGAAGGTGCAAACCGGAAAAAGGCAACATCGCAACCAATGTTTGCTTTCAACTAGCAAGTAAGTAATGGACAAGAAACCAGAGTAAAGTAGTGGCGATCTATTTTCTTGCTGCGATAAATAAGTTGATCAGATATGACAGAGTACCGCCTCTGGTGTGGCACTGTGTATGCATCTGCTGAGAATTTGACGGTGCGGTAGCAATGGATGTCGGTGGCGTGGAAGCAAATCTAGGAAGGTAGACGGTGGCGGCGGGGGGCGGTGGACGAGATGGTCGTAGGAGCGGTGCCGACAAGGTGGACGGCGGTGGGGATGAAGCGAGAGGACGGGATGCAAGGATCCCGGTCTGAAGCCGTGGATGAGAGAGGTCGATCTCTTGTAATGGACGGCCGCGTCGGGGTGTCAAATCCAGCATGGTGGATGAGTACGGCGGTGGATGGTGTGGCGGATGGAGGAGGCTGGGGTGGAGAGGGTGTTTTGGCGCCCACGGAGTACGAATGGGGAAATGGAGGTACAGAGGAAGGGCGAACCATGTCTTCAGGGCGTGCTTGTCTCAAATGCGAGAAAATTTACAAACTTAGCCCCTGTTTCAAATTTCCTACATCACATCAATATTAGTCGGTAGGGGATAGGACGGTAATCTCGCATACACCGAATATTTGCCGACGAGAGTTTGTTTTTGGCGCACACCGTGTATGAATCGGGGAGGGAGACGATTTCGGCCGAGGACACACTGTGTTTTGGCGCCCACTATGTATGAATCCGGGTGAGAGGCAGTTATGTCACTTTTGCGTGAAATTACAAACCTAACCCTATCAAAACCTATAGAAATCTAGCAGATAGGCTTAGCGTGGCAGGGATAGGCAGTAGTAATTTCCATCATAGACTTTGGTATCGGGCGGTTACTGCGACTTTCCCCGCTTCATTCAAATTTTGCAGAGTGCATGTTTACCGTGCCAACTCAATTTGAATCTCGTTTGTATTCTATTTGTTTCTGGGTAGGATCCATTTTCGATTGGAATAAAATTCTATATACACCATTTTTTATATATACTTTCAAAAGCATAACACCCTTTATACATAAATATGGTTTACAAATGGCATGATCTCAGATTCATAAGGTTGTATCCATCAGTTTGGATTTTAAAATATTTGAAACCACTTTATGTTGAAATCCAATGTATCCATTCCTCGCTAACTATCTCCAATTAATGTGTGTTTCATGGTTTTTTTTACTTCTCAAACATGTATAATGTATTTCACACACGCAACATATAGTGTAATCCCGTTTAGACATTAATTGCATATAAACCATGCATTGTTTCTAATTAAAGGATCTATGGATCACCAATATTGATAAACTATATAACATTACATGTGTCCCCAAATTCAAATGAATATGCATTTTTGATACACCAATTTGCGTTATGATATTATCGATGTCGTGATCGCCAGTTTAAATATTTGAATCCCCTTTAATCCAGATATTCGTCTCATATAGCTATCACTCATGCTTATATAGCACTGTCTCTCTAGACCTATACGCGTTCATCGTCTCTCGGGTATCTCTCGTGCTACTTGTATGTCGACAATGATCTTTTATCTTCGTAAGACACTAACGGTACTCTCTCCCTCGACCTTCATCAATGTATCTCTCTCTAAGTATATATCGCTCCCTGCTATGTGTCTCTAACTATGATTCTCCATGTGGAATCTCTTTCTCTCACACAAACACAAAACTTTGCCTCCCGGGGTCTCATTTCCCTCTACTATTCCCATGTGTGCCACTCGCACACCCGTCATACAAAGATGTCTTTTGCTACTTAGGTATGAGAACCTACGACTCTTCCTCTTAAATATCTCTTTCTCACACACAAAAACACACTCTGTCTCCCAGGGTCTCATATTTCTCCACTGTTCTCTTGTATGTCGCTCACACACACTCTCTGTCCCTAGACATATCTTGCGTTCCCTCATATGTCTCTCTAGCTATCACTCTCGTTGTGAAATATCTTTCTCTCTCACAGATAGAAAACTCCGTCTCTTGGGATCTCACTTCTCTTTGATATTTGTTTGTATGTGACTCACATGCACCCTCTCTCTATCTCTCTCACACCCACACACGTAACTCAGCCTTTTGATCCACTCAACTCCTATCTCTAACGCACACTAGCTAGCATCTTTATCTTTCTATTTATCTGTTTCTCCATCAACCTTCTTTCTTGCCCTCACTCTTGCTTCCTATCACGCACACTACATATGTTTCTCTTTACATGCAGTCAAGTGCCCTCTTTTTATCTTTCACTCACACACACATAACTTCACCCTCTGAACCACCCGGCGGTCATCTCCAACACTCAAACTAGCGGATGTCTCTCTAGCTAGCATCTCCATCTCTATATCTATCTGTAGTTTCTCCGTCAACATTTCTTTCTCGCACATAGTCTTGCTTCCTATCACCCACACTATATATGTCTCTCCATACATATGCATTTATAGGTTGATCTCTTTTACATAATCATTGTGCCTCACTCCGTCTGCTCGCCATAGATGCATGCTCTAGCCCACGTCACTATCTCTTAAAGACAAAAACACATGCTCAATTCTCGGGCCTTCTTCCCTCCATTCTCACATGCATGCATATTGTCATACCAATCCGTCTCTCCCATGTCGTTGATCTAATGACTGATGTCTTCTTTCTTTTATCTCGATCATGCACGCACACACACACACACACACATCCCACATATACATGTAACCTCTCACACATGCACGCTCAAGGTCTCTATGTCTCCATACATAGTTAATTACCCTCAACCCTAACGCCACATCGAATCGTTTCTTCTTGTGTGCACATAACTTCCTCCTGGATGGGTAAAACACACACTCACACTTAACAATCTCCTTCTAGCTACCCACCCCCCTCTCACTCTTCCCCTATATCATCGAAACCAATAAGACCATCCCTTCGTTTAATTCCCGCCTACATGCACCATCGATATATAGTAGTCTTCCTCGGTGTCTCTCGAACAAACAAGTTCTCTCGATGTCGACTCCTCTCACGCGCACACACCTTCTCTTCCCTCTCTATGGGCCTTTTCTCTCTCGCACCCCATCATTGGTGGCCTCTGCCATACACATCACCTCTCTATGATGAAGCCATGCAGACTTAAATTACATCCGCCACCGAGGACCCCGCAACACACACACACACACACACACACACACACACACACACACACTAAGACTCTATCTCACACACACATACTCTAGGCGGAGCATTTGTTCCTACCACCCTTCATCCACCCTCATCAGTATGATAAACAATCACCTTAATTTACTTGTATAACATGGAAAAATTCCACATTACTTTAGTAGTTAGCAAACTTATCATGTGTACCCTTATAAAAAACCGAGTTGGCGATGATGGTGTGCCTGCCATCTTGTAATATAGACCGTCCGATCTATATCTGACAGATATAAAGCAAACTATGATAATTGTACAAAAGATACCCGCATCTCTCTCCACATCCTTATCTCCCACGACCTCATTGCTGAGCAATTAAAAAAGGAAGTCTATGGAACAATCTAGCATGGTGGCCGCTGCCGCCTGCAGGCGCCGTCCATCCCATGCCTGCGCCCATTCCAACCAGCAGTCACCACCACGCTCCACTCCTCCTCACCTTATCTCTCATCTTTCATTTTTTCGATGACATTCTCAAGATGCTAGTTTTCCGATAAAATTCTCGAGATATCATTAGTTTTTACACATGGGATTACTCCTGCATGGGTCAATCACAACAGGTGTTTTGTAAAAGAAATGCATATTGATGTTCCGTGCAATGAACGAGCATCTTGCTTGTAATTATATAATGCAAATCACGAGCAGGAAGTGACATTTTTTTACACAACCACATTAACATGGCCATGTAAATCACATGCTAAAGTATAATACCACTATACTTATATCCCGATGCAAAAGGTTGAGTACATGTCCGAAGAGTAGAGTCGCACACACACACTCTGTCTCTCTCTCTCTCTCTCTCTCTCACACACACACACACACACACACACACACACACACGTGACGCCCACTTAAGCAGATACATATGTTACAGTTTCTGCACCCACGGATACGCGTGATGCTGCACATTTCCGGACGGCGAACCCAAACAGTAGCTGCATTCATTCCCCTCCCGCCGCCTCTTCTCTGGTCGCCCTCGCCCAGTAGCCATGGCCCGGGCGAAGGTAACAACATACGCCATACTCCTGCCGGAGCGATGCTTTAATCTGGAAATTTTAGTGGTCATGCATGCATCTTTTTGTGCTAGCACTCCTATATAAGGGTTGACCGGTCGCTTCCCTCTGAGATGTCGCAGCAAAGGAAGAGGAAGGAGAAGGGAAGCGGGTTGTGGAGTAATGTTTTATACCACAATTTCTTAGGAAACTGAGTGCAATAATTGAGTAGTTTTGCAAACTACCAGTACTACTCCTGAAACCGTTCAAAACCAATACTCCCTTGCCAGCGCGCGCTTCCCGTGTGAACGGTCAGTGTCGCCCTGGAGCGTCAGTGCCGCATTAATACCCGGCCAGAGCAGAGGCGACCTCTCACTAGTGCTAGCTTTGAAGCAGTGCGTCGGCCGAGAGAGCGCCGCTTCCCGGTGCATGCGACTGCTCTGCATCGAGGCTGGCCATAGGCCCTGTTTGGATCCATGGGTTAGAGTTAGTTTGAGCTAGTTGGGGCTCAAATAGCATGAGGGTTTAATTGGAGCAAGTTGCATCGAACCCGCCAAAAAAACTATCCCACCCAAGAGGTGCTAACTGGAGATAGTTCTCATTGGGCCCACTGAAAAATCACTTTTCTCTCTCCATCAGTTGCATTTATTGTCAATCTAACCCTGTCACCCAAACACCTCTTTGGCTACAGTTAGTTCAGGATTAGTCATGAGTTTGTCTAACCTCTAGCTAAGTTAGACTATCCAAACAGGAGCAGTATACGACAGGCAAGTTGCTGAAAGCATACAGTCAAATTCGTACATGAAAGGATTTTTTTTCTTTTTGAAAATGGAACGTGATAGGATCTTCGAATGATATAATTTTGAAATTATATAAAATCTTATCAATAGTCAAAGGCATCCTCGAAGAATACATTAGGCCCTATATAAAATCTTATCAATAGTCAAAATCAAGTGTTCTAAACGAGTTCAAAACGAGCAACTGGACCCATTCACGGCACGACATGCCTGTCTCATTTGGTCCGTTGGTCAAAGCGCTTCCTCTTCTCGGCATAACAATACAGTACAATACTATTTTTTAGAATGTTCTTGGCATGTCGCTAACATGTGATGAGTTAACCGACCTCAAGAGACGGCAAAAACGCCAGCCCGCCATACTTTGAGAGATATGAGGAGGGAGAAGCAATACGGGCTGCTAGATTACTAGAGATAGGTGTCGCACGGAAGCCAAGAAATATGGTGATAGCGTGGGTTAGCCATGTATCAGTATGATGTAACTAAACTAGGCTGCCGTCTTTCGTACTCTTCCGGTCCACTATGGAGATGATTGGTTGATTTTATATTGCTGAATAATATAAAATATTATGAGTGCAGACACTCCACCACGAGGTTCCTTTCTCCTTCTCGGTCGTAGGGAATCTATGTTCTTCCACTCTATTTTTTTCGTGAGCTTTGTTCATCCTTTTGCCAACACGCGAGACATCTAGCATCAAAGTGCATGTGTCACGCAAGGATTGTTCCATCTATATGAAGAACACGTGGGACTGGAACTACGAGACGGACATGTACCCAAGATTGGACGTACGAACCTGAGTAATGTAGCGCAGTAAGTGAAGTAGAAAGGCACAAATGGTATGAACATGTGTGGCATATAGGTTTTATTTGGTTGCGTTCTCGTCTCAGCATAGTTATTCCCTCTTCATGCATGCTCAACTCAACACCCCTCTTCATGCATGCTCTCTTCATGCATGCTTCTAGTGTATTTGTGCTAAACTAGTATGGACTCATGCACCCTCCATACACTCTACCAAACACCCAAAACTGGGTCGAGAAGGGAACTCTTGGGCGGCATTTGTCTCTTACTACGTACTCCCTCCGTTCCAAATTACTCATCGTGCTTTTAGTTTACTAAAACCACGACGAGTAATTTGGAACGGATGGAGTACCACTAAATGTTGTACGTGCAATGCACGGTGATGTTATGGAGTACGTGCCTAAGTACTCTACTACTACCATATTAGTTGGAGCACTACTAGGAAAAGGGCTATAGATGGGATGGACACTAATGGCGCACTATACATGTGGTGCGCCATTACTAAATACTAATGGCGCACCATGTGTTGGTGCGCCATTAGTGTGCAAATACTAATGGCGCACCACATCCCACAGTGCGCCATTAGTTAACTTTTTTTCAAAACTACTAATGGCGCACCGTGGGAGTGGTGCGCGATTACTAGTTGACATAGTAATGGCGCACCAAACCAACCGTGCGCCATTAGTAGTTTTGAAAAAAAAAGTTAAAAAAATTAAAAAAAATTTGTTAGTAATGGCTCACCGTGGGGTGGTGCGCCAAACTAGTAATGGCGCACCGTGGGGTGGTGCGCCAAACTAGTAATGGCGCACCACCCACGGTGCGCCATTACTAGTTTTGAAAAAAAAAATTTAAAAAAAATTGAAAGTTTTTTTGAGTTTTTTTTTTGAAAAAAACTTAGTAATGGCGCACCAGTAGACAGTGCGCCATTACAATGCACCCCCCGGTGGACCACCTTTTCAGTTTTGAAAAAACTAAAAGAAAATGATGGAAATATCAAACAAATAAAAGAAAATAAGTTTCCCATGTGATATGGTCTAGTTGTTGGGAAAATTTACAAATATGAATTTTGACTTTATTTGCAAAAATTCTCCGGAAATTTGTAAAATGGGCATAACTTTTGCATACGAACTCGGATTAAAAAGTTTTTTATATGAAAAATCATCTACTCGAAAAGTTACATCCGAATTTAACAAGGGAACCCCGTTAAACATTTTCAAAATCCACAAAAACCTAACAGAAAAAAGGTTACAGGGCTTTCAATATCTAGAGGCAAAAAAATTCAAAAAATTTCAAACTTACTAGTGGCGCACCATGGATGTGGTGCGCCACTAGTAATAAAAAAATTGGTTTTGAATTTTTTTTGAATTGTTTTTCAAAAAATGATACATAATATGATAGGGAAGTTTGAATTTTTTTTCAAAATTTCATCAGTCATGAACATGAACAAAGTCCTAGACATCAACAAGGTATAATATGATTGATATGCTAGATATATCAACAAGTGCTGTGAAGTGAGCTGTTGCTGGGGTTGGATAGAACTCTAAAGTTAAGTGTGCTTGGGCTGGAGTATTGTGAGCATGGGTGACCTTTCGGGAAGTTTGACCACGGAGTGTGATTTGACCTGAGATTAAGTCGTAGTGACCTGAGATTAAGAAAAAAAACAAAAAAATTGATTTTTTTTAAAAAAAACTAAAAAAATCTGAATTTTTTTTTAAAAAAAATGTTACTAATGGCGCACTTCTATGTGGTTCGCCATTAGTATACCAAATACTAATGGCGCACCGTGGGCTATACTAATGGCGCACCACTGGTGCGCCCTAGTGGCGTGATACTAATGGCGCACCGGTAGTGCGCCATTAGTAGGCAAAACCGGTGCGCCATTAGTAGGCCTTTTCCTAGTAGTGGAGGCACATATTAGCTTTTATATTTGTTTACGTGTATACCTCGAGACCTTCCAACTAGACGTGTCTTTCTCTCCCGGTCGCACTTTGTATCGTTCATACCACTAGTACTACTACGTGTGGTCTCTGACCCAGAACTGGAAGAAGTGGAGACGCTCTACCATGCTATTTTTTGCGCTGGGCTCTACCATGCTATTCATGTCCCACTCCTTTCGCTGACGTGTGGGACATCCAGCACGTGCCGTGTTTGGCACTCTTCATCGTAAGAGTTGAAACGCTAGCATTCATCAGAAATAAGAAATAAATATAAATCAGAAGTGATACTATTTATTTGAGAACCAATCAGCAGTGATACTATACCACGCGGTTTCCTTGCTCCTCGATATCGGAAAGAATACTTCCGTTCGCCAACACGTGGGACGTTGACCATCCTGGTCAACTTTCCATGCATGTAGAACTCTAAGGGAGAGTCACCCCAGGTCATCGCGACGCAGTAATAATGACTAATGATCCGTCAAATCATAGGCCCAACCTTTCCCACTATGAAGTTGCTCGGACGAAGGAACCATCATGACTGTGTTAAATTCCGCTTCTTGTAGAAAACTACTGTACTAGCAGTACTGCTAGCTACAGTAGTTACTCCAACAGAGGCCTCCTTTCGTTCATAGGATAGGAATTTTATAGGAATATGAAAATTATAGGAAGTGAGATGACATGCATCTCAATTCCTATAGAGAAAGAGATGCCATTTGATGCATAGGATAGGAATTTTTCCATTGAGTCTAGGCTAATGTACTGGTAATTTGCTCTAAAAACTACAGTAGTAACTAGTAGTACTAGTACATGCTCGTACTCAGACACACACACACACACACACACTAACTACTAGTACTACTAATTCTCACATGCTGGCCAGACACCGTCGTTCTCCTTCCTGGCTTTGTCACCCCACCGTGCTTGGATCTCCGCCGACCTCTCTGCAGCAGCGTGTGCGTCCTCTTCTTTCTTGCGGCAGCGGGCCTCTCTTTTCTTGAGTGCTTTCTGACTTTCCGCTCCCTTTGTGCGGCTTTGGCCGCCTCTTGCTCTACCTCCCATTCGGCATTGGCAGCTTCAAATTCCTCCCACATAGGTGTGAGGTCGCGAGCGGCAATGAAATGGGCACAGCGGGATGACATCGCTTCCCTACCATTTTGTGTGCGGTCGTGGGCGGCGAGGAACTCAGCGCGGCGGGATGCCATCGCTTCCTTACCAGTTAGTGTGTGGCACGGTGGCATGAACGACGCTTGGTGAGAGCTCTGGGTTGGAGTGGCCAGACAACCGTATAGTGCATTGGTTTATCAAGAGCTCAAGGACAGAAGACGAAGGAAATTTGGATTCCTCTTCAATCCTGGTCATTTATTACCGAGTAAAATGCATTGGCGGTCATCGAACTTGTCTTGATAGCTCACTTTGATCATTGTATACGAGATATGGTGATTATACGGTCACTAGTTCAGCGTATAGCTCCATATTTGTCTGGTTGACCAGCCAAACACTCCGCATGTGCCTCATCAGCTCGTGTTCTTTATCTATCTATGCGGGCCTACCTGTCAGTGGAGAAAGAAATAAAAACCAAAATTATGCATATGTGGGGAATCAAACCACAGACTCGTCGCTGCAACGTACACTCACCGGCCAAATGAAAATGAAATACTTTGCGTGAGACACTCACGCTCATGCTTTCAAATTAGGCTAATGCATGCACGTCGCCCTCTCAACCAAAGTCCTGCTCATGGCGCAACGCAAATGGCGAGCCCATCATCTGCGCGCCCCGGCGGTGCCTGACATTACTGTTTAGACCTTTGATGGAGGCCTACGCAAACGCCGAGCATGTATTCACCTGGCTCAACACCAACGGTCATACTCGGGAGCGCCTTGCTCATGTACATATCATCCATCACAACGACAATCTATAAAACAGCCAAGCTAGAGAGGGTACTATGGTACGGAGCATGTATGATCGTGAGCGACCAATCTTAGTACCACTGCACACGAGTGTGTGTCTGATCGATTTTCGTCCATTATTCGTAAGTTATGCATGGTTGTATGGTGTCTAATGGTGGTCGTCGAAGGCTAGCTGGCGACAAGAGCGGTTGCATGGACGCCTGGTTGTCAATACGTACCGCATATGCTTCAAAGGCTCGTCATCCATGAGTCCACACTTTACCACCACGCCAGCGTCTGACCGCCCTGGCCTACCGAAACCCCTTCGATCGCTAGCGCGCGCTTCCCACCTAAAACGGTCACCGTCTCTCCAGAACGTCCATGCCGCATTCACCAGACTTAACTGCATGTGCAGTTGGTGTGTCACTGACATGGGGGCCAGAAGCCTGTTGGGCCCACATGTCAGTAACCCAACGCACCTGCAGTTAAGTAGATGAAGTAGCATCCGCATTCGCGCCCAACGAACCTACTCCGGCGCCAGCCATCCATCCGTCTGTCGTGGCTCATTGCCATTCGCCCGCTATATTAACTTGAGCACCAGCTCCCTGCCATAGCCAAAGACCCACACTCATTCTCCTCCGGTCCCTTCCTTCTGTCGGCACCGCTCCAACCATGGCCTCCTGGCACTCCAAAGCTCTCTTGGACGTATTGTCGCAGGAGCAGACGAAGGACATCGGCGGCTCCCCTCCGGGCGCACTCCAAAGCTCTCTTCGACGTACTTTCGCAGGAGCAGACGAAGGAGATCGCCGGCACCTCCCGGTCGCCCTCCGCTGCCGTGACCACGAAGACGGTGTGCGTGCATGGGCACAGCCGGCAGCGAGGAAGAGTAGTACACGGTAGGTCACCGCCGCTCTGGTCCCAGGAAGGCCACCGCTACTCCACTCAGTTGACGCCAAGTTTGGTGGGGTAAACATTGGCGGCCGATTAGCCGCTTGATGGTGACGTGGAGGCGGAAATCTTCAGAACCTTGTGCTCCAGAGGAGGAGGTTATCGAGGCAGATGAGGAGGAGGCAAAGGCAATGGCCGGCTTTCTCGTGTTCATGGCCGGACATGGTGGTCGGGCGCCGGCGATCGTTTAGATTAGGTTTACAGTAGGTTTTAGTATGGTTTGTGCGAAGTATGTAATGAATTTCATCCAGCTTGTAGGAAAAGTTTTCGAAATGTAATGAATTTCATCTAGTTAATTTGAAATTTGCTTTGTTTGCACGAATTTCGTCCGGTTAGTTTATATAGTGGTCGAAAGGTATGCGGGCAGCATCGGATGGCATCCATCAGTGTCCTCGGACAGATGCCGGAGTAAATTTGTGGGCCAGTGCTGGAGATGCCCTAACTATCATGCTATAATCACTAACAGTGCTCCATTATTTGGCAGGGAACAGTTATCCCACGATCAAAATTGGATCCGTCGTGTTTCGCACTCCTCCCACGTAAGAGTGTAAACTCTTGCTTACATAAAAATGGAGCAAATGGATGGCACTGTAGCATGTCATATCACTCAAACTAGCCTGGCTAACGAGCGGGAAAGCACCGCCCTCGTCATTTTGTTCTAGATTTCTATCGATTGATCGCGCGAAAATGTAAGCTTTGCAAGTTCTAAAGGAAAAGGCGTCACACTTATGACTCATACGCGTCGCACCCCCGACAGTCCGGCTCGCACGCCGCTCACCAGAGGACACGCGTTGTCTTGCAATTTCACTGACATGTAGGACTACAATTGAATAAACCGTCGATAGTTGAAATCTAATCGCTCGGCGGGCGTCGGCTAAGAAGAGAAAGACGGGGGAGGGAGAAGAGATCGCCCGCCCCCCGCACGAAATCCAAGAAATATATGGTGATAATGTGAGGTGGGCCATGCGGGAGTCAAGACCGCTTCCAAGCCCGCTTCTAACCAACCTGGCCCCTTAGACCCCAGCTGCCCGCCGCATGCATGCATAGCAAGTAGTACTAGTAAAATATTGGGCTATAAGCCTGCTTATGTGGAGGAGAGAGAGGCATTGACAAAGTCAAGGAGTGGGCTCTCTACACGTGCTCCTAGGTATAAAAAACTAATTCTAAAAAAGAGGCATAAAAATTGTGTCTAAAAAAAGAAAGGTAGAAAACATTTGAGAGGAAACAGATAGAGAGAAAGTGAGAAAAAGTTGTAACCTTATAGCAAACCATATAGTCAACAGTATGGTAGTATTACATGAGCAAGGAGGGAGTGGTGCACATGCCAAGTTCACTGGGTTGCCGTGTTTCACACTCCTCCGTCGTAACAGTGGAGACAATAGCTTTCATAAAAAATAAACAATGAATACTCGTTGCTCTTCCTCTATATCGGAAAGAATACTTTCATTCTCCGACATGTGAGACTTGGACATCCTGGTCCACCTGCCATGCACAAAATTATCCTGGTCTACCCCGGCCGTATCGCAGGCCCGACCTTTCCCACTGTAAGTTGGTCGGACGAAGGAACCATCATGACTTTGTTGAATTCCGCTTCTTCAAGAAAACTTACTGTTCCCGCAATACTGCTACCACACGCGAAGATTGGACGGCACTGTACCACGTCATATCACTGAAACCCACTAGGCCATCCTCAAAAAAAAATCACCAGGCCAAACTAGCCCGCCTATAGGTCATCTATTTTGGAATGGAGGGAGTACATCTCCGTACTGCTATGATTTTGTGTTGTATGTCTCTGTAGTTTTGCTACGATTTTCCTAACCTATGAACCAGATGAGGCCTAAATGTACCCATGTCAACTAAGCCTACAATTTTAGGAGCTTGGGCTATTGGCCTATCGACGACGGATAAGTATAAGCGTACCACGAGCTCATCAGCCCCAACATTTCTCTTCGGTGAGTGTTTTTTAAGTACTATAGCTCGCACAGTAGCTAGCCTACTAACACCAAGAATCATCAAACAAGCCCTGCTAATATGATAAACAGTTCAAACTTACAAGCATGCCATATATTATATCAAAAGTTGGTGAGGATACATTTGTTTCCATAACTCGAAGAGGGTTCGCATGATTCACAATCAAACAAAAGTAGCAAGTACCGCCCACACATGACAGTGCACTGAAACGTCTCTGTCGTATCTACTTTTCCAAACACTTTTGCCCTTGTTTTGGACTCTAACTTGTATTATTTGAATGGAACTAACCCGGACTGACGCTGTTTTTAGCAGAATTGCCATGGTGTTGTTTTATGTGCAGAAAATAAAAGTTCTCGAAATGACCTGAAACTCCACGGAACACCTTAGAAAAAAAATGAAAAAATCCTCGCCAAAGATGAAGACCAGGGGGCCAACACCCTGCTCACGAGGGTGGGGGGCGCCCCCCCCGGGCGCGCCCCCTACCTCGTGGGCCCCCTGGTGGCCCTCCGACGCCAACCCCAACTCCATATATTGGCTTTCGGGGAGAAAAAAAATCTGAGAGAAGAAATAATCGCGTTTTACGATACGGAGCCGCCGCCAAGCCCTAATCTCTCTCGGGAGGGCTGATCTGGAGTCCATTCGGGGCTCCGGAGAGGGGGATTCGTCGCTGTCGTCATCATCAACCATCCTCCATCACCAATTTCATGATGCTCACCGCCGTGCGTGAGTAATTCCATCGTAGGCTTGCTGGACGGTGATGGGTTGGATGAGATTTATCATGTAATCGAGTTAGTTTTGTTAGGGTTTGATCCTAGTATCCATTATGTTACGAGATTGATGTTGCTATGACTTTGCTATGCTTAATGCTTGTCACTAGGGCCCGAGTGCCATGATTTCAGATCTGAACCTATTATGTTTTCATGAATATATGTGTGTTCTTGATCCTATCTTCCAAGTCTATAGTCACCCACTATGTGTTATGATCCGGCAACCCTGAAGTGACAATAATCGGGACCACTCCCGGTGATGACCATAGTTTGAGGAGTTCATGTATTCACTATGTGCTAATGCTTTGTTCCTGTTCTCTATTAAAAGGAGGCCTTAATATCCCTTAGTTTCCAATAGGACCCGCTGCCACGGGGGGGGGGGGGTAGGACAAAAGATGTCATGCAAGTTCTTTTCCATAAGCATGTATGACTATATCTGAATACATGCCTACATTACATTGATGAATTGGAGATAGTTACATGTCACCCTATGTTATGATCATTACATGGCGAACCGCATCCGGCATAATTGTCCATCACTAATCCGGTGCCTCTGAGTTTTCCATATCTTGGTTCTCGCTTATTTACTTTTCTGTTGCTACTGTTACAATCACTACAAAATACCAAAAACATTACTTTTGCTGTCTTTACTTTTGTTACCGTTACCACCACTATCATATTACTTTGCTACTAAACACTTTGCTGCAGATACTAAATTTCCAGGTGTGGTTGAATTGACAACTAAGGTGCTAATACTTGAGAATATTCTTTGGCTCCCCTTGTGTCGAATCAATAAATTTGGGTTGAGTACTCTACCCTCGAAAATTGTTGCGATCCCCTATACTTGTGGGTTATCAAGACCTTTTTCTGGCGCCGTTGCTGGGGATCATAGCTCTATTCCTTGAGTCACTAGGGATTTATATCTGCTGGACACTATGAAGAACTTGAAAGATGATCGAACTACTGTTTTGCCCTCAATTACGAGGGGAGGCAAGGAACTACCATCTAGCCTTGAACTAGATTCTCCTTCTGTTATAAGTAAGCTTGCGACACCTAAACCTGCTACTGCTATGAATTCGGATATGTCACATGTTATTGATGATGCCACTTCTGCTATGCATGATACTTATGATGAAACTACTTCTATGCCTGATAGTACTGTGCCCCTTGGTGAATTTCTTGATGAGCAAATTGCTAGGTCTAGAGAAAGAGAAATTATTGCACCTGAATATGATGATGATAGTGATGATGAAAATATGCCTTCTATTCCTGAGGGTTATCTTTTTTATGCAGAATCGTCTACCGCTATTTTTGCTTGCCAGGATAGATATGAACTTAAGAGGTTGCTAGTTAAATGGAGTAAAGAATGTTTTAGAGATAGAATGAGACCCGACCCTGCTTTTGCTACTTCACCTATCTGTGTTCCTGATAAGGATTATTATGATTTTTCTGTTGATCCACATATAATTAGTTTGGTTGAATCTGATCCTTTCTATAGTTATGACTCTGAAAATGTTGTGGCACATCTTACTAAGTTAAATGATATAGCTACCCTGTTTGCTAATAATGAGAGATCGCGCTACCTTTATTTACTCAAAATATTTCCATTCTCATTAAAGGGTGATGCTAAGATATGGTTTAATTCTCTTGATCCTGGTTGTGTGCAAAGTCCCCAGGATACGATTTATTACTTCTCTGCTAAATATTTCCCTGCTCATAAGAAACAAGCTGCCTTGAGGGAAATATACAATTTCGTGCAAATTGAATAAGAGAGTCTCCCACAAGCTTGGGGGAGGCTTCTCGAGTTACTTAATGCTTTGCCTGATCATCCTCTTAAGAAACCTGAAATACTTGATATCTTTTATAGTGGACTAACTGATGCTTCCAGAGATTACCTGGATAGTTGTGCTGGTTCTCTTTTCAAGGAAAGAACACCGGATGAAGCTGAAATTCTATTGAACAATATGTTGACAAATGAAATAAATTGGGCACCTCCTAAGCCACCTCCTGAGCCAGTTCCAGAGCCAATTACTAAGCCTATTCCTAAACCAACTCCGAAGAAGAGAGGTGTTCTATTTCTCAGTCCCGAAGATATGCAAGAGGCAAAGAAATCTATGAAAGAAAAAGGTATTAAAGCTGAGATGTTGAGAATTTACCTCCTATTGAAGAAATACATGGTCTTAATTTACCGCCTGTTGAAGAAGTATATGATCTCAGTTACTTATTTACTGAAGAACCTCCCGATATCCCGACACAAGTAGTAAAGGTAAATTCTCTCTATAGATATGATAAAGCTGAAGCCCCTCCTACTAAAATTGCTAGTCAGTGCTTTGATGAGTTTGATGACTTTATGTTTAAGCAAGATGACTTTAATGCTTATTTTGGTAGACAATTAAAACATAATACTTTTATGATTAAACGCTTGGGTGATTATATGGCTAATATTAGAGGTGAACTTAAACTTGTTAGCAAACATGCTTCTATGGTTACCACTCAAGTAGAACAAGTACTTAAAGCTCAGAAAGAAGTGCTTGATGAAATGAATAGTAAGAAAAATGATTATGTTGTTAGAGTGGCTACTAGAACTGGTAGAATGACTCAGGAACCTTTGTATCCTGAAGGCCACCCTAAGCGAATCGAGCAAGATTCTCAGAGAAATAATATTGATGTACCTAGTTCTTCTAAAAGGAAGAAAAAGAAAAATGATAGGACTTTGCAAACTTCTAGTGAGCCTATTGCTGAACCACCTGAGAATCCAAATCACATCTCTATGTCTGATGCTGAAACACAATCAGGTGATGAACATGAACCTAGTGATAATGTTAATGATAATGTTCATGTTGATGCTCAACCTAGTAATGATAATGATGTAGAAGTTGAACCTGCTGTTGATCTTGATAACCCACAATCAAAGAATCAACGTTATGATAAAAGAGACTTCGTTGCTAGGAAACATGGTAAAGAAAGGGAACCATGGGTTCAAAAACCCATGCCTTTTCCTCCGAATCCATCCAAGAAAAGGATGATGAGGATTTTGAGCGCTTGCTGAAATGATTAGACCCATCTTTTTGCATATGCGATTAACTGATGTGCTCAAAACAAATCATTATGCTAACTATATGAAGGATATCATTACTAATAAAAGAAAGACACCTGAAGCTGAAATTTCCACCATGCTTGCTAATTATACTTTTAAGGGTGGAATACCAAAGAAACTTGGAGATCCCGGATTACCTACTATACCATGCTCCATTAAGAGAAATTATGTTAATACTGCTTTATGTGATCTTGGAGCCGGTGTCAGTGTTATGCCTCTCTCTTTATATCGTAGACTTGACTTGAATAAGTTGACACCTACTGAAATATCTTTGGAAATGGCTGATAAATCAACTGCTATACCTATTGGTATTTGTGAGGATGTGCCTGTTGTGCTTGCAAACGTTACTATTTTAACGGACTTCGTTATTCTTGATATTCCCGAGGATGATAGTATGTCTATTATTCTTGGAAGACCTTTCCTTAATACTGCAGGGGCTGTTATTGATTGCACCAAAGGTAATGTCACTTTTCATGTTAATGGCAATGAGCACACGGTACATTTTCCGAGGAAACAACCTCAAGTTTATAGTATCAACTCTATTGGAAAAATTCCATCGATTATATTTGGAGGTTTTGAATTTCCCCTCCCTACTGTCAAGAAAAAGTATGATATTCTTATTGTTGGGGATTTTCATATCCCCATTGATGTAACTTAGTGTTATTCAAAATTTCTCCGGTTCCATGATTATTCAGAATGGGTTTGTTAACAAGACCTGATCAACCTTGTTAGTGGGTTCATTTTGATGATCACGAGATGGATGAAACTAGAAGCACAACCTTCTGTACCCTCTTTATATTTTCTGTTATTTAGTAGAAATAAAGTAAAATAGTATTTTTCTGTCTGTCTCCTCCACTTATCCCTGCACCCATGTTCTTCCTCTGCTTCACACAAACACGAAAAACCAACTCAAGCATGAGTTCCAACCCCCGTTGTTGTGATTTTCGATCTCCTTGCTCAAAGCACCTCTCGCAAAACTGCTTGGGGAGATTGTTCCGTGGTATGTGACTCCTCCATTGGTCCAATTAGTTTTTGTTCTGGTGCTTTATTCATTGCAAATTTGTGCTGCATATGTGGCCATGTTCTTGAGCTTGCATGTCAAATTTATATGGTTCCAAGTAGTTCCAATGCTTTATATAGGTCCTAGGCACTTATGGGAGTTGTTGCTATCAATTTTATTGAAGTTGGTTCACTTTTATTTGAAGTTACTAAAAATTTCAGATTGTTTCATAAATATTGAAGAGACTTTTCAGGGGCTCGTCGAGCCGAAGCTCGAAGGAAAAACAAAAGGAAGAAGAGCAGAAGCCCAAATTTAATTTGCCTCGCACCGCGGAGGTCCGGCCATGTGAATGGCCTTCCGATTACTTCTTAAGGAGAGCTGGGATTTATGAGGATTTCTATTTATTGATTGAGAATGCTGGCCTCACCAACTTCCACGACCAACATCATCAATATCTCTTACTCACAAATACTTTTGTGCAAAACTTCTACTTTTTCCCTAAGAAATCACCTCCAATAGTACAGTTTCATTTATATGACATTGTTAAAGAGATGACATTAGCTGAATTCTGCGAGGTTTGCAGAATACCCTTTGAGGGCACCTTAGATGAACCCCGCCGTAACGAAGTAGAAGCTTTTATTAACACTATCACTGTGGGAGAAACCAGAAAGGTTTCTGATGCTAGGATCACTAGCATACATTTTCCTGTTTTACGCTACTTTGCCTTATTTGCTACTCGTTGCTTGATTGGACGCGGGAATTGTGGGAACCTTAGTATTCCTGATATTGTTATTTGGTTCCATGGTTTATACCGCAATAACTCTGTTAGTATGGGTGGAATTGTTGCTAGACGGTTAAGTCTGAACCGTACTAAGGGCCCCATCTTTGGAGGCATTTATGCTTCACGCCTAGCTGAACATTTTGAAATACCTATTAGGCATGAGGAGAAAGAAGAAATGGCGCTGCCCCATGCTTATTTAGATTATAAGAGTATGATAGCACATGACTTTCTTGTTAAGAGTCGCGAAGGGGAGCTCAAATACAAATTATACTTTGATAAACATCACCCTGAGACTATTACTTTGCCTGCCCCATCTTTGTTTAACTTATCTGCAGGTTCTCACATCATTCCATGGTCGGCCGTTCAAGCCTATCGGAATCCTGCACCAGCCCCGAAACCGGAGCCACAAGATGAGCCTCCACGACTATCTGTTTATTCTTGGGATCCAGAGGAGGTTGCCAGCCAGTGGCAGCCGGAGCCTTCTTCGTCGCAGTATGACCCCAGCTTCACCTACGGGTATTCTCCAGGCTATCCCTGGCAATAGACCAACTTAGGCCAAAAGCCTAAGCTTGGGGGAGTACGTATTTCGCACCGACATTACATTCATGTTCACAGACACATTCATACTTTTTCACTGTATTATCCATGCTGGTTATTTTCTTTTTCCTGCTTTCTTCTTGTGTGTTTGATAAACCTTGAGAAAAACCAAAAAAAGTAGTAGTTTATTTCCTTGCTGCAGTAATTAAACGGAAAAACCCAAAAATATTTCCCGTTCTTCTTTTGCTTGTTGGGAGCTTCCCGTGTAAATAGTTTTTATTTCTTTTCCTTTCTTTGGGGGTTGAGAAGACCATATTGAAAATGCTTAGTGGCTCTTGTATGCATGATTGTATATTTAACTTCGAGCCCATATTACTTTTCTTCTCTCTTGAATTGAATGCTTGCAGATTCCAGCTTAGTCCAATGCACGTGCACTCTAATTATTATGCACACCGTTCGGTCGTGCAAGTGAAAGGCAATAATGATGATATATGATGGACTTATTGGGATGAGAAAAGCTGGTATGAACTCGACCTCTCTTGTTTTTGTAAATATGATGATTCATCGTTCCTGAGTTAGCTATTATGAAGTAAACATATTTGCAATGACAATTAGAGACTATAGTTGCTTGTGCCATGCTTGATTAGCTAGGAGTTATAATGGTTTACCTTGCATGCCAACATGCTATTAGAATGATTATGATGTGGTATGGTGGGATGGTATCCTCCATTAAATGAATTGAGTGACTCGACTTGGCACATGTTCACACATGTAGTTGAATCAAATCAACATAGCCTTCATGATATTTATGTTCATGGTGGATTATATCCTACTCATGCTTGTATTCGGTGTAAATTAATTTTTATGCATGTTTACGACTGTTGTCGCTCTCTCAGTTGGTCGCTTCCTAGTCTTTTGCTAGCCTTCACCTGTACTAAACAGGAATACTGCTTGTGCATCCAAACTCCTTAAACCCCAAAGTTGTTCCATATGAGTCCACTATACCTACCTATATGCGGTATTTACCTTCCGTTCGAAGTAAATTTGTATGTGCCAAACTCTAAACCTTCAAATAAACATTCTGTTTTGCATGCTCGAATAGCTCATATGTCAACTAGAGTTGCCCTTATCTTCCGTGTTAGGCGGGTTATTCTCAAGAGGAGTGGACTCCGCTCCTCATTCACGAGAAAATGGCTGGTCTTCGGGATGCCCAGTCCCATGCTTTATGCAAACTAAATCAAAATAACTACAAACAAAACTCCCCTAGGGACCCGTTGAATGTTGGAGGCACACGTTGTTTCGAGCAAGCCATGGAGTGATGCTTGTGGAGGAAGGCGAGTATAAACTTTACCATTCTGTTTAGGAACCACCTATAATCTGTTTAGCATGGAAGATATCGTCGTCTTTAAGTTGTTATGTTGACAATGAAAGTATGCCACTCAAAATATAATTTATCTCTATTTCAAAACTGAGCTGTGGCACCTCTACAAATCCCTGCTTCCCTCTGCGAAGGGCCTATCTATTTTACTTTTATGTTGAGTCATCACCCTTCTCATTAAAAAGCACCCACTGGAGAGCACACTATCGTTTGCATTCATTATAATTGGTTTATATTGGGTATGACTTGACTGGATCTCTTTTATCATGAATAACAATGTTTAGTTAGTCCTTGATCTTTAAAGGTTCTCTACATTTATGTTTTGCGGTCTCAGAAAGGGCTAGCGAGATACCATTTTGTTATATCATGTTATGATTATTTTGAAAAAGTGTTGTCATCCGAGTTTTATTATTATGGCTCGCTAGCTGATTATGCTATTGATATGAGTAATTATGAGACCTATGTGTTATTGTGAGTATGGTTAGTTCATAATATTTGCTGAAACTTGAATGCTGGCTTTTCATGTTTACAACAACAAGAGCAAACAGAGTTTGTAAAAGTTTTTCTTTTTCTCTTCCAGTTTGTCAACTGAATTGCTTGAGGACAAGCAAGGGTTTAAGGTTGGGGGATTTGATACGTCTTCGCCGTATCTACTTTTCCAAACACTTTTGCCCTTGTTTTGGACTCTAACTTGTATGATTGAATGGAACTAACCCGGACTGACGCTGTTTTCGGCAGAATTGCCATGGTGTTGTTTTATGTGCAGAAAATAAAAGTTCTCAGAATGACCTAAAACTCCACGGAACACCTTAGAAAAACAATAAAAAATCCTCGCCAAAGATGAAGACCAGGGGGGCCACACCCTGCTCACGAGGGTGGGGGGCGCACCCCCCCTGGGCGCGCCCCCCTACCTCGTGGGCCCCTGGTGGCCCTCCGACGCCAACCCCAACTTCATATATTGGCTTTCGGGGAGAAAAAAATCAGAGAGAAGAAATCATCGCGTTTTACGATACGGAGCCGCCGCCAAGCCCTAATCTCTCTCGGGAGGGCTGATATGGAGTCCGTTCGAGGCTCCGGAGAGGGGGATTCGTCGCCGTCGTCAAGATATAACCATCCTCCATCACCAATTTCATGTTGCTCACCGTCGTGCGTGAGTAATTCCATCATAGGCTTGCTGGACGGTGATGGGTTGGATGAGATTTATCATGTAATCGAGTTAGTTTTGTTAGGGTTTGATCCCTAGTATCCATTATGTTCTGAGATTTATGTTGCTATGACTTTGCTATGCTTAATGCTTGTCACTAGGGCTCGAGTGCCATGATTTCATATCTGAACCTATTATGTTTTCATGAATATATGTGTGTTCTTGGTCCTATCTTGCATGTCTATAGTCACCCACTATGTGTTATGATCCGGCAACCCCGAAGTGACAATAATCAGGACCACTCCCGGTGATGACCATAGTTTGAGGAGTTCATGTATTCACTATGTGCTAATGCTTTGTTCCGGTTCTCTATTAAAAGGAAGCCTTAATATCCCTTAGGTTCCAAGAGGACCCCGCTGCCACGGGAGGGTAGGACAAAGGATGTCATGCAAGTTCTTTTCCATAAGCACGTATGACTATATACGGAATACATGCCTACATTACATTGATTAATTGGAGCTAGTTCTGTGTCACCCTATGTTATGACTGTTACATGACGAACCGCATCCGGTATAATTATCCATCACTAATCCGGTGCCTACGAGTTTTCCATATACTTGTTCTCGCTTATTTACTTTTCTGTTGCTACTATTACAATCACTACAAAATACCAAAAACATTACTTTTGTTGTCTTTAGTTTTGTTACAGTTACCATCACTATCATATTACTTTGCTACTAAACACATTGCTGCAGATACTAAATTTCCAGGTGTGGCTGAATTGACAACTCAGCTGCTAATACTTGAGAATATTCTTTGGCTCCCCTTGTGTCGAATCAATAAATTTGGGTTGAATACTCTACCCTCGAAAACTATTGCGATCCCCTATACTTGTGGGTTATCATGCACTATCCCTAAGATGGTTTGATAACACGCATCATTCTGGTAATTAAACACAGGGCAATGCAAACTACCCTGAAGGATTAGTGCGACCAACTATTTCTTGTCATCGATCTCTCGGGCAAGGACCACAGCACGGAGAGTGGCATGGGAATTGATCTCTGGGGCAATGTCCACAGTACTGACCGCGACATCGAAATTGATCTCTGGGGCGATGTCCACATGATGGACAGCGGCGTCGGAATCGATCTCCGGGGCGATGCCAACAGGACGGACCGCGACATCGAAAACGATCTCTCGGGTGTTGTCCACAGGACGGGCTGTGACATCAGAATCATCAAGGACGTCCACTAGCACCTGCACAACCCTAACATATTAGCAAGTGCATTGCAAATAATCAAAAACCACAACTGTGGTAATAAGCCATTATTTTTAACCCTGTGCAGCTCACCAGGGGATCCCATCCTTCCGAGAGCCATCTCCTCGTCCTCGATGGGGGCCATCACCTTGCCAGGGGAAAACTGCTTCTCAACGGCGACTATCTCCTCAAACTTGGCCTTGAGCCTCACATAGGTGGCCATCAGAGTTTCTGGGGTAGGCACGGTGGGGCCCTTGCTGTTCTTCCAACTTTCTGTAAGGAGTTCGTCCGCCAACGTCGTCAACTCTTTGGCCAGTGCTTGTTTCTTGGAGTTCTTCGTCTCCATGGGTTGGCCCGCCAACATGGTCAACTCGTTGGTTGGTTCTCACTTCTTGGAGCTCGCTGTCTCTAGTGGGTTGTCCACCGGCAACTCTTTGCCTAGTGCTCCAGGATCCATCAATGAACTAACAAACAAAAAGCAATCGAAAGGAAACCACAATCGCAATGAAAACGAGAAAAGAATAGGTTGTGAGAATCAGTCGGTGCTTCGCAAAAAGAAGATTCTTGCAATGAAAATATAACAGCATCACTGATTCGCCCACCTTTCGTTCGTCGGTACAGAAGAAAAATGGCAGAAGTGAGTAGCCTGGAGTGAGGTTTTCTTCAAGCAAGGGGAGAAAGGGCTTCAATGAGCATTCCAGTGAAATGATGGTTGCTTCGTCCAGTCCAACTTCGAGGCCACTTTACCACTACTGGTAAAGGTGTGGGTTTTGTGATATGACAGGTCATGACGGCCACACCGGGGTGACCGGTGAGTCTCGACTGTAGCACCTAGCTGTGATTTGGTGGATGGTATGCGGGCCCGTATGCTTTGATGTCCCACATGTAGATAGAGAGGCCAGTTATATAGGAGTGCTCAGTATTGTGCACCGCGACCAAGGCGGAGAGGAAAATGAGAGAACTATGTAGTTAATGCAGGAGTTTAATTAGGGTAGTTTTGTAAAGTACGAGATACAATCCTCCAATCGCAAAATGCCTTGGTTTATGAGATTTGAGATTTGAGCCCTATAAACCGGAAGGGTGGGAGTACTGCACGCGGTGTAGTCTAGTCACTTGTTGAAATCTCTAGAAAGGTAAATACTCCTTTCCGGTTTACAGGGATATACTAGCAAGTACTAGTACTACAATAGTGGGCTCAAATAGCAATTTTGTCTCATGCAAGAGCCTGGCTATATGCGTGCTCCAAGGCACCGCACCACGCCTAGGGCTGCAAACGAGTCGAGCTCGAGCGAGTTGAAGTTGGCTCAGCTCAACTCATATGAAAATTCGAGCGAGCTCAAACTGAGTGAAGCTCATGATCGAGCTGTAGAACATGACTCGTGCTCAGCTTGTAACGATCTCGAGTCGATCTCGAGCTAGTTTCGAGCTAAATGAGATGGTAAAAAATATGAATCTATGGATGAAAAACTAAAAAATTAATGTGAATATGCTGGGAACTTTGCCAAAAATATAGGTTATTTAACACATAGTCGACCACGTGCCATAATGAGGCCTAAATCTTCTCTGCACTTAGTTAAGTTTCCATGTTCGTTGGTAAATAAAATGGAGAAAAATTATGGACAACATATATGGTACTATTATCGTATTTCCATTTAATATAAGGCATGATTACTTAGCATAACGATATTCTATCGAGCTATCGAGTTAAAATCGAGCGAGCCAACATTGGCTCAAGATCGGCTCGTTTCTCGGTCGAGCTACATAAAGTGTTCAAACTCAACTCGTTTCTTTTCAAGTCGATCTCGAGTCAAGTTAAAAAACGAGTCGATCTCGAGCGGCTCACGAGCCTCGAGCTTTTCTTGCAGCCCTAACCACGCCCCACACCTCCACAAAGACTGCCATGCGAGCGTTCGCAACTGCCACGTTCAGGTTGCGCTGGGCTCTTCGCCTCTTCGAGAAGACGAACAATGATGTTACTACTACTTCTACAATATCGAATCCATTGCTGCATGTCCGTCCACCTCATGCGGGAGGGATAGCGTGTAGCGAAAGCTTCTACTAGTCCTGCCAGCTACCATGCTCATGCGCGAGGGAGGGACGCAGCTTCATTGACTTACTGCTCTTGCCTTTGCGTCTATGACAGGTGAGCCCAACAGGTGGTTGGTCCACCTGTCATGCAGCAAAAGCAGCAGTGCGGTAAAACAACCGGAGCTCGATCCACGAGGAGAGGTGTTGTAGTAATCAAACTTCTCGGTCTTGTACGAGTTGACGTGGCACATCAAAGCACTGCCCTCGATATAAGTCTTTTTAGACATTTCAAATGGACTACAACATACAGATGTATGTAGAAATATTTTGCTTCGTATGTAGTCACTTGTTGCGATCTCTAAAAACACTTATATTTGGACACGGAGGGAGTACAATGCATACATGCATGCCGTGACTTTCCTTTTCATACTTGCATTTGTTGATTTGATGCACCTTACCAAAATTTTACTATAAATTTAACTAACCAAATGTTCATGCATGTCTGTCGTGGGAAACGAACACCTATGGGGCAGGGCCCCTTCTCGGTCCGGCAGGGAGTGGAGGGCGCACGAAGAGCAGATCGAGGCGAGGCACGCGAGGGATTTTACCCAGCTTCGGAGCTCTCCGGAGAGATAAAACTCCTACTGCTGCTCTGTGGTGGTATTATGTTCTTGCTCGAGAGCGTGAGCATTCGGTAGTTTCGAATGAGTCGAACCCCTTCTACGTTGCGCATGGGCCTCCTTTTATAGGTTAAAGGGGTCACCGACACATGGCAACGCAGACAGGGGTACAAATGTAAAAAGAGGGGTTGGTACAACTGCCTCTACAGTGCACCCTACCTAACTCTGACGGCAGGGGACAAGAGCATTTAATGCCCGTTCGGTCGCCCAAACAGTGTAGAAAACGATTGTTAGGGGCGCCATCGTTCGCCATGATGGCCATCTCGTCATCTTCGCTTGCCACCTTGCATCGCTTGGCTGCACAGCCACCCGCCACGTGCGCCTGGAACGATCCTGCGGCGACACGTCGTCGGATGTGCTGGATTGTGGGCACAGAGTGGTGGCTTGGCCGCGGCAAGCGCCTTGCCGCGGTCGTTGTCTTGTCGCGCCCGAAAGTTTGTCGCTCGCCGGGTCTTGCCGGGACGCGTGGCGCGTCGCGGCAAGTTTCTTGAAATGCCTTGGTTGGCCTTCCCGGCAAGCTCCTCTTGCCGGGGCCTTGTCCTTCCCGGCAAGCTCTTCTTGCCGGGGCCTTGTCTTCTTAGTTAAAACACTTTGTTCTTGAATGGATTTAATATGAACTACGGAGGATCTTGGCGGGCACCCGGCAAGCCTTGCCGCGGGGTGCTGCGACTGCCCGTGCACCAGTTCGGTATACTAAGGTACCCCTACTTTAGTACACCGACAGAGCCCGGGCTGGGCCACACTGCGGTGCGGCGCTGTTGGGCGAGGCCCAAAACAGGTACGGGCACACGCGGCTGGGGTCCATACCAAATCTAACTCCGTATCCACCGCGCCCTCCCGTAACGGCACGCGTCGAATGCGGCATCGTGGGAGAGATCGTGGGTGATTCTTTAATCGAAAAAGGCGTAACGTTCGCCTCTCCTCTTTATAAGTAGAGGAAACAGGGGCCGTTCCCCCACCTTCGCCACTTGCGGTTCCTTCCTCAGAAATCTCCGCCGCTCCCCTCCGCTTCCCAAGCCGAAAGAGAGCAGTGCTCCGCCCCCCGTCGCCGTCGTCGCCGCTAACGCCCTCGCCCTCCCCCACCGCCTCCGTCATGGCTCCGAAGACCGGGAAGGGTGCAAAGTCGGCCGAGGCGCTGCGGCTTGAGGAGCTGCGGAAGGAGCGGGCACTCTTCCCCCCTGAGCTCTCCGCGAAAGAGCTGAGCGAATGGTTCTACCTCTTCTGGTCGACGGAGACGCGGGCACATCCGCGCACGCAGGTACTCTCCGCCGAAGCTTCTAATTCGAAACGGTGTCCAAAAGGATAACCCTTCTTCCCACTGTTCTTCTATTGCGGGCTCTGCCCGCCTTTTTCCGATTTCTTCTGTGACATCATGAACACATACGGGCTCCATCTCCTCGATTTCACCCCCAACGCCGTTCTGACCATGGCGGTTTTCACACATCTCTGCGAGAACTTTGTTGGAATCCACCCAAACGTAGCCCTTTTCCGCCACTACTTCATGCCCCGGGTCGAAAAAGGAGAGCCCTTATCTGGCGGGATCGTCTGCATCTCGAGAGCCGGTATGAAGGAGGTCTATCTGGAGGGGGAGCTCCGTAGTAAATGGGAGGAGTGGAGAGCGGAATGGTGTTGGATTGTTGATAAGGATCCGCAGCCATTCACCAACTTGCGCCAAGCCCGAGTAGTGCGCGGTGGCGATTGGAGCGCCCTGGCGGCGGACGATGCTAGGCTGAAGATCGCCACCACCCGGATCTTGCGGCTCAGGCTTGTTGGGCTCACTGTAGGGGCTGTTGGCGCAGACTTTCTTTGCTGCCGCATCGCCCCTCTGCAGGAGAGGGGGAGACCCGCCTGGCTATTTGGGGGTCCAGCGGATATCATGAGGCTGCGCCCGGGCCTTAATTTCAATTTTACTGTCTTGGAGTTGGATGGGATGCTCAAGGAACTGTTCAAGCACGACCCCAACCATCCCGAGTGGTTCAGGCTGCCGTAGGGCGTCGTCCCATTGTGCAACAACTCCCAGCTCGATCGCATCCGCGCAATGATGCCAGAGTGCGACTCGCACGGGATCATCCCAACTTGGCAAGAGCTTGCCGACGACGTCGTGCAGCAATTCTTCGACGACCTGGTGGAGGTAGCAGTCCGTGCCGACGAGCAGAGGCTCCTCACCCGCGACACCACCGACGATGAGATGCGGCGCATCGCCACCAGGGCAGAAGAGGTGGCGGCGGCTGCCGCCGCGGGTGAATTTGGGTTCACTGTGGAAGAGGCAGAGGCGGACGAGGCGGCAAGCCTTGCCGATCGAGAAGAGCTTGTCGGGGAAGTCGTTGGCGAGGGAGAGCCCGAAGCTGAAACGAACGAGCCCGCCGAGGGTGTGAGCAGCCAGCCGTCTTCGAGCAGCTTGCCGCAGGCGGAGCCCCCAACGCAGCCCCCAGCTCAACCAAGAAGGCGCCTCCGCAGGACCGGAGACAAAGCAGGGCGGCAGGCAAGCCAACAGCCGCCGCGCCGCGGGACACACTCCACCGCGATAAGCACCGTTGCCGCGGAATCATCTATGCCGTGCCGGCAACTGGAGCGGGGTCTTCTCGAGCCGCCGCTTCTAATCCTGCCGCAGCTCCCGCCAAACGTCCAACGGAGCCTACTCCTCCGCCTCGTCGCGCTGAAAGAGTACCGAACTTCGACCTCTCCGCGCCGAGCTCCGACGAGGAGGAAGAAGAGGAGGAGGAGTAAGACTTTCTTCTTGTTGTACTTATATTTCTTTGATTCTTGCTGCTTCCTGTCTTGTATCTGATCTGCCTCCCTCTGAACCTTGTTCCTTTTCAGAACTCTAGCCGAGAGAGCAGCGAAGAGGGCCAAGGTCCCCGTGGTTGTCATCGAGGACGATCCCACTGTGACAACAGAGGGCGCGTCCGAGACCACCTTGTCGGACCCAGCAATATCTACTCGAAGCAGCCCCCAGCGCAGCCCCTAGCGTAAGTGTTTGTTCACTTCCTGTTGTGGGGCGCGCATGTGAGGGATCGAAGAAGGTGAGAGTGTCTACAGGGGGGTGATTAGACTACTCGACAAGATAAAAATTCTGTCTTTTATCAAGGACAGATTTTGGTAGATTTTGCATAACACACAAGTCAAGTAGCACACTACACATGCAATTCTAGAGTATGGGCAGCGGAAAGTAAATTGCACAAGTAGTAAAGAGAAGTGGAGAAGATCAAACGCAATTTGGAGACGCAATGATTTTTCTCGTGATTCCGATAGGTGGCGCTATCGTACATCCACGTTGATGGAGACTTAAACCCACGGAGGGTAACGGCTGCGAGAGTCCACGGAGGGCTCCACCCACGAAGGGTCCACGAAGAAGCAACCTTGTCTATTCCATCATGGCCTACGCCCACGGAGGGCTAGCCTTACTCGGGGTAGATCTTCATGAAGTAGGAGATCTCCTTGCCCTTACAAACTTCTTGGTTCAACTCCACATCTCGACGACGGAGGCTCCCAAGCGACACCTAAGCAATCTAGGAGGCACCACCCTCCAAAAGGTAATAGATGTTGTAGATGATGATGAACTCCTTTCTCTTGTGCTTCAAATGATAATCTCCCCAACACTCAACTCTCCTCACTGATTTGGCTGTGGTGGAAGAAAGGATTGAGTGGAAAGCAACTTGGGAAGGCTAGAGATCAAGCTTCATATGGTGGGAGTGGAGCAACTTGATCTCAACACAAGGGTAGGTAGTTCTCTTCTCGAAATGTAAGGTAGGAGTGGTAGTTCTTTCGATGGCTCTCTCCACGAATGAAGAGGGGTGGAGGGGTATAAATAGCCTCCACACAAAATCCAACCGTTACACACATTTGAGCAATCTCGGTGGGACCGAAGTGGACAACTCGGTGAGACCGATAGTTCAAATAATGTGAGCGTTGGGATTTTCGGTGGGACCGAATATACAATCTCGGTTAGTCCGATTCGTGCAATGACAAGAGCATGCCAGTTTGGTGGGACCGACTTCATCATCTCGGTGACACCGATTTGATGATGAAGATTCTGAAACTTGGCAACTCATGTTTCGGTGAGACCGAGTTCGAAATCGGAAAATCCGAGTTTACTAGGGTTTGGCTTATGGTGAGGTGGTTCATCTCGGTGTGGTGAGTTTGGAATATCGGTGGGACCGAGACTACTTATGAGTGTCTATGGCGGTGAAAGTTGCTGATAGTTTAGGGGATGTATCACTAAGCACTTGAGCAACGGATCATCATCATAACCTCATCCCTTTTAATAGTATTGGCTTTTCCTATGGACTCAATGTGATCTTGGATCACTAAACCAAAAATGGAGTCTTGAGCTTTTGCCAATGCTTGCCTTAGCATTTTGGGGGGTCCACTTCTTTAGTCCTTTTGCCATGCCAATGTGATTGAATTTCCTGAAACATACTTGATAATAGCATTAGTCCAACCACAAAGTATGTTGTCATTAATTACCAAAACCACCCGGGGAGCAAATGTGCTTTCAATCTCCCCCTTTTTGGTAATTGATGGCAACACACTAAACAAGACATCAAAGCTTATTGAAAGAAAGACAGAATTATCATGAAAGCTTTGACAAACATGTAGTACAGGCTCCCCTACAAGTGTGCAAGATTTTCATAAATTATGGTTTTGGACTACCACAAGCACACAAGAGAGATAAGTAAGATGTGCTACATGCAGCTTGGCTATATGCATCGAGAGCAGATGAAAAGAAGTGAGTGATAATGCATATGTGCATGGTGATTTCTTGCAAACAAGTATTCACAAGCAAGTCACCATCATGCACATTCGCAAAGTGCATATACTTACCTTGAGGTTCCTTGGCATTGTACCAAGAGATAAACTTGGGAAAACAAGGTTAGATAACACAAGAGTATTTCTTCAACCAACTGCAAGAACATCAAGAGTACCAAGCCAGGATGACATGTATAAAGAGTGTCTCATATTGAGCACAAGCTTGAATCAACAAACATGTCTCCAAACTAAAAGATTTTCAATGAACTCGAGAGATTTTGCTTTCCATAAGATATCAATTGTGAAGATTCCTCTCCTTTGAGTTCTCTCGGATCAAGGGGTTTGATGGAAAGAGCAAAATCAAAAGAATGATGCCAAATGAGAATGGCGCCAATTGTAATGTCCAATGTGAAACACGGCAAGAAATTCTCTTATGAGGAAAAACACGGCAAAGCTTTGATGTGATTCTCTCCCCTTAAGGTAAGATTGCTCTTCTTCTCCCCTAAATCTTCTCTTCTCCCCTAAGTCTTCTCCCCTTTGACATCAAGTGCGAAAAGGACAGCAAACTAGGAAGGTCGGGGAAGATGGAAAGAAAGAAGTGGGATCCTTAAGAATCACAACAGGCAAAAAGGAACATGCATAGAGAATCATTGAGTGGAGCTGCGAGAAGATGATATCCTGGAAGAAATATATCGGTGACACGAATTAAGATGGATCGGTGGGTCCGAAAGTCGAGGACTTAGGGTAGATCCTTTTCGGTTAGACCGAAATATTTAAATCGGTGGCCTTGAGTTTAATTCAAGGAAATACTGAAATAATTCAGCTCACTTTGCGAGGAATGTTTCAAAGGATTTGCAATGAATTTGTGAATGATTTTCGAGGAATTGATCGAGCGGAAGGATATTCACAAAGACAGTAAGAATAGAAATGAAAAGATTCCTAGATGAAGTTTTTTAATGAAAACTCAATGAGAGAACATAAGAGAAAATAGAAAGACTCCAAAACATATGTACTTCATCTAGATAAAGGTCGGCGACAAGGTCACCTATGTTTGAGTATATTGACTTAGGAGTCGAATGAGGACATTTGATCATAGGTCATACTCATCATTTAAGCTCAAAATGGGGTTGCCATTTTTCGATTAAGCATTCGATGTGATCACATCTTATGAAGCTGCTTGTACTCATGACTTTGAGCAAAGCTCCATAAAGATGTGAAGAACATACCTTGGGCTTGTTGTTGCTTTGTTCATGTAGGTAAACTTGATGTAGGTGCTCATTGAATGTGAAGTTGGGCGCCATTTCCACTTGTGTAGTTCATCTTCCTACATGGGTTAGGCAAGCAAGGAAATACTCAAGGATATCCAAGATGACAAGAGTGAAATACTAGATGTATAAGATGTCAAAAGGATATGTGGAATTTTGTTCCTTGAACTCAACATCCAAAGGGCTAGATACTTGGTCAATGACAAGATTACTCATGATTTGAGTGTGTGGTAATCTTGTGGAATGTAGATCATCCAAGTACCGCAAGGAGTTAGATGCAATACAAGGAGGCAAATGTGTCCAAGACATATGATCACCATCATAAGAGAAATATCAAGGATTAGTCAAGTGGGCTCATGCCTTGCATGCATCAATGGAGTTCTCACTCCAAGTTTGAAGCATCAATGATGTTCAACTCACTCCTTAAGCGACAAAACACCTTCTCATCAAGAGGTTTTGTAAAGATATCAGCGAGATGTTTGTCACTACGAACATGCTTAAGATTGATGTCACCCTTGGCAATGTGATCACGAATGAAATGGTGACGAACTTCAATATGTTTAGCTTCGAGAGTGTTGCACGGATTGTGTCCAATTTTAATCGCACTCTCATTGTCACAAAGCAAGGAACATGTCTCACATGTATCCCATAATCCTTAAGCGTTTGTGTCATCCATAGCAATTGAGCACAACACTAACCAGCAGCAATATATTCCGCTTGACGGTGGATAATGATATCAATTTTGTTTCTTGGAGGACCAAGATACAAGGGATCGACCAAGGAATTGACACGTGCCGAAGTTGACTTTCTATCAACCACACACGGCATAGTCCGAGTCGGAATAGCCAACAAGGTCGAAAGAGGCCCTCTTAGGATACCAAATGCCAAAGTTTGGTGTGTGTATCAAATATCTCACAATCCTTTTAACAGCTTTAAGATGACATTCTTTAGGGGCTGCTTGATATCGAGCACACATGCATACACTCAACATTATGTCAGGACGAGAAGCACAAAGATATAGTAGAGAACCAATCATAGATCGGTAAACCCTTTGATCAACGGGTTCTCCATCTTTTGTCAAGTCATTATGTCCACTTGTAGGCATGGGGTTCTCATACCTTCTTTCTTGCATGTTGAACTTCTTGAAGAGATCCTTGGTGTACTTTGTTTGTGAGACAAAGGTACCCTCCTTAGATTGCTTGATTTGCAACCCAAGGAAGAATTTGAGTTCACTCATCATGGACATCTCATACTTCTCCGACATGAGCTTTCCAAACTTCTTGCTAAAATGAGGGTTAGTTGAACCAAAGATAATATCATCAACATATATTTGGCACACAAATAGTTCACCATTAACCCTTTTAAGTGAACAGCGTTGAGTCTATTTTTCCAATCTCAAAGCCTTTTTCAAGAAGAAAGATAGTCAAGCATTTGTACCAAGCTCTAGGAGCTTGTTTAAGACCATAAAGAGCTTTGTGCAACTTGTAAACATGATTAGGCTTTTGGGATTCACAAATCCGGAGGTTGTTTCACAAATACTTCCTCCTCAATTTCACCATTTAGGAAAGCACTTTTGATATCCATTTGATAGAGAGTAATATCATGGTGATTGGCATAAGCAAGAAGAATCTAATGGACTCAAGTCTAGCAGGGGGCATAGGTCTCACCATAGTCCATACCTTCGACTTGTGTGTAACCTTGAGCTACGAGGCGAGCCTTGTTGCGGATGACTTTTCCATCTTCATCTTGCTTGTTCGAAACACCCATTTGGTTCCAATGACGTTTTGATCATCCTTGGGCTTCTCTACCAAAGTCCATACCTTGTTCCTCTCGAAGTTGTGTAGTTCTTCGTGCATAGCGTTCACCCAATCCGGGTCTTCAAGTGCTTCTTCTACCTTCATAGGTTCAATACTAGAGATAAATGAGTAATGCTCACAAAAGTTAGCTAAGCGAGTTTTAGAGCGATAATTCTCCGGAGTTGATGTCGTTCATCATTTGTTCCACGGGATGATTTTTCTTGACTCTTGCTCGGACTCGGGATAGCTTTTGTTGAGGTTGTGGCTGAGCTTCCTCATCATCTTCATCTTCCTCTTCTTCTTCTTCATTGTTGTTGGTGTTGTCTTGAGGCGGTGGAGAAGGAGGTTGTGGTGGATCTTCTTGTTGCACTTCCTCATCTTGGTGAGTTCCACTTGTGGAGGCCTCCATGTTGCCTTGAGGTTCATCTCGCCGTGAGGTAGGGGGCTCCACATATGTAGATGAGGTACTCTCCTTCACTTCCATGGGACGGATCTTTCCAATAGATAAATCTTGGATAGCTTCCGATGGGTCCTTGTCTCCTACATCAATAGGCATTTGCTCTACTTGCGAGCCATTAGATTCATCAAACTTCACGTCTACCGTCTCTTCAACCTTTGGGTGAAATTATTGTGAACACGGTAGGTGTGGGAGTTTGATCCATAACCAAGAAAAAAGCCTTCATGAGTTTTAGGAGCAAATTTAGACCGACGATGCTTATCAAGGATATAGCATTTGAACCAAAGACACGAAAGTATCCCACTTGGGGTTTGTTACGGTGAGGAGCTCGTATGATGTCTTGCCGAGGAGATTATGAAGATAAAGCCTGTTGATAGCATGACAAGCTGTCTCGACCGCTTCCCCCAAAAATGCTTGATGTCTTGTATTCATCAAGCATCGTTCTCGCCATCTCTATGAGCGTTCGGTTCTTCCTCTCAACAACTCCATTTTATTGAGGAGTGTACGTAGCCGAGAACTCATGTAGAATCCCTTCCTCATCGAGAAAAGAGTCTACATTGGCGTTCTTGAACTCCGTTCCATTGTCACTCCGAACTTTCTTGATCTTCACCTCAAATTGATTTTGGGCCTTTTGGCAAAGGTTTTGAAGATTCTCTGAACCTGCGATTTGTCATCAAGGAAAAATACCCACGTAAATCTGGAATAATCATCAACTATAACTAGACCAAAGGAGTTACCACCAAGGCTTTTGTAAGCATTGGGATCGAAAGATCCATATGAAGAAGCTCAAGCGGTCTCCTTGTGGTCATGATGTTCTTCACGGGATGACTTCCACCTACTTGTTTTCCTGCTTGACAAGCACTACAAAGTCTATCTTTGTCAAAGAAAACATCTTTAACGCCAAGAATATGATCACCTTTGATCAGCTTGTCTAGATTACGCATACCAACATGTCCAAGCCTTCTATGCCATAACCAACCTTTAGAGGATTTAGCAATGAAGCAAGCTCTAGGTTGGGCTTTCTTAGGAAATCAACAATATATAGATCACCTCTCACGGATACCGTAAACGCCATGTTATGATTGTCACGACGAAAGACTTGGCAATCTACTTGATGAATAGCACATTGAATCCAAAGTCAGCTAATCTAGACACGGAAAGTAAATTGTATCCAAGAGATTCTACAAGCATGACATTTTGAATAGAGCTATCATGAGATATGGCCACCTTACCAAGGCCAAGTACCTTACCCTTGGAGTTGTCTCCAAAAGTCACATACTTGCGTGGACCATCGTTCTTTGCAAGCTCTCGAAACATGTCTTTGTCTCCGGTCATGTGGTCGGTGCATCCACTATCAAGAATCCACTCTTTTCCGCCGGAGATGTAGTCTCTCAGATTTGCCATAAGATTGAGACTCTTCATGATCTTGTCTAGCTCGGTGTCCGAATCGGAGTAATCATCATCATGCTCATGCTCATCATCATATTGACCCATAGATTGTTCATCATCAACACCTAGGTCAATTTGATAACTACTTGCATTAGTTTTGTCAATGTGACAATAATCATCGAATGCAATACAAGAGCATTTCTAATTAGAACATTGATAAGACCGGGATCACCCTTCTTTTTCATAAGATCACGAAGCTCAAAGAAGCATTTATCAAAGTTGGGATCATTGGGGCGCATCATATCAAATTCAATAGTCTTGTATAGAATTTCATCAAGACCTCTCAAAGAGTAGTCGGGATAAAGTTCTTCCAAGAACTTCCACATAGCATAAGGCGCACTCAAAGTTTGTAACGAGCTCAAGCAAGTTATCGGGTAACCCTCTAATGATAAGATTTACAGTCCTAAGGTTCTGAAGCAAATCAAGCTCTTCATCCATGGTAGGGTGCAATGGGTCAAATGGAGGCACATAGGGGTCTCAACATATTTGCATAAATTGTACGTCTTAAAGATAATAAGCATTTCAATCCTCCACGAGTTATAGGACACTCCATTAAGAATAGGCACTCTATGGCTAACACTCCCAAGCGTGAACCGTCCATCTTCCTCCAATGGTGTGTAAACCAAAGCAATGGAGACCAAAGCTCGATACCAATTGAGGATCGAAGAAGGTGAGAGTGTCTAGAGGGGGTGATTAGACTACTCGACAAGATAAAAATTCATCTTTTATCAAGGACAGATTTTGGCAGATTTTGCATAACACACAAGTCAAGTAGCACACTACACATGCAATTCTAGAGTATGGGCAGCGGAAAGTAAATTGCACAAGTAGTAAAGAGAAGTGGAGAAGATCAAGCGCAATTTGGAGACATAATGATTTTTCCGTGGTTCCGATAGGTGGCGCTATCGTACATCCACGTTGATGGAGACTTCAACCCACGGAGGGTAGCGGCTGCGAGAGTCCACGGAGGCTCCACCCACGAAGGGTCCACGAAGAAGCAACCTTTTCTATTCCATCATGGCCTCGCCCACGGAGGGCTAGCCTTACTCGGGTAGATCTTCACGAAGTAGGCGATCTCCTTGCCCTTACAAACTTCTTGGTTCAACTCCACATCTCGACGACGGAGGCTCCCAAGCGACACCTAACCAATCTAGGAGGCACCACCCTCCAAAAGGTAATAGATGTTGTAGATGATGATGAACTCCTTGCTCTTGTGCTTCAAATGATAATCTCCCCAACACTCAACTCTCCTCACTGATTTGGCTGTGGTGGAAGAAAGGATTGAGTGGAAAGCAACTTGGGAAGGCTAGAGATCAAGCTTCATATGGTGGGAGTGGAGCAACTTGATCTCAACACAAGGGTAGGTAGTTCTCTTCTCGAAATGTAAGGTAGGAGTGGTAGTTCTTTCGATGGCTCTCTCCACGAATGAAGAGGGGTGGAGGGTATAAATAGCCTCCACAAAAATCCAACCGTTACACACATTTGAGCAATCTCGGTGGGACGAAGTGGACAACTTCGGTGAGACCGATATTTCAAATAATGTGAGCGTTGGGATTTTCGGTGGGACCGAATATACAATCTCGGTTAGTCCGATTAGTGCAATGACAAGAGCATGCCAGTTTGGTGGGACCGACTTAATCATCTCGGTGACACCGATTTGATGACGAAGATTCTGAAACTTGGCAACTCATGTTTCGGTGAGACCGAGTTGAGAATCGGAAAATCCGAGTTTACTAGGGTTTGGCTTATGGTGAGGTGGTTCATCTCGGTGTGGTGAGTTTGGAATATCGGTGGGACCGAGACTACTTATGAGTGTCTATGGCAGTGAAAGTTGCTGATAGTTTAGGAGATGTATCACTAAGCACTTGGGAAACCAGATCATCATCATAACCTCATCCCCTTTTAATAGTATTGGCTTTTCCTATGGACTCAATGTGATCTTGGATCACTAAACGAAAAATGGAGTCTTGAGCTTTTGCCAATGCTTGCCTTAGCATTTTGGGGGGTCCACTTCTTTAGTCCTTTTGCCATGCCAATGTGATTGAATTTCCTGAAACATACTTGATAAAAGCATTAGTCCAACCACAAAGTATGTTGTCATTAATTACCAAAACCACCCGGGGAGCAAATGTGCTTTCAGCATGGGTGCTCTTTCCTTGTTGATATCTTGATTTTTGATTTGCTTGTGTAGGAGCAGAACAGGCCCATCAGGAACAACCAGAAGCCGCTCCTGAGGTGCTATCTGCTTCAACTACGCCGCCAAGGGATGATTCCCCGACAAGGGAGCGCTCTCCGGCAAAGGGTAGTTCTCCGGCAAGGGACGGGACCAGCGAACCTTCGGTGGTGGAGCCCATGACTACAGAGCCCAGCACAGGTAACCCTCCTTGTCGGAAAATTTCCCTTTGGTTCTTCTTCTTCTTCTGATCCTCTTTTTGGATATTTGCTTGAATCTTTCTTCCTCTTCCTGTCTTCAGATCCTCCTTCCATAGATCCGATGGAGACCGAGGCCACCGGCGAGGAGGATGCACGCGGCAACACTGATGATGCCGCCGCCACCGAGGAAGAGGCCGGCGCTAACGATCCCGCTGGCGAGGAGGCCGCCAAGGCTGCTGGCGCAGGAGCTGGCGAGGGGTCCGGCGACCGTACTGATGACCCTGAGGGTGGAGGAGCGCAAGGCGCTACACCGACCGCCGATCCCTCCGCCGCTGACGCAGCGCCAGGCTCCGAAGAGCCCCACCCCGGCGCCTACCTGAAGGCCGGCGACGGTGTCTTCATTAAGCTTCCCTGGGCGTCAAGCTCCAGGGCGCCGGTCGAGGGAGAGGCTTTTGACGGAGAAGTGCTCGCCTCTGCTAGGCTGACAGTGGTTGACGTGCCAAGCAGCAGCAGCGGCGAGTCTGAGAAGGAGCAGCTGCTCCGGAGGCTGGTGTCGCTCTACCGCGCCCGACAAGCCAAACTGGAGTCCCGGGAAGCGCTTGTCGCGCAAGCGAGAGTGGACATAGAGAAGCATGCGGAGGAGCTCCAGAGTCGCAACCAAGAGGCCCTCCGGTCCATTGCAGAAGAGCGGGCGCAGCTTGTCGAGGCGCGGAAGGCCTTCATCCTCGAGAAGGCAGAAGCCGAAGAGCAACAGCGGCTTGCCGCCGAGGGGCTGTCCACGCGGGAAGGTGATCTGACGCAGCGTAAAGTCAACCTGGACAGCTACGAGGAGGACCTTGCTGCGTGCGAGCAATCACTTGGCGTGGCCCTCAAAGAAGCAAAGGATGCTGCCGCAGCTACCGAGGCCGCCAAGAAGGAGCTGGAGGTGAAGGTGATGCAGCTGGAGGCTGATCTGAAGAGGAAGGATGAAGAGCTTGCCGCGCTCCAGCGCGAGCGCGAGAAGGACGCCCTTGCCCATGGTGAGCTGCAGGGTCGTCTCTCTGAGAAGGGCAGGGAGCTGAACGCCGCCAAGGACGCCAATGCCGATCTCGAGCTGAAGCTGGCTACGCTGACTGAGACGCTGGACGGCGCTAAGAAGCGGGAGGAGGACTTGAAGCAGGAACTCAAGGCCAACGAGGAGCTGTTGACGAGGGCCGCCGAAACTCAAAACACCTTCCGGGCTACGGTGGAGCTCTGGACAGAGGGCCTCATAAACATTGCTGCAGTCATTGACGAGGAGCTGGCGCAGCTGGACTTGGCGGGCTTCGGGTACTCCTCCGACGAGAACCTTCAGCCCAGCGCCAAGCTCACTCTATTCTTCAAGGGCGTGGCGACGGCTCTCCAGCAACTCCGGGAAAGGATCCCAAAGCAGCTGGCTGACGAGTCGCGCGCAATCTGCGCCAGAGTTCTGGAGAAGGTGTTGGTGAAGGTACTCTTCCGCAATCCGGGCCTCAACCTCACCAACGTCCTTAAGAAGCTGCCGGCGGGTGCTGATCTTGAAGAGCTCAAGGCCCTTGTCGCACCCATTGTGGACAAGGTGAACGAAGTCAAGAGGGTCGACGACGATCGTGTAGACTAGGACGCCTGTTTCTTCTTTTCCTTGCCGCTGCTAGACATGTTACGAGAACAATTTATTAGAGTGTGGCAAGTTATTTTTTTAATATAACTTTATCTTGGGCAATATTTGCTATGTTATCCCCTTTACTTGATTCCTTCCTTTGTATGCTTTTACCCTACGCTTTTAGGGAACTTGCCGGTATAGGCACCCTTGCCGCGAGCGCTGAGTGCGGAACATCAGCAACCTGCTGGCGGTGCTATTTCCGGCAAGAAACGTTGTCGCAACTAGTTGCGGCACACTTAAGTCGTTGAGCGGACTCGAAACAAAGTAAGGGCGCAGCTAGGTACGAGTTGGTTCCTCCGCGCACAGGTTTTCCATACAAAGCACGGTCGTTTCAAGGAAGATAACTTAAAAAGTTTGAAAACTGATTATGCTCAAACTTTGGCGACTTAGCTTTTCTGTTGTTTGCGTCGCGGCAAGGCGATACTTTCTTGAACGACGCTTGGTCCATACCATTATCTTCTCCTCCCACCCCCCCCCCCCCCGGTAAACTTGTGCGCGTGGGAACCTGTTTATTTGAGAAAAAAGAAAGAAGAGAAAATAAAGATATGGAGCCTTAAGGCTCGTTATTGCTTACCGGGGGCAAGTGCTGCACAAAGTGTCAGATGATACATGCAAAAAATGAAAAAAGCATGAAATTTGACAAGATGTGGGGAGCACATGATCTTTATTTATTCCAGGGGTCTGCGCCCGGCTTTGTAGAAAGGGTTACATGCAACAGCGGCAAGGCTTGTACAAAAGGTGGTTGCCGGAACGGGTTCCGGCAATCGTGCCTTACGGGTAAAACTTACGAAGATGCTCAATTTTCCAGGAGTTTCTCACCGGAAAGCCATCTTCGGTCTCTAGGTGGACAGCGCCAGGCCTAGTGACTCGCTTCACCCGATAAGGGCCTTCCCACTTTGGCGTCAACTTGTTGGAATTCTTGGCGGATTGAACGCGTCGAAGAACAAGGTCGCCCTCCTCGAGACTTCTGGCATTAACTTTGCGGCTATGGTAGCGGCGCAAAGCTTGCTGGTAGCAAGCAGCTCGTACAGCAGCCTGAAGACGATCTTCCTCAAGGAGCAACGCGTCATCTTGCCGCAGCTGCTCTTGCTCAAACTCATCATAAGCGAGCACTCGAGGCGACCCATTTACGAGCTCCGTGGGGAGAACTGCCTCTGCTCCATAAACTAGAGCGAAAGGCGTCTGGCCAGTGGCTCGATTTGGCGTCGTCCTGATCGACCAAAGAACCACCGGCAGCTCCTCGATCCAGTTCTTTCCACACTTGTGCAGCCTGTCAAAAGTTCTGGTCTTGAGTCCACGCAGCACTTCAGCGTTCGCCCTCTCCGCTTGACCGTTGCTTCTTGGGTGAGCAACAGAAGTGAAACAGACCTTGGCGCCAAGATCTTGGACGTACTGCATGAAGGTGCGGCTCGTAAATTGTGTACCATTGTCGGTGATGATCCTGTTAGGGACTCCGAAACGGCAAACAATCGACTGAAGAACTTGATCTTGTTGTGCTGTCACCTTCCTCATCGCTTCCACTTCCGGCCACTTTGTGAACTTGTCGATTACAGCGTACAAGTACTCAAAGCCCCGACAACTTCGAGGAAAGGGGCGAGGATGTCGAGCCCCGGACCAAAAATGGCGGGATAAAGGGATCGTCTGGAGAGCTTGAGCTGGCTGGTGTATCTGCTTGGAATGGGCCTTGCACTTCACACTTGGTTACTTGTGCGATTGCATCTGGAGGCTGTTGGCCAAAAGAAACCTTGCGGAATGCTTTGCGGCAAGCACTCTTGCGCCAATGTGGTGACCACATATGCCTCCATGTATCTCTGCCAACAGCTTCTGTCCATCTTCCCGGGGAATGCACTTCAATTTCACTCCGTTGAATCTTCTTCTGTACAGTATGTTGCCGACAAACTGGTACATACTTGATTGCCGGGCTACTCTCTCCGCTTCTTCTTGCTCTTCGGGAAGTTCTCCTGTCTGAAGGAAACGGACAATCTGATGCGCCCATGCCGGAGCTTGCGGCTCGACGACAAGGACTAAAGGCACAAATGCTGCTGCGGGAACATCTGCTTCCACGGCAAGAACCTGCGGTTCAGCCAGAGCTTGATGTTCTCCGGCAAGCTTGCCGGAGCAAAACTTGTCGGGAGCGTCTGCTTCAACGGAACAAACCCTAAGGCTTGTCGGAGCAGACTGTTCCTCAGCACTCTTGGTGTTGACCTTGGGGACCTTCTTGGCGGCGGCTTCGGGGAGCTCTGCCGGAAAGTAGTCGCCGGAAATCAACTTCCTTTTCTTGCTCTGTCCAATTGATGGTGTTACAGATGGTTGAGTCAGCTTGAGCGCAAAGATCCCTGGTTCCACAGGTAACTTTAATGCAGCGCATTTTGACAGGCCATCAGCAACGTCGTTCTGGGCTCTCGGAACATGTTCCATCTGCAGGTCGTCAAAATGCTCCTCCAACTTTCTCACTTCATCGATGTAAGCTTCCATCAACGGACTCTGATAATCTTTGTTTACTTGACGGACGACAAGCTGTGAGTCACCCCTGACAATTAGCTTCTTGATCCCAAGGTCTACAGCGATCCTGAGTCCGGCAAGCAATCCTTCATACTCTGCAGTATTGTTTGTTGCTTGCTCCTTGGGAAAGTGCATTTGGACCACGTACTTGAGGTGCTCTCCGGTGGGTGCGACAAGTAACACGCCCGCACCGGCGCCTTGGAGCGAAAAGGCACCATCAAAGTACATGATCCATTCTTTGCTTGCTTCCTTGAGGGGGATGCTCGTCTCTGGAGTTTCTTCATCAGGTGTTGGCGTCCATTCCGCTATGAATTCTGCCAATGCTCGGCTCTGGATAGTTTAAGTACTCTCAAATTTGAGGCCAAAGCTTGACAATTCCAGTGCCCACTCGACAATCCTGCCTGTTGCTTCTGGATTTTGCAATATCCTCTTCAACGGAAAGCGAGTGACAACTGTGATCTCATGTGCTTGAAAGTAATGGCGCAGCTTTCTCGAGGCCATGAGAAGGCCAAAAAGCAATTTTGCACACCGTACCTTGACCTAGCCCCTGCGAGGGAACTGACAAAGTAAACTGGGCGCTGCACCATTTTCTTCTGTTTCTCTTCTTGTGGCTGTGCAGATCCATCCTTGTCGGGACGAGAGCTTGTCGGGGAAGCCTCCTGCTTGTCGCTGGATGTGCTTGCCGTGGTTGCTGGCTCATCATCTGCCTCTCTTTCCGCTACTAACGCAGCACTAACCACTTGATTGGTTGCCGCTAGATATAGCAGCAACTTCTCTTGTGGCTTAGGTGCGACAAGTATTGGAGTGGAGGACAGGTATCTCTTCAAGTCCTGGCGCGCAGCCTCTGCTTCCGGAGTCCATTTCATCGGACCTGCCTTTTTCAATATTTTGAAAAATGGCAGGGTGCGCTCCGCGGATTTCGAGATGAACCTGCTGAGAGCAGCTACGCAGCCGGCAAGCCTTCGCACATCCTTGACGCGTTTTGTTGCTTCGATCTGCTCAATGTCCTTGATCTTGTCGGGATTGGCTTCAATCCCCTGCTGAGATACAAAGCACCCGAGAAGCTTGCCGGAGGGGACTCCAAACACACACTTCTCGGGGTTAAGCTTGAGGTTGATCTTGCGCAGATTTGCAAAGGTCTCGTCCAAATCCTGGATCAGAGTTGCTTTGTCTTTGCTCTTGACCACTATGTCATCCATGTAAGCTTCTACATTTCTATGCAACTGTGGCTCAAAAGCATGACTGACTACTCTTGCAAATGTTGAACCAGCATTCTTTAGTCCGAAAGGCATCCGTACAAAACAGTAGGTGCCACACGGAGTAATGAACGCGGTCTTCTCCTCATCTTCTTCTGCCAAGAAGATTTGATGATATCCTGAATATGCATCAAGAAATGACAGCAAATCACATCCGGCCGTGGAGTCAACAATCTGGTCAATGCGCCGCAAGGGAAATGGGTCTTTGGGACAAGCTTTATTAACATCAGTGAAGTCAATACAAAGCCTCCATTTTCTGTTAGCCTTCTTGCGCGACTACGAGATTGGCCAGCCATGTTGGATGGAGCACTCCTCGACAAGGCTCTTTGCTTCCAACTTCTTGATCTCTTACGCAATGAATTCTTTGCGCTCCTTTGCTTGTTTTCGACTTTACGCTTGACGGGCGCGCGATGAGGACAGATGGCAAGGTGGTGCTCAATTACTTTCAGGAACACGGGGATGTCGGATGGTTGCCATGCAAACACATCGACATTCGCCCGAAGGAAAGCAACAAGCGCGCTTTCCTATTTAGGGTCAAGCGTGGCACTGATGGTGAAGGTACCATCAGTGCTGTCCTCTTTGGCGGCCACTTTCTTGGTCTATGGCGGAGCTGCCTTCGCCTTCTTACACTTGCCAGTGGAGCTCGATGGTGCGTCCTCGACGGTAGTGCAGCACTCCGAAGAGGTGCGCTTGCTGGAGTGGGCATGAGAGGTCTTGCCGGACTTGGTCTTCTTCTTCCCCCGGGAGCTTCAGCGGCAAGTGGTTTGCGATTTGCTGCGACTGCTGCTTCCCGGTAGATCTTGTCGGTACAGATAAGGGAATCCTTCTTATCGCCAGGGACAGAGATGACACTTATCGGACCTGGCATCTTGAAGACGTTGTAGGCATAGTGAGAGGCTGCCATGAACTTGGCGAGCGCTGGACGGCCGAGTATCCCATTGTAGGGCAATGGGAAATCAGCAACGTCAAAAGTGACTTTTTCTGTCCTGAAGTTCAGCTCGCTGCCAAATGTCACTGGCAACGTGATCTTCCCCTTCGGTTTGCTCCTTCCCGGGTTGATTCCTTGGAAAGTGCCGGTCTCTTCGAGCTCACTGTCGGGGATCTGGAGCTTCTTGAGTACCGCGGAGGAGATCAGATTCAAGCCGGCCCCGCCGTCAACCAGCATCTTTGTGACCTTGAGGTTGTGGATAGTTGGCGAAACCAACATCGGCAAGCACCCGACCGCAGTTATGCGATCAGGGTAATCCTCAACGTCAAAGATGATATGCGTGCTGGACCACTTCAAAGGCTTGCGCGACTCAACTGACGGTTCTACTGCATTAACTTCCTGCACCCACTGTTTGAGCTGGCGGTGCGAAGTATGCAGAGAGGCACCGCCGTCGACGCACAAAACCTCTGTTGCTTTCTGAAACTCCTGCTCGTCGGCCTCATCCTCATCCATCTCTTCATCTTCGTCTTTGTCTTCATCCTTGTCGCGGCCGCGGGGAGGCCTGTCTCCTTGCCGCTGCTTGGCCTTGCCGCGGCGCCCTCCCCGGCCGGGACGCTTTTTGCCGGATCCTCCGCCACCTTCTTGGGCCTTCTCCTTGTCGCGTCCCTCGTATTCAGCTTTCTGCAGTTCAACAAGCTGTTCAACTTTCTTGCAGGTCTGGAGATCATGGCCCTTGGTGCGGTGGATCTTGCAGTACTTCTTGCCGGAGCCGTCTTGCTTGTCGGCGGCCACCACGGCCTCACCGGAGTTACTAGCTTTGGCCTTCTTGGCGCCACCTCCGTTGCCGGACTGCTCGACGACTAGCACATCGCTTTCCTCTTTCTGTTGTTCCGCCGCCGGTTTTTCCTTGCCGGGGCGGCATCCTCACTGTCAGACCCTTCTGCTCCTGCATTCTCTCCGGGGAGTTTCCTCCCCTCCTCAGCACGTGCACACTTGTCGGCCAAAGCATATAGCTCGCTGACATCTTTGATCTTGCACATCGCCATCTCCTCCCTCATCCTGCGATTACGCACGTTCTGATGGAACGCGCTGATAACCGCGGTAGGGTGGACGTCTTGGATGTTGCGCTGCACCTGGCTGAACCTTTGAATGTACTTGCGCAGGGGTTCTCCTTCCTTCTGGGCGAGCAGATGAAGATCGCTCTCTGGCCATGGGGCTTGTGGCGGCCTGTAAAGGCGCCGACAAACTGAAGGCAGATATCTGCCCATGAGGAGATGGAGTTGTCCGGCAAGTGCATAAGCCAAGATCTGACGTTGGGCTTGAGCACCAGCGGGAAGTAGTTGGCGAGGATCTTCTCGTCGCGCCCCCCGGCAGCCTGCACCGCAATGGTGTAGATGCTAAGGAACTCCGACAGATGCAGCCTGCCATCGTACTTCTCGGGTACATCTGGCTTGAAGTTCTTTGTGCTGGGCCACTGGACTTGCCGCAGCTCACGAGTAAACGCAGGGCAACCTACCGCGTACGGCAAGTCACCTGGTTCCCCTGGCACATGCATGTCGACAGTGGGCCCAGCGCGCTGGTCTGACTGACGCCTCGCTTCTCTTCAACGCTCGATGCGGGTGCGAGCATCTTCTTGTTGTCGTTCTTGAAGAACTTGGCGCTGATCACGACGAGCTCGCGGATCTGATGACGCTGTGGAGTCAGTGTCGAGGTTGACCCGGCGAGTCGGCGATCTTGGCCGTCGGGGTGGGGAGTGCACAGTGGTTGCACCCCCACCAGTCTTGTCGTCACCGGCTCGCGCCTGGGCGTCTTGCTGCGGCTTCGATGTGCTCGGTTGCCGGGGAGTGTCGCCGTTGGCAAAGCCGATGAGGCTCTGAATGGTGGCCCTCCAATCGTTGATCTTGTCTGGCGCTGGAGGGTAATCTAGAAGCAGTTGGGCTCGGGCCAATGCTTCTTCTAGAGTCTTGGGTGGTGGCGGCGAATGACGCGAGGAACGAGATATGCTCGTACTTCTAACAATGTCAGAAGGAGCAGCATCTCGTCCAGGCGACCGTGCCGCGCTCGTGCCAGCATGTTGACGTGCATGGTTGTCTTGAGCATCCCGCGATCCACCAGCTTGGCCTTGACCCAACAACGTATGGTACCGCGCGTACCATGGCGTTGTCGGTCCCGCGCCTCCTGAGATGGGCGCGGTGCGTGTACGGATGCCGAGGTCTGTGCAGCTTTGTCCTTGGACCTGGCAGCATCGTGAGCTCCCTCGCCGGCGCTCGTTCCTCTGCCGGCGTCTACCCCACCGCCCGTTTGCTCCGGTGGCGGTGGAATCGACGCACACGGACCAACCACCTCTGAAGCCTTCTTCTTCGGTGGCATGTCGATGAAGATGATGATGTAGCGCGCGAACACGGATCGAGTTCGCACAACCTCGGCGCCCCTACCGGGCGCGCCAAAGATGTTGTGGAAGCGAACACCTATGGGGCAGGGCCCTTCTCGGTCCGGCGAGGAGCGGAGGGCGCCTGAAGAGCGGTCGGGCGAGGCACGCGAGGATTTTACCCAGCTTCGGAGCTCTCCGGAGAGATAAAACTCCTACTGCTGCTTTGTGGTGGTATTATGTTCTTGCTCGAGAGCGTGAGCGTTCGGTAGTTTCGAATGAGTCGAACCCCTTCTACATTGCGCATGGGCCTCCTTTTATAGGTTAAAGGGGTCACCGACAGGTGGTAACGCAGACAGGGGTACAAATGTAAAAAGAGGGGTTGGTACAACTGCCTCTATAGTGCACCCTACCTAACTCTGACGGCAGGGGACAAGAGCATTTAATGCCCGTCCGGTCGCCCAAACAGTGCAGAAACCAACCATTAGGGGCGCCATCGTTCGCCACGATGGCCATCTCGTCATCTTCGCTTGCCACCTTGCATCGCTTGGCTGCACAGCCACCCGCCACGTGCGCCTGGAACGATCCTACGGCGACACGTCGTCGGATGTGCTGGAGTGTGGGCACAGAGTGGTGGCTTCGCCGCGACAAGCGCCTTGCCGCGGTCGTTGTCTTGTCGCGCCCGAAAGCTTATTGCTCGCCGGGTCTTGCCGGGACGCGCGGCGCGCCGCGGCAAGTTTCTTGACATGCCTTTGTTGGCCTTCCCGGCAAGCTCCTCTTGTCGGGGCCTTGTCCTTCCCGGCAAGCTCCTCTTGCCGGGGCCTTGTCTTCTTAGTTAAAACACTTTGTTCTTGAATGGCTTTAATATGAACTACGGAGGATCTTGGCGGGCACCCGGCAAGCCTTGCCGCGGGGCGCTGCGACTGCCCGTGCACCAGTTCGGTATACTAATGTACCCCTACTTTAGTACACCGACAATGTCACAAAAATTTACGGGGTTGTTTGGATTGTGACTATGTTTGTCTTATGTTGCCACATTATTTTTCCCACACTTGCCACACTTGCCTAACTTGAGTTGCTCAAATTGTTAGACCCACTTTGGCTTGCCTAAGGGAATCTTGCCACACTTTTTGTGTCTATGACATGTGGGGTTCACGGCAAATAAAAAATTCTTATCTTAGGTGTGGCTAATAAAAAAGACTTATATTTAGGAACGGACGGAGTGGAAAATATAAATAATAATGCATGTTGGGGCAACCCACATTTCCGATAATTTTAGCCGTGGGCTTTTTCACAATTTTTACGAGGGGTGGTTGTTCATTTAATGGAGGGACTTGTACCAAACTTGAACGATACAAAGTGCGACCTGGCACACCGTCACACCACTTGGAATAAGCGGGTAGCTATCTCAAAAAACAATCAACAACTAAAAAACGGTGACCTGGCACGTAGTACACAATTTTAAACGATTGTTTTGATGGAGTGAAAAGGAAAACTACCCCACTACGTATATATAGGCCGGAGCCTCCGCGCTTGCTTGCTAGGGTTGCTCTATTCACACACTCTCATCCTCTCCAGATCTAAACAAGATAGGGGTGGTAAAACTGTCTTTCTCCCTTCAAAAAACATTGTCTTTCTATCCTCACCGCTGGTTACAGATCTGGACGTATCCCCCTGCGCCGATGAAGGGGAGGAGGGGCAGCGTTTAGGCCATCGTCGACAGCGAGGGAGGGGACCCACTGTCGGCCGCACCATTATCTCTGGCCGAGCACTGGCGCGGAGGTCCTCTGATCCCTTCGTCATTGCCCTAGTGTGGGCGGATCCGTCCTCCCGCTGCCCACCTAGCCACATCCCGACGACCTTCAGGTATATCTTCCTTCAAAACTGCCTTAGCTCTACTTCCCCAGCTTGCTACATCGCTGCATGTGCATCATTTTCTACCTATCAGCCCCTCTCGATCAGATGGTCCAACGTCACCTATTTTTATTCTTCTATTGTTAGAGGTAAAGCTACTTCATGGAGTCAAATCTTGTACTTGGTTCAAACAAGAAATAAAGTGGGGGTGGGGGAATTTAGTATGTACATCGGACTAGGTACAAACATGAAGGAAAGGGTGAAAGTAGTACAGACTGGTCATCCAACCGGTCTCTTGGTCGAAAGGGAAATATAGGGGTAACGTTGTACATAGCGGTATGACCAGGATTAGATTTGCTATCCACACATAGGAATAGGTGGCTAGAGTGAATAAAAATGAGACCAACCCAGATATGTTTCTTGGATGTTTGTTTCTCGGGGCAACAAACTATGAATCACCACTTTATGCCCCTGTTTAGGTACATGGTGCTGGACTGCTGGTGCACCCACTGTCCCATGCCCTTATACCAAATATTTAGTTGTTCTTAACCTAATGCCCCGGGTAAAATGAAGCCATGCCACTGTTATAAGCTATGACAAGTTTAGCCAAATGTTTTTGCCTATAATTGTTTGAGACTCTGACTATTTCCTCCGTAGCTTTTTGTGCAAACAAGAATATCCATTTCACCTGGTTGCTGTTGTGACCTTTTGGTGCACTGCACAAAACTCTTCTTAAAAGAAGTGACTTTTGTGCTATTTAACTGGAATGTCAGAATGGAACAGTTGGTTCATTTCGGTGGAACTGCACAAAGGAGATCGTGTTCCAATCCTCATCATCCATATTGGCGCCATAACCTTCCTTTAGGTAAGAATGATATTTAATACATGTGTTCATCTCTATTTTGCGACTGCCATGAGAAAATAATGCTATTTTTTACTAGTACACTTGTACTCCCTGACTGACAAAACCAATTCCGAAATAGAAGGCCAATCATGTACTTGGTTTCACCAACTAGTGAGGAGAAAGAGAAACAGAGCATGAAGAGGAGGAGGAAGAAGAATAAACAGTGCCAAGGTGATCTTGCTGAAGCCAGAGGCCTCAGTCGAGGCCATTCAAGAGCTCCGGCAACGACTACCTTACATGTGATACGATCCTCCAGGGAGCCCTTCCACTTCTGCTGTCTCATTTAATTAATTAGGAGTACTTAAGTACCAATAATTTATTGCTACCTAATAATCCTGTCGGAGTTAAACAAATCTTTAGTAGCACCCAATGTTGAATCATGTACATGTGTATGTTTCTATATGGAGGCGAATCATGTGGTGGTGCAGGGAGGGAATATTATTAGTGTCATGACATAATAGTGCTATTGTTTTGCATGTCAATTTATTGCCATTGGTTCAATGAGGCAATGTTTTGCTTATTGTCCATCATGAATTTGATGCTACTGTTAGAGTAATATGCTAATGTCTTTCTATCCTTTCTCACTAAGTTAATGAAGGTTTCACCTTGTTCCTACTTGTGCAAACAGGGATCATGTTGTGGCAATCATACATTTTAGTGGAACTACACAAAACAATACAATGAACTGTATCCCAGCCAGTGCTTTAACTCTGCTGGAAGTTCTTGATAATCTTTCGATATAATCTCAGCACTTGTAAACAAGAGTGATTTCAACCATACATTTGTAGTGCACAAAAATATATACTATTGAGTGATTCCAGTGAGTACTTCATCAGCTCTTATGGGACTACATGAATAAGCTTTTTTCCTCAGGTTGGTAAGGTCCTAAGGCCTTCATCCATATTAGTTTGCTATCATCTCTATTTGAATCGTGCTACTGTCATGAGAAACTCCTTTATCTTTGCACGTTAAAGTTTTGCAACTTATGATACATGGCAATGCTTTGAGTGTTGAGCTAATTGGCACTGATTAAATAAACTAATACCTCTCTTTAAGCAAGACTACTATGTTGCTAACTCTACCCATTAAGATACTGAGGGTGCTTCTATTTGTTAGTGTATATTTCATCAAGTAGTCCCACTATTACAGTAATCTCACTCTCTTAATATATGTGCCAACAGGGATGCTCAATTTTGGTGGAACTGCGCAAAAACTTTGGCTGCTTCATTACCTCGGCAGCTTCCGTCCTCTCCCATCAGTCGCTAATCTGGGCCTGCTTTCTTCCTTTGTTGTCTGTCGCTTCGCTTATCTTGGCTTCCAGTCAAAGGAAATAGTAATTGATATGCTACCTCACACAGGTTGGTACTGGTATTTATCCTAATTATTGTGCTTGTCATGTATTGGTAATTTGGTATTTTGATACTGTTTGTCGATTTTATAAAGGAGTAACTTGGAGCCTGAACTCACAGGCAAATCATTGCATTGGGTGATTTCAGTAGAACTACACAAAAAGATCAAATGGACAGATACTTATGCTACTGCTATGTACTCCAAAGTTCACTCAGACAAGCATCGATGTTGACAAGAAGTGCCTATATTCAATCGAGTATCAACCGGCGTCAACCAGTTGTCAAACTCCAAGTATTAGCAGAGTGAACACCAAAAATATTGCTTGGTGCATAGCCCAGAAAACACAGTCCAGTCTTTGGTACCAACTTGTGCCTTTTGGTTATTGGCGGATATGGTAGCGAACTGTATGGCATGGAGTCTAAAGATTCCAGACAAGTTGGTTGACACATATATTCATCTGGCACTTAATCAGTCTGCACGCCAGGGATGCTCCATTTCAGTTGAACTGCACAAAAAATTTGGGTGGTACATTTTCTCTACCGCCTCCTTTCTCGTCTGCAATGTAAATTTTGGCAAGCTACATGACCAAGATGAGCCAATAAACTAGTTGGATGAAACTAGTGGCCAAGTTGCTCAAACCTACCTTGGCACGAGGCCACTATCTGAGGATAAACCTACAAGTAAAGTTCAGATTGTCTGTGCTGCCTCTTATGTACTCAAAAGTTTACTCGCACAAGCATTAATTTTAGCAAGAAGTACCTCCGACTAAACACCATTTACCTGTCTGTACCCTAGGTAACTAAAGTTCGTCCACGAATCATATTGGTTGTGACCTCTGTTATTTGGATGCATAAACATATTGAACATGTGTATATCTAAATATTTTTGTGAATTATCTATGAATATTGCCGTGTGGTCTATCAATCATTTGGATGCATAGACATGCTGAACTTGTGTATATATGGATCTTTTGAGTTGTTGATAGTGAGTGTTGGATATGAATATGAATGTGTCCTATGAACCTGAGCTTGATACAAATGTTTACCTTTTCTGTTGTACTTGTGTGTGAACTTGTTAGTATGCCTACTGTGGGGTATGTGATGTGTGGGTGTCAACGGCACACCTTCTTCCCGAGAAGAATTGCACCTGGTTTGTTTGGGTAGGAATGGTGCATCAGCTCTTTTTAATCTTTTTGCTCCGTCTTCCCCCCTCCCCCGCCCAACCCCTGTCGTAATGTGTTCGGCCTCAAAACAAACATAGTATTGCGTTATTTTTGGGGCTTGATGAAAAATCGAGTGCTGGTTTCGGTAGGTTGGCCCGCCCAGCAAATGGGCTGCTGGTCCACCACGGACTGGGATGCTAAAAATACAAGTTTTATGGTGCAGAGGCAAGTAAAAAAACCCCATCGAGAGCCATCCACTCAAGAAAAAAAATCGCTCCTGATGTGCTTCTTCAGTCGTGCCGCCAGCCCCCTCTTTAATCCAGTTCGCTCGGGGATCTGGTATCATTTTTTTCCAGAGGGCGAACAAGTATCAGCTAGGCCTAGGTTTTGTATTTTAACATGCATATCCCACGACATACGGAGACAGTGGTTTCAACTTTTTTTTCAGGTCCATACCGGCCTATGGGCTTTTTCTTAAAGATCGGCAGCCCAATGTATTTTATAATTAAACGCAAGTCTCTGTTATCTATATATAAGAATACCAATGTTGTGTCCAATTTATGTTTTCCCTTCTAACCACATTATATATATTTATATTATTACTATTATCGTATATTTTATAGAGACTTATATATACATTATAAAAACATCCCACGTGTTATTAACTTATAAAAGTAAATGTTTAACAGAAATTGGCAAGGAAAATCCTGGTTGTTTTTGACTCACAGGCAAGGAAAATCCTGGTGATTGTGTACAAAAGCTTGCGAAGATTCTAAGGACCAATGTAATAATAATGCGCTCATTTTTATTTTGAGCAATAACTTGCTAATTTGTTAATTTTATATATAAAAAAGTGCCTCTCCGGTTTATTTTTTATATTAATTGCTCCTTCTAACATAACATTATATATATAATGAGCCCAGTTAATTCGTGTATATCAAGGAAGTGCAAATGGGCTGGGATTTCTTAGAAAATATAAATGGGCCACATTGATATGAAATTATTTGTTCACCCAGCCCAGAAAATGGACTGTACATTGTAGAAAACATGGGTTAAATATATGCCACATTTTGCAGGCTGACATGTGGGCCAATAGGTTGAAGCCTACGTAGGGCGTTGTCAACTTGGTCAACAAATGATTATGACATCCACAACCATTGGATTTATATCCAACGGCCGGCATGCACCTTCAATCTCGCGTCTTCTTCCTCCGGCGTCGCCGGGACCGCCTTGTCCGGCCTCCGGCGGCTAGCGGCTCTGCTTAGCATGCATCGCCGGCCAGGCTATCCCTCCACCCCTCCACACCTCCTGTTATTCTCCACCGACTGTAGCCCCACGCCGCACCAGAACCAATTATAACCCTTCTCCTCCTCTCAATCTGCGACTCCACTGCCATGTCTTCCCATCTCCGAGTCGTTCCCGTCCGGGGCCTCGGCGTCGTCCACCGCCTCGCTGTGCTCAGTGCGGCGTGGTCAACAAACGAGAGTCATCGGAAGAGGACTATACGTGGAGAGCCTAACGGCTGGGACCCATGAGGTCCATGGTCGCACGCAAGGAAAGTTCATCCTTATTAAGCTGAAAAAAATGTTTCCTCCACCTGACAGCTAGGACCCACCAGATGTATCTTCTCATGGAAGGAAGTGCCTCCTTTTTATGCGAAAAAATTATTCCTCCCATTGACAGATGGGACCCGTCAGATTTGGTGGCTGACTTGTGGGCCTACTAAGCAGACGCGTACGTAGGGCTTTGTCAACCTAATCAACAAATGGTTCTAGCAGCTGGACCGTTGGATGTTAATCCAATAGCCGTGCTCCTTCTTCAACCTCTGTTCTTGCTCCTGTCTCCCGTGGGCGGTGATACGTCTCCAATGTATCTATAATTTTTTATTGTTCCATGCTATTATATTACCCGTTTAGGATGTTTATGGGCTTTACTTTACACTTTTATATCGTTTTTGGGACTAACCTACTAGACGGAGGCCCAGCCCGAATTGCTGTTTTTTTTGTCTATTTCGGTGTTTCGAAGAAAAGGAATATCAAACAGAGTCCAAACGGAATGAAACCTTCGGGAGCGATCTTTTTGGAACAAACGCAATCCCGGAGACTTGGAGTGGACGTCAAGAAGCAGCCGAGGCGGCCACCAGGGTGCAAGGCGCGCCATAGAGGGGTGGGCACGCCCCCACCCCCGTGGGCCCCTCGTGGCTCCCCTGACCTACCTCCTTCGCTTATATATATCCACGTACCCCGAAAACATCCAGGAGCACCACGAAAAACTATTTCCACAACCGCAACCTTCTGTATCCGTGAGATCCCATCTTGGAGCCTTCGCCGACGCTCCGCTGGAGGGGGAATCGACCAAAGAGGGCCTCTACATCATCTCCAATGCCTCTCTGATGAGTTGTGAGTAGTTTACCACAGACCTTCGGGTCCATAGTTATTAGCTAGATGGCTTCTTATCTCTCTTTGAATCTCAATACAAAGTTCTCCTCGATCTTCTCGGAGATCTATTGATGTAACTCTTTTTGCGGTGTGTTTGTCAGGGTCCGATGAATTGTGGGTTTATGATCAAGTTTATCTATGAGAAATATTTGACTCTCCTCTGGATTATTTTATGCATGATTGGTTATCTTTGCAAGTCTCTTTGAATTATCAGCTTGATTTGGCCTACTAGATTGATCTTTCTTGCAATGGGAGAAGGTCTTAGCTTTGGGTTCAATCTTGCGGTGCCCTTTCCTAGTGACAGCAGGGGCAGCAAGGCACGTATTGTATTGTTGCCATCGAGGATAAAAAGATGGGGTTTATATCATATTGCTTGAGTTTATCCCTCTAGATCATGTCATCTTTCTTAATGCGTTACTCTGTTCTTCATGAATTTAATACTCTAGATGCAGGCATGAGTCGGTCGATGTGTGGAGTAATAGTAGTAAATGCAGAATCATTTCGATCTACTTGTTACGGACGTGATGCCTATATACATGATCATGCCTAGATATTCTCATAACTATGCACTTTTGTATCAATTGCTCGATAGTAATTTGTTCACCCACCGTAATACTTATGCTATATTTAGAGAAGACACTAGTGAAACCTATGGACCCAGGGTTTATCTTTTATCATATAAGTTTCCCATCTACTTTTATTTGCATCTTTACTTTCCAATCTATATCATAAAAATACCAAAAATATAAATCTTATCTTATTATCTCTATCAGATTTCACTTTTGCAAGTTACCGTGAAGGGATTGACAACCCCTTTATCGCGTTGGTTGCGAGGTTCTTGTTTGTTTGTGTAGGTACGAGGGACTTCTGTGGAGCCTCCTACTGGATTGATACCTTGTTTCTCAAAAACTGAGGGAAATACTTACGCTACTTTGCCGCATCACCCTTTCCTCTTCAAGGGAAAACCAACGCAGTGCTCAAGAGGTAGCAAGAAGGATTTCTGGCTCCATTGCCGGGGAGGTCTTCGCTCAAGTCAAGACATACCAAGTACTGATCACAAACTCATCTCCCTCGCATTTCATTATTTGCCATTTGCCTCTCATTTTCCTCTCCCCCACTTCACCCTTGCCGTTTTATTCGCCCTCTCTTTTCCGTTCGCCTCTCTTTTTAGCTTGTCTCTTGTGTTCTTGTGTGTTGGATTGCTTGTCACAATAGCTCAAGATAATACTAAATTGTGTGTCATTTCCCATACCAATAATAATGATTTCCTTAGCACTCTGATTGCTCCTCTTAATGATGCTGAATCTTGTGAAATCAATGCTGTTTTGTTGAATCTTGTTATGGATGATCATACAAAAAATTTATGGATGGTCATACAAAAAATTTATGGTTTGAATTTATGGATTTATGGATGATCATACAAATCAATGCTCCTCTGGTTTGAATTTATGGATGATCATACAAAAAATTTATGCCAGATTGAATTTTGCTTCTAGAAATCTTTTAGATTCGGCCGCGGGAGGCACTTTTATGGAAATCACTTTAGGTGAAGCTACTAAACTCCTAGATAATAGTATGGTTAATTATTCTCAATGGCACACTGAAAGATCTACTAGTAAAAAAGTTCATGCGATAGAAGAAATTAATGTTTTGAGTGGAAATATGGATGAACTTATGAAATTGTTTGCTAATAAGAGTGCTCCTATTGATCCTAATGATATTCCTTTGTCTACTTTGATTGAGAGTAATAATGAATCTATGGATGTGAACTTTGTTGATAGGAATAATTTTGGTAACAATGCGTATAGAGAAACTTTAATCCTAGGCCATTTCCTAGTAATTCCTCTAATAACTATGGTAATTTCTACAACAATTCTTATGGAAATTTTAATAAGATGCCCTCTGATTTTGAGAATAGTGTTAAAGAATTTATGATCTCTCAAAAGAATTTCAATGCTTTGCTTGAAGAAAAATTGCTTAAAGTTGATGAATTGGCTAGGAACATTGATAGAATTTCTCTTGATGTTGATTCTATGAAACTTAGATCTATTCCACCTAAGCATGATATCAATGAGTCTCTCAAAGCCATGAGAATTTCCATTGATGAGTGCAGAGAAAGAACCGCTAGGATGCGTGCTAAGAAAGATTGCTTTGTAAAAGCGTGTTCTTCTAGTTTCCATGAAAATAATGATGAAGATCTAAAAGTTATTGATGTGTCCCCTATTAAATCTTTGTTTTGGAATATGAATCTTGATAATGATGGGACTGGAGATGAGTAAACTTTAGTTAAAAGGCGTCCCAATGATTCGCAGTTTTTAGATCTTGATGCTAAATTTGGTAAAAGTGGGATTGGAGAGGCAAAACCTTACATAGCAATGAACCCACTATTATGGATTTCAAGGAATTTAATTATGATAATTGTTCTTTAATAGATTGTATTTCCTTGTTGCAATCTGTGTTGAATTCTCCTCATGCTTATAGTCAAAATAAATCTTTTACTAAACATATCGTTGATGCTTTGATGCAATCTTATAAAGAAAAACTTGAGTTGGAAGTTTCTATACCTAGAAAACTTTATGATGAGTGGGAACCTACTATAAAAATTAAAATTAAAGATCATGAATGCTATAATTTGTGTGATTTGGGTGCTAGTGTTTCCACAATTCCAAAAACTTTATGTGATGTGCTAGGTTTCCGTGATTTTGATGATTGCTCTTTAAACTTGCACCTTGCGAATTCCACTATTAAGAAACCTATGGGAAGGATTAATGATGTTCTTATTATTGCAAATAGGAATTATATGCCCGTAGATTCTATCGTTCTTGATATAGATTGCAATCTTTTATGTCCTATTATTTTTGGTAAACCTTTCCTTAGAACGATTGGTGCAACTATTGATGGAACAATTGTATTGGTGCCCCTAGTTGGGTCACGCTCGACTGATTTGCCCCTAGTTTTTCAATAATTGCGTTTTTGCCCAGCTCACTTCACTCGCCTTGTGTTTTTGCCCTTCCGGGGCGGTTCCGACCAATGAGCAGTCACCACGTGGTGAATCGTGATTGGTCGGAACCGCCCCGGAAGGGCAAAAATACAAGGCGGGTGAAGTGAGCTGGGCAAAAGCACAATTGTTGAAAAACAAGGGGCAAATCAGTCGAGCGTGACCCAACTAGGGGTACGAATGCAAAAATCCCATTATTGATATGAAGGAAGGGAATATTGGATTCCAATTTCCATTAAGGGAAGGCATGGAACACTTTCCTCTAAAGAAATTAAAATTACCTTATGAATCTATTATGCGAGCCACTTATGAATAGAATACCAAAGATGGCAATACTTAGATCTATTCTCGCCCTTATGCCTAGCTAGGGGCGTTAAATGATAGCGCTTGTTGGGAGGCAACCCAATTTTATTTTTGTTCCTTGCTTTTTGCTACTGTTTAGTAATAAATAAATCATCTAGCTTCTGTTTTATGTGGTTTTATGTTTTAATTAGTGTTTGTGCCAGGTAGAACCTATAGGATCATCTTGGGTGATAGTTAATTTGATTCTGCTGAAAAACAAGAAACTTTTTCATGCACAAGAATAATTTTAATAAATCACAGAAACATGATTTTTAGTTGATTCTTTCTGCAGTAGATAAATAGACAAATTTCCTAGGACTTCCTATTTTGTTAGGAAATTTAGAGTTCCAGAAGTATTCGAAAGTTACCGATTGCTACAGACTGTTCTGTTTTTGATAGATTCTGTTTCGTGTGTTGTTTGCTTATTTTGATGCATCTATGGCTAGTATCGGGGGGTATGAACCATAGAGAAGTTCGAATACAGTAGGTTTAACACCAATATAAATAAAGAATGAGTTAATTAAGGTACCTTATGTGGTGGTTTTTCTTTCCTGCACTAACGGAGCTCATGATATTTCATGTTGAGTTTTGTGTTGTGAAGTTTTCAAGTTTTGGGTAAAGATTTGATGGACTATGGAATAAGGAGTGGCAAGAGCCTAAGCTTGGGGATGCCCATGGAATCCCAAAATAATCCTAGGACAACCAAAAGCTTAAGCTTGGGATGCCTCGGAAGGCATCCCCTCTTTCGTCTTCGCCTATCAGTAACTTTACTTGGAGCTATATTTTTATTCACCACATGATATGTCTTTTGCTTGGAGTGTCTTGTATGATATGAGTCTTTGCTTTTCTGTTTACCACAATCATCCTTGCTGTACACACCTATTGGGAGAGACAAACATGATTTGGAATTTATTAGAATACTCTATGTGCTTCACTTATATCTTCTGAGCTAGATTGTTTTGCTCTAGTGCTTCACTTATACTTTTTAGAGCACAGCGGTGGCTTGATTTTGTAGAAATTGTTGATCTCTCATGCTTCACTTATATTATTTCGAGGGTCTTCTAGAACAGCATGGTATTTTCTATGGTTATGAAATGGTCCTAGAATGATGAGCATCCAAGTTGGGTATAATAAAAATTATCATAGGAAGTGAATTGGATGCTATGATCAATTTGATGCTTGATAATTGTTTTGAGATATAAAGGTGGTAATATTAGAGTCATGCTAGTCCCGTAGCATGCACGTATGGTAAAAGTTGTGTAACAAATTTGTTGCATGGGGTGCTTTTTTGATTGCCTTCCCTTGTGTGGAGGTCGGGGGCACGCGATGGTTAACTCCTACCAACCTCCCCCCTAGGAGCATGCATAGTAGTACTTTGCTTCAGGTGCTAATAAAATTTCTGCAATAAGTATATGAGTTCTTTATGACTAATGTGAGTCCATGGATTATACGCACTCTTACCCTTCCATTATTGCTAGCCTCTTCAGTATCGTGCATTGCCCTTTTTCACCTTGAGAGTTGGTGCAAACTTTGCCGGTGCATCCAAAACCCGCGATACGATACGCTCTATCACACATAAACCTCCTTATCTCTTCCTCAAAAAAGCCACCATACCCACCTATTATGGCATTTCCATAGCCATTCCGAGATATACTGCCATGCAACTTTCCACCGTTCCGTTTATCATGACACTCATCATCATTGTCATATTGCCTTGCATGATCATGTAGTTGACATCGTATTTGTGGCAAAGCCACCTTCCATGATTTTTTATACATGTCACTTTTGATTCATTGCCCATCCCGGTACACCGCCGGAGGCATTCATATAGAGTCATATCTTGTTCTAGTTTCGAGTTGTAATTCATGAGTTGTAAATAAATAGAAGTGTGATGATCATCATTATTAGAGCATTGTCCCTTATAAAAAAAGTCCAAAAAGAAAAAAAGAAAGGCCACTAAAAAGGAAAAGAAAATAAAAAAGGCCAAAAATAAAAAAGGGGGACAATGTTACTATCCTTTTCCACACTTGTGCTTCAAAGTAGTGCCATGTTCTTCATATAGAGAGTCTCTTATGTTTTCACTTTCATATACTAGTGGGAATTTTTCATTATAGAACTTGGCTTGTATATTCCAACGATGGGCTTCGTCAAAATGCCCTAGGTCTTCATGAGCAAGCAAGTTGGATGCACACCCACTTAGTTTCTTTTATTGAGCTTTCATACATTTATAGCTCTAGTGCATCCGTTGCATGGCAATCCCTACTCCTCATGTTGACATTAATTGATGGGTGACGGTGTCCTGGACTAGAGGGTACTCACCACGTCATCTCCCGATCTATTAGATTGGGCCGAGGACCCCCACGGCCGTATACTCATGGGCCAGTCCGGACAGGTGCCGCATACAAGGAAGATTCTACAAGACTTGGCGATCAAGACAAGGACTCCTCCCCCACCGGCGTATTTGGCTAGGACTCTTGTTATCCTAGGCCTCTGGTGTATTATATAAACCGAGGCCAGGCTAGTCGATACAACATACATTACAACAATCATACCATAGGCTAGCTTTAGGGTTTAGCCTCCTTGATCTCGTGGTAGATCCACTCTTGTACTACCCATATCATCAATATTAATCAAGAAGGACGTAGGGTTTTACCTCCATCGAGAGGGCCCGAACCTGGGTAAAACATCGTGTCCCTTGTCTCCTGTTACCATCCACCTAGACGCACAGTTCGGGACCCCCTACCCGAGATCCGCCGGTTTTGACACCGACATTGGTGCTTTCATTGAGAGTTCCTCTGTGTGTTCGGCAAAAGGTCGATGGCTCGCCCGCAGATCGACTGCGACTTCGGCATATTCGTCACCAGCTCGACTGGTCACCTTGGTTCGACCAAGGACTGCGCCCTATCTGCGATCGTCATGCTCGGATGAGGGCCTTCATCAACATCAGCTCCGATCTCTATCAAGATCATGGAGGAATCATCCAGTGAGCCCGGGGGCTCAACGTCAACATTGCCCTCGAGCGACCGTGCTGTTTTCCTGGACAGCGAACTTGTATCCGCCGTCACCGCCTCCTCGAGCGTCAGTTCGACGATTGCTTCGGTGAAATAGTGCGGAATTGAGTCTACAACAACCCTAGAAAATTTCGTCCAGTTCCGATGGAGGAATCTCTCGCAATCCACGATATACCGGAGCCCTGTCAAATCTGGACGGGAATCTGGATGAGTTTAGGGCGTGGTGTCCAGGTTCTCGCTCGGACGTCCTTTGGAAGATCCAACCGTTGATCTGCTGCGGAATTCCTATATCTACCACCCCTCCAAATTTCAGCTCCATCCGACCGTCAGAACTCCGGGAACCTTCCGATTAGTGCATCACTTTTCGGATCTGTTTTCTGCGCGAGAACGAATCCGACCCGAATTCATCTTTTTTATGAACGGGATTTCGGACATCCTTTTTGAAGGAAGTTTTGTATGGGATATTGTGTATTGTTCCCAAACACATCCCACTAACCTTAAGATCTTTTGAACATGATCTTCAACATCATTGCTGGTGTCAAACCAGTCCGGCAATATTGCTCCACGGCTGCCGACCTGCGCTAGACACGTCGTCACTTTGTTGAGCCGAGCTCAACTTCTTCGGATCATCATCTCGGCAAGCCGAACAAGAGTCCGGCATCGTGAAGAACAAATCATCATCAATATCGCCGCCCCACGGATTACACGGAGCGGGAATATCGGCATCACCGCACGGTCGCTTCATCAAGCCGGCATCGACCACGTCACAACCTGCATCGGCAGGGCCGCACTGTTGCTCCTTCAAGCCGGTGTCCATCACACCGAACTACTTCGACATCTCGGCTGGACCGGAGGATTCATCATCTCTTCATCAACCTACTCCGGACACTTCGGCGTCACTAGCCGACCAGCTTCGTCACGATTAGCTGGACCGAGGGCTTTGCCTCGGCAAGCCAACCTTTGCCAGCATCATCCTCCGTCGGATTGTTACAACAAATAAACCAGGTGCTATTAATCCTAATATTTTTTGCTTGTTTGGGTTAATTTTTCCCAAGGAATTATTACTCTGGTTTGTCCATCATATGTTCACAGGTCTATCGAATGGTGGCCGCATTAACGACGGTCGCATGATGGTTCGGTCAGTCTCCGTACATAGTCCGGTGAACGCCAGATCCGAACACGAACCGACCTGTGAATTCAGGCTTTGCCACGCCTTTACCGCATCACGCCGACGCCCTGCATCGACATTGACCTCGGCGCCAGGCCATATTTCTTTTATTACTCACTTTGCATAAATTATTTATTATGCAACATTTTTTTTAATTATCATTATTACTATTATATCCGGTTTGCACTATTTTTTGTGCACAGGAAAATGATCCAGCTGGACTATATCCTTTGACATCACCTCGGCTGGACGGGGGGCTTCGTCAACACTTCATTACCCCATGCCGGGGACTTCGGCATCACTCTGCCATCCTGCATTGACCATGCTATGTCACCACTTCGGAGTGCCGAGCTCTTTGCTCCGCCACCTCGGGACCGGCTTGGGGGATGGAACCTTGTCCCGCATCAAGCTCAGACCGCGTCGTCAATACCGAACACATTAACCAGCTAAGTTGCCTTCATGCTCAAAGTTTTAAATTTTTAACTTGTGTTCGGTTCAACCAAGCATTATACTTTTTTGAAAAAAAAGTTGCTTGTGCAAAGTTCGCACATACTTGACGCGCTACTCGCGCTCATTATACCTGGGGGCTTCTTTAACAGAAGCTTATTAATACGGGCTTTATGCCCAACACATGTGTCACACTTCCGCATGTACCTTTTATTCACCATTATACGCAACGATATGACTTAAGTTTTGGCCAAGCTGGGTTGCCTGGCTCCTCTGCTTACCCCTACATTCCCGATTGTTCGGCTAGGTGGTAAAGGGAGCACCTCTGCGATTGTCCTGGACTAGGGGGTACTCACCACGTCATCTCCCGATCTATTAGATTGGGCCGAGCACCCCCACGGCCGTATACTCATGGGCCAGTCCGGACAGGTGCCGCATACAAGGAAGATTCTACAAGACTTGGCGATCAAGACAAGGACTCCTCCCCCACCGGCGTATTTGGCTAGGACTCTTGTTATCCTAGGCCGCTGGTGCATTATATAAACCGAGGCCAGGCTAGTCGATACAACATACATTACAACAATCATACCATAGGCTAGCTTTAGGGTTTAGCCTCCTTGATCTCGTGGTAGATCCACTCTTGTACTACCCATATCATCAATATTAATCAAGCAGGACGTAGGGTTTTACCTCCATCGAGAGGGCCCGAACCTGGGTAAAACATCGTGTCCCTTGTCTCCTGTTACCATCCACCTAGACGCACAGTTTGGGACCCCCTACCCGAGATCCGCCGGTTTTGACACCGACAATGGGCATCTCCATAGCCTGTTGATTAGCCTCGTCAATATGAGACTTTCTCTTTTTTTGTCTTTTCCACACAATCTCCATCATCATATTCTATTCCACCCATAGTGCTATGTCCATGGCTCACGCTTGCGTGAGAGTTGAAAAAAGCTGAAGCGTGTTAAAAAGTATGAACCAATTGCTTGGCTGAAACCGGGGTTGTGCATGATGGGAGTATTTTGTGTGATGGAAATGAAACATAGCCTAACTATACGATTTGTAGGGATGAACTTTCTTTAGCCATGTTATTTTGAGAAGACATGATTGCTTAGTTAGTATGCTTGAAGTATTACTATTTCTTATGTCAATATGAACTTTTATTTTGAATCATTTGGATCTGAACATTCATGCCACAATAAATAAAATTACATTGAAAAATATTCTAGGTACATTCCACATCAAAAATTCTGTTTTTATTATTTACGTACTCGAGGACGAGCAGGAATTAAGCATGGGGATGCTTGATACGTCTACAACGTATCTATAATTTTTGCTTGTTCCGTGCTATTATATTACCCGTTTTGGATGTTTATGGGCTTTACTTTACAATTTTATATCATTTTTGTGACTATTCTACTAACCGGAGGCCCAGCCCGAATTGCTATCTTTTTGCCTATTTCAGTGTTTCGAAGAAAAGGAATATCAAACGGAGTCCAAACGGAATGAAACCTTCGGGAGCGATCTTTTTGGAACAAACGCAATCCAGGAGACTTGGAGTGGACATCAAGAAGCAGCCGAAGCGGCCACGAGGGTGCAAGGCGCGCCCCCACCCTCGTGGGCCCCACGTGGCTCGCCTGACCTACCTCCTTCGCCTATATATATCCACGTACCCCGAAAACATATAGGAGCACCACAAAAAACTATTTCCACCGCTGCAACCTTCTGTATCCGCGAGATTCCATCTTGGAGCCTTCGCCGGCGCTCCGCCGGAGGGGGAATCAACCATGGAGGGCCTCTACATCATCTCCAAGGACTCTCCGATGTGTTGTGAGTAGTTTACCACAGACCTTCGGGTCCATAGTTATTAGCTAGATGGCTTCTTCTCTCTCTTTGAATCTTAATAAAAAGTTCTCCTTGATCTTCTTGGTGATCTATTTGATGTAACTCTTTTTGCGGTGTGTTTGTCGGGATCCGATGAATTGTGGGTTTATGATCAAGTTTATCTATGGGAAATATTTGAACCTCCTTTGAATTCTTTTATGTATGATTGGTTATCTTTGCAAGTCTCTTCGAATTATCAGTTTGGTTTGGCCTACTAGATTGATCTTTCTTGCAATGGGAGAAGTGCTTAGCTTTGGGTTCAATCTTGCGGTGTCCTTTCCAAGTGACAGCAGGGGCAGCAAGGCACGTATTGTATTGTTGCCATCGAGGATAAAAAGATGGGGTTTATGTCATATTGCTTGAGTTTATCCCTCTACATCACGTCATCTTTTTAATGCGTTACTCTGTTCTTCATGAACTTAATACTCTAGATGCAGGCAGGAGTCGGTCGATGTGTGGAGTAATAGTAGTAGATGCAGAATTGTTTCGATCTACTTGTCACAGATGTGATGCCTATATACATGATCATGCCTAGATATTCTCATAACTATGCACTTTTGTATCAATTGCTCGATAGTAATTTGTTCACCCACCGTAGTACTTATGCTATCTTGAGAGAAGCCACTAGTGAAACCTATGGCCCCCGGGTCTATCTTTTCTCATATAAGTTTCCCATCTACTTTTATTTGCATCTTTACTTTCCAGTCTATATCATAAAAATACCAAAAATATTTACCTTATCTCATTATCTCTATCAGATTTCACTTTTGCAAGTTACCGTGAAGGGATTGACAACCCCTTTATCGCGTTGGTTGCGAGATTCTTGTTTGTTTGTGTAGGTACGGGGGACTTGTGTGGAGACTCCTACTGGATTGATACCTTGTTTCTCAAAAATTGAGGGAAATACTTACGCTACTTTGCTGCATCACCCTTTCCTCTTCAAGGGAAAACCAACGCAGTGCTCAAGAGGTAGCAAGAAGGATTTCTGGCACCATTGCCGGGGAGGTCTTCGCTCAGGTCAAGACATACCAAGTACCCATCACAAACTCATCTCCCTCGCATTACATTATGTGCCATTTGCCTCTCCTTTTCCTCTCCCCCACTTCACCCTTACCGTTTTATTCGACCTCTCTTTTCCGTTTGCCTCTATTTTTTGCTTGCCACTTGTGTGCTTGTGTCTTGCATTGGTTGTCACAATGTCGCAAGATAATACTAAATTTGGTGATTTTTCCAATACCAATAATAATGATTTCCTTAGCACTCCGATTGCTCCTCTTAATGATGCCAAATCTTGTGAAATCAATGATGCTTTGTTGAATCTTGTTATGAAAGATCAATTCTCCAGCCTTCCTAGTGAAGATGCCGCTACTCATCTAAACAACTTGTTGATTTGTGTGATATGCAAAAGAAGGAAGTCACGGATAATGATATTGTTAAATTGAAGTTATTTCCGTTTTCACTTAGAGATCGTGCTAAAACTTGGTTTTCGTCTTTGCCTAAAAATAGTATTGATTCATGGAATAAGTGCACAGATGCATTTATCTCTAAGTATTTTCCTCCCGCTAAGATCATCTCTCTTAGAAACGATAATATGAACTTTAAGCAACTAGATCATGAGCATGTTGCCCAATCTTGGGAGAGGATAAAATTAATGATTCGCAATTGCCCTACACATGGTTTGAATTTATGGATGATCATACAAAAAATTTATGCCAGATTGAATTTTGCTTCTAGAAATCTTTTAGATTCGGCCGCGGGAGGCACTTTTATGGCAATCACTTTAGGAGAAGCTACTAAACTCGTAGATAATATTATGGTTAATTATTCTCAATGGCACACTGAAAGATCTACTAGTAAAAAAGTTCATGCGATAGACGAAATTAATGTTTTGAGTGGAAAGATGGATGAACTTATGAAATTCTTTGCCAATAGGAGTGCTCCTATTGATCCTAATGATATGCCTTTGTCCACTTTGATTGAGAATAATAATGAATCTATGGATGTGAATTTTGTTGGTAGGAATATTTTTGGTAACAACGCGTATAGAGGAAACTTTAATCCTAGGCCATTTCCTAGTAATTCCTCTAATAGTTATGGTAATTCCTACAACAATTCATATGGAAATTTTAACAAGATGCCCTCTGATTTTTAGAATAGTGTTAAAGAATTTATGATCTCTGAAAAGAATTTCAATGCTTTGCTTGAAGAAAAATTGCATAAAGTTGATGAATTGGCTAGGAATGTTGACAAAATTTCTCTTGATGTTGATTCTTTGAAACTTAGATCTATTCCAACTAAGCATGATATCAATGAGCCTCTAAAAGCCATGAGAATTTCCATTGATGAGTGCAGAGAAAGTACCGCTAGGATGCGTGCTAAGAAAGATTGCTTTGTAAAAGCGTGTTCTTCTAGTTTCCATGAAAATAATGATGAAGATCTAAAAGTTATTGATGTGTCCCCTATTAAATCTTTTTTTTGCAATATGAATCTTGATAATGATGGGACTGGAGATGAGTCAACTTTAGTTAAAAGGCGTCCCAATGATTCGGAGTTTTTAGATCTTGATGCTAAATTTGGTAAAAGTGGGATTGGAGAGGTCAAAACATTACATAGCAATGAACCCACTATTATGGATTTCAAGGAATTTAATTATGATAATTGTTCTTCAATAGATTGTATTTCCTTTTTGCAATCCGTGTTGAATTCTCCTCATGCTTATATTCAAAATAAAGCTTTTACTAAACATATCGTTGATGCTTTGATGCAATCTTATGAAGAAAAACTTGAGTTGGAAGTTTCTATACCTAGAAAACTTTATGATGAGTGGGAACCTACTATAAAAATTAAAATTAAAGATCATGAATGCTATGCTTTGTGTGATTTGGGTGCTAGTATTTCCACAATTCCAAAAACTTTATGTGATGTGCTAGGTTTCCGTGATTTTGATGATTGCTCTTTAAACTTGCACTCCACTATTAAGAAACCTATGGGAAGGATTAATGATGTTATTATTGTTGCAAATAGGAATTATGTGCCCGTAGATTTTATCGTTCTTGATATAGATTGCAATCTTTCATGTCCTACTATTCTTGGTAGACCTTTCCTTAGAATGATTGGTGCAATTATTGATATGAAGGAAGGGAATATTATATTCCAATTTCCATTAAGGAAAGGCATGGAACACTTTCCTTACTTTTTGATTCTGTTTAGTAATAAATAAATCATCTAGCTTGTGTTTATATGTGGTTTTATGTTTTAATTATTGTTTGTGCCAAGTAGAACATATAGGATCATCTTGGGTGATAGTTAATTTTATTCTGCTGAAAAACTTTAACTTTTGCGTGCACAAGAATAATTTTAATAAATCACAGAAACGTGATTTTTAGTTTATTATTTTTAAGTAGATCAATAAACAAATTTCCTAGGACTTCCTATTTTGTTAGGAATTTTAGAGTTCCAGAAGTATTTGAAAGTAACAGATTGCTACAGACTGTTCTGTTTTTGACAGATTCTGTTTTTCGTGTGTTGTTTGCTTATTTGGATGCATCTATCTCTAGTATCGGGGGGTGCGAACCATAGAGAAGTTGGAATACAGTAGGCTTTACACCAATATAAATAAAGAATGAGTTAATTACAGTACCTTATGTGGTGGTTTTTCTTTCTTGCACTAACGGTGCTCATGAGATTTCCTGTTGAGTTTTGTGTTGTGAAGTTTTCAAGTTTGGGGTAAATATTTGATGGACTATGGAATAAGAAGGAACCTTAGCTTGTGGATGCCCATGGAACCCCAAGATAATCCAAGGAAAACCAAAAGCTTAAGCTTGGGGATGCCCAGGAAGGCATCCCCTCTTTCGTCTTCGTATATCGGTAACTTTACTTGGAGCTATATTTTTATTGACCACATGATATGTGTTTCGCTTGGAGCGTCTTGTATGATATGAGTCTTTGCTTTTTAGTTTACCACAATCATCCTTGATGTACACACCTTTTGGGAGAGGCACACATGATTTGGAATTTATTAGAATACTCTATGTGCTTCACTTATATCTTTTGAGCTAGATAGTTTTGCTCTAGTGCTTCACTTATACTTTTTAGAGCACTACGGTGGCTTGGTTTTGTAGGAATTGTTGATCTCTCATGATTAACTTATATTATTTTGAGAGCCTTTTAGAATGGCATGTTAATTGCTATGGTTATAAAATGGTCCTAGAATGATGAGCATCCAAGTTGGGTATAATAAAAACTATCATAGGAAGTGAATTGGATGCTATGATCAATTTGATGCTTGATAATGCTTTTGAGATATAAAGGTGGTAATATTAGAGTCATGCTAGTTGGGTAATTATGAAATTGAGGAATACTTGTGTTGAAGTTGGCAATCCCCGTAGCATGCACGTATGGTAAAAGTTGTGTAACAAATTTGTTGCATGGGGAGCTCTTTTGATTGCCTTCCCTTGTGTGGAGGTCGGGGGCGCGCGATGGTTAACTCCTACCAACCTCCCACCTAGGAGCATGGATAGTAGTACTTTGCTTGGAGGGCTAATAAAATTTTTCAATAATTATATGAGTTCTTTATGACTAATGTGAGTCCATGGATTGTACGCACTCTTACCCTTCCATTATTGCTAGCCTCTTCGGTACCGTGCATTGCCCTTTCTCACCTTGAGAGTTGGTGCAAACTTTGCCGGTGCATCCAAATCCCGTGATACAATAAGCTCTATCACACATAAACCTCCTTATATCTTCCTCAAAACAGCCACCATACCTACCTATTATGGCATTTCCATAGCCATTCTGAGATATATTGCCATGCAAGTTTCCACCGTTCTGTTTATCATGACACGCATCATCATTGTCATATTGCCTTGCATGATCATGTAGTTGACATCGTATTTGTGGCAAAGCCACCTTGCATGATTTTTTATACATGTCACTCTTGATTCATTGCCCATCCCGGTACACCGCTGGAGGCATTCATATAGAGTCATATCTTGTTCTAGTTTTGAGTTGTAATTCACGAGTTGTAGATAAATAGAAGTGTGATGATCATATTATTAGAGCATTGTCCCTTATAGAAAACAAAGGCCAAAAAGAAAAAAAAGGCCAATAAAGAAGGAAAAGAAAGGCCAAAAAAAGGCCAAAAATAAAAAAGCGGGACAATGTTACTATCCTTTTCCACACTTGTGCTTCAAAGTAGCACAATGTTCTTCATATAGAGAGTCTCTTATGTTGTCGCTTTCATATACTAGTGGGAATTTTTCATTATATAACTTGGCTTGTATATTCCAACGATGGGCTTCCTCAAAATGCCGTAGGTCTTCGTGAGCAAGCAAGTTGGATGCACACGCACTTAGTTTCTTTTGTTGAGCTTTCATACATTTATAGCTCTAGTGCATCCGTTGCATGGCAATCCCTACTCCTCATGTTGGCATTAATTTATGGGCATCTCCATAGCCCGTTGATTAGCCTCGTCAATATGAGACTTTCTCTATTTTTGTCTTCTCCACACAATCTCCATCATCATATTCTATTCCAACCATAGTGCTATATCCATGGCTCACGCTCATGTATTGCGTCAGAGGTTAAAAAAGCTGAAGCGCGTTAAAAAGTTTGAACCAATTGCTTGGCTGAAACTGGGGTTGTGCATGATGGGAGTATTTTGTGTGATGAAAATGAAACATAGCCTAACTATACGATTTTGTAGGGATGAACTTTCTTTAGCCATGTTATTTTGAGAAGACATGATTGCTTAGTTAGTATGCTTGAAGTATTACTATTTGTTATGTCAATATGAACTTTTATTTTGACTCATTTGGATCTGAACATTCATGCCACAATAAAGAAAATTACATTGAGAAATATACTAGGTAGCATTCCACATCAAAAATTCTGGTTTTATCATTTACCTACGCGAGGACGAGCCGGAATTAAGCTTGGGGATGCTTGAAGTGCCTCCTTATTACGCACATAAAAATGAATACCCCCTGCTAGCTGGGACCCACCATAGTGGGAGGCTGACTTGTGAGCCTACTAATTTGACGGGGATGGAGGGCTTTGTCAACTTAGTCAATATGAACGATTCTAGCTCCAGTGACCGTACGATGTCCATCCGACTGCCACAGTGCTTCTTCAACCTCTGGTCTTCTTGCTCCAGCCGCCCATACCAGTGTTGGTCGTGCCGCGTGCTCCTACCTCCCGTGGCCGGCTGTGATGTAGGTGAGGCCTCACTGCCCCCTACTACTCCCACCGCTGGCTAGGCCATTCCTCTACTCACCCACAACCCCTGTTATTTTGCGGCGACAACAGCCTCACACCGCAGCCGAACCAGTGAACCATCATATTCCTCTACACGCGGGCATCCACTGCCGCTTCTTCCCCGGCTCCGTGTTGTCCCCTTCCTAGGCCTCGTCGTCGTCCACCGCCCTAGTGCTCTCGGTGTGGCGTGGTCAACATGGTAAAGGAATGACTTCTATCGGACATGGACTGTATGTGGAGAGGCTGACAGCTGGGTCCACGGCCACAGCAAGGAAGTGCCTCCTTATTACGTGGAAAATAATGATTCCTCCACCTGACAGTAGGGACCCACTGGATGGGCCATCGTATTTTGTGAAAAAATGTCCCCCCTGACTGCTGGGACCTACCAGCTACATCTTCGCAAGCAAGGAAGTGCGTCCATATTAAGGGCAAAAAAGATGATTCGCCCCCGGACTGCTGGGACCCACTAGCTACATCTTCGCACGCAAGGAAGTGCTTGACAGTCAGGCCCACCTGGTCGAAGCGTACATAGCATTGTCATTCTGGTCGTGAACGTGTATGTACATGCTGGTCGATGTAGAGGCGTGCATGTGTCGTAGTATAGGCGCACTCGTAGAATGTACAAATACGTACAACGGCCAGGGTGCAAGAAAGTAAATACGGCCACGTACGTACATACGGGCGGGGTCTCGAACACCTACTCGCGCATACATACGCCAGGACTCGTGTACATGTCTGGGTCGGAACGAAGAAACTATGTCGTCATCGTGTTCATGGGGAGGCAACGGAATGCGTCGTGTTCATCGAGAGGCAACGAAATGTGTGGGAGCCAACCGGCTTGGACGGAACAGCCGATGGAAATGAGGCCTGGCGTACCGCAGAACGGAGGAAATAGCCTTGTGTTCGACCAGCCACGTTCGAAATGGGATCATGTTCATTGGGAGAGGTGTGGCGTACCACAAAACGGAGGAAACGGACTTCTGTTGGACCTCCTATGGTCGAAACTGGGCCCTGTTGATCGAGAGGGGTGTGGCGTACCGCAAAACGGAGGAAATGGACTTGTGTTGGGGCACTACGGTCGAAACGGGGGTCCTGTTCATCGGGAGGGGTGTGGCGTAACACAAAACGGAGGAAACGGACTTGTGTTGGAGCTCTACGGTCGAAACGGGGGTCTTGTTCATCGGGAGGCGTGTGGTGTACCACAAAACAAGACTCCACGGGATACTGTTCATCTCCAACGTCGACCTCCTCTAGCCTCCACGGGCTACTGTTCATCCACCGTCGACCTCCTCCAGCCTCCACCTGCGACTGTTCATCCACGGGCTCCTGTTCATCCAGCCTCCACCGCGCGCTACTCCACCGGCTACTGTTCAACCAGCCCTCTCCATGGGCTCCTGTTCAACCACCCCTCCACGGGCTATTGTTCATCCAGCCCTCCATCGGCTACTGTTCAACCAGCCCTCCACGGGGTCGTCCTGTTCATCCAGCCCTCCACGGGGTCCTGTTCATCCAGCCCCAACCAGCTCGATCGATCGGGGTCCTGTTCATCCAGAGGCAACCACGGGGTCCTATTCATCCACCCCCACCGAGAACTGTTCATCCAACCCCCCCAACAACACTCACTGTACCCCCCAACAATGCTCACTGTTCATCCAGAGGTAGCATCGATCAGCTTTAGTTAGCAGCAGTAGCAAAGGAATCGCTCGATCGGGTTCAGTTAACAGCCATCAATCGATCGCTCAGGTTCAGTAACGCGTAGCATGTAGTGAAATCGCTCGGGTTCAGTAGGCGAATGCCACTCTCGGGTTCAGTTAGAGGTCAACGCCTCGAGAGAAACACGCAAACCTCCGTGCATCGCCCGACCACCCACCGTAACCGGGAACACCCTGATATTTTCCTCGCCCTCGCTTCTACCATGGTTTTTTCAATCATGGACGGCCCAAAGCATGTCATGCAGCTGCATCTCTGGTCCACCCAGGATGAAAAGCCCATTTCTGTCATGATTATTTGTCATAGAAGTAGGAGCCCACCACATCTATGATACCGGGTTTGGTCACAATTATCGTCATATAAGTGTCATAAGTATGACAGATTTTTTTTCGTTTGGCCCAAAATGTCATGGATGTTTCTTTTTTTTTGTAGTGATAGGGTCGCACACTTAAGGGGCTGCAGCCCATTCAGATTGGATCCGAGTGGAAAATGGATGCAAACTCCAATTGGGCTCAAGTGTTGAGCCTACCTCGGAGGTCTATATAAAGGGGAGTGCACTCACAACTTAGGGTTGATCTTTTCCGACCCTCGATAGCCACCGCCACTCTCCATGCCCATGACGTGCGACCGAACCTAGCAGTCTACCGCCCGCCACTGCACCCCGCATGTGTGGATACCTTGGAGGCATCGCATCTGTGGTGCTTGAATGAACCGTTTGAGAGAAACACGAGGTGCTGTTCACAGGAGATCATCATTCACGGGTCTTCTCTATTCATGGGAGATCACTGTTCACGGGTCTTCGCTATTCGCGGGAGATCGGCGACGCGAGGAGGAGACGGCCCGGGAGATCGGCTACACGCATCACAAACTCTACTTCCATTGTGGTGCTTGTGCGTCTAGTGGTAAACCCGATCTCGTAATCTATTTCTAGCAGCATGATCTTGGGTGCGCGGAAGAAAATTTTATTTGGCGCTAGCGTAGCATACCACGTGTTCCAGCACGCTCTGTGGGTGGTGGCACCCTGCATCACCACCATCATTTGCCTCGAGAAGCATAGGGGCTTCAGTAGTGATTAGGCGTCCTATGCCTGCGCATGTCTCGGTGCAACATGACCGTTAGATCAAACTCAGACGGTGCAGATCAGTCACTGTAGCACAAAGCATGCAGGTTTGTTTTGTTGGATTCTCATCTCAACATAGTTGTTCCCTCTTCATGCATGCTCATCTCAGCACCCCTCTTCATGCATGCTCTACATGCTCCTAGTGTATTTGTGTTAACCTAGTGTGGGCTCATGCACCCTTCATGCTCATCTCACATCTTATGTTCCATGGAGTACTGTAGCAACGTACTCTCTGTGCACTATAGTCCTAGTTTTGTTAACATTGATATCACCGTTCATTCTCGACCGGACAACCAAAAAAGGGGCATGCTACATTACTGTTCATATAGTTGACATGCGCACAACATCATTTCTTTCGTCATATCTTCCTGCACTAGCAAGAAGATTATAGTACTGACGTATGAGCCATTGCACATGCCTAGTAGTAGGAGTACGTGTAAGTTCAAGTGGCTGCCAGGTTTCGCACTCCTCCATCATAAGAGTGGAAACGCTTACTATAATCTTTTTTTTCAAAAATGGTGGACATGCTCTACCGTGCGGATCCTCCTCGACAGTCACAGGGAACCTTGCTACTCACTTTCACCGATGTTGTTAGGACCCCGATGCTATGCCACACCAATCTAGCATGTAACACCTCATATCACTTTGCGGCCTCACGCATGGTATTCCCACAGGTGTCGCCTTACCATGCCCAAGACCGTTTGCGCCTTTTGGCACACTGTCGGTGTACTAAAGTAGGGGTACCTTAGTACCCCGAACTTGTGCACGGGCAATCGCAGCGCTCCACCGCAAGGCTTGCCGGGCGTCCGCCAAGATCCTCCGTCATTTCCATTTACTGCCATTCAAGAACAAAGTGTTAACTTTGAAGACAAGGCCCCGGCAAGAGGAGCTTGCCGGGAAGGACAAGACCCCGACAAGAGGAGCTTGCCGGGAAGGCCAACAAAGGCATGTCAAGAGACTTGCCGTGACGCGCCGCGCGTCCCGGCAAGACCCGGCGAGCGACAAGCTTGCGGGTGCGACAAGACAGCGACCACGGCCAGGCGCTTGCCGCGGCAAAGCCACCACTCTGCGCCCACACTCCGGCACATCCGACGACGTGTCGCCGCAGGATCGCTCCTGGTGCACGTGGCGGGTAGCTGTGAAGCCCAGCGGTGCGAGGTGGTAAGTGAAGATGACTAGGAGGCCATCGTGGCGATCGGTGGCGCCCCTAACGGTCGCTTCCGGCACTGTTGGGGCGACCGGACGGGCATTAAATGCCCTTGTCCCCTGCCGTCAGAGTTAGGTAGGGGGCACTGTTGATAGCGGTTGTACCTACCCACGTTTTTACTTTTTTACCCCTCTCTCTGCATTGCCACCTGTCGGTGACCCCTTTAGACTATAAAAAGGAGGCCCGTGCACACGTAGAGGGGGTTCAACTCATTCGAGACTACAACACACCCACGCTCTCAAGCAAGAACAGAATAGAAACACAAAGCAGCAGTAGGAGTTTTATCTCTCCGGAGAGCTCCGAAGCTGGGTAAAATCCCTCGCGTGCTCGACCTCGATCTGCTCTTCGTGCGCCCTCCGCTCCCTGCCGGACCGAGAAGCGGCCCTGCCCCATAGGTGCTCGTTTCCCCATGACATCTTTGGCGCGCCAGGTAGGGGGCGTCGAGGTTGTGCGAACCTGATCCGGTCTTCGCGCGCGCGCTACATCAACATCTTCATCGACATGCCACCGAAGAAGAAGCCTTCGGAGGTGGCCGCTCCATCCACGTCGATCCCACCGCCGCCGGAGCAAACGGGTGGTGGGGTGGACGCCGGCGGAGGGGCGGGCGCCGATGGTGGGACTCACGTCGTCACCAGGTCCAAGGACAAGGCCCCGCAAGCTTCAGCGTCTGTACATACGCCGCACCCCTCCCAGGGGTGCAGGATCGACAACGCCATGGTGCTCCTAGCACCGTACTCGCATTGGAGCAAGGCCGAGCTGGTGGATCGCGGGACGCTCAAGGCCAACAAACGCGTCAGCATGTTGGTACGAAACGCGATGCGATCGCTGGGCGAGATGTTGCTCCTTCTAACACCGCCAAGTCCGAGCATATCTCGCTCCTCGCGTCGTTCGCCACCACCGCCCAAGACTCCGAGAGGAAGCGCCGCCCGGCCCAGCTGCTTCTAGACTACCCTCGGCGCGGACAAGATCGGCGGCGGAGGATCACTATTCAGAGCCTCATCGGCTTCGCCAACGGCGACAAGCCTCGGCAACCGAGTACATCGAAGCCCCGGCAAGACGCCCAGGCGCAAGCCAACGCCGATAAGACCGCTGGGGGTGCCACTACCGTGCACTCCCCGCCCCAAAGGCCAAGATCGCCGACTAGCCGGGCCAACATCAACACCGACTCCACTGCATCGTCGGACCCGCGAGCTCACCGTGATCAACGCCAAGTTCTCCAAGAACGACGACACAAAACGCCCTTTTCGCATCGGCGTCGGAGAAAGCGCGACGTCGGTCGACCAGCGTCTGGCCCTCTCGTCGATATGCATGCGCCCGAAGAACCAGCGACTTGCAGTCTGTGATAGGTTGCCTGCGTTCACCCATGAGCTGCGGCAGGTCCAGTGGCCCAACACCACAAATTTCACGCCAGACGTGCCCGAGAAGTACGATGGCAGGATCCATCCGTCGGAGTTCCTCGGCGTCTACACCATCGCGGTGCAGGCTGCCGGGGGCGCAACGAGAAGATCCTCGCCAACTACTTTCCGCTGGTGCTCAAGCCCAACGTCAGATCTTGGCTCATGCATTTGCCGGACAACTCCATTTCTTCGTGGGTGGACCTGTGCCATCAGTTTGTCGGCGCCTTCACGGTGCCACAAGCCCCATGGCCAGAAAGCGATCTTCATTTGCTTGCCCGGAAGGAAGGAGAACCCTAACAAGTACATACAGAGGTTCAGCCAGTGCGGCGCAACATCCCGCGTCCACCTGCCATGCGGTTATCGGCTGTTCCATCGTAACGTGTGTAACCGCAGGATGAGGGAGGAGATGGCGATGTGCAAAATTAGAGATGTCAGCGAGCTATATGCTCTGGCCGACAAGTGCGCACGGGCTGAAGAGGGGAGGAAACTGCCCGGAGAGAACGCAGGACCAGAAGGATCTGACAATGAGGATGCCCCCCGGCAATGAAGAACCGGAGGCGGAATAATAGAAAGAGGAAGGCTAAGGATGTGCTAGTCGTCGAGCAGTCCGGCAACGGAGGCGGCGCCGAGAAGGCCAAAGCTGGCGACTCCGATGGGGCTGTCGTGGCCGCCGACAAGCAGGACGGCTCCGGCAAGCAGTACTTCAAGATCCACCGCACCAAGGGCCATGACCTCCAAGCATGCAAGAAGGTTGAGTAGATGGCAGAGCTACAGAAAGCTGAATATGAGCGTCGCGACAAGGAGAAGGCCCAGGAAGGTGGCGGAGGATCCGAAGAAGCGTCCCGCCGGGGGGCGCCATGGCAGCAAGCAGCGGCAAGGAGATAAACCTCCCGTGGCGCGACAAGGACGAAGACGAAGATGAGGATGATGAGATGGGCGAGGATGAGACCGACGAGCAAGAGTTTCGAAGGCGGGAGGTTTTGTGCGTTGACGGCGGTGCTTCTCTGCACACCTCGCACCGCCAACTCAAGCGATGGGTGCGGGAGGTAAATGCAGCAGAACCATCGGTCGAATCGCGCAAGCCCCCGTGGTCCAGCATGCCCATCGCTTTTGATGTTGAGGATCACCCCGATCGCATTCTGCGGTCGGGTGCTTGCCGATGTTGGTTTCGCCAACCATCCGCAACCTCAAGGTCACAAAGATGTTGGTTGACGCGGGGCGGCCTAAATCTGATCTCTTCGCGGTGCTCAACAAGCTCCGGATCCCGACAATGAGCTCAAAGAAACTGGTACCTTTCAAGGAATCAACCCGGAAGGAGCAAGCGAAGGGAAGATCACACCGCCATGGCGTTTGGCAGCGTGCTGAATTTCGTGACGAGAGAGTCACATTTGGCGTTGCTGATTTCCCATTGCCCTACAATGGGATACTCAGCCGTCGGCGCTGCCAAGTTCATGGCAGCCTCTCATTATGCTTACAACGCGTGCTCAAGATGCCGGTCCGATAAGTGTTATTTCTGTCCACGGCGACAAGAAAGATGCACTTATCTGTACCGACAAGATCTCTCGAAGCAGCAGCCGCAGCAGAGCGCAAACCACTTGCCACTGAAGCTCCGGGAAAGAAGAAGAAGACCAAGTCCGGCAAGAGTAGCTCTGATGCCCACTCCGGCAAGCGCGACGTCTTGAGTGCTGCGCTACCGTCGAGGACGCACCATCGAGCTCCACCGCAAGTGCAAGAAGGCAAAGACAGCTTCACCAGAGACCAAGAAAGTGGCCGCAAGGAGGACGGCTGGTGGTACCTTCACCATCAGTGCCACGCTTGACCCTAAATAGGAAAGCACGCTCGTTGCTTTCCTGCGGGCGAATGTCGATGTGTTTGCATGGCAACCATCTGACATCCCCGGTGTTCCCAGGAAAGTAATTGAGCACCACCTTGCCGTCTGTCCTCACGCGCGGCCCGTCAAGCAGAGAGTCAGGGAGCAAGCGGTGGAACGCCAAGAGTTCATTGCAGAAGAGATCAAGAAGTTGGAAGCAGCGGGCCTCGTCCGAGGAGTACTCCATCCAACGTGGTTAGCCAATCCAGTAGTCGTGCGCAAGGCGAACGGGAAGTGGAGGCTTTGTATTGACTTCACGGATGTTAATAAAGCTTGTCCCAAAGATCCATTTCCCTTGCCGCGCATTGACCAGATTGTCGACTCCTCGGCAGGATGTGATCTGCTTTCATTTCTTGATGCATACTCAGGATACCACCAGATCTTCATGGCGGAAGAGGATGAAGAGAAAAACGCATTCATTACTCCATGTGGCACGTACTGCTTTGTACGAATGCCTTTCGGACTAAAGAATGATGGTTCAACGTTTGCAAGAGTAGTCAGTCATGCTTTTGAGCCACAGCTGCACATGAATGTAGAAGCATACATGGATGACATAGTGGTCAAGAGCAAAGACAGAGAAACTTTGGTTCAAGATTTGGAGGAAACTTTTGCAAATTTGCGCAAGGTCAATCTCAAGTTGAACCCCAAGAAGTGCGTGTTTGGAGTTCCTTCCGGCAAGCTTCTCGGGTTCTTTGTGTCCCAGAGGGGGATTGAAGCCAACCCCGACAAGATCAAGGCCATCGAGCAGATTGAAGCCCCGAAGCGCGTCAAGGATGTGCGAAGGCTTGCCGGCTGTGTTGCTGCTCTCAGTAGGTTCATTTCCAAGTCTGCTGAGCGCGCCCTGCTATTTTTCAAAATTTTGAAAAAGGCAGGTCCAATGGAATGGACTCCGGAAGCGGAGGCTGCACTACAGGATTTGAAGAGATACCTGTCCTCCACTCCAGTACTTGTCGCACCTAAACCACAAGAGAAGTTGCTGCTGTATCTAGTGGCAACCAATCAAGTGGTTAGTGCTGCGTTAGTAGCGGAGAGGGAGGTAGATGAGGAGCCAAGAATCATGCAAGCGAGTCCAATGACAAGCGAGGGGCTTCCCGTCAAGCTCTGGTCCCGACAAGAATGATTCTGTGCCGCAGGAAGAGAAACAAAGGAAGATGGTGCAGCGCCCAGTTTATTTTGTCAGTTCCCTTCTGCAGGGGGCTAGATCAAGATACTCTGGAGTGCAAAAGTTGCTTTTCGGCCTTCTCATGGCCTCGAGGAAGCTGCTCCATTACTTTCAAGCACATGAGATTACAGTTGTCACTTGCTTTCCGTTGAAGAGGATATTGCAAAATCCAGAAGCAACAGGCAGGATTGTCGAGTGGGCACTGGAACTGTCAAGCTTTGGCCTCAAGTTTGAAAGTACTTCAACTATCGAGAGCCGAGCATTGGCAGAATTCATAGCGGAGTGGACGCCAACACCTGATGAAGAAACTCCGGAGAGGAGCATCCCCGTCAAGGAGGCAAACAAAGAATGGATCATGTACTTTGATGGTGCCTTCTCGCTGCAAGGCGCTGGTGCGGGTGTGCTACTTGTTGCACCCACCAGAGAGCACCTCAAGTACGTGATCCAAATGCACTTTCCCAAGGAGCAAGCAACAAACAATACTGCAGAGTATGAAGGCTTGCTTGCCGGACTCAGGATCGCGGTAGACCTTGGGATCAAGAAGCTCATTGTCAGGGGTGACTCACAGCTTGTCGTCCGCCAAGTTAATAAAGATTATCAGAGTCCGCTGATGGAAGCCTACATTTATGAAGTGAGGAAGCTGGAAGAGCATTTTGACGGCCTGCAGATGGAGCATGTTCCAAGAGCTCAAAACGACATTGCAGACGGCCTGTCAAAGTGCACCGCACTCAAGTTACCTGTGGAACCAGGGATTTTTGTGCTCAAGCTGACTCAGCCATCTGTAACACCATCAACAGGACAGACCAAGAAGAGAAAGTTGGTTACTGGCGACTACTTCCCGGCAGAGCTCCCCGAAGCCGCCGCCAAGAAGGTCCCCGGGATCAACACACAAATTGCTGAGGAGCAGTCTGCTCCGACAAGCCCTAGGGTTTGTTTCATTGAAGCAGGCGCTCCCGACAAGTTGTGTCCCGACACGCTTGCCGGGGAGCATCACGCTCCGGCCGGATCCAAGATTCTTGCCGCAGAAGCGGATGTTCCCGCAGCAGCATTTGCGCCTTTGGTCCTTGTTGTTGAGCCACAAGCTCCGACATGGGCACATCAGATAGTCCATTTCCTTCAGACGGGGGAACTTCCCGAAGAGCAAGAAGAAGCAGAGAGAGTAGCCCGGCAATCAAGGATGTACCAGTTTGTCGATGACATACTGTACAGAAGAAGATTCAACGGAGTGAAATTGAAGTGCATTTCCCGGGAAGAAGGACAGGAGCTATTGGCGGAGATACATGGAGGCATATGTGGCCACCACATTGGCGCAAGAGCACTTGCCGGCAAAGCTTTCCGGCAAGGTTTCTTTTGGCCGACAGCCCTCCAGGATGCAACTGCGCAAGTAACCAAATGTGAAGCAGATACATCAACCAGCTCAAGCTCTCCAAACAATCCCTTTATCCTGGCCATTTTCGGTCTGGGGGCTCGATATCCTCGGCCCCTTTTCCTCGAGCTGTCGGGGGCTTCGAGTTCTTGTACGTGGCAATCGACAAGTTCACGAAGTGGCCGGAGGTGGAGGCAGTGAGGAAGGTGACAGCACAGTCAGCAGTCAAGTTCTTCAAGTCAATTGTTTGCCGTTTCGGAGTTCCTAACAGGATCATCACCGACAACGGCACACAATTCACGAGCCGCACCTTCATGCAGTACGTCTAAGATCTTGGCGCCAAGATCTGCTTCGCTTCTGTTGCTCACCCGAGAAGCAACGGTCAAGCGAAGAGGGCAAACGCCGAAGTGCTGCGCGGACTTAAGACCAGAACTTTCGACAGGCTGCACAAGTGCGGAATAAATTGGATCGAGGAGCTGCCGGTGGTTCTTTGGTCGATCAGGACGCCGCCAAATCGAGCCACTGGCCGGACACCTTTTACTCTCGCCCTCCGCCCACAAGTTCACCGGGGGGAAGGAGAAGATAATGACGTGGATATGGCGTCGTTCAAAGAAGTACAGCCTTGCCGGGACACAAACGATAGAAAAGCTAAGTTGCCAAAGTTTGAGCACAACCAGTTTCAAATTTTTAAGTTATACTCCTTGAACGACCGTGCCTTGTATGGAAAACCTATGCACGGAGGAATCGACTCATGGCTAAGTTGCGCCCTTAATTTGTTTAGAGTCCGCTCAACAATGAAAGTGTGCTGCAACTAGCTCCGACAAGGTTTCTTGCCGGAGGCAGCACCGCTAGCAGGCTGCTGATGTTTCGCACTCAGCGCTCGCGGCAAGTGTGTTTGCGCCGACAAGTTCCCTAAAAGCGCACGGTAAAAACATACAAGGAATGGAACCAAGTAAAGGAGATAACATAGCAAGCAGTGCCCAGGATAAAGTTATATTACAAAAGTAACTTATGACGGCACTGACTAAATTGTTCTCATAACTGAAATAACAGCGACAAGGAAGGAGAAGAAGGGCGCGCCGGTGCCTGGACCCCGGCAAGCCAGTGTTGCTGGGGGCTGCGAGTACCAAGATTCATCCACGGCAAGCCAGAATTGCCGAGGGCTGCGATATGAGATAAGTTTTTCGTCCCTCATCATGCATCCTCTAATGGACTGGGGAATGAGAAACCGCGTTCCTTCCCGAAAACTGCCGTGCTCCCTCAACTCTAGGCCCTGGGGCTCGTTCCCGGGGCCAAGTTTGGTTGTAGTCGCGGCAGCAAAGGGATGAAACAAGGACGGCGCACCCACCTCGTTCCCGCCTCCGTCAAAGGCGTGAGAAAGGTCGAGCGACGTGGGAAGGCGGCAGGGCCTGTTGCCAGGGGTGAAATGTCCGTCCGAGGGATACCAAGGATTTGCTCCTTGGCATGGGTTCAACCCGCGAGACAAATAACCCGGCAAGCATCCCCTTTTCATTAAAAAAACATCCCACTCAGGTACAGTCCATAGAGGATGAAAAACATGAAAGAGAGGATTACAAGTTTTAGATGCGGCTAAGGCCCGAAGGCTTACAAATTAAAAACATAAGATGCCCGTAATCCCTTTCCTATCCCTCTCTTCAGGAGGTAGGTCAAGGAGGCGAAAAGGGCAAAAGGGGCGCCTAGGCGAGCTACAGGTGCCAGAAGACACCAAGAGAACATCCTGGGGGCCGTCCGAAGGCTGGACGCTGATGGCAGCGCCGGAAGCGGGGCTCGAAGACGGGGCGGCAGGACGTCGGCACGCTGTCGAGGGCACTACGTCCTCGTACTCCGATTTGACGGCCTTGTCGCCAGCCCTCTTCCCCTTCCGCAGCCTCCCTACGCCAGCCGCCCAAGGAGACGACCCCGGGGAGTTCAAGGAGCCGGGCGACACGGATGATGGGGTCACCGTGACGACGGCGGCGCCGACACCTAGTCGGGCCCGCCATCCGCCGCCCGCTACCCTCATCATCGCTGCCGCTCTCCTCCTCGCCACTCTCGCCGAGGGGAGCCTTCACTATCGGAGGAGCTGTCCACGCAGCACTTTGCCCGAAAGTGCCAAGCACCAAGACCTTGACGGAGAGAGATCGCCTCCATTAACTTAAAATGGAGGGTAAACCCTCCATCGAGCTGTGGATACGGGCGAACGCCTTCCACCCACGATCAAGATACATCACATTAGGGGCTGGGAATACAACACGGACTCGCGTGCGCTGATCCCACAGCCCTCATGTGCGATCTCAAGAATCTCGGCGGGTCCAACTCCATCGCGCTCGCAAATGGAGCTGGAAGCTGGAGGCGACGACGAGGCGCCCGGTGCAGCCTGACGAAGAACTCGCAAGGGTCATCCCCTGTATGGACCGTCGTGGGGAGAGGAACCGCCGGCGGAGGCGGAGATGGTGCGCCGCCCCGTCCGCCTCTTCCCCGAGCGCCTCGACCTCGTCCTCGACCTTGTCCACGACCTCGCCCCCTCCCTCTTCCCCTTATGGCTGGCTCTGCCACCACGGGCGCGGGATAGGGAGGGGTGCGCTGTCTGGCGGCGACCCTCGCCGCCACCGATGAAGGGCCAGGGTTCCCTTTCTCCATGGCGAATGGGAGAAAGGGGAGAAGAAGCTGAAGAAAGGAGGAGATGAGAGAGTGCGGGCTTCTGTGCTCCCCTCCCGCTCTTTTTAAAGAGCGAGGTGGGGGCTCGGCCGCCCCGCTCAGCGAATCAAGGCACGGGAAGAGCAGGGAGTCGGGGCCGACCCGCTGCCTCTGCTTGCAATGGCCCAGTTTCCCACTTCCACCGTCCGCGACCCCAAGCGCATGGGAGCCGCGTGGCGGGGATGCAGAACCGAGGCGAACGTTACGCATTTCCTGGATTTAAGTATTGCCCACGATCTCTCCCACGACGCCGCGATGGACACGTGCCGTTACGGGAGGACGCGGTGGATACGGAGTAGATTTGGCTTGGACCCAGGCCGCGCGTGCCCGTGCCCTGTTTTGGGCCTGGCCCAACAACGCCAAGACTGTATGGCCCAGCCGGGGCTCTGTCGGTGTACTAAAGTAGGGGTACCTTAGTACCCCGAACTTGTGCACGTGCAGTCGCAGCGCCCCGCGGCAAGGATTGCCGGGCGTCCGCCAAGATCCTCATTCATTTCCATTTACTGCCATTCAAGAACAAAGTGTTAACTTTGAAGACAAGGCCCCGGCAAGAGGAGCTTGCCGGGAAGGACAAGACCCCGGCAAGAGGAGCTTGCCGGGAAGGCCAACAAAGGCATGTCAAGAGACTTGCCGCGATGCGCCGCGCGTCCCGGCAAGACCCGGCGAGCGACAAGCTTGCGGGTGCGACAAGACAGCGACCACGGCCAGGCGCTTGCCGCGGCAAAGCCACCACTCTGCGCCCACGCTCCAGCACATCCGACGACGTGTCGCCGCAGGATCGCTCCTGGTGCACGTGGCGGGTAGCTGTGAAGCCCAGCGGTGCGAGGTGGCAAGTGAAGATGACTAGGAGGCCATCGTGGCGATCGGTGGCGCCCCTAACGGTTGCTTCCGGCCTTGTTAGATGCGACCGGACGGCATTAAATGCCCTTGTCCCCGCCGTCGAGTTAGGTAGGGGCATGCTGATAGCGGTTGTACCTACCCGCGTTTTACCTTTTTACCCCTCTCTCGCTTTCCACCGCCGATGACCCTTTAGACTATAAAAGGAGGCCCGTGCGCACGAGAGGGGGTTCGACTCATTCGAGACTACAACACACCCACGCTCAAGCAAGAATGTAATAGAAACACAAAGCAGCAGAGGAGTTTTATCTCTCCGGAGAGCTCCGAAGCAGGGTAAAATCCCTCGCGTGCTCGACCTCGATCTGCTCTTCGTGCGCCCTCCGCTCCCTGCCGGACCGAGAAGGGGCCCTGCCCCATAGGTGCTCGTTTCCCCACGACACACGCGTATAGGATAGTGTTTCTAGCATCCATATGACAAAAAACTCGGGCTAAATGGCTAGTTGTGAACCCAAAGTGGCACTAACTTACAGGGACAGGCATACATGACCCAACAACGAACGTGTCGGTCATCACTGAGTGAATCCGGGCTGTAGCAGCTGTGCTAACAGGACTCCGGAGAATTCGGGCTATAGCAGGCTAACAGGACTCCGGTAGACACCACGTGATATTTCCCCGAAGGGACAAACACAGGAACAAAGAAGGACACATGCTGGCTAGCCTAAGTGTTCCTAAGCAGTAGCAAGCTACCATGGCTCAGTGGAAGCACTAGGAGACATTTCTCGGTAAGAGAGGCTACCAGGGATAAACAACTAGATAGTCATATCCCACACATACCAAGCATTTCAATAACATACACACAATCTGCTCGATATGCGCAAATACAACATGGCATCATAACATGACTCTACAACTCAAGTATTTTATTCAATAGGCTCTGAGGAGCGAAATATTACAAACATGGATCTCATGACCCAACATTCAGAGCATACAAGTCAAAGCACATGCGGAAGCTCAACATGTCTGAGTATAGACATCTACAAATGAAAAAGGCTGAGAAGCCTGACTATCTACCAGATCCTGCCGAGGGCACAAGATCGTAGCTGAGGTAACAAGCTAAACGTCGAAGTCCACGCGGAACTACTAGTGAGACTGTAGTCTCTCTGCAAAAAAATAAATTAAGAAAATGTGAGTACAAATGTACCCAGCAAGACTTACATCAGAACAAACTACATATGCATCATTATCAACAAAGGGGCTGGTAGGGTTGGACTGCAGCAAGCCAGCTTTGACTCGGTGGCTATCCTAAACTACGACTGCAAGTAACTCTTTTGAGGTGGCGCACACGAGTCCACATATTCACCAACCAATACACCACTATGGATCCGCTCCCGTCTCCCTACGAGAATGCCATCCATAGCACTCACGCTTATCATGCGCATTTTAGAGTATCCACTTTCACTTGTCTATGAACTGTATAGGCAACCCAGAGGTCCTGCATGGGTGTACTTCTTCACACATGTTTCCACCACTTAGCGTCTGCACATGACATGTGCTCGGCAGACTTCAAGCAAAAGCTCACGTGGGTGTAGACCACGACCTACCTAAACACTCAAGTCTCTAGTCCAGGTTTATCGCCTATCCAGGTTCCATCCGCAGGGAGTTCGGCCAAGGTTTCCACATACGGCCCCGAATGATGTGTACAGGGTTTCGCGACACCAAACAGGCGCCCGACATACCCGACCACGTGCCTACCGCATCACAGCCCACCCCTCGGGTCAGCGCTACACACGGCCTCCAGCATACTACAAACACCAGAAACTACTTGCAACTCCTGGACAAAGGACTAGGGTGGTTAAGAAGTCAAGCGGGGTCATATTTCAGGGCCCAATGCATGGTAGTAGCTATTTCATGGATCACAAACACAGAACTCAGTTCCTGAGGACGGTTTCAATGAGACAACCCACCATGTACTCCTACATGGCCTCTCACCGCTACCTTTACCAAATCGTGCTCACACTCTTAGCTCACACACAGTAGGACATGTTCATCACCATTCCCAATTCATCCCTGATGAATCAGACCTGACACAACTCTAAGCAATAGCAGGCATAAAAACAAGCATGAATGAGTAGGCACATCAGGGCTCAAACAACTACTACTCATGCTAGTTGGTTTCATCTATTTACTGTGGCAATGGCAGGTCATGCAAAGGGGAATTGGGTTCAACTACCGCACCAAGTAACAAATGAATCATTGTTGTCCTAATGCAGTAAACAAGAGCAGGAGCGAGAGAGTGGGATTGTATCGGAATGAACAAGGGGGTTTTGCTTGCCTGGCATTTCTGAAGATAGTATAGCTCTTCATCGGTGTCATCGAACTCATCGTCGAAACCACCTCTATCGAGAGGGGACAACTTCCGGCAATAGAGAAGGAAACACAATCAATGCAATGCACAATATGATGCATGATCATGACATGGCAAAATGAGTATGTTGGGCTAATGCAACTAAAACCAGATGGGTTTGAGTCAGTTTGAACCAAAGGTTCAATCCCAAACTCATCTCATGAATTTAAATAGTGCTTTATCATGTTTTGCACTAAACAGCAGGGTTAAGTTGTTTAAACATGCATGAAACCAGTATAGATGGATAGATTGGATTTTTTTGATGATTTTTCATATATAATTTATCTTGTTTGGAATTACAGATAATTTTCTATGAATTTTGGAAGTTTTAACTATTTTCTGGAATTTCCTGAATTAAAATAAATCCAGAAAAAGGTTAACTGCATCAACATGACATCGCGGTGACATAAGTAGGTTAAAGGCGCGAGGACAGGTCAAACCTGACGGCTGGGACCCACATGTCAATGTAACAACTAACTAACAGAGTTAGTTAGTGTTAGGTTAGCACTAAGCTAGGTTAATTAGGGCATGGGCCCACTAGTCAGTGAGTCAACCAATTACCTAAGTTAATTAGCGCTAATTTTTTTTTTGACTTGAAGACTGCAGGGCTTGCACCCCACAGCATTTTATTGAAAGCAAGGCAAAACAGTATAATTACAAGGTGTTCCTCGAAATGAGGAAAGCAAGTAAGGAAAAGAAAAAGAAAAAACAGCTAGAGGAAACTATACAGAAGAAAGAAAGGATGTACAGAGAACTAGTATAGGCACTCCCTTCAAGGAGGAAGGAAATCAATCCATTTTAGTAGAGCTTCCTTGTGCTTCTGCTTGATTCTATGAGAAAGCAGAGTGAGGTCATGAATGAATCCAGATCTCCATGCTCTGAAGGAGGGTGTGATGCTCCTGAATGCCCTGTCATTTCTCACTTTCCAGATATTCCACCAGGCAGTAAACACCACTTCAGCAAAGAAAGGCTCTTTGAACTCCTTCCTCGCATGGAATGCAATGTCCACCATATCTTGACTGTCTTTCCATGGGATCTGCAAGTAGATCCAAACACGAACACTGAAATTGCATTGAAAGAAAAGATGATTTCTGTCTTCCAAGGCCCCTGTTGGGCAAAGAACACACTGTGGCCCATCATTAATCCTCCACTTCCTTCTTTGAATCATATCCTTGGTATTAATCCTGTCCATTATGACTAACCAGGCGAACATTTTAATTGACATTGTGCAGCAACTCTTCCAAATCCAATTCAAGATGGGGTTTGAGACCATAGGCTGGTAAGCAAATTCATAAAAACTTTTTGCAGTATAGGTTGATTGCTTTCCATGCCTCCATGCCCAGATATCAGTGCCACTGGAATCCAGATTGAAAGAGCTCATAAGAGTCTCAAGCTGTTGTAGCTCTTGATGAGCTTGGTGAGTGAGTGGCAAGAAGAGCAGATCCTGCAAAGAATCAGCCTGAAAAACTTCTTTGACTGAAAGATTTTTCTGTAGACAAAATGAATACAGTCTAGGAAACCTTTCCAGAAGAGGCATTTGACTGTTCCCAATTTGCTAGTGATCAGCCCAGAAAAAAACAGTGTCACCTCTGTGAACATGAACTCCAGTAACTGCTCTGAAAGAGTCCATTAACTTGCAAACATCTTTCCACCAGAAAGAGCCACACAGGGTGGTGTTATGGGGGATTTGCTCAAAGTAATATGAGTCCCAAATTAAATGTACCCAAGGCACATCCATTTTGTTGTAGAATTTGTTGAGGAACTTCAATAACAGAGCTTGGTTTTGCAACCCCAGATTTAAGATTCCAAGCCCCCCCTTTGCCTTGGGCCTGCAAACCAGAGGCCAAGCAGCTAGAGAGTGACCCTTTTCCTGCCCATATTTCCTCCATAAACACTGCCTTTGTATCCTTTCAAGTTGTTTTAAAATACCTTGAGGGATTGATAGGGTACAAAGGAAGAAAATAGGCAAAGAAGAGATTACAGAATTAACAAGCTGCAACCTGCTTCCTTGAGGCAAGAACCAAGAACTTGCTGTCAATCTCCTTTCCATACAGTCCACCAAGGGAAGAAGATCCACAATTTTTGGCCTAGTGGTTCCAACTGGTAGCCCCAGATATGTGAATGGCATCATTCCTAATTTACAGCCAAAAAAAGCAGCAAGCTCAGTAGCCACCAGATCAGTCACATTAATGGGATACATTGAAGATTTGTGGAAGTTAATCTGCAAATCAGTGGCCTCAGAAAAGGAGTGTAACACTGATTTCAGAGCCCCCAATTGATCCTTATCAGCCTTTAAGAACATCAGTGTGTCATCAGCATACTGTACTACTGGAAAATCAGGGTCATGATTTGACAAAGGCCTGCTTATTAAACCCTGGTTTAGCAGATTATTGATCAAGGTCTGCAAGAGATCAGCAGCAATAACAAAAAGCAAAGGAGACACACCTGAACTAAACAGGGGCATGGCCCACACGTCAGTGACCCTGGGGGGTCAAACCCCGGTCAAATGAGGTCAAACCCGCCGGCGAGGCCAGACGCGGCGGTGCGCGTCGGAAATCCTCCTCCGGCGACCAAATGGCCGGTGGAGGGCGTCTACGTGCTGTTGGTGAACTCGCGCATCGGGTGGAGCAAGCTGTGTGTGCGGGGGTGGCCAGAGTTCGGGCGTGCACCAAAACGGGGCTACGGAGCACGACGTGAAAATCTGGTGGGTGTCCTTGGCTCCTGGGAGTGCACTGAGTGAGTGACGTGCTCGGTTTGGACGGAGGCGGACCAAAACGGCGACGGCAACATGTCCGGCGCCGGTGAGGTCTCGGTCTCGACGGAAACGAGAGCTACAATGAGCTATTGAGCATGGCAGCAGGGGGGATTGGTAGAGGAGCTCACGGCGGGTCGGATGAGGGTCTCAGCGAGCTCGGGGAAGGTCGGATGGCGTCATCGTGTTGCTGGTGATCTTAGTGCAGAGGCGGCGAGGATGGCGGTGCAGAGGGTGATGTAGGGTGTCCGACGTCGTGCGAGTTGACGGAGAAGCGCGGGAGATGGAGGCGGAGCCCGTGGGCAGCACGGGGAGACGAGGGGGGCACGGTGGCTGCGGCATTACGGCGGCGCGGCTACGGCTGCGCTCGGGTGCGAGAGGGAGAGAAAGCAGAGGAGGGGGAAGAGGTCGGGAGAGAGTGAGAGGGTTCTAGGGGGTGGCGTGGCACTGTGAGGGACATCCAGGGGGAGGAGGAGGCTACCAGGCAGGGAAGAGGTGGCCGGCGTGTGGCTGCGCACGCTGGGCACGAGCCCCTACCTACTGGCTGAAGGAGGAAGGTGATAGAGGGGGCTGCGGTGGTGGGCTGGGCCAGCCAGGTGGGCTGCAAAGGTGAGGCCAGGTAACTTTTCCTTTTATTTCTGTTTTCTATTTTTCTGTAACATTTAGGGCGTTTCTAAAAATACCTAGATACTTCCAAAAATCATGAAACTACTCATGCCCACTGCTGGGAATATATCCTACAGTAAACATTTTAGTTTCAGATTATCTCAACATTTAAAATATTTTATAGCATTTAAATGCCCAAATGCAAATAGAGTATGACTTAATTCAGAGCCCAAATATGTCATGGAAAAATGTGCGTCACCTCTGGTTACTGTTTCCAGCATTTTCCAAAAATGATGAACATTTTTTAAAGCCATTTGGATTTACTGAAAATATTTTAGTTGAACCTAGTGAATTCCTTTGATGCTAGGGTTTAGGCAATCCCCTTTCAAGTTTCTTTCAAAATTAAACATGATGCACACATGAAGCTAGCCTAGTGCTTTGCCAGAAGCTAGGGATGTGACAGATGTGTGGGACAGCCAGCATTGGGGTCCACTTGCCATGCACTAAATTACTCTGTACTAGAGTGCATGGTAGACTACGCTGGTCGAAGCGCCGCAATAATGCCCAATGATCCATCAAATCACTCAACCCCCACCTTTCCAGCAGTAAGTTGGACGGAATAAACAACAATCATTTCACTCTTCTCCCTCATCTTCCTCTCTTGAAGAAAACCCCAACTCGCTTCTCCTTCACCTTGTTCCTCATTTCTTCATGAAAACCCCGACGCACTTCTGCCATTGTTCTTCTCTCCCAAAGAAGGAAAGGTGAGCGCATCAATGGTGTTTCTTCTGGCCAAGGCCCAGTCTTGCAACCCCGCAACTGATCCAATAACTCCCTCTCTATTCTTCTTTTGGGTTTGTGATTATGGTTTACTTTCTTATATTTCTATTTGATAGTTTCTTGATGGACACTGGAGCACGGCCGAAGTGATGTCTATGGCTCTAGCCAAAACCATCGAGGCTGAGGGTACGAAGAAGCACAAGCACCCCACCGAGACAACCGTAGACAAGCTCAAGGCAATCGTCCTGTTGAAGCCCCCCTCTCTGGGATCCCTCATTAAGCCTGTCCAGGTAATATCTCTTCTTGACAATCTTTTTGGTGATCTTGATCGTATTTTTTCATCTAACACGCAGTACTAGTACTAGTAGTACAACTTTCCAAGTTATTTTGCATGTGATTTTTGTGTGCCGAATCACGGTTCTAAATTGCTATTTTGACCAAAACATGCGAGAGGTTGACTTACATATGATTTTTGCACATAACACTGCTTTCTTATAGATCACTTTAAACTACTTTATGAACATCAATGCTAGCTGTAGGAAATGCAAGGTTTTAGCTCTCATGCCTTGGAAGAAAGTATGGTAGCCTCAGTAACTTGTGTTATGGATATTGCAAGTAATCCCTCTATTCAAAAATATAAGTTGTTCTAACTTTTTAGTGCATGTCATGTAGACATGTTCGACGCGCTTGTTTGGAATTTGGGGGAAGTTACAAACTTTGACCCCATCTAAAATTTCAGAGATATTGCGGGTCGGGGTAGGACGGTAATCTCAGGTGTCCCAAATAGTGGGTGGGATAGCTTTCGGTCGAGCGCATGGGTGTTTAGGCGCCCACGTTGTATGAATGCTTCTCGGACGCCGTTGATTGGTGTCTTGGTGAAGTTACAAACCTAATCCGGTTTAGACCTTTGGATATCGGGCCGATAGGCTACACGGCTCTGAGTCAGGAAAGTAATTTCCTGCCACCTAACATTGGTCTCGCGCGGTTTCAGGCGACGAGAGGCTATTTGGCACTTCTTTTAATATTCCGGAGCAGAAGAAATAACATTTATAGTTCTCTTGAATTGAACTTTCAGGATTTGTCAAACTTCAAAAATCTTGACTCTTGAAAATCCTGAAACTACGATTATTTTGGAATGGAAGGGTACATTTGAATCTACATTGTACACTATTATATATTATAAAAAATTTGCAGCTTAGCTCAATTCATGCATGGTTCTAGATGTAATATCCTTGGTTGCAAAAAAGTAGTTAGACATGTGTATGAATATATAGAATGTTAAAATGCACAACAAAGATTGATGCCCCCTTTTTGATCTGATTTACAAATGCCATTATCTCGAATTCAAATAGTTGAATGCACTTCCTTTGAAGTTGAATCTTTGAAACCACTTTTATGTTGAATTCGACATGTATTCTATGTCGTAGCTAGCAATTTGGAATGTATCCATGTATGTGAAAAATGTATAAAGTGCTTGACACTGACAAGATAGAGTGCAATCATGTTTATATATGAATGCAAAAGCCATGCATTGTCTTTATTTCAAGCCACTCTCAATCTATGGACCAATAATGTGAATAAACCCATACACATGCTCAAATTCAATAGAGTAGGTGTTTGATACACCAATGTTCGTTCATACGCAGATTGCAAAATTCATGATCCCATCCAATTTTTAATGCAATTTATATTTTAATTTAATGCGTAGAACCTCCTTTTATGCATAGACGCACTCTACGTTGGCCCCTCCTCACACACGCGCTATCTCTCTATATGACGCATTAGTGCACACACTTTATATGCACCGACATTTCTCTCTCACACATGCTCACGGTCTCTCCCAGGGTGTCTCACGCACACTCTCCTATATGTCTCCCCCCCTCTCTCTTACTGCTATCTACGACTCTTTTCACTAATCTCAGTCGGAAACACTATTTCTCTCACATGCATACACACACACGTTCTCTGTTGTCCCTCTATATGTAGATATGTCTGCCTATGTGTCTCCCACATGCACACTATCTTTAGGCCTCTCTCACACACATTTCCCTACACCCTCTCTCTTACTAGTTGACGGATATGATTCCATCAGATCATTCAGTAGGATATCCCTGACGGTTAGGCTGGATGGTAATAAGAGGCAAAGTTTTACCCAAGTCCAGGCCATTGCAGTTGAGGAAAAGCCTACTCCTGGTACTGTATATTGGTGATTGGGGTGTGTACAAGTACATGTGAATACCAGCCATTGTGTGTGTTTATATAGTATCGAAGAACTAGCCCCCAGGCTTATATAACTTAGTCGGGGCCTAGGGTTACAAATCATACTCGGCTTATCATCAATGGGGATAGTGTCCTCCATGACTTGGTAACTTCGTCTTGTACGTCGAGTCCTCCATGGGTCTTCGTATAATGTGTCTCGATTTGACCTATGTGGCACAAGATGGAACTGACATACGAGTCCTAACCTCGACCCACCACACCTAGAAATGATGTGCCCACCACACCCCACACACCATCGACCACTAAGAAAATAAGCATATACAAAAGTACAAAGTTATACATGAAAGTTAATTGCATGGTGCATCCAATAATATTTGTTCCATATTGTGAATGTTTATATTTTCTCCTTTACAATTAATCACGGTAAAGAGAAACGAAGGGCATATCTCTCTCTCCGCCGCAGAACCCCTCTCTTTACACCACTTTCCCGTATGCACACAAACAATCTCTTGACCCTAAAAAAGTATGCCCCTAACGCATTCACGCACGACGATCACTTATTTCAAGCAAAGCACTATACAGTCACTGGACTTCACAATACTCTCATTACTGTCACCATATACATTCTTTTGGTGATCATACGGTCTCTAGCTCAACGTATGTCTCCATGTTTTGTTGATGACACTGGAGGTCAATGTATTTGAAGAATGCTCCATATTCTGTTGATGACACATACAACCATTGTATCTAAAGCGAAAGCATGATATGGTGACTCGACTTCAGAATAACCTCATTAGGATCACCATATACATTTTGTGGTGCGAACCAAACTTTGGTTGGATGGTAGGAGTAAAGTGGTATCCTCAGCCCACCAAGGATCAAGTCCTAGTGCTCGCATTTATTCTGGATTAATTTCAGTATTTCCGGCGATGTGCGTTCAACTAGAGGAGACGTTCCCCTCAACTATGAGGTGCCTATGGTGACTTCATAAAATCTCAAGATGATATGCCGGCTCACTCTCTCCAACGTGCTCATAGGGGTAGGGTGTGCATGTGTGCATTCACAGGGGAGAATGTATGCACGTATATATGATCACTTGCGACTGTACTATGTTAAAAAATACATTTGGTGATTATACGATCACTGGCTCACCGTACAACTCCATCATTTGTTGATCACACGATCAATTGACCATTTAAACGGTCCACGCGGTGCAACTAGTGTTGCACCATCAGCGCACGTTACCGTTGGGACCACTTGTCAGCGCGTATATGAAAGAAAGAACGACAACTTACGTCTGTACTTTGTTAAAAAATACATTTTGTGGTGATTATACGGTCACTCGCTCACCGTAAAGGATCATAATTTGTTGACGACACGATCAATTAACCATTAAAATGGTGCTCGCTCATCAGCGCACATTGCCATAGGGCCCACCTCTTAGCACGTATATGAAAGATAGAAATGGTAATAAATTAATGGTCGGTGGGGATTCGAAGTAGTGACCTCATGTTGGAATCCCGCGTGCCCTAACCACAGCGGACAGGGTCGCCTTGTTATGATATGCTGAGCCGGCTCTTTTAGTTGCACGCACGCGCACATGAGCTACTCTTGTGAATACAAACAGATCACACAAGAGCACAAACACACCCGAAACGCCCGCATGCATGCATGCAATACTCACACATACACATGCATGCCCGCAACACTCGTACGAGGACATGCACGCATGCAGGCATGCAACACTGACACATACACATGCACGCACGAACACATGCACGCATGCATGAAACACTAAAACATACACATGCTCGCAACACTCGCACGCCTGCATGCACGCAACACATGACGCAAGACACGCGCTGAACCTATACGTTCATGCACCCTCCGTTATGGACATGGATTGTTACGAGTATTAATCAATCTTATATGTGATAACAAGAGCATTGATGTTTGCAACGTATTTATGAATCACAACGTATGGAACGAGCTATCAACGTATATATGAAAAATTAAAAAAATTCTTACATTTTATAGTAGGCCTATTAACGTACATGAATTAGATGATGTCACACTCAATGAACAATCATTCTACTCCTATAAAAGACTCAGTTGGTGATGATGGTGTACCTGCCATCCATCATTTTTGACTGTTAGATCTGCATCTAATCACTATGATGTAAGTTGTGGCCTTTTTGCAACAATATCCCACTTCTCTGCTCCAATTTGCAGAAAACCCCTTATCTTGAATACAACCACATTCCTCCCTTACCTCATCAAAACGGCCCAAGGAATATATTTTGAGTGAAACATATGATATTTTTTGTTATATGTACATCAAAACTAGACTGTTTTCTTTCAAATTTATGAATATGAATTATTCTACTTTGGATCCATTGCAACACATGGGCATATTGCTAGTCGGTTTATGAAATGCCCACTTCTCACCGCCCTGACCAACCAAAAACCCCTACCCCCTCCGCAAGTGATTTCCGCCCCACGCCAGTTGCCTGTATTCACGCGGAACCGGCTCCTCTGTCGTGCGCTGCCTACGTTGACATGTAGGCAAGGTACCGAATGGGCCCACACGTCAGTGGAAGAACGACATGGTGTCATACGACTGAGTCGAGGGCGCTGCTTGTTGCATACTTGGCTGAACACGCCTCCTTGCCGCATTCAAACACCTCCATGAAACATGTGTGGAAGTTGAGAAATCCACTCCGGCCACACGTCCAGTCGGATTCAGGGATTCGCTGACCAAAGAAGATTTGAACTCTGGATCGTATGTGAAGAACTCAACCTATCGAGCCTACCAGCTCGTCGCCCCATAGCCTAGCCTAGCTCGCGTGAGCAAGGGAGAAGATGAACACGACAGTTTACTGAGGTTCGGGCCACCTTGCGATGTTAGATCCCACTCCTGCTTTGTGGTGTATTAGCCTCACGAGGGGTGGAGGATGAACTAGTACAAGGGATGAACAACCTCGCGAGGTCCAGGTGGTGACATCGATTCTGCCGCGCTGGTGGTCTTGATCTCGTTGCACTGGAATGGAAACCTTTGCTAGATTCCTTGGGAACAAATGTTTATCCTTGCCTCCTTAGCACCAAAGAGGAAACTACCTTCTCTGCGCCCGACAGTGCCCGTCTACCATGGTCGTCATGGCTTGCATCATGGCAGCCTCCTGAGGCTGGGTACCTGCATAGAAATCTCCACTCCACGGGAGTCCGCCTGGGAAGGCCGCTCCTCCGGGAGGTCTTGGTGTCGTCCGCCTAGCGAGGCTTGGCCCCTCGCGAGGGTCTTGCCTTGGCGGTCCTGTAGGAGGGCCATACTAGGCTATCGAAGGAGCCACACCGTGGGCCGCAGGCAGGCAAGTTTGGGTACCCTAGTTCCCAGAACACCGAGAGTAGCCCCCGGGCCCAAGGCGCACTCGGGCTTGGCGTCGAGGCGAAGCCAAAGGGAAAAGGTGAAGCGCCACAAGCCCCAATCGCCTGCGGGCCAGGCTGACGTATGGTGCCCAACGGGACGTCAGCGTCTCCGCTTCCACATGCTGCCTCAACAACCGCCCGACTTGACAACTGCTCGGTGCATGCACCTGAGCCGTCATTGTCATGCTGTGTGCTTACCTTCTGCTTCTTCTCTTCCTTGCAAACGCGTCCTGTTTGCTAGATTCCATGATAGCTCCAATCCACCTTGCCGCCATGGATCCTAGGAAGAAGATGGGCAAGACCCTTGCGGCGGCGGAGTCCTCGCCAGGGCCAGAGCCAGAGCTGGGCCGGGGCGACGGTGGTCTACGAAGAGGGGCTGGATAAGGTCTAGCATGCCATCGCCGCCGATTCCAACAAGTGGAAGGCAACGAAGTGCTGGCCTGCCTCCTGGGCTTTAGTCGATATGGAGGCCACCAACATCCCTCTTCATCTTCATGCCCTCTTCGTCGGCCTGTTGTAACCATCTTCTGATTTGTTCAACACCGTGCTCTCGCACTACCAAATCCACGCGCTACATCTGGATCCCAGATCTACCGTCCTCCTCTCCGCCTTCGCATTTTTGTGCGAGGCCTTTGTGGGCATTGCGCCATCTATGGCCCTGCTCCGCCACATCTTCTTGCTCCAGCTCATCGATGGCGATCAATGCTCGGGGTGCGTGTCACTTCAAGCGGTGGCGGTGATCGCTGACTCCGACATCCACTCCACGCTCCGCCCGGACGCCAGGGGGTTATGGAGGAAGTGGGTGTATGTAGATGCCACCGTGTACAGCCCCTGCTCCTGTTCCTGTCTGCTCCTGTGAAGCTGAGCTCTGGGTGGGGGCCCGCAAGGCTGGTCGACCCATGACTCGCCCGAGTCGTGGGAAGGTTGGCTAACCTGAGGAAAGTGGGGGTGACGATGGTGATGATGGTGAGGGAGTTCATCTGGTGGCATATCGCCCCACTCCAGCGCCATTCCCGCCCAATGTGGGCTTTCACCGGCCCCGCGGACAACATTAGGCTTCAGTAGCCTCCCCTTCCTTCCAGCACACTACGCATAGTGCTCCATCTTCTGACTGGCGAAGAACCCACTGGGCTCCCTCCGGACGGGTTCCCCATTTACGATCACTTGGAGGGGGATGCCTTTCCAAGAAGATGTCGCGCTTCGACGAGTGGGGGCAGCTCCCTGAGGGCCACGAAGGGCCTCGTGACAACCACCTCTTGGTGGCTCCCGTACACGAAGGCCCCGAGGTGCACACTGCCGAGGTGGTCGCTGGGGAGCAGGCACCACCATGCGTTGCTGAGGTGGCCGCTAGGGAGCGGGCACCACCATGCACTCCTGAGGTGGTCGCTCCTAGCCCCACGTGCGGCAGAGGAGGAGTCCCGCCCATGGATGCAGTTGTTTTCCTTATCGTAAAGGGCTACATGCCAGTGCCCAGCGCGTCTCCTCTGGATCCTGGGGCATCCTGCAAGTGGAAACAACCCGGGAGCTGCTGCAATCTTGTCCCAAGGACCCTGAAAAGGAGGAAGTGGGTCATTGTGGATGAGTAAGTACCTTGCCCTCCTCTTGACTCTTGCATATCGCATCCACGCCTGACTTTCGCCCTTCGGGATCCCTGTCGTCAATGTAGCGAGCGCGTCCCGAGCACCACCTCCGGAGGGCACCGGTCTAGTCATGACCTTAAGCCTCATGAGCTGGGCGGTTGCGCGCGAGGTGGCGTGTGTACCTGAGCCAAGGCCGCCAATTGGGGGTTGTAGGCCTACGTTCCCACCGTCCTTCTTCCGGGGCGATCTCTGGGCGCGGGGGCCGTGCCGAGGGCTCCCCCACTGACCCTTGCCGTAGCTGAGCACCCTACGGGACGACGCCATTCTCGAGCAGCGGGACGAGTCCGCGTCGAGCCCCATATCGGGCCACAGGAGCGGGCGAAGGAGCTCCAGCCCCCGGGCTTCTACCGGAGGCGGGTGAGTTCTCACGCGCCTCTATGACTGACTGGGACACAGAGGAAAGCCCAGGCTGGGCGTTGGAGCTCACAAGCGGGCGCAGTGCCATCCAGCACGGCCTTCTTCTGGAGACATCGAGCACGCTGGGCGCCTCGGGTGGAGCTTGGTGACATTGACGCCCGCCTCGAGGCGGAGCACCTGCGTGTGGCACGCGAATGGAACTAGCTAAAAGTGGCCATCAACTTCGGTTGCCTACGGTGCGAGCATGCCCGAGCGAACGTGGAGGGCCCCCTTGCCGCGGTGAGGGAGGCTCGCGATCGCGCCTTGGAGGAAGCCCAAGCCGTAGATCGCCGGTGCAAGGCGGCGGAGGTGCGCGAGAGAGAGATCCAAGCTTCAAACGGCATCCTCAAGAAACAAGCCCGTGCGCGCATGACTGCGCTCACCGCCCCGGTGGTTGGACTACCCACGAGCGAGGCATGGCCCCACACGCTTGAGGACACGCTGACACTGGAGGCGGTGAAGCAAAGCCTCGAGCGTGAGAGACTAGAAGTGATGGAGCGTCAAGTGGCCACTACTGAGGATGCCCTCGCCTCTCGGGAGGGGAAGATCAACCGAGAGGTCGACGAGAAGGTGGCGGGGATCCGCAGGACCCTTATCGAGGAATACCGCTAGAAGCTGAAGCTCCAGGAGGTTTGCTTCTACATGCAATGCAACGAGCTGCAGGGCAACACCGACGCCCTCAAGGAGAAGTTAGCTACGGTGGAGCACCGCGAAAGAGCCGCTGGGGAAGCTTGGGCCGCCGCCGTGGCCGAGTTGTCCTTCCTTTTCAAGCAGGTGGAGAGCGTCTCCTCCCTTTTAGAGAAAGCATCAAACAAGGTGGGCCGAGCCCGAGTGCTGCAGCATGAGCGCTCCTTGATGTTCTAGGCCCTCGGGTGTAGGGCCAACCAGGCCCTGAGCAACATCTGCGATGAGAACTTCTCTTGCCTGCTCAATGCTGACAACGCCGGCTACCTCATGTTATTCACCTAGGTTGTGGCTCGCCTCATTGGTGGGGCCATGAGGGTGCGCCAACTCGTCGAAGAGAAGAGCAGCAACCTTCTTGCACGCGCGTTCTCGCACGTCTTCAGCCGCCTTCTTCGCTCCGATCCTGACTTCGACTTTGAAGCCTCGATAGCCCCCGTACCTGGAGCGATCAAAGGCGCCCTGGCGGGTTGGGTGGAAGATCATGTAGACAACCTGATCACGGAGCTCCCCCCTGCCGAGGACGTGGGCACACCTATGATCGAGGAGCACAGAGCCGATGGTGATGGCGGCATCGACTATGACAGGACGTCCACCTAGGCTTGTCTTCCCTGTTTTCCTGTCAAGACTTTGAATGTGACCCCGCGGGGATGCGGATGCATTTTTTGGAAGGACTCCATCTGTGATATATTGTATAGTGTTGCACTCCCTGATGTCGCCCTTCCTTTACTTTTCATGCACCTTCAGTCACTAAGCAGGGGCGGCCGTCATTGTCATGTCGGGTCACGGTGCCCGAACAAGGTCCGGAAGCGGGTGCCTATCGGAGGCTAGGCCATATGTACCCGCTAGCTCACTTCGAGAGCGCCGAGAGATTGCATACACCGAGTTCGGAGAGGTGTATGCAGCAAGGCAAGGCCACGGCCGTGGCTCGAGCCCTTAGGGCAAGATCACTGTCTTGACTGAGGATCGAAAGTATGTCTAGAGGGGGGGTGATTAGACTACTTGACCAAATAAGAACTTAACCTTTTCCCAATTTTAGTTTTTGGCAGATTTTAACAACTTAGCTCAAGTCAAGCAACCTTAACACAATTCAAGCAAGCATGCAAAGAGTATATGAGCAGTGGAAAGTAAAGCATCCAACTTGCAAGAATGTAAAGGGAAGGGTTTGGAGAGTGCAAACGCAATAGGAGACACGGATGTTTTTGTCGTGGTCCCGATAGGTGGTGCTATCGTACATCCACGTTGATGGAGACTTCAACCCACGAAGGGTAACGGCTGCGTGAGTCCACGGAGGGCTCCACCCACGAAGGGTCCACGAAGAAGCAACCTTGTCTATCCCACCATGGCCATCGCCCACGAAGGACTTGCCCCACTAGGGTAGATCTTCACGAAGTAGGCGATCTCCTTGCCCTTACAAACTCCTTGGTTCACTCCACAATCTTGCTGGAGGCTCCCAAGTGACACCTAACCAATCTAGGAGACACCACTCTCCAAAAGGTAATAGATGGTGTGTTGATGATGAACTCCTTGCTCTTGTGCTTCAAATGATAGTCTCCCCAACACTCAACTCACTCTCATAGACACTCCAAGCAAAACTCCTATCATGTGATGAATAATAATGTGGCTCCAAGTGAGCTTACCAAAATTGTTGGAAACGAAGAGGGGATGCCTTCTGGGTCATCTCCAAGCTTAGTTGCTTTGATCTTCCTTGAATATTACCTTGGGGGTGCCTTGGGAATCCCCAAGCTTAGGGTCTTTCAACTCCTTATTCTCCTATCGATATCTCACCCAAAACTTGAAAACTTCAATCACACAAAACTTAACGTAACTTCATGAGATAGGTTAGTATGATAAAGAGCAAACCATTCACTTTGTTACTGTCAAACACAAGATTCGTAATTGTTCTCACAAAATGCCTACTATAACTAATCATTTCCACAATTTATATTGAGCAATATAGGCCATAGAAACTATAAATAGAAAACAAGCAAACTGTGTGTTTGAAACAGAATCTGTCAAAACAAAAATAGTCAGTAATGATCAGGACAACTACCATACTTCTGCTACTCCAAATATTCTTAAAAGTTTGAAAACGTGGGAAATTTGTATATTAATCATCTATGAAAAACTCAAGAATTTATCACATTTCAGCAGAGGAGATCAATTCTATTACTGGGAGCAAAAGTTTCTGTTTTTGCACAGATTTAAATCAACACTCATCGTTACTGGCTTTACTTGGCACTTTATTGAAACAAAACCTATAAAATATGATTACTACAGTAGCCTAATCATGTAAACACATAAAATCAGAAGGTAAAGATATTGGGTTTTCTCCCAACAAACGCTTTTTTTTAATGCCTTTCTAGCTAGGCATGATGATTTCAATGATGCTTGCATAAAATATAAGAATTGAGACATAACAAGAGCATCATGAAACACATGGCAGGCATGTTCAAGCCAAACCCACTTTGTCGGTGCAACAAACCTTGGTGTATGTTGCCCAGACTGTACACAGGCTGAAGGGCAAGGTTACAATGACATCACAAGGCTGAGCAGAAGAGATAGCTCTTTGAGAAATGAAAGGGCGGATCAACAAGACCAACACAAGCAGAAGGAACAAGATATCACTAAGGGGAAAACCTGCCTTACCAGGCAGGCGAGCCTGGTCAGGTCGAGGTCACCCCATGGGCAAGTCCCAAGACCTCCCAGTCATGGGTTGTAGGGGTGCCAATGGCCTGCTTCCCCGCCAAGGCTCCACCACTCCACCTCACAGCGATGCAAGTCACATATCAGTGCGGTCTTGAGCCCCCAAGTGATTAACTGGCTATCAATTGGCACATGGCAGCCATTTCTAAAGAAGAACATCCCTAATGACACTCGTCAAGGGCGTGTCACGCAGGCAGACGAGAAGGTGGTTGAATGGTGCAGCAAGGCTTGCTGGGTTACATCCATGACGTGACACTAAGCGGTGTATTTAATGCACATTGTCCTGTCCGCAGAGTTAGGTATGATAGCACTGTGGCTAGCTAATCAATGGATAATGATTGTTTTGCCATTGTGGCAACCCCTTGACCTATAAAAGGAGAACCGAGGCAACCTTAGAAAGGATTCGGACCCTTGTACACTAATACGCACGTAGTTGCTCTCCCTGAGGCGACCTTGCTGGGCTTGATTGTTGAGCGTTCGTCATGGTCCTCCATCTAGTCCACCAAAGAAGGAGTAGGGTTTTACGCCTCACGGTGGCCCAAACCTGGGTAAAAACCACTTGCATCACCATTGTCGTGTTGTCCTGCGGCCTCCGCTCTTTTTGCAACATGCCCTTCTTGCGTGCCGAACCATAAGGGGCCATCGGCCCCATCGGTGATCATGTTGAACCACGACATCTTTGGCGTGACGGGTAGGGGAGCGCTTGTGCGTACCCGAGGACATAAACAGCACGTCAATCTTCATAACCATCTTCTTCATCAATGGCTTCATCATCCGTGGTAGCCAAGAAAAAGTCTGGAGCAGCAGCTCACCCTTCCACCTCCAAGGGCCCCTTTCGTGCAGCCACTGATCCCGTGGGAGCTACGGTGGACTTCGGGGACGCGGACGCCACAGGGAACATGACCGGCGCCGGCGGCACCGTCACCGTTCCCCCTGCGGCCGAGGTGGGAGCAGGAGGCGCCGTTGGAGGACATCAGCAGCAGCCTCCTGGCGGCCATGCTCCACAAGATGCGGGAGGGGAGAATATCCAATCTCTACCTCTCCACCTCACTAGAGGAAGCAGCAGCAGTGATGGTGCCTTCTCTGGTGCGAATCAGAACCCCCTAGTTGCCCCTGCTGCGGGCGTAGCTACGGCGCACACGCTTTCCCCAAGGCAAGGGAATCAAGACGAAGCACCAAATGGGCTCATCAACCCCCAAGCGTGTCCTTCTCGTCGTCACGCCATCCTTGGAACTGGCTCGCGATGACAAGAACGTGATGCTGCCACTACTGGTACCGTCATAAGTCAAGCGACGTCACGATCTTCATCGTCGTCCATGCCAAGCACTGCTTCGGAAGCCATGGCGCGAGTCTAACTCCTGTTGAGATTCCCACCAGCGGCCGACCAAATGGATGAATGGAGAGCCACCATTCAAAGTTTGACTGGTTTCGTTGAGGCAGGACGATCACAACGGGCAGGCTCGTCGCGGCATTCCTAGGAAGCGACAACGGCCCGAGCTACTGGCTGCACCGAAGGGGCAAATCGGTGCAGTCCCCCCAAGGCAGCCAGCACAGGGGCTGCAGCCAGAGCTGCGCAACCAAGAACCCGACGAGGTATCGATGGCTTCAACTGATCCTCGAGCCCGTCGGAACACAGACATGGGGAAGACGTGCGCATCACCATAGAATGGTGGCGCGAAACCCGCCACCAGTCTGACAGGCGCAATGGCCCCGACGTCGACGAGCCTGCGCCTAGGGGACACGGTTACCTGCCTTCACTCGCGAGCTGCGGCAAGTCCATTGGCCATCTGCCCGTACGTTCAAGCCGGAGATACCAGAAAACTATGATGGAAGATAAAATCCAGCAGAGTTCTTGAGCATCTACACCATCGCCGTTCAAGATGCCAGAGGAAGAGATGAAAAGGTATTCACCAACTATTTCCCTTTGGCGCTCAAACCGAATGTGAGGTCGTGGCTGATGCACTTGCCGAAGAACTCCACCTCGACTTGGGCTGACCTGTGCCACGAGTTTGTTGGTGCCTTCACGGGCGGCCATCAAGAACCAATGGTACATCATGTCATTGTTCTTATTGCATCAATTTGTTTCTCCATGAACTTAATACACTAGATGCATGCTAGATAACGGTCGATGTGTGGAGTAATAGTAGTAGATGCAGGCAGGAGTCGGTTTACTAATCTTAGACGTGATGCCTATATAATGATCATTGCCTAGATATCGTCATGATTATTTGAAGTTCTATCAATTTCCCAACAGTAATTTGTTTGCCCACCATATGCTAATTTTCTTGAGAGATTCCACTAGGGAAATCTATGGCCCCCAGGTCTCTTCTTAATCATATTTGCCTTCGAGATCTATCGTTATTCGCTTTTATTTTCAGATCTATTAATCCAAAAATACAAAAATACCTTGCTAGAATTTTTATTTATTTTCAGACCAAGCCCCACGGAAACAAACGGAAGGCACTAGCAGGATAGCTTGCTGAGGAAACCTGTTTACCTAAACCTATAGAGGCATTCAACCTCTACATGGACGTAATACATGCATAAGTACCAGGCAAGGCTTGTATTTTTTTCATTAATATGTAGATAAACAAATACAGATCTTACAGAGCACAAACATGGATAAACAAGATTACATATTTAAGGCTAAAGTTTGGCAAGTGCCTTCATATTTTAGACTGAAAAAGATAAGTGCCCTGTAATCCCTTTCTTGTCCCTTTCCTCCAAGGAACACATGGAGAGGGAGGTGTTGTCGAACAGAAACCCGCGTCGCTGCTACTAGGTGCCACTATGGCCTCTCCCCCTCTCCATGATGGCGAAACAATACCAGAAGGAAGGAGGAAGAGATAGGTGTGAGCCAAGACCTCACCCACATCCCCTTATATAGGCAAACGAGGCTGGGGGCTGGCTCCTCTCCTAGGGGGGGGGGGCAACCGCCCCCGCTCTGCCAAGCCAACTCATCCGTGCCACCAACGGCTCGTGGAATCAAGGCTTAGCCCATGCATTAGTCTGTGGCGCCCGACTTTCTACCATGGCACGCATTTTCGTGCCCTTCCGCGTCCGCCACCAACCCTGCACAATGCATGCAGAATACGTGGTGGAAACGCCAGAAGCAGAGAAGCTAGTGGAATGGGAGTTATCGCCCCGTGATTGTGGGATGTGGGTAGCCCAAGGATCGTGGTTAAAACTCTCCCATACCGTCTTGCATGACGCGCGGAAAAACCAGAAACTAACTCAAGCACAAGTTAATGAAGAAGCAAACAAAATCTCAAGGAATGAGCTACCACAAACTCTTCGCCTGTGTACTAGATAGGGCCTACCCCAACAACACTCGACAGCGTGTTCGGGCCATGCCTGGGGGCTTCTCTCGGTGCAACAAACCCCGGTGTATGTTGCCCAGACTGTACACAGGCTCAAGGGCAAGCTTATGGCGACAAGACAAGGCTAAGCAGAAGAGATAGCTCTTTGAGAAATCAAAGGGCGGATCAAGAAGACGAAGACAAGCCGAAGGAAGAAGATATCACTAAGGGAAAAACCTCCCTTACCAGGCAGGCGAGCCTTGTTAGGTCGAGGTCACCCCAAGGGCGAGTCCCAAGACCTCCACGATAAGGGTTGCTAGACCGCCGACGGCCTCCTTCCCCACCGAGGCTCCACGCTCCACCTCACCATGATGCAAGTCACTTATTGGTGCGTTGTTGAGCCCCCAAAGTGATTAACTGGCTGTCATTCGGCATGTGATAGCCATTTCTAAGGAAGAACTCCTCTAAATGACACCCGTCTAGGGGCGTGTCACGCAGGCAGACGAGAAGGTGGCTGAATGGCATGGCAAGGCTTGCCGGGCTACATCCACGATGTGACACTAAGTGGCGCATTTAATTCACATTGTATTGTCTGCAGATTTAGGTATGATAGCACTGTGGCTATCAAATCACTGGATAATGACTATTTTGCCATTGTGGTAACCCCTTGACCTATAAAACGAGGACCGAGGCAACCTTAGAAAAGATTCAGACCCTTGTACACTCATACGCGCGTAGTTGCTCTCCCCGAGGCGACCTTGCGGGGCTTGAGCGCTGCGCGTTCGTCACGGTCCCCCATCCAATCCACCAAAGCAGGAGTAGGGTTTTACTCCTCACGGTGGCCCAAACCTCGGTAAAAACCACACGCGTCACCATTGCCGTGCTGCCCTACGGCCTCCCCTCTTTGTGCAACATGCCCTTCCCCCTTACCGAACCACATGGGGCCGATGGCCCCATAGGTGATCGTGTTGAACCACGAAACACTTCCTATGCATAGGGATTTTGTGAGCAACAAATTATGGGAACAATAATCAACTAGCACAGGAAGACAAAACAAACATAACTTCAATATTTTCAACTCATAGAGAGGAAACTTGATATTATTGAGATAAGTAAAAGCATATGTTCCTCCCTCATAGTAATTTTCAGTAGCATCATGAATGAATTTAACAATATAACTATCACATAAAGCATTCTTATCATGATCCACTAGCATAGAAATTTTATTACTCTGCACATGAATAACAGTGGGAGAAAACTCAACAAAATAACTATCATGGGATTGAAAATTAAAATCATGATGACAAGTTTCCTGGTTATCATTATTCTTTATAGCATACATGTCATCACCATAATCATCATAGATAGCAATTTTGTTGTCATACTCAATTGAAACCTCTTCATAAATAGTGGATTTATCACTAAATAAAGTCATGACCTCTCCAAATCCACGTTCATAATTATCAAAATAAGATTCAACACCCTCAAAAATAGTGGGATCATTAGTACCTAGAGTTGAGACTCTTCCAAACCCACTTTCAACAATATAATCGTCATAAACAGTAGGCATGTTCTCATCATAATAAATTTTCTCATCAAAATATAGGGGACTAAAAATATCATCTTGATCAAACATAGCATCCCCAAGCTTATCGTTTTTCATATCATTAACATCATGGATATTCAAATAATTCATACTAACAACATTGCAATCATGCTCATCATTCAAAAGTTTTTTGTCAAACATTTTATAGAATTCCTCTTCTATCAATTGAGCACAATTTTCCTTTCCATCATTTTCACGAAAGACGTTATAAAGATCAATAATATGAGGCCACCTAAATTCCATTTTTAGCTTTCTTTTACAAACCAAACTAGTGATAAAACAAGAAACTAAAAGATTCAATTGCAAGATCTAAAGATATAGGGATAATTGATTTTATGCCCCTAGTTGGGTCACACTCGGCAGGTTTACCCCTAGTTTCCGAAAACACTTTTCCTGCCCAAACAACTTTGCTCCTCTTATGCTTTTGCCCTTTGACCGTTTGACCATCACTTTGAAAACCTCATCAAAAATTCATACTAACTCAGAAAAAATCAAATAAGATATCAAAATGTTCAAAAAAGCATCACCTATATGTGCATGTCAATTGCATTCACGAAAAAAGTGTTGGCCAGTCCCCGTCTCAATTTTAGCTCATATGATATTAATATGAACAGTAATGGAACCGGGGGCTACTGTCAGGACCATGGAACCGGGGGTACCCAGGCCCATCTGCCTTCGACGCAGGACGTGACGCATGAGAAGAGCCCAACATGAGGCCCACCAGCATGCGCCATGGGCCCTCACGGGGCCTTCGCCTCCGGAGGCCATCTACACTACAAAAAAACACTTACGTGATGATATGTGTTTTTCATAGTAGGTCACGTTTTCTGTCATGCATGTACATCCATGATTATTTTATGACAGAATCAAGATAGTCATACCTGTGATGTCACAGAAGTGTTCCATGAGAATACCAAAATTATCATCAAAGAAGTCTCCACTACCATGATGATAAATGGTGCATCATGGAAGTGTTTTCGTTAAGGGTAACCGAGACGTGGCATGCACCGTAATGGGTAGCCGTTAAGATATCGGGTTCCGGTTTGTATCATAACTCCTTAACAGCCCGGACCAATGGGGATTTTCCACTTGTAAAATCCTCATTCGCCGGAGGATCCATTTGTCAGCTCAGTGTTGGGACAGAAGTCATCCCTACAATGGACGGAACGCGCCTATGAAACATCGACACATGTCATGGGCCAATAGTGGCCCGTTTAGGTTACAAAGGCCGACCCGTTTGACTTTTGCAAAAGTTAATGAGACGGCCCATCAAAAGCTTATTAATGGCTTGTGCAGGTATAGCCCATTTACGACCCATTATGGCCTTTTCGAATTTGGCCCATTAGTGTCTTCTGAGCAGTCCAATATAATTCAAGCCCCTTCGCACTTTTGGTCCATAAAATGGCCCATGGCGTCTTTCGGCCCATATGAGGCTTTTTGTCCCTTTAGGCCCTTTAACTAATGGTGGTGACTCTAGCCCATAATAAACAGTAACTTGCTTTATACCCATTAATGACCCATGATTCAGTTGGGCCGTTTCCAACCAGTGTTATCCTTCGGCCTTATAAGGCCCATATATTGTAGGCTCATTTCAGGCCTTCGACATCTTGCGGTCCGTAACTGGTCTGGTCTGCTAATGGGCCAGGTGAGGCCCATGGTTATAGTAAGCCCGTCTGTGTCCCATTAACCCTTTGGGCCATATTTATCCTATCATGTATTACGGGCCCATCAATGACTCGTTAAGCCTGCGCTGCCTTATGGCATGTTAACGACCGGTTATGTCGTAAACAAACTATTCAGATTCTGACCCGTTTACGGCCAAAAACGCGTTCAAATAGTGGTCCACGATTAGTATGGCCCGTGGATTATGGGTCCCGTAAGCGTCCCATGGATCCTATGGCCCGTAAGGGGCCCATGGATCCTAAGGCCCATAGGAGGATGAAAGCACAAGTGCTCCCTAGGTGGTTTTGGTAATTAATGTCAACATATCTCCTGTTGGACTAACACCTTTATCTACTATGTTTCAGATAAGTTCAACAATGGAGTGGCATGGACTAAAGGATGTGGGAACTCCTTCAAGATGCTAAGGACAAAGGATTGGCTCAAGCTTCAAGCTCAAGAATCTTCATTTTATATTTTAGTGGTCCAAGATCACATTGAGTCTATAGGAAAAGCCAATATTATCAAGGAGGAATGAGGTGTTGCTTAATGAGACTCTTGCTTCATGTGCTTTGTGATATGCTCCAAAACCCTCAGCTACTTTCCCACTTTCACAAATGACCTAAACCTAAAGCCAAAATCGGTCACACCGATTCTTCCTATCCGGCGCCACCGATTCCAAAGGTCATAGCCACTGCCACAGACCCTAAGGAAATCGGTCTCACCGAGAGGGATCTCGGTCTCACCGAGATGGGATTGTAATCTCTCTGTGTATGTCCATTACCAAAATCGGTCTCACCGAGTTTGGGCAATCGGTACTACCGAGATTACAATGCAAACTCTCTAGATAACTCATTACCAAAATCGGTCTCACCGAGTTTGTGTAATCGGTCAAACTGAGTTTGCCTGACCAACTCTCTCGAAAGCTTATTACCAAAATCGGTCTCACCAAGTTTGAGTAATCGGTCTTACCGAGATTACGTTATGCCCTAACCCTAACCAAATCGGTCTCACCGAGTTGCATTTCGGTCACACTGAAAATCCTAACGGTCACATTATTTGCTAAATCGGTCTGACCGAGTTTTACGGTTCGGTCCCACCGAGTTTGGTAGATTGTGTGTAACGGTTAGATTTTGTGTGGAGGCTATATATACCCCTCCACCTCCTCTTCATTCGTGGAGAGAGCCATCAGACTGAACCTACACTTCCAGCATACATTTTCTGAGAGAGAACTACCACCTCATGTGTTGAGGCCAAGATATTCCATTCCTACCATACGAATCTTGATCTCCAGCCTTCCCCAAGTTGCTTTTCACTCAAATCTTCTTTCCACCAGATCCAAAACCTATGAGAGAGAGTTGAGTGTTGGGGAGACTATCATTTGAAGCACAAGAGCAAGGAGTTCATCATCAACGCACCATTTGTTACTTCTTGGAGAGTGGTGTCTCCTAGATTGGCTAAGTGTCACTTGGGAGCCTCCGACAAGATTGTGGAGTTGAACCAAGGAGTTTGTAAGGGCAAGGAGATCGCCTACTTCGTGAAGATCTACCGCTAGTGAGGCAAGTCCTTTGTGGGCGACGGCCATGGTGGGATAGACAAGGTTGCTTCTTCGTGGACCCTTCATGGGTGGAGCCCTCCATGGACTCGCGCAACCGTTACCATTTGTGGGTTGAAGTCTCCATCAACGTGGATGTACGATAGCACCACCTATCGGAACCATGCCAAAAACATACGTGTCTCCAATTGCATTTGAATTCTCCAAACCCTTCCCTTTACTTTCTTGCAAGTTGCATGCTTTACTGTCCGCTGCTCATATACTCTTTGCATGCTTGCTTGATATGTATTGTGAATGTTAAACTTGTGCCTAAACTCCACTTAAACTTAAAGAAACTTATAAACTGCAACTTTGGTACTTAGTGTCTAATCACCCCCCTCTAGACACCTCTTCTCAAGGTCCTACAAGTGGTATCAGAGCATTGGTCTCCATTGCTTTGGTTTAATCACCATTGGAGGAAGATGGATGAGTCTACTATTGGGAGTCTTAGAGAAAGAGTGCCTATTCTTGATGGAGAGTATTTTCATGAGTGAAAAAATGAGATGCTTGTTATTTTCAATCAATATCATTTGAACAAGTACATTAATAGCCCTTGTGCTCCTTATATTGATCCTATGCATCCTACCCATGATGAGTCAATTGATATGATTAGGAATCATAGAACTGCCGAACTTATCATTAGAGGATTGCCTAGAAACTTGATTGGATGCTTGACTACTTTTAAGTGTGCCTACACCATATGGAAATTTCTTGAGGAACGATTTCCAGATTATTCCTTGAAAAATCTTGATGAAATTCTCCATAAGTCTATTGCCTTGAGTAAGATGAATACTAGTGCTCCTATTTTTGGTGATCGTCTATTTGAGCTTACAAACCTTATGCGTGCCAAAGGAAATGTTGGTATTATTAGTGATATTATTTCCGAAGCTATAAAAATTCATAAGCAAGATCATTGTCAAACTCATTCTAATGAATTAACCTCTCCAGGACTTGATCCACCACATGACGATGCTGAACATGGATACTATGATGAGGATGATGATAGTGACTTCGACTTGATGATGCAATGAGACATTTTGGTCTTATGGCAAATCTTCGGGGATATATGTTAGGAGGAAAGGAATGGGTTCTTGATAGTGGATGTACCGATCACATGACTGGAGATAAAGACATGTTTCGTCAGCTTGCTGATAATGATAGTCCTCGAAAGTATGTCACTTTCGGTGACAACTCAAAAGGTAAGGTGGTTGGCCTCGGTAAGGTGGCCATATCACATGATAGCTCCATACAAAATGTCATGCTTGTTGAATCTCTTGGATACAACTTACTTTCAGTATCTAGACTTGTTGATTTCAGTTTCAATGTCTTATTTACTGAAGTAGATTGCCAAGTGTTTCGTCGAGACAATCATAAAATGGTCTTTACCGGTGTGCGTAGAGGTGATCTATACATTGTTGATTTCACTAAAAAGGCTCAACCTAAAACTTGCCTCATTGCTAAATCCTCAAAAGGTTGGTTATGGCATAGACAACTAGGTCATGTTGGTATGCGAAACCTTGACAAGCTTATTAAATGAAATCATATCCTTGGTGTTAACGATGTCATATTTGATAAGGATAGACTTTGCAGCGCTTGTCGTCGCAGTAAACAGGTTGGAGGAAGGCATCCGTGAAGAACATCATGACCACAAGGAGGCCACTCGAGCTACTTCACATGGATCTCTTTGGTCCCAACTCTTACAAGAGTCTCGGTGGAAATTCTTTTGGTCTATTTATAGTTGATGATTTTTCAAGATTTACGTGGGTGTTCTTTCTCGATGATAAATCGCAGGTCCAGAAGATCTTCAAAAACTTCGCTAGGAAGGCCCAAAATCAATTTGAAGTGAAGATCATGAAGGTTCGCAGCGACAACGGAACGGAGTTCAAGAACGCAAATGTGGACACCTTTCTTGACGAAGAAGGGATTTCACACGAGTTCTCGGCTACATACCCACCTCAACAAAATGGAGTTGTTGAGAGGAAGAACCGGACGCTCATCGAAATGGAAAGAATGATGCTTGATGAGTACAAGACGCCGAAGCACTTTTGGGCAGAAGCGGTTGAGACAGCTTGTCATGAAACAAATCGCTTGTATATTCACAAGCTACTCGGCAAGACGGCATACGAGCTCCTCACCGGTAACAAACCCCAAGTTGGATACTTTCGGGTATTCGGCTCAAAATGCTACATTCTTGATAAACATCGTCGTTCTAAATTTGCTCCTAAGTCTCATGAAGGTTTCCTACTAGGTTATGGCTCAAACTCTCACACTTACCATGTCTACAACAATTTCACCCAAAAGGTTGAAGAGACGGTAGATGTGAAGTTTGATGAATCTAACGGCTCGCAAGTAGAGCAATTGCCAATTGATGTAGGTGACAAAGATCCTTCGGAAGCAATCCAAGACTTGTCTATTGGCAAGGTTCGTCCAACGGAGGTGAAGGAGAGTACCTCGTCCGTCCAAGTGGGAGCTTCTACTTCACGACAAGGTGAACCAAGAGTTGATACGGAAGCATCCACAAGTGGGACACACCAAGATGAAGAAAACAAGGAAGTGCATCAAGGCAAACGTCAACAACCTCCTTCTCCACCACGACGAGAGAATGATAACGCCAACAATGAAGAAGGCCAAGAAGAAGAAGAAGATGAATAATATGTTCAACAAAGACCCAAGCAAAAGCTTTCACGAGTTCGAGCAAGAATTGCTAAAGATCATCCCGTCGAGCAAATCTACAATGACATTCAAACCGGGAGAATCACTCGCTCTAAAACTCATTTAACTAACTTTTGTGAAAACTAGTCTTTCATCTCTAGCATTGAACCTATGAAGGTTGAAGAAGCATTGGAAGATCTGGATTGGATAAATGCCATGCATGAAGAGCTACATAACTTTGAGAGGAACCAAGTTTGGACATTGGTTGAGAAGCCCGACAACAACCACAACGTCATTGGTACCAAATGGGTGTTTCTCAACAAGCAAGATGAAGATGGACAAGTAGTTCGCAACAAAGCACGTCTCGTCGCCCAAGGCTACACACAAGTCGAAGGTATGGACTATCGTGAGACTTATGCTCCCGTTGCTAGACTTGAGTCTATTCGCATCTTACTTGCCTATGCTAATCATCATGATATCACCTTGTACCAAATGGACATTAAAAGTGCTTTTCTAAATGGTGAAATAGAGGAGGAAGTTTATGTTAAGAAACCTCTCGGCTTTGTCAATCCTAAGAAACCCAATCATGTTTACAAACTTCACAAAGCTGTTTATGGTCTTAAACAAGCTCCTAGAGCATGGTATAAATGCTTGACCAAGTTCCTTATTGAAAAAGGCTTTGAAATTGGGAAAATTGATTCTACTCTTTTTACCAAAAGGGTTAATGGAGAACTATTTGTGTGCCAAATCTATGTTGATGATATTATATTTGGTTCAACTAACCCTCATTTTAGTGAAAAGTTTGGGAAGCTAATGTCGGAGAAGTTTGAAATGTCTATGATGAGTGAACTCAAATTCTTTCTTGGGTTGCAAATCAAGCAAACTAAGGACGGTACCTTTGTTTCTCAAACGAAGTACACCAAGGACTTATTCAAGAAGTTCAATATGCAAGAATGCAAAGGTATGTCTACACCCATGCCTACTAGTGGACATAATGACTTGACCAAAGATAGTGAACCGGTTGATCAAAAGGTTTATCGCTCTATGATTGGTTCATTGTTATATCTATGTGCTTCATGTCCCGATATAATGCTAAGTGTGTGCATGTGTGCACGATATCAAGCTGCTCCTAAGGAATGTCATCTTAAGGTTGTGAAAAGGATAGTGAGATACTTAATCCATACACCAAACTTTGGCATTTGGTATCCTAAGAGGGCCTCTTTCGATCTTGTTGTCTATTCCGACTCGGACTATGCCGGAGACAAGGTTGATAGAAAGTCCACTTTGGGTACTTGTCAATTTCTTGGTAGATCTCTTGTGTCTTGGTCCTCCAAGAAACAAAACTCGGTATCCTTATCCACCGCCAAAGCAGAATATATTGCCGCTGGTTCATGTTGTGCTCTATTACTTTGGATGACCCAAACTCTTAAAGATTATGGGATATATGTGAGACATGTTCCATTGCTTTGTGACAATGAAAGTGCTATCAAAATTGGTCATAATCTTGTGCAACATTCTCGAACTAAGCATATTGAAGTTCGTCATCATTTCATTCGAGATCATGTTGCTAAGGGTGACATTGATCTTAAGCATGTTCGCACCGACAAGCAACTACCGGATATATTCACTAAACCTCTTGATGAGAAAGTGTTTTGCAGGTTAAGAGGTGAATTGAACATCATCGATGCTTCAAACTTGGAGTAGAAACTCCATTGGATACATGCAAGACATGAGCTTATGACTAATCCTTGATATTTCTCTTATGATGAAAATCTTATGTCTTGGATATATTTGTATCTTGCATGTTATCTAACCCATGTAGGTACTTGGTGGAATCAAATTCCATGAGATGTTAATCTACTCACATCTTGACTAATCTCTACATCACCAAGGTTCTACACCATGGTGGTTGAAGACAAGGAAGCACGAAACCATTCAAACATATCCTTTGAAAAATTCTACGTTGAGCTTCATAATTGTCATTTTGGATACACAAGTGCTCTTCCTTGCAAGAACTAACCCATGTAGGTAGCTGAACTCAAATTGCAAGTGGTGCTCCAAATTCTTGATGAGCTACATCAACCTTGAGCAACCCACACAAGTTCAACTACATGGACTACACCACCAACCAAGGTATGTTATTCCATCTTAGAGAAGCTTTACTCCAAGTCATGAGCTAAAGCAACTCGACAAGATGTGAATACATCAAGATGCTTAAACGAAAAATGGCAACCCCATTTTGAGCTTAAACGATGAGTATGACCTATGATCAAGTGATCTCACTTGACTCCTAAGTCAATATACTCTAACATAGGTGACTTTGTCGCCGACCATCTCTAGATGAAGTTCTCATGTGTTCTTTTCTATGTTTTTGCATTTGTCACATGCATATTTGTTTCCCCTTTCGATTTAAAAAATAGGAAACTTCATCTAGATTTCTTTTTGTTTGCTCTGCATTTTCTTCACCAAATTCATTGCACATCTTTCAGTAAATTCCTTGCAAATCTTTGTGAGATCTAACTAGTCTAAGTGAGTTGAGGTGACAAGTGTTTTCTCTGAGATGAACTCGGCTTCACCGATTTGTTATTTTCGGCCCAACCGAATTCTTTCGGTACAACCGAAGCATACCACTCGGTGCCACCGATTTCACAACAGGAAAAACAGTTTGCCACATGTTCTATGTTTCTTTTGATCCAGCTCCACTCAATGAATCTTGTTCTCTACAAGCATCACATTTTTATCTTTGCTTTGTGCTGTGTCTCAAGGACCAAACCCATTCGACAGACTGCAGAAGACCCTTCTTGGAAATTGATGTCAAATGGGGGGAGAGAGAACATCAAAGCTTATCATTCAGAGAGAGATCCCATCAAAGAAAAAGTTTATCATCACCTAAAGGGAGAGAGAGGCCCTCAAGGGGAGAGAGAGATCTCCAGGGGGAGAGGATACTTAAGTAGAAAGTATTTCTCAAGGATCCCAGATGCTTGGTGTTCAAGAGGAGAGATGCCCACATGTCTTCTTGAGGGGAAAGACATGTTCATTTGATTCTTTTCTGCTTATTTGCATTAGCACACATTAGTTCTGATCATCATTCATATCTTTCAGCTCTGATTTTCTATTCCCTATCTTCTCCCAGTATCCCATGTTAGATTCAGGGGGAGCAAGACATCTAAGGGAAAGAAATCATTTAAATTCATTGCATATCTTTACTCTTGGGGACATGTCTAATCCAATGTGGTACTTAGTACTCACTCTCTACATGTCATCCCAGTCTAGGTATTCTTGTGGTTTCTTTTGTTTGCTCTGGCCAGTAGATGTACTTGTGTTGTCTAACCTTGTTTGCGCAGGTTCATTTCATCCTAAGCCAACTCAAGACTACAAGGTAAGTATATGCATCACAATCATGTGTATGAGGAATTCTTGCTGATGTACATATTGTTTGCAAGAAGGACTCATGAGCATGAAGGTATTTTCCTCAATATTCTTTGCTCTGATGCATATGGCCAAGATACATGTAACACATTGCCTGCTCTATCATGGTTATGCTCTCACATGCCTCTATATTCCATATTCACATGATTGCATACATGTAGGGGGAGCCTATGTTTGTTACATGTCTTTCCAAAGCTTTACTTACTACTCTTTATATCTTTATCTAAAGCTTTGATGTATGTTCCATCAATTACCGTAAGGGGCCCATGGATCCTAAGGCCCATAGGAGGCTGAAAGCACAAGTGCTCCCTAGGTGGTTTTGGTAATTAATGTCAACATATCTCTTGTTGGACTAACACCTTTATCTACTATGTTTCAGATAAGTTCAACAATGGAGTGGCATGGACTAAAGGATGTGGGAACTCCTTCAAGATGCTAAGGACAAAGGATTGGCTCAAGCTTCAACCTCAAGACTCTTCATTTTATATTTTATTGGTCCAAGATCACATTGAGTCTATAGGAAAAGCCAATACTATCAAGGAGGGATGAGGTGTTGCTTAATGAGCCTCTTGCTTCATGTGCTTTGTGATATGCTCCAAAACCCTCAGCTACTTTCCCACTTCCACAAGTGACCTAAACCTAAAGCCAAAATCGGTCACACCGATTCTTCCTATCCAGCACCAGTGATTCCAAAGGTCATAGCCACTGCCACAAACCCTAAGCAAATCGGTCTCACCAATAGGGATCTCGGTCTCACCGAGATGGGATTGTAATCTCTCTGTGTATGTCCATTACCAAAATCGATCTCACCGAGTTTGGGCAATCGGTACTACCGAGATTACAATGCAAACTCTCTGGATAACTCGTTACCAAAATCGGTCTCACCGAGTTTGTGTAATCGGTCAAACCGAGTTTGCCTGACCAACTCTCTGGAAAGCTTATTACCAAAATCGGTCTCACCGAGTTTGAGTAATCGGTCTTACCGAGATTACGTTATGCCCTAACCCTAACCAAATCGGTCTCACCGAGTTGCATTTTGGTCCCATTGAAAATCCTAAAGGTCACATTATTTGCTAAATCGGTCTGACCGAGTTTTACAATTCAGTCCCACCGAGTTAGGTAGATTGTGTGTAACGGTTAGATTTTGTATGGAGGCTATATATACCCCTCCACCTCCTCTTCATTCATGGAGAGAGCCATCAGACTGAACCTACACTTCCAGCATACATTTTCTTTGAGAGAACTACCTACTCATGTGTTGAGGCCAAGATATTCCATTCCTACCATATGAATCTTGATCTCTAGCCTTCGCCAATTTGCTTTTCACTCAAATCTTCTTTCCACCAGATCCAAAACCTATGAGAGAGAGTTGAGTGTTGGGGAGACTATCATTTGAAGCACAAGAGCAAGGAGTTCATCATCAACGCACCATTTGTTACTTCTTGGAGAGTGGTGTCTCCTAGATTGGCTAGGTGTCACTTGGGAGCCTCCGACAAGATTGTGGAGTTGAACCAAGGAGTTTGTAAGGGCAAGGAGATCGCCTACTTCGTGAAGATCTACCGCTAGTGAGGCAAGTCCTTCGTGGGCGACATCCATGGTGGGATAGACAAGGTTGCTTCTTCGTGGACCCATCGTGTGTGGAGCCCTCAGTGGACTCGCGCAACCGTTACCCTTCGTGGGTTGAAGTCTCCATCAACGTGGATGTACGATAGCACCACCTATCGGAACCACGCCAAAAACATCTGTGTCTCCAATTGCGTTTGAATCCTCAAAATCCTTCCCTTTACTTTCTTGCAAGTTGCATGCTTTACTTTCCGCTGCTCATATACTCTTTGCATGCTTGCTTGATATGTATTGTGAATGTTAAACTTGTGCCTAAACTCCACTTAAACTTAAATAAACTTAAAAACTGCAACTTTGGTACTTAGTGTCTAATCACCCCCCTCTAGACACCTCTTCTCAAGGTCCTACAGAAGCACATGGATCCTACGGCCCATAGGAGAACCATGGATCCTACGGCCCAAAGGAGGAACATGGATCCTACGGCCCAAAGGACTAGGAAATAGAGGAAAAAGAACTGCAGAACTACAAGCAAACAAATAAATAAGACTATAAGAAAATAAATAAGAAAGCAACTAACGCTAGGATATGACGGCGATTGCATTGATTACATCCACTGGGCATCAAAGTTCACCACCAGTTCAAATATAGGGAACAAAGCAGCATATTACATAGATTGGTTGTCAAAGTTGGCAACCAGTGCAAATAAATGTCGCAACAAAACAAGTCCAGAATTGAAACTACTTCAGAATAGCTCAAGAAACAATCTCTTGGGTACCCACCATGCTGGCAAGAAGCTTAGCAAGCTTATTAGCTTTCTCTTGTTTGGCACTTAAATCCTCTAGTGCTTGCTGTTGCACCAGAAAGTATGCACCTAACTTCTGCAGGGACTTTCTCAGTCCTTCGTCTTCGTGTCACAGCACATCTGATCGATGTCTTTCAACATGAAGTTGAGAGTCAAGAAGCCAAACTGGTTCAGGCAACAAGTTTGAAGAGGTTGTGCCAGCAGTAGTGGCCATTAACTCAAACACTATATCATGACAGGACTTTGGGGTTGTCTCACTATCTTCAAGATAGTTTTTATCAGCTTTCTTGGAGACCTACAAAGATGTCTCACTATCTTGAACCTTATCTGCATTACTTCCTTTACCATTGCATAACGGGGTACTCTTCTCCAAAATTTTGTCGGCATTCTAAAAGATAAACAAGCAGACACATCACAGGTTTAACATGTTATATATGAATCTCATTTTGGTAAACCAATTGAGTAGTAAAGTGGATAGAATAACAACATGAAAGAAACATATATCTATGTACTATAGTCATTGTATCGTCTATATTATTCAAGTTTATGTTGCCAAACCATGTTGAGACACAATTCAAATGATATCGGTTTAACACAAAGCAACATAGACAGAATATAAGTGTGCAACAATTGTAATGTGCATGACATGAGAAAACATAACTGTTTATTCAATTGAAACGGAAATCCACATAGAGCAAGTTACAATAGGGAACCTTTTAAAGAAACAGCTTTAAAACATACCTGTTGCGCCATTGGAGATTCAATTGCATCCTTCAAATTTGAAACTAGTTGGTATGAGTAAATACAGTGATGCAAGAGCGAAGGAGTACGAACCATAGCTACAAAACCTGACCTGAGAAAAATTCTTCTACTACTTTAAACATTGAGTTGGGGTTCAAAGTGGTGGTCCTCGAGCTTTGGGCACTGCAGCTGCCTTACTAACTGCTCATGTTAGGGTGCTCTATGGTGGATACGGTGTTGTGTCAACTAGAACTGGGTTACTATCTGCTGGCGTTGGGGTTAGAAGGGGTGTAGCTGGTTCTCTGTCCAATTGGGTGGGTGTACAATCTGTGAGAGTCTGGGTTATGTGTGGTGGGGATGGTTCGTGGGCAAGTACAACAGTGGTTCTATCTTCATCGACTGGTAGCACTATCTTTTTTGAAGTCCTTGTTTTTACTCCCTTAGATACTGCCATCACCCCCTCCTATTCAAATGGCTAATAAACAAGAAAAGTAATTGAATGTAAAGACATTATATGATAGATAGGTGCAATGGCTGGTGGGGAATAAATGAGTGCATGCAATAATTCACATTTATGTTGTCTAACCAAACAAGATAGCATGAGACAATTTCACATATATGATGGCTAACTAAACATGATAGCATGACACAATTTCACATATAAGATGGCTAACTAAACAGGATAGAAAGAAATAACTCAAAATATGATGACTATGTAAACATGATCACAAGATATAACTATATGATGTGTTTATTAAATAGGTTGCAATGCCATAATTCACATACATGCCGCCTATGGAAACATGATGACATGATATAATTCCCGGATAGAATGACATATTTCAAAATATGATGACTATGTAAACACTAAACATGATGAGATGATAACTATGTAATGTCTTTATTTGGCATGCCGTAATTCAGATAGCGGATGTCCATGTACACATGATGGCATGAAATAATCCATATAAATGATTATATACTAAGCAAGTATGAAGATGGCAATCGCATATCTGATGTCTAAACTAAGTAGATGGCATTCAATATTGTGTATATGATGCAAAAACTAAGCAATGTAAGACAACATATGCATGATATGAGTAATATAACCCTGCAGAGATTGAGCATACACCTCAGAGGGGAAATAGGACTGGTCATCTGTCTGTGAATCCTCCTCTCAGGAGCTATCTATAACCAGCAAGATGTCTACTTCAGCGGGTAGCATTATCTGCTCTCAAGACCTTGTTTTCACTCCAGGTATTACCATCACAGATTCAAACGGCTGATGCACAGGAAGAGTAGTTGAATAGACAAACATTGTCGACAAATGGAATAGACAAAAATTCAGTTGAATCTAGTACCTTGTTCAAACAGGGAAGAAAGGGTGGGGTGGGTGCGAGGTGGGGGAGTTGTATCCTGAATCTTGGACTTGGTCGTCAGAGGAAAGAATGGGGGCAAAAAGTAGCAGAGACTAGCTATCCAACTGGTCCCTTGGTCTAAGAGGGAAATAAATGGAAACATAGTAAAAAAATCAATATAGAACTGATCTATTGGTTGAAAAGGGAAAGAAAGTGGGGACTGGGGGACAAGTCAAATAGACTATGTGATAGAGGTTGGGTGTCCGATCTTTCGATGAGATGATAACTGTCGGTGTCAAAACCGGTGGATCTCGGGTAGGGGGTCCCGAACTGTGCGTCTAGGCAGATGGTAACAGGAGACAAGGGACACGATGTTTTTACCCAGGTTTGGGCCCTCTCGATGGAGGTAAAACCCTACTCCTGCTTGATTGATATTGATGATATGGGTAGTACAAGAGTGGATCTAAGGAGGCTAAACCCTAGAAGCTAGCCTATGGTATGATTGTTGTTCGTCCTATGGACTAAATCCCTTCGGTTTATATAGACAGCGGAGAGGGCTAGGGTTACACAGAGTCGGTTACAATGGTAGGAGATCTACATATCCGTATTGCCAAGCTTGCCTTCCACGCCAAGGAAAGTCCCATCCGGACACGGGACGAAGTCTTCAATCTTGTATCTTCATAGTCTTGGAGTCCGGCCAATGATGATAGTTCGGCTATCCGGACACCCCCTAGCCCGGGACTCCCTCAGTAGCCCCTGAACCAGGCTTCAATGACGACGAGTCCGGCGTGTATATTGTCTTCAGCATTGCAAGGCGGGTTCCTCCTCCGAATAATTCTTAGAAGATTGTGAACACTAGGATAGTGTCCGGCTCTACAAAATAAATTCCACATACCTCCATAGAGAGAATAATATTTACACAAGTTCAATCTGCTGACGTATTTTGTGGCGTGACGTCACACCACGGCCAAGCCTTTACTCGAATCATTTTTATTATTCCACCTCAGCGCATTTAGCGAAGCGGTTTCCTTGGCACGTCTTGTCGAAGTAGAGATCGTATCCCCTTATTCCGGGATTCCCATCAATATGGACGTGGGTAACCCAACCGCGCCCGTTGCCATGCCCCCTCCATCGAAGGCAAGGTCCAAACGGTCACGGGGATGGCTCTTGGTATTCTGCCCCTTTATAATGAGACCAAGGCTTGTTCCTTTTATTCGATCCTTAATCGAACCCGCCCCTCGCCCCGAGTTCCAACACCCAAGGCTCCATATTCAGGCGCTCCGGACCTTCGACAATGTCCGGCTTCGACCTACAGGGCCGGTGGATGCCTTCCTCCGTCACGGAAGAAGACGTGCTAAAGCTGAGAGACGCCAGGTACCTAACCTACGAGATTTCGCATAGGTTGCCCGCCCAAGGGCAAGTCATTCCCATTCTCGAGCCTGGTGAGAGCGTCGTGTTCGTGTCTCACTTCCGTCGGGGTTTAGGCTTCCCGATGGACCCCTTCGTGAGGGGGCTCATGTTTTATTACGGGCTGGAAATCCATGACTTGGCTCCGGAGTCCATCCTCCACATCTCATTGTTCGTCGTCGTCTGCGAAGCCTTCCTCCGCACTACCCCTCACTTCGGTTTGTGGCTCAAGACCTTCAACGTGGAGCCAAAGATGATCGAGGGGCGACAGGCAGAGTGCGGAGGGGCAGTTATAAGTAAGAGGGCCGATGCTTCATGGCCCGAGGGCTCTTTTCAAGAGGAGCTCGGCTTGTGGCAACAGGAGTGGTTCTATATCACCGCTCCCAGGGGCAGCAGGCAGGTGCCGCCACCCGCCTTTCGCTCGGGTCCTCCACATCGGCTGGCGTCATGGGTCAACAAAGGGCTTGACTGGGGGCCGTCCAAAGACGTGCCACTTTTGCAGGGCCGCATTCGAGACCTCCAAGAAAGGGAGATCAATCTGATCGTAGTGACGCAAGTTATGTTGATTCAGCGCCTTCTGCCCTACAAACGTAGGCCCCTCCGCCTGTGGGAATTCAATCCGGAGGGACCGCGAGCTCTTTAACACTTCATGGGCACGACACCCGTGGAGATGTATAAACTGTTCTTGGGATCACAAGAGATGTGTCCGGACTTGACCGAGGACGCCGGCCTAAGCTGCAATCGCCCGGGTACTCAAGTAAGTAGTCTTGTGTCCGGTCATACCGTCCGTTTATTTATCATAGATTTGCCTTTTAACCAGCTATCCCTTGAACAGGAGTAGATAGCGAAAGCAAAGCTGATACGGTGTCCGGCCCCCCTCCCTGAGACCACGCCGGATCCCATGTTAGTCAAGATGCTGGAGGTTGTGCCTTCAGAAGAGGGCGAAGGGGAAAACAGGAAAACTACCGCCTCTGCTAAGGAGGCTCTCAAGAAAGGTGGGATCGAGAATCCTCCTCCGTGGGGAGAAGAGGACCGCTCAAGATTCAGAGGCCAAGGCCTCAAAGCGGGGGAAGAAATCTTCACCGGAGGGTCCTGCGCAAGGAGAAGCCCCGGCCACACTATTTCCCCAAGGGAATCAGCCCTCCAGCGAGCCGTAAGTAGAAAAAGGGGAGTTTTGTAGTAAGGGACATCCCTGTTTTTATTTCTGAGGATAACCGAAGTTCTTACCTTGTAGTTCGGATCTCCGCCCTTCTCAGCAGAGCTCATCTTCGGGGGATCTTTGTCCGGAGATGATGGAGAGCGAGACGCCCCCATCTGCCGCACCGTCAGGAGGGGCGGACGACCCTGAGGTGTCGTCGCGGAGGGTCTCCCCGAGTCCGGCGGGGCCGGAGAGTTCGGCACCAACTGGTGTACGGCTGGAGGAGCTGAAGGATCTGCTCGAGAAGGCGTCTATCTAATAAGATCACCGTGCATTAATGGGTACGGTGATTCAAAGGATTTCATCCACTGAGAGCGGGTTGCATGAGGCCGTCAGAAGTTTACTGACGGGGTTTGAGGTACGTAAAAATGATATACCTTATGTCAGTTTTGCACATAGAGTGCGCCCTGTATAGATAGTAGCCCCTGAGACTCGGTATGTTGTCGAAAGCAACAGCGTGCCGAGGATCATAATCTTAGTTATAAGATGTCGCCCTTCCTATTCAGGTGGCGGAACGTTCGGTGGCCAGCCGGACTGATAGAGTTGCCAAACTGAAGCGGCAACTCGATGTTGCGGATGCGGACATTGCGCTGGTCAACAAACGACTTGTCGAGTCACAAGGTAGGTGGTTTCTCCGCGGTCACCTGGTAAGGGACCTGATGCCCACGCCTTACAACATGTATGCTTGATGCAGATGGCGCCGCTGCTATGGAGGACCTTCGGGCAGAGCTTGCTCGAGCCAAGGAGCAAGCCAGAAAGAGTGATGCGGCTTCCTTGAAGGCAGCCGAAGAGCTAAAAGCCGAAAAGGCTGCTCATTGCCGAAGCAGGATGGAGATGGCCAGAATGGCCGAGAAGCTGAAGGATGCTACCGACCGCTATGAGGTTCTTGAAAGAGAACACCGAGCGGGGCAAGAGGACCTGAAGAAGGCCACCGTCGAAGCCAAGGATGCCTGCTCTGTGATGAGGGCTATAAAGGAGGAGCTACGTCAGGCCGGAGACATTGCGGCTGGAAAGCCCTTTGTGCTGCGTAGGAAGTTCACGGATCCGAAGTATGCTCAGTTGGGCCAGTTGTGGGGTGCGGAGGATGCTTATCTGAATTTGGCGGCAAGTGCGGCGGACGCAGTCGTGCATTTCCGAAGCCAAAAGGATCACGAAATGGAAGAGCTTTTTTTGTCTCAATTCCATAGTCCGGAGCGTCCACTTCCATAAACCGATCGGTTGGCTGGGCTGAGCTGAATAGGTTGTTTGGACTTGCCATGAAGGATGTCGTGGCTCATCTGTGGCCGGAAAGGCCCAAGCCAAAGAGTTATTTTGGCTTAGTGCAACAATTCCTTGATGCGGTGTCGCATATCAAGGCGATGAAGCGGTCGGCATGCATAGAGGGTGCACGGATGGCTCTCGCCCGTGTCAAAACATACTGGTAGAGATGGATGCCACCGATGTTGCATCCCGGGATTCGGACAGAAGCCGATTACCCGCCGAGCACTATTTTGAGGAAGTCCTGTAGGGCGCTCGTTTAGTAGAGTCGCAGTGCTCGAAAAACGTTATGTTCAAATGACATGTATGATTTGTAGAACCATATTTATAATATAAGGTCTTTTTATACTTGTGCGTTCAAGTATTGAAATATCTCTTGTGCGGCCGTTGATGTATATGTATATATAACCTGAAAGATGGCAGTCTTAGGCTTCAGCCCCCACGCACATGGTGCGGGGGTGTTTGCAAAAAGGCGCATTTTCACATTTAATCCAATGTCTTGGTCCTGTGAAGGAGGTAGTAGCGTAGCAAACTAGGCAAGCGGACTATAATGCTTTATCACTTTCACTTAGCCATAGGAGTTCGAAGGTGGGGCTAGGATATAGCCCCTAGGGGCACCGCGCTCTCCGAATTCGGGGCGCGTGTGTGCCTGATCGGGAAACGGTCCTTCGTCAAAGCGGAGGAATTCTAGACATTCCGGTAGTCGATCGAGTGGTTGACCAGTCTCTCGCTATATCATGACAGTCAGTTTTCGGCTTTCTCTATTGAGGTGCTCGCCAGGCCGAACCGGGTCACAATCCCAGTAGTTCTCCTGGTGCTGCGTTAGCCGATAAGACGAAACGTAAGGCATCAAAACACAGGAGCCAGGCAAACCCAACATTTGACCAAAGACATGATTCGGAGCTGATGCATATAAGGCCTAACTCGAGACGCCGAACACTCCCTAAGGTATTCGGTCTTTATGAAAACGGGTAGAACGATGCCCTAAGCCCCTAGTGTCCAGGTACGCGCGAAATCTTCTGACGCGGCCGATGCCAAAACGCCAGCCTCCTCCTCGGTTATGGTAAGAAATGGGGGATGTGTATCAATAAGAGACAGTAAAAAAAGGTTTACGCAGGGTCTTAATCTGAAAAGAATCCTAGCAACGGGTCCCTGCTGCACGTCTGCGCCTGTGTCTCCATTGTGCTGTATCCTGGACGGGTGTAGCACGTTGTTCATCTGTAAAAGAGAAGAACTTAGTTTGAAAAAAGATAGTGCAAAAAATGTATTTGAAACAGAGTATGATTTAAGAAATGAATAAAATTGAGCTTTATTTGCTCTCATTCTTAGTTCATGCAGCCCCTTGTAAAGGGGTACGCGGCTAGGAAGCTGAAAGTGCAACTAATCCCCGGGTGGTTTTGGTAATTAATAACAACATATATATCATTGAACTAATTATTTCTTGAGAATATTTCAGAAAGTTCAGTGATATGGGTATGGCAATGACTGATGATGTGGACCCCTCAAAATGCTAAGGAAAACATTGGCAAAAGCTCAAGACTCCATTTTTGGTTTAGTGATCCAAGATCACATTGAGTCCATAGGAAAGCCAATACTATTAAAGGGGATGAGGTTATGATGATGATCCGTTGCTCAAAGTGCTTAGTGATTTATCTCTCAAACTATCAGCAATCTTTCATTCCAACATAAACTCATAAGTAATCTCGGTCCCACCGATTCCATAAACTCAGTCACACCAAGATGAACCACCTCAGCCATATACCCAAACCCTAAGAATTTCGGATTTTCCGATTCCAAACTCGGTCATACCGAAATTAGTGTTGCCAAGCTTCTGTAACCTTCTGTACTCAAATCGGTGTCACCGAGATGAGAAAGTCGGTCCCACCGAAATTGGCAAACCCTAGACTTTGGAAGAATCGGACTAACCGAGATTGTATTTTCGGTCCCACCGAAAATCCCAACGTTCACAAGATTTGAACTTTCGGTCTCACCGAGTTGTCAACTTCGGTCTGACCGAGATTGGTCAAATGTGTGTACGGTTGGATTTTGTGTGGAGGCTATAAATACCCCTCCACCTCCTCTTCATTCGTGGAGAGAGCCATCAGAAAGAACTACCACTCCTACCTTACATTTACGAGAAGAAAACTACCTACCCTTGTGTTGACATCAAGTTGCTCCACTCCCACCATATGAAACTTGATTTCTAGCCTTCCCAAGTTGCTTTCCACTCAATCCCTTCTTCCACCACAGCCAAATCAGTGAGGAGAGTTGAGTGTTGGGGAGATTATCATTTGAAGCACAAGAGCAAGGAGTTCATCATCACCAACCCCATCTATTACCTTTTGGAGGTGGTGCCTCCTAGATTGGTTAGGTGTCGCTTGGGAGCCTCCGTCATGATGTGGAGTTGAACCAAGGAGTTTGTAAGGGCAAGGAGATCGCCTACTGTGAAGATCTACCCCGAGTAAGGCTAGTCCTCCCGGGCGTAAGCCATGATGGCATAGACAAGGTTGCTTCTTCGTGGACCCTTCGTGGGTGGAGCCCTCCGTGGACTCTCGCAGCCGTTACCCTCCGTGGGTTGAAGTCTCCATCAACGTGGATTGACGATAGCACCACCTATCGGAACCACGAGAAAAATCTCCGTGTCTCCAAATTGCGTTTGCTCTTCTCCACCTCTCATTTACTATACGTGCAATTTACTTTCCGCTGCCACAACTCTAGAATTGCATGTGTAGGGTGATACTTGACTTGTTTATCATTGTGAACTTGCTAAGAATCTACTCCAATCAAAAGGCAAAACTTTTAAGTTGTCAAGTAGTCTAATCACCCCCCCTCTAGACATACTTCCGATCCTACTGAAGCCCTTGTTTTTTATACGGACTCGCTTAACCGTGTCCGTGTCCGAATGACCTGTTTTAGGGGCTTTGATCAAGATGGCGGATTAGTGTGTGGCTGTCAAGGCAGTCTCATGTTCTTCCGTGGTCGAGGAACACTCGAAATTACCCTTTAATGAGATGATGCCGCGTGGACCGGGCATTTTAAGTGTAAGAGACGCGTAATGCGGTATTGCGTTAAAGCGGGCGAAAGCTTCGCGTCCCAATAGTGCTTGATAACTACTTTTAAATGGGGCGATATGGAAGATTAGCTTTTCGCGACGGAAGTTGTCGGATGAACCGAACACAACTTCTAGTAGTAAGGAGCGTGTACAATTGGCATAAGGGCCTGGCATTACTCCTTTAAAGGAAGTGCTGCTATGGCGAATTTTGGTAGGGTCTATCCCCATTCTGCGGATGGTGTCCTGGTATAGCAGGTTTATATCACTGCCGCCATCCATTACGACTTGTGTAAATTGTAGTCCGTCGATTATAGGATCCAATATCAAAGCAGTCCATCCTGCGTTTTGAATACTTCTGGAGTAATCCTGATGGTCGAAAGTAATTGGTTTTGTCATCCAGTTTTGGGACTCCGCTGGGGTGGATCGTGCGGTGCGCACTTTAGTAGGTGCTGCCCTATTTTTCCTTGTTATCACTTGAAGTGAATTTACTGTTTTGAGTTCTTGTGGGAAATTCTTTTGTTTTCCGGCGCTCTTCTTGTGGGCTTCGTCATCGTCCTCACTTTGTGTGTCGAGCCCCTTGTGTTCGGCGTTAAGTCGGCCGGACTGCTTGAAGACCCAACAATCCTGTGGGTATGGTTTGCGAGCTTCCTGGGTATTGTGGATTTGACATATCATGTCCAAGATTTTGTTTAGGTTGGATAGCTCGTCACTATTGTCTTTAAGAGGCGGTGTTTTGCTGTTCGCCGAGAGCTTTTGAACCCGGCGTTGATCGCCGTGCTCTTTGGGCCATTTTCCTTAGTCCGACGCCGATCTTTTCTCGTCGTGATTTCCCATTTCCATCCTCGACCTCGGATGTATTCGGGTCGCTGGTGCTGCATCTTGCCAGCCAGCTATCTTCTCCCGCGCAAAAGCGGGTCATGAGGCTTGTTAGCGCGGCCATTGTCCTTGGCTTTTCCTGGCCGAGGTGTCTGGCGAGCCATTTGTCTCGGACGTTATGTTTGAAGGCTGCTAAGGCTTCAGCGTCCGGACAGTCGACTATTTGGTTCTTTTTGGTGAGGAACCTGTTCCAGAATTTGCAGGCTGACTCTCCGGGCTATTGAGTTATGTGACTTAAATCGTCTGCATCCGGAGGGCAGACATAAGTCCCCTGAAAATTTGCTCGAAACGTATCCTCGAGCTCTTCCCAACTTCCAATGGTATTTTCTGGGAGGCTTTTGAGTCAATGCCGAGCTGGCCCTTTGAGCTTGAGGGGTAGGTATTTTATGGCATGGAGATCATCTCCTCTAGCCATATGTATGTGTAGGATATAATCCTCAATCCAGACTCCGGGGTCCGTTGTTCCGTCATATGCCTCTATGTTTACGGGCTTGAATCCGCTGAAATTCATGATCCATACCTCATCGCTGAAACATAGGGGTGTCGGCGCCTGTATTGAGGTGTACCGTTATTTTCGAACACTCGACGTGTTGTGTTGCTCCCTGGAGCCTTCTTTCTTGGCCCATAGATGGACCTGACCGGGCCATCCTTTTTGCGAGGATCCTTATGTGGATCGTGTGCTGGCTTGTGTGCGGCGCCGCTTGCCGCTCTTTGCTTGTCATGTGGTCGTCTATCCGACCAGGCGGCCTCTTTGTTCTTTGACTGTGGGGGCTCTACGGCATCCTCGTCAAATTCAAGCAACAGCTTGCGCTTCGGGTAGCTCTTTGCTTGGTGACTATCGTCGTATTTATCTGCGGTCTTGAGTATTTTGCTCAATCTCATTCTGAGTACGTCTTCCGCTGTTTTGAGCTTCCGCTTCTACTTCTTCAAACTTCTTGCAGTGGCGACGAGCCTTTTGTGGAGGTTCTTATGCTCCGGTGATGTGTTCGGCATGAGATCATCTGGACTGTTGTTTTCACCGGGGATGGGTTGCTCGTCCAATTCATCCTGTTCGGACGGTTGCTTTGTGGCATGTTCGTCATCCACTAGTTCGCCCTGCTCTATGGCTGGGTCTGTATGGGTGCTGCTGTTATCGAGGCAGGACTTCGGGCGGCGCTTGCGTCGCCGTTTTGGCTGTTTTTCGGGGGAATTATCCTTCGCCGCGTCCCGTTGTTCCTTGTTATCGCTTCCTTTTGGTGTATCCACCATGTATACATCGTGAGTTGAGGTGGCTTTCAGGTGCCTGTGGGCGCTGGTTCTTAATTGTCTCCGCATCGCCGTCCATACCGTCCGATGTCTTGGAGTCAAGTCTAAGCATGTCGGTTAGGTCGTCGGCGGTGGCTACAAAGTGGGTTGTGGGTGGGCTTTGAATTTCTTCATTGTCCGCATCCCATCCGTCCTGACCGTAGTCCGGCCAGGGCTCTCCTGATAACGAGAGATACTTTAGCGAATTCAGGATGTCGCCAAAAGGCGAGTGCTGAAAGATGTCCGCAGTGGTGAACTCCATGATCGGCGCACAATCGGATTCGATTGGCAGGGGCGCGGGAGGTTCGGAGTCCGGCACCTCGGAGTCATGAGCTTCACAAGGGACAGGGTCGGTATTCGGCTCCATCACCGTAGAGGTAGCAGCCCCCGAGGCGGTGTCTAGCCACCCATCCTCGATCGGAGTAGTCGGCTCGGAGTTAAGGGTCAGAGCGGACTCTTGTGCGGCCTCCAGGGCACTGTCCGGCAGCAGAGCCAGATCATGCCCATCGCGACAGTGCGGCGCGCTCGGCTGTGGCTCGAATCCATCGAAGATCAAGTCTCCGCGGATGTCGGAATCACTTGGATTGATCTAGGTTTTCACCTCGGTGAAACCGAGTTTCAAATTTCGGCGTGACCGAAGTGTGTAACTGCACGCAGTTAACCATCTCGGTCCCACCGAGTTTTCAAACTCGGTCCCACCGACAGCCGAAGGGTATATATACCCGAGGACAGCGCGCGTTGATTACTTCTTCAAAACGCCCTGCTCTCAAACCCTTCGCTGCCGTCGCCTTGGTCTCCGGATCGTCTCCGCCTTCACCTGTGCGCCCTCGCCGCGGGTCTCCATCGCCGTCAACGGTCTTTCTCATCGCGCCGTTGCCGCCGTAGTGAAGCTCCACCGCATTGGGTGAGTTTCATCCCTCTCGTGCTCCAACCGCTGATTCAATGCACGATAGGTGTTGTCAATATTCTTGCCAAGATTGAAATCCTTCTATCCAGCCGTTTAGATCATAGAACAAAATTCGAGTGAAAATTTTAGGGTTAGGTTTCCGCCGAACACATCTCGGTGTGACCGATTCGACATTCTCGGACTGACCGATTTGGCCTCTGGCCATTACCTTTGCACTTTCGGTTAAACCGAAGTTGTGCCGTCGGTAAGACCGAAGTGTGGATTTAGTGAAACCCTAGTGCTCTCGGCTAGACTGAAACCCATTTCGGTCAACCGAAAGTGGTGTATGTGGTCTGTTTAGACACTTCGGTTTCACCGAATTTATAGACTTCGGTCGACCGACATGTATTCTCAGTGAAAACCTAAAACTAAAGTTTGAACTCATTCTTTTGCAAAATCCTCTGCGGTTTGTGATAACTCTTCTATTCTCGCCTATGCCTATTCTATTCACAGGTTGTCACCATGTCCGATGGAAGTGACAATCGAACAGGTCTGAGTTGCCGCTGAGATTCCCGAGGCGGTGACAAGTCCGAAGAAAGCAGTTTTTCAGATGATGGAGAGAAAGCACTCAAGTGGACTGCTGCAGCAGCTACTGGGCCAGGAGGAAGAGGAATTCGATGAGGAGGATTCAGACTTTGTTGCGAGATGAGGAGATAACTTCTAAGCCAAAAGGCAAGTGGTTGCCAAGGGCTATCAAGGGCAACAATCAAAGAAAGGCACAAGCAAGGTAAAGAAATCCACTTGCTGCAAAGAGGGTCAAGATGGAAGAAGAAACCTCCGGAAGATCAAGAAAACTTCCAAGAGGAAGAGGCTAGTTCATGAAGAAGGCGATGATGATGATTCGATGAGGAAGCACCCCAGCCACCTCGAAGCGAAGTTGATGGGAGATGCCATCGAGGCGGGAGCACCCACAAAAGCTAAGCCATCAGCTCAAGCAAAGGCAGCCCAAGCCAAACCTGCTGCCAAGCCAAAGAAGACTGTAAGGAACATACCGCTTGAGAGAAGAAGAAGGACGATGTGCCACTGCAGATGTCGATGATGAGGCTCATGTTTTGTCAAGCTCGCATGTAAACTGCCATTCATAATGATGCTCATCCTCGAGCTGAAAATATGAAAGAGAGGAAGGATAAAGGACTCGAGCTATGGAGGCAAGTTGATCCATATGCCACCGGAGAAGGACAGCAGATTGACTCAAGATTCCACACCGAGAGCAACAAGACTTTTATGAGGCAAAGCTCATGGATAAGAAGCCAATTGTTCTTGACACGGATATGTTGACCGGAAATACATCGACAAAGTGAAGAGCACGAGACTACTTCCCACATGTGCATGAAAGCTTCACCGCTTGTGGGATTGCAGAGTTTGTTGGTCGGTCGACCGCTTGGAATGATGAGATGATCATGCGGTTCTATGCCACCGCACACTTCTATCCGGATGGCGTAATTGTATGGATGATGAAGGCGAGATTCCATTCTCTTGTAGAAGAATGGAGAGCATTGCTGAATGCACCAGCTCAAAGGATGATGATGTTGATGTCTATGGCATTCAAGAAAAATCACGAGTCAATGAAGAACATGTACAATGAGGTACACGAGAAGGATGTAGAGATATGGAAGCTTGGTTCATCTATTATCTTGAGCAGGTCTCCCAACCACCAACACCATTACGAGGCATACTTTGATGCCTAAGTCGAGACCACCGCATGATAAGAGGGTATTCTATCAACATGCTGCACATTCTAGATCGAAGACACCTTTTAAGGTGATGGACACGATAGTAGAGACTATCAAGAGGACAAAGCAGCAGCACTGAAGAGGTCGTGTGGGTTTGCTCCGCATATTCGGATGCTCATTAATGCCAAGTTTGGCACGGACACCTACCGTTGGATAGACCCCACTTGCCACTGCAGCTGAGCACGAAGATAACGGGTTGTGATGACCGAGGATGCTCCCACATCCGTCGAAGGACATGCTAAGTCCGAAGCTGCCAAACAAGCCAAAGCTGAGAAGGAAGCAGCAGAAGCCCAAGAGCGTTGAGAACAACTTTTGAAGCCACTCGAGAATTGAGCTACGCTGGCCAGATAGTGCGCCTCGGGAGAGCCTTGAGAGGATAGTTGAAGATAAGTTCCATGCTCGGGCGTCAAGTCGATCAAGTGCAGTCACCGTCAACAAGCTTGAGGCAGACATCGAGGAAGCTAAGAGGGAGAAGGCAGAGCTCATGAGGGAGATGGAAGGTGATATGGTCCAGGATGACTATGAGCAGCCTGCTGCTGTGCCCACAAAGCCCAGATCAGCTGCTATTCCAGTGACAGAACCCAGGGCTACTACATCAGCACCTCCTACAGCTCCGTCTGGTTCAAAGACCAGCTCAATATCCACTCCTCCAGCTCCACAGACTTCAGCAGAAGCTTTTGCAGATGCAGCTATCTCCACTCCATCGACGCAGACAGGAGCCGCCAGCAGAGTCCCGAGTGACGATTAGCTCTATACCTTTCGAACTTTTTGGTAACTTGTTGCCAAAGGGGGAGAAATTGTATAGATCATAGGGCTTCGAGAGAGAGAGTGCTCGTTTTTGCTCTTTCGTTTGCGGTTTTCCTTGAGATACTTTTGAGTTCTTTGAGACATTTCGTGTGTTTGATACTACGTTTGCTCTATCTTGATGAGTGCTTGATCATACTGTGCTTAATGTGTGCTTATTGTTTATCATATTCCATTCATATCTTGTATGATCATTTACTCATGTCTTGGTGATTGGGTGCATGTTATTCATTCTTATCATTTTATGCGCTCCACCAAGATGTATGTGACATGGAAGAGTAACCCATGATCCTAATCGATTGTGCATTTGCATTCAAACGCAAATCTTAAATAATGCACAAATTTAGGGGGAGCTCTTGCTTATCACATACTTCTCAAAGCGACGATGTTATTCATTGATTTTATCATTTGTCGAAGTTTGATCTATATGTTGTCATCAATTACCAAAAGGGGAGATTGAAAGTGCAACTAATCCCGGGTGGTTTTGGTAATTAATAACAACATATATATCATTGAACTAATTATTTCTTGAGAATATTTCAGAAAGTTCAAGGATATGGGTATGGCAATGACTGATGATGTGGACCCTCAAAATGCTAAGGAAAACATTGGCAAAAGCTCAAGACTCCATTTTGGTTTAGTGATCCAAGATCACATTGAGTCCATAGGAAAGCCAATACTATTAAAAGGGGATGAGGTTATGATGATGATCTGGTTGCTCAAAGTGCTTAGTGATTTATCTCTCAAACTATCAGCAATCTTTCATTCCAACATAAACTCATAAGTAATCTCGGTCCCACCGATTCCATAAACTCACCACACCGAGATGAACCACCTCACCATATACCCAAACCCTAAAATTTCGGATTTTCCGATTCCAAACTCGGTCATACCGAAATTAGTGTTGCCAAGCTTCAGAATACTTACTCAAATCGGTGTCACCGAGATGAGAAAGTCGGTCCCACCGAAATTGGCAAACCCTAGACTTTGGAAGAATCGGACTAACCGAGATTGTATTTTCGGTCCCACGAAAATCCCAACGCTCACAAGATTTGAACTTTCGGTCTCACCGAGTTGTCAACTTCGGTCCGACCGAGATTGGTCAAATGTGTGTAATCGTTGGATTTTGTGTGGAGGCTATAAATACCCTCCACCTCCTCTTCATTCGTGGAGAGAGCCATCGAAAGAACTACCACTCCTACCTTACATTTCGAGAAGAAAACTACCTACCCTTGTGTTGAGATCAAGTTGCTCCACTCCCACCATATGAAACTTGATTTCTAGCCTTCCCAAGTTGCTTTCCACTCAATCCCTTCTTCCACCACAGCCAAATCAGTGAGGAGAGTTGAGTGTTGGGGAGATTATCATTTGAAGCATAAGAGCAAGGAGTTCATCATCACCAACCCCATCTATTACCTTTTGGAGGGTGGTGCCTCCTAGATTGGTTAGGTGTCGCTTGGGAGCCTCCGTCATGATGTGGAGTTGAACCAAGGAGTTTGTAAGGGCAAGGAGATCGCCTACTTCGTGAAGATCTACCCGAGTAAGGCTAGTCCTCCGTGGGCGTAAGCCATGATGGCATAGACAAGGTTGCTTCTTCGTGGACCCTTCGTGGGTGGAGCCCTCCGTGGACTCTCGCAGCCGTTACCCTCCGTGGGTTGAAGTCTCCATCAACGTGGATTGACGATAGCACCACCTATCGGAACCACGAGAAAAATCTCCGTGTCTCCAAATTGCGTTTGCTCTTCTCCACCTCTCATTTACTATACGTGCAATTTACTTTCCGCTGCCACAACTCTATAATTGCATGTGTAGGCTGATACTTGACTTGGTTATCATTGTGAACTTGCTAAGAATCTACTCCAATCAAAAGGCAAAACTTTTAAGTTGTCAAGTAGTCTAATCACCCCCCCTCTAGACATACTTCCGATCCTACAGAAGCCCCTTGTTTATTTATACCGGACTCGCCTAACCGTGTCCGGTGTCTGAATGACCTGTTTTAGGGGCTTTGATCAGCATGGCCGGATTAGTGTGTGGCTGTCAAGGCAGTCTCATGTTCTTCCGTGGTCGAGGAACACTCGAAATTACCCTTTAATGAGATGATGCCGCGTGGACCGGGCATTTTAAGTGTAAGAGACGCGTAATGCGGTATTGCGTTAAAGCGGGCGAAAGCTTCGCGTCCCAATAGTGCTTGATGGCTACTTTTAAATGGGGCGATATGGAAGATTAGCTTTTCGCGACGGAAGTTGTCGGATGAACCGAACACAACTTCTAGTAGTAAGGAGCGTGTACAATTGGCATAAGGGCCTGGCATTACTCCTTTAAAGGAAGTGCTGCTATGGCGAATTTTGGTAGGGTCTATCCCCATTCTCATGGATGGTGTCTGGTATAGCAGGTTTATATCACTGCCGCCATCCATTACGACTTGTGTAAATTGTAGTCCGTCGATTATAGGATCCAATATCAAAGCAGTCCATCCTGTGTTTTGAATACTTCTGGAGTAATCCTGATGGTCGAAAGTAATTGGTTTTGTCATCCAGTTTTGGGACTCCGCTGGGGTGGATCGTGCGGTGCGCACTTTAGTAGGTGCTGCCCTATTTTTCCTTGTTATCACTTGAAGTGAATTTACTGTTTTGAGTTCTTGTGGGAAATTCTTTTGTTTTCCGGCGCTCTTCTTGTGGGCTTCGTCATCGTCCTCACTTTGTGTGTCGAGCCCCTTGTGTTCGGCGTTAAGTCGGCCGGACTGCTTGAAGACCCAACAATCCCTGTGGGTATGGTTTGCAGGCTTCCCGGGGGTACTGTGGATTTGACATATCATGTCCAAGATTTTGTTTAGGTTGGATAGCTCGTCACTATTGTCTTTAAGAGGCAGTGTTTTGCTGTTCGGCCGAGAGCTTTTGAACCCGGCGTTGACTGCCGTGCTCTTTGGGCCATTTTCCTTAGTCCGACGCTGATCTTTTCTGCGTCGTGATTTCCCATTTCCATCCCTGACCTCGGATGTATTCGGGTCGCTGGTGCTGCATCTTGCCAGCCAGCTATCTTCTCCCGCGCAAAAGCGGGTCATGAGGCTTGTTAGCGCGGCCATTGTCCTTGGCTTTTCCTGGCCGAGGTGTCTGGCGAGCCATTTGTCTCGGACGTTATGTTTGAAGGCTGCTAAGGCTTCAGCGTCCGACAATCGACTATTTGGTTCTTTTGGTGAGGAACCTGTTCCGAATTTGCGGTGACTCTCCGGCTATTGAGTTATGTGACTTAAATCGTGCGATCCGGAGGGCGACATAAGTCCCCGAAAATTTGCTCGAAACGTATCCTCGAGCTCTTCCCAACTTCCAATGGTATTTTCTGGGAGGCTTTTGAGTCAATGCCGAGCTGGCCCTTTGAGCTTGAGGGGTAGGTATTTTATGGCATGGAGATCATCTCCTCTAGCCATATGTATGTGTAGGATATAATCCTCAATCCAGACTCCGGGGTCCGTTGTTCCGTCATATGCCTCTATGTTTACGGGCTTGAATCCCGCTGGAAATTCATGATCCAGTACCTCATCAGTGAAACATAGGGGGTGTGCGGCGCCCCTGTATTGAGGTGTACCGTTATTTTCGAACACTCGACGTGTTGTGTTGCTCCCTGGAGCCTTCTTTCTTGGCCCATAGATGGACCTGACCGGGCCATCCTTTTTGCGAGGATCCTTATGTGGATCGTGTGCTGGCTTGTGTGCGGCGCCGCTTGCCGCTCTTTGCTTGTCATGTGGTCGTCTATCCGACCAGGCGGCCTCTTTGTTCTTTGACTGTGGGGGCTCTACGGCATCCTCGTCAAATTCAAGCAACAGCTTGCGCTTCGGGTAGCTCTTTGCTTGGTGACTATCGTCGTGTTATCTGCGGTCTTGAGTATTTTGCTCAATCTCATTCGAGTACGTCTTCCGCTGTTTTGAGCTTCCGCTTCTGCTTCTTCAAACTTCTTGCAGTGGCGACGAGCCTTTTGTGGAGGTTCTTATGCTCCGGTGATGTGTTCGGCATGAGATCATCTGGACTGTTGTTTTCACCGGGGATGGGTTGCTCGTCCAATTCATCCTGTTCGGACGGTTGCTTTGTGGCATGTTCGTCATCCACTAGTTCGCCCTGCTCTATGGCTGGGTCTGTATGGGTGCTGCTGTTATCGAGGCAGGACTTCGGGCGGCGCTTGCGTCGCCGTTTTGGCTGTTTTTCGGGGGAATTATCCTTCGCCGCGTCCCGTTGTTCCTTGTTATCGCTTCCTTTTGGTGTATCCACCATGTATACATCGTGAGTTGAGGTGGCTTTCCAGTGCCCTGTGGGCGCTGGTTCTTGGTTGTCTCCGGCATCGTCGTCCATACCGTCGATGTCTTCGGAGTCGAAGTCTAGCATGTCGGTTAGGTCGTCGGCAGTGGCTACAAAGTGGGTTGTGGGTGGGCTTTGAATTTCTTCATTGTCCGCATCCCATCCGTCCTGACCGTAGTCCGGCCAGGGCTCTCCTGATAACGAGAGATACTTTAGCGAATTCAGGATGTCGCCAAAAGGCGAGTGCTGAAAGATGTCCGCAGTGGTGAACTCCATGATCGGCGCACAATCGGATTCGATTGGCAGGGGCGCGGGAGGTTCGGAGTCCGGCACCTCGGAGTCATGAGCTTCACAAGGGACAGGGTCGGTATTCGGCTCCATCACCGTAGAGGTAGCAGCCCCCGAGGCGGTGTCTAGCCACCCATCCTCGATCGGAGTAGTCGGCTCGGAGTTAAGGGTCAGAGCGGACTCTTGTGCGGCCTCCAGGGCACTGTCCGGCAGCAGAGCCAGATCATGCCCATCGCGACAGTGCGGCGCGCTCGGCTGTGGCTCGAATCCATCGAAGATCAAGTCTCCGCGGATGTCGGCCCTGTAGTTCAAACTTCCAAATCTGACCTGATGGCTAGGGGTGTAGCTTTCGATCTGCTCCAGATGGCCAAGCTAATTGGCCCGCAGTGCAAAGCCGCCGAATACGAAGATCTGTCCGGGGAGAAAAGTCTCACCCTGGACCGTGTGGTTGTTGATGATCGAAGGAGCCATCGGGCCTATAGGTGACGACACAGAGGAACTCTAAATGAAAGCACCAATGTCGGTGTCAAAACCGGCGGATCTCGGGTAGGGGGTCTCGAATCGTGCGTCTAGGCGGATGGTAACAGGAGACAAGGGACACGATGTTTTTACCCGTGTTCGGGCCCTCTCGATGGAGGTAAAACCCTACTCTGCTTGATTGATATTGATGATATGGGTAGTACAAGAGTGGATCTACCATGAGATCAAGGAGGCTAAACCCTAGAAGCTAGCCTATGGTATGATTGTTGTTCGTCCTATGGACTAAAACCCTTCAGTTTATATAGACACCGGAGAGGGCTAGGGTTACATAGAGTCGGTTACAATGGTAGGAGATCTACATATCCGTATTGCCAAGCTTGCCTTCCACGCCGAGGAAAGTCCCATCCGGACACGGGACGAAGTCTTCAATCTTGTATCTTCATAGTCTTGGAGTCCGGCCAATGATGATAGTTCGGCTATCCGGACACCCCCTAGTCCAGGACTCCCTCAATAACTATAAATTTGATGGAGTCGACTTTGACAATCCGACTACAAACATGCACGATGTTGTGCCTTTGCAATCGCTAAACCAACTCTGGGAGGTTATTGACCACGCCAGAGAACAATCAACCTGACCACGAAGGTCTATTCCTGCAAGCAATCAAAGAACGAGCAAGAATATGATAAAGCAATCTGAATATTGCGAATATGGATAAAGGATTGATAACGGTGGATATCCAAAACCGGTCTTTGTCTGGTCGTTGGACACAAACGAAGTACACGAAGTTGCGTTGGCTGATAACCCACAAGTATAGGGGATCACAACAGCTTTCAAGGGTAGAGTATTCAACCCAAATTTATTGATTCGACACAAGGGGAGCCAAAGAATATTCTTGAGTATTAACAGTTGAGTTGTCAATTCAACCACACCTGGATAACTTAGTATTTGCAGCAAAATGTTTAGTAGAAAAAGTGGTATGATAATAAAGGTAACAGTAGCAACAGTAAAGATAAATGTTTTTGGGTTTTTGTAGTAGTTGTAACAGTAGCAACGGAAAAGTAAATAAGCGTAGAACAATATGTCAAAAGCTCGTAGGCAATGGATCGGTGATGGATAATTATGCCGGATGCAATTCCTCATGCAATAGTTATAACATAGGGTGATAGAGAACTAGCTCCAGTTCATCAATGTAATGTAGGCATGTCTTCCATAAATAGTCATACATGCTAATGGAAAAGAACTTGCATGACATCTTTTGTCCTACCCTCCCGTGGCAGTGGGGTCCTAGAGGAAACTAAGGGATATTAAGGCCTCCTTTTAATAGAGAACCGGAACAAAGCATCAGCACATAGTGAATACATGAACTCCTCAAACTACGGTCATCACCGAGAAGTATCCCGATTATTGTCACTTTGGGGTTGTGGGATCATAACACATAATAGGTGACTATAGACTTGCAAGATAGGATCAAGAAAACACATATATTCATGAAAACATAATAGGTTCACATCTGAAATCATGGCACTTGGGCCCTAGTGACAAGCATTAAGCATAGCAAAGTCATAGCAACATCAATCTCAGAACATAGAGGATACTAGGGATCAAACCCTAACAAAACTAACTTAATTACATGGTAAATCTCATCCAACCCATCACCGTCCAGCAAGCCTATGATGGAATTACTCACGCATGGCGGTGAGCATCATGAAATTGGTGATGGAGGATGGTTGATGATGACGACGGTGATGAATCCCCCTCTCCGGAGCCCCGAACGGACTCCAAATCAGCCCTCCCGAGAGAGATTAGGGCTTGGCGGCGGCTCCATGTCGTGAAACGCGATGAAACTTTCTCCTTGATTTTTTTCTCCCCGATTCGGTATATATGGAGTTGGAGTTGAGGTCGGGAGCTGTCCAGGGGGCCCACGAGATAGGAGGGCGCTCCCTAGGGGGGCACCCCCCTGTGGACAGCCTGTGGGCCCCCTGGCCTTCATTCTTTCACCAAAAATTCTTATTAATTCTGAAAAGTGCCTCCGTGGATTTCCAGGTCATTCCGAGAACTTTTCTTTTCTGCACATAAAACAACATCATGGCAGTTCTGCTGAAAACAACATCAGTCCGAGTTAGTTTCATTCAAATCATGCAAGTTAGAGTCCAAAACAAGGGCAAGAGTGTTTGGAAAAGTAGATACGTTGGAGACATATCATTGGCTAACTTTTAAATAAACAAATCCCAAAGTCTAAACGCCGCCCTAAGGGCTACATATATCGAGGAGTAGGGGGAATTTCATGACCCCTTGTAGGAGGTGTCCGAAACCAACCCTAACTTTGTTTCCCCACACATGCGGACTCTAAAAACAGCCTATATTATGAATTTCGAAATTACATGGGCCTGGCCCAATAATAAGGTGACGCAACACCTATAATAGCCTCTGGACGAAATGTGTGAAGTGGCATCTTGTATATTTCATCCAAGCCTTCATGCACTCATTATGGTGGCTTCAAAGTCCTAAAATCATCACTTGAAACTCCGTTCTTGTTTCCCTTGCGCGTGCCATCATCTCCATGCTTATTCTTGCTCCAATGTTCATCCTTCTCCAAGCTAGGCCATTCACTTGTAAGAAAACCAAATGTATCCAATTTAGGCAGCATCATATTCTCATGAACATTAGAATCATTACTAAGAAATGAAAGTACCTGGTAATTTAATTGGCGTGCGCGAGCTCTAGTAATTGGTCCCGTATGTATAGTAGCAGGGGTTGTGGATGTAACAATGGTACTGATGTCCTCATCATCCTCCCCTTCTTGAAATGAAGTCGTCCTCGACGGGAGCTCATCTTCCTCACCCAAATAAGGCTTCAAATCTGCAATGTTAAAAGTGGGACTAACCCCAAAATCTGCAGGCAGCTCAAGTTTATATGCATTATCATTTATTTTCTCTAACACCTTTAAAGGATGATCAACACATGGCATTAGCTTTGATTTGCACAAATCAGGAAATCTATCCTTTCGCAAATGTAACCAAACAAGATCTCCAGGTGCAAACACTATATGTTTTCTACCCTTATATCCAGCAAGTTTATATTTAGCATTCACACGCTCAATGTTTTCCTTAGTTAACTCACACATTTTAAAGATCAATTCAGCACGTTGTTTAGCATCAAAATTAACCTTCTCCGAAGATGGAAGAGGCAACAAATCAATAGGTGCACGAGGTAGGAAACCATACACAATTTCAAAAGGGCACATCTTAGTAGTAGAATGCAACAAACGATTATAATCGAATTCAATATGAGGCAAGCATTCTTCGCACATTTTCATATTATTCTTCAAAATAACCCTGAGCATAGTAGACAATGTTCTATTGACTACTTCAGTTTGTCTATCTGTTTGGGGGTGACAATTAGTACTAAAAAGCAGTTTAGTTCCAAACTTAGCCCATAAACATCTCCAAAGGTAGCTAAGAAATTTAGTATCACGATCTGAAACAATAGTATTTGGCACACAATGCAAGTGAATAATTTCATGAAAGAACAAATCAGCAACATTAACAACATCATCGCTTTTATGACATGGTATAAAGTGGGCTAATTTGAGAATCTATCCACGACAACAAATAAGCTATCCCTCCCCTTTTTTGTTCGAGGTAAAGCTAAATCAAAGTCCATAGATATATCCTCCCAGGGAACACTAGGTACAGGCAAAGCATATATAAACCATGAGGATTGAGTCGTGACTTAGCTTTTTGACGTGTAGTGCAGCGAGCAACAAAGCGCTCAACATCCCATCTCATCTTTGGCCGAAAGAAATGTGTAGCAAGAACATCCTCCATCTTCTTCATGCCAAAGTGTCCCATTAATCCTCCTCCATGCGCCTCCTGGAACAACAAAAGACGAACAGAGCTAGCTGGAATGCATAGCTTGTTAGCACGGAACACAAATCCATCATTAACGACGAACTTGTTCCATGTTCTTCACTCTTTACAATTCTGCAATACATCTTTAAAATCAGCATCATGCACATATTGATATTTGATGGTCTCCAAACCCAATATTTTGAAATCAAGTTATGAAAGCATAGTATAGCGACGAGACAATGCATCAGCAATAACATTTTCTTTACCCTTCTTGTGTTTAATGACATAAGGAAAAGTATCAATGAATTCAACCCATTTAGCATGTCTACGATTCAGTTTAGCTGGACTTTTAATATGTTTCAAAGATTCATGATCAGAATGTATAACAAATTCTTTGGGCCATAAATAATGTTGCCATGTTTCTAAAGTCCGAACAAGAGCATACAATTATTTATCATAAGTATAATAATTCAGACTAGGCCCACTCAATTTTTCAGAAAAGTATCCAACAGGTTTGCCATCTTGTAATAACACACCTCCGAATCCAATTCACTAGCATCACGTTCGAGATCAAAAGTCTTATTAAAATTAGGAAGTTGGAGTAAAGGAGCATGTGTCAACTTATCTTTCAATACCGTGAAGGCTTCCTCCTGTGCGGTACCACAAACAAAAGGCACATCCTACTACCTCTTGAGCACAGCGTTGGTTTTCCCTTGAAGAGGAAAGGGTGATGCAGCAAATTGGCGTAAGTGTTTCCCTCAGTTTTTGAGAACCAAGGTATCAATCGAGTAGGAGGCTACACGCAAGTCCTTCGTACCTACACAAACAAACAAGAACCTCGCAACCAACGCGGAAAAGGGGTTGTCAATCCCTTCACGACCACTTGTGAAAGTGAGATCTGATAGAGATAATAATAAGATAAATATTTTTGGTATTTTATGATATAGATTGCAAAGTAAAGATTGCAAAATAAATTAGATCGGAAACTTATATGATGGAAAATAGACCCGGGGGCCATAGGTTTCACTAGTGGCTTCTCTCAAGATAGCATAAGTATTACGGTGGGTGAACAAATTACTGTCGAGCAATTGATAGAAAAGTGCATAGTTATGAGAATATCTCGGCATTATCATGTATATAGGCATCACGTCTACGACAAGTAGATCGAAAGAATTCTGCATCTACTACTATTACTCAACACATCGACCGCTATCCAGCATGCATCTAGAGTATTAAGTTCATAAGAACAGAGTAACGCATTAGGCAAGATGACATGATGTAGAGGGATAAACTCAAGCAATATGATATAAACCCCATATTTTTATCCTCGATGGCAACAATACAATAAGTGCCTTGCTGCCCCTGCTATCACTGGGAAAGGACACCGCAAGATTGAACCCAAAGCTAAGCACTTCTCCCATTGCAATAAAGATAAATCTAGTAGGCCAAACCAAGCTGATAATTCGAAGAGACTTGCAAAGATAACCAATCATACATAAAAGAATTCAGAGGAGATTCAAATATTTCTCATAGATAAACTTGATCATAAACCCACAATTCATCGGATCTCGACAAACACACAACAAATAGAGTTACATTGAATAGATCTCCAAGAAGATCGAGGAGAACTTTGTATTGAGATTCAAAGAGAGAGAAGAGCCATCTAGCTAATAACTATGGACCCGAAGGTCTGTGGTAAACTACTCACAACATCGGAGAGGCTATGTTGTTGATGTAGAAGCCCTCCATGATCGATTCCCCCTCCGGCGGAGCGCCGGAAAAGGCTCCAAGATGGGTTCTCACGGGTACAGAAGGTTGCGGTAGCGGAAATAGGGTTTCGTGGTGCTCCTGGATGTTTTCAGGGTATGTAGATATATATAGGCGAAGGAAGTCGGCCAGGGGAGCCACGAGAGGCCCACGAGGGTGGGGGGCGTGCCCACCCCCTAGGGCGCGCCTCCCTGCCTCGTGGCCTCCTCGATTGCTTCTTGACGACCACTCCAAGTCTCCTGGATTGCATTTGTTCCGAAAATAACACTCCAGAATTTTTCATTCCATTTGGACCCCGTTTGATATTCCTTTTCTGCGAAACACTGAAATAGGCAAAAAAACAACAATTTGGGTTGGGCCTCCGGTTAATAGGTTAGTCCCAAAAATAATATAAAAGTTCTTAGTAAAGCCCATAAACATCCAAAACGGGTAATATAATAGCATGGAACAATCAAAAATTATAGATATGTTGGAGACGTATCAAGCATCCCCAAGCTTACTTCCTACTCGTCCTCGAGTAGGTAAGTTATAAAAACAGAATTTTCGATGTGGAATGCTACCTAGCATATTTCTCAATGTAGTTTTCTTTATTGTGGCATGAATGTTCAAATCAAAATGATTCAAGATAAAAGTTCATATTGACATAAGAGTAATAATACTTCAAGTATACTAACAAAGCAATCATGTCTTCTCAAAATAACATAGCCAAAGAAATCTATCCCTACAAAATCATATAGTCTGGCCATGATCTATCTTCATCACACAAAATATTTAAATCATGCACAACCCTGGTTTCATCCAAGCAATTGTCTCATACTTTAGTATTTTCAAACTTTTCCAATATTCACGCAATACATGAGTGTGAGCCATGGACATAGCACTATAGGTGGAATAGAATGGTGGTTGTGGAGAAGACAAAAAGAAGGAAGATAGTCTCACATCAACTAGGTGTATCAACGAGCTATGGAGATGCCCATCAATAGATATCAATGTGAGTGAGTAGGGATTGCCATGCAACGGATGCACTAGAGCTATAAGTGTATGAAAGCTCAAAAAGAAACTAAGTGGGTGTGCACCCAACTTGCTTGCTCACGAAGACCTAAGGCATTTTGAGGAAGCTCGTCATTGGAATATACAAGCCAAGTTCTATAATGAAAAATTCCCACTAGTATATGAAAGTGACAACATAGGAGACACTTCTATCATGAAAATCATGGTGCTACTTTGAAGCACAAGTGTGGAAAAAGGATAGTCACATTGTCCCTTCTCTCTTTTTCTCTCATTTTTTAGGTGGGCTTCTTTGGCCTCTTTTTTTATTTGGGCATCTTTGGCCTCTTTTATTGTTCATAAAGTCCGGAGTCTCATCCCGACTTGTGGGGGAATCATAGTCTCCATCATCCTTTCTTCACTTGGAACAATGCTCTAATAATGAAGATCATCACACTTTTATTTACTTACAACTCAAGAATTACAACTCAATACTTAGAACAAAATATGAATCTATGTGAATGCCTCCGGCGGTGTACCGGGATATGCAATGAATCAAGAGTGACATGTATGAAAGAATTATAAATGGTGGCCCCTTGCCACAAATACGATGTCAACTACATGATCATGCAAAAGCAATATGACAATGGTGATGCGTGTCATAAATAACAGAACGGTGGAAAGTCGCATGGCAATATATCTCGGAATGGCTATGGAAATGCCATAATAGGTAGGTATGGTGGCTGTTTTGAGGAAGGTATATGGTGGGTGTATGGTACCGGCAAAAGTTGCGCGGCACAAGAGAGGCTAGCAATGGTGGAAGGGTGAGAGTGCGTATAATCCATGGACTCAACATTAGTCATGAAGAACTCATATACTTATTGCAAAAATCTACAAGTTATCAAAACAAAGTACTACGTGCATGCTCCTAGGGGAAGGGTTGGTAGGAGTTAACCATCGCGCGATCCCGACCTCCGCACATAAGGAAGACAATCAATAAATAAATCATGCTCCAACTTCATCACATAACGGTTCACCATACGTGCGTGCTACGGGAATCCCAAACTTTTAACACAAGTATTCCTTAAATTGACAACTACCCAACTAGCATGACTCTAATATTACCATCCTCATATCTCAAAACAATCTTCAAGCATCAAATTGATCTTAGCGTTCAGTGCACTCTATACGATAGTTTTTATTATACCCAACTTGGATGCCCATCATATTAGGACTAATTTTATAACCAAAGCAAATACCATGCTGTTCTAAAAGACTCTCAAAATAATATAAGTGAAGCACTAGAGCAAAATTGACTAGCTCAAAAGATATAAGTGAAGCACATAGAGTATTCTAATAAATTCTGATTCATGTGTGCTCTCCCAAAAGGTGTGTACAGCAAGGATGATTGTGGTAAACTAAAAGCAAAGATTCATATCATACAAGACGCTCCAACCAAAACACATATCATGTGATGAATAAAAATATAGCTCCAAGTAAAGTTACCGATGGACGAAGACGAAAGAGGGGATGCCTTCCGGGGCACCCCCAAGCCTAGGCTTTTGGTTGTCCTTGAATTTTACCTTGGGGTGCCTTTGGCATCCCCAAGCTTAGGCTCTTGCCACTTCTTATTCCATAATCCATCAAATCTTTACCCAAAACTTGAAAACTTCACAACACAAAACTCAACAGAAAATCTCATGAGGTCCGTTAGTGCAAGAAAGCAAACCACCACTTTAAGGTACTGTAATTAACTCATTCTTTATTTATATTGGTGTTATACCTACTGTATTCCAACTTATTAATGGTTCATACCCACCAATACTAGCCATAGATTCATCAAAATAAACAAGCAACACACGAAAAACAGAATATGTCAAAAACAGAACAGTCTGTAGCAATCTGTAACTTTCGAATACTTCTGAAACTCTAAAACTACTACCAAAATAGAAAGTCCTAATAAATTAGTTTGTTAATCTTCTTCAAAAAGAATCAACAAAAAAGCTCGTTTCTGTGATTTATTAAAATTATTCTTGTGCGCAAAAGTTTCTGTTTTTCAACAAGATCAAATTAACTATCACCCAAGATGATCCTATAGGTTACTTGGCACAAACACTAATTAAAACATAAAACCACATCTAAACAGAGGCTAGATGAATTATTGAATACTAAACAGGAGTAAAAACTAAAGAACAAAAAATAAAATTAGGTTGCCTCCCAACAAGCGCTAGCGTTTAACGCCCCTAGCTAGGCATAAATGCAAGAATAGATCTAAGTATTGCCTTCTTTGGTATTCAATTCATAAGTGACTCTCATAATAGATTCATAAGGTAAATTGATTCTTCCTAGGAAAGTGTTCCATGCCTTTCGTTAATGGAAATTGGAATCTAATTTTTCCTTCCTTCATATCAATAATTGCACCAATCGTTCTAAGGAAAGGTCTACCAAGAATAATAGGACATGAAAGATTGCAATCTATATCAAGAACAATAAAATCTACGGGCACATAATTCCTATTTGCAACAATAAGAACATCATTAATCCTTCCCATTGGTTTCTTAATGGTGGAATCCGCAAGGTGCAAGTTTAAAGAGCAATCATCAAAATCACGGAAACCTAGCACATCACATAAAGTTTTTGGAATCGTGGAAACACTAGCACCCAAATCACACAAAGCATAGCATTCATCGTATTTAATTTTTAATTTTAATAGTAGGTTCCCACTCATCATAAAGTTTTCTAGGGATAGAAACTTCTAATTCAAGTTTTTCTTCATAAGATTCCATCAAAGCATCAACGATATGTTTGGTAAAGCATGAGAATTTAACACGGATTGCAACAAGGAAATACAATCTATTAAAGAACAATTATCATAATTAAAGTCCTTGAGATCCAAAATAGTGGGTTCATTGCTAAGTGGGTGTGCATCCAACTCGCTTGCTCACGAAGACCTAGGGCATTCTAAGGAAGCCCATCATTGGAATATACAAGCCAAGTTCTATAATGAAAAATTTCCACTAGTATATGAAAGTGACAACATAGGAGACTCTCTATCATGAAGATGATGGTTCTACTTTGAAGCACAAGTGTGGAAAAAGTATAGTAACATTGTCCCCCTTTTTTGGGCCTTATTTTTTGGCCTTTCTTTTTTTGTCCCTTCTTGTTCTTTTTTCTTTCCTTTTTTATTAAGGGACAATGCTCTAATAATGATGATCATCACACTTCTATTTATTTACAACTCAAGAATTACAACTCGATACTAGAGCAAGATATGACTCTATATGAATGCCTCCGGGGGTGTACCGGGATGGGCAATGAATCAAGAGTGACATGTATAAAAATTATGCAAGGTGGCTTTGCCACAAATACGATGTCAACTACATGATCATGCAAGCCAATATGACAATGATGATGCGTGTCATGGTAAACGAAATGGTGGAAAGTTGCATGGCAATATATCTCGGAATGGCTATGGAAATGCCATAATAGGTAGGTATGGTGGCTGTTTTGAGGAAGATATAAGGTGGTTTATGAGTGATAGAGTGTATCGTATCACGGGGTTTGGATGCACCAGCAAAGTTTGCACCAAATCTCAAGGTGAGAAAGGGCAATGCACGGTACCGAAGAGGCTGGCAATGATGGAAGGGTAAGAGTGCGTATAATCCATGGACTCACATTAGTCATAAAGAACTCATATATTTATTGCAAAAGTTTTATTAGACCTGGAAGCAAAGTACTACTACGCATGCTCCTAGGGGGAGGTTGGTAGGAGTTAACCATCGCGCGCCCCCGACCTCCACACATAAGGAATGTAATCAAAAGACCACCCCATGCAACAAATTTGTTACACAACTTTTACCATACGTGCATTCTACGGGACTCCAACTTCAACACAAGTATTTCTCAATTTCATAATTACCTAACTAGCATGACTCTAATATTACCACCTTTATATCTCAAAACAATTATCAAGCATCAAATTGATCATAGCATCGAATTCACTTTCTATGATAGTTTTTATTATACGCAACTTGGATGCCCATCATTCTAGGACCAATTTTATAACCATAGTAAATACAATGCTGTTCTAAAAGATTCTAAAAATAATATAAGTGAAGCATGAGAGATCAATAATTTCTACAAAATAAAACCATCGTCGTGCTCTAAAAAGTATAAGTGAAGCACTAGAGCAAAACTATCTCGCTCAAAAGATATAAATGAAGCACATAGAGTATTCTAATAAATTTCGAATCATGTGTGTCTCTCCCAAAAGGTTTGTACAACAAGGATGATTGTGGTAAACTAAAAAGCAAAGACACATATCATACAAGACGCACTAAGCAAAACACATATCATGTGGTGAATAAAAATGTAGCTCCAAGTAAAGTTACCGATAGACGAAGACGAAAGAGGGGATGCCTTCCGGGGCATCCCCAAGATTAGGCTTTTGGTTGTCATTTAATTTTACCTTGAGGTGCCTTGGGCATCCCCAAGCTTAGGCTCTTTCCACTCCATATTCCATTATCCATCAAATTTTTACCCAAAACTTGGAAACTTCACAACACAAAACTCAACAGGAAATCTCATGAGCTCTGTTAGTGTAAGAAAGAAAAACCACCACTTAAGGTACTGTAATGAACTCATTATTTATTTATATTGGTGTTAAACCTACTGTATTCCAACTTCTCTATGGTTCATACCCCCCGATACTAGCCATAGATTCATCAAAATAAGCAAACAACACAAGAAAAACAGAATCTGTCAAAAACAGAACGGTCTGTAGCAATCTGTAACTTTCTAATACTTCTGGAACTCTAACAATCCTACCAAAATAGGAAGTATTAGGCAATTTGTCTATTGATCTACTTCAAAAATAATCAACTCAAAATCACGTTCCTGTGATTTATTAAAATTATTCTCGTCCATGCAAAAGTTTCTGTTTTTCAGCAAGACCAAATTAACTATCACCCAAGATGATCTTATAGGTTCTAATTGGCACAAACACTAACTGAAACATAAAACCACATCTAACCAGAGGCTAGATGAATTATTTAATACTAAATAGGATCAAAAAGTAAAGAACAAAAATGAAATTGGGTTGCCTCCCAACAAGCGCTATCGTTTAAAGCCCCTAGCTAGGCATTGAGATTTCAATGATGTTCACATGAAAGACAAGAATTGAAGCATAAAGAGAGCATCATAAAACATGTGACAAACACACTTAAGTCTAACATACTTCCTACTCATAGGTTTTTTATAAGGAAACAAATTATCAAGGAAAGCAAAAACTAGTATATGCAAGGAAGAAGACAATAGCAATTTCAACATGAAGAGAGGTAATTTAGTAACATGAAAATTTCCACGACCATATTTTCCTCTCTCATAATAATTACATGTAGGATCATAAGCAAATTCAACAAAATAGCTATCACATAACATATTCTCAACATTATCCATATGCATGCAAAGTTGACACTCTTCCAAGGTAGTGGGATTAACATTAACTAAAGTCATGACCTCTCCAAACCCACTTTTATCAAAAATATCATAAGATTGAACATACTCCAAATATGCAGGATCTAAAGTTGACACTCTTCCAAACCCACTTCCAATATTATTGCAAACACTATTATCAATCTCATATTTATCATGGGGCTTAAATAAATTTTCAAGATTTTAAGGAGAATTACCCCAATCATGATCATTGCAACAAGTAGTAGACATAGCAAAACTAGCATCCCCAAGCTTAGGGTTTTTCATATTATTAGCACAATTGTCATCAAGAGAATTTATAGTAAAATCATTGCAATCATGCTTTTTATTCAAGGAGTTATCGTGAATCTCTTCATAAATCTCTTCATCCTAATTTTCAGATTCATGAATTTCGAGCAAAGCTTCATAAAGATAATCTAGTGCACAAAACTCACTAGCAATTGGTTCATCATAATTGGATCTCTTAAAAAGATTAGCAAGTGGATGAGGATCCATAGATCTTTTAGCAAGCGAAGATGCAAGCAAAAATAAGGCACATGGTAACACAAGCAAACAAAAGATCGAACGGAAGAAGGGCGAAGAAAAGGCAAGGGTGAAGTGGGGGAGAGGAAAAGGAGATGCAAATGGCAAATAATGTAATGCGAGGGAGATGAGTTTGTGAAGGGTACTTGGTATGTCTTGACTTGTGCGAAGACCTCCCCGGCAACGGCGCCAGAAATCCTTCTTGCTACCTCTTGAGCACTGCGTTGGTTTTCCCTTGAAGAGGAAAGGGTGATGCAGCAAAGTAGCATAAGTATTTCCCTCAGATTTTGAGAACCAAGGTATCAATCCAGTAGGAGGCTCCACACAAGCCCCCCATACCTACACAAACAAACAAGAACCTCGCAACCAACACGATAAAGGGGTTGTCAATCCCTTCACGGTAACTTGCGAAAGTGAGATCTGATGGAGATAATAAGATAAGATAAATATTTTTGGTATTTTCATGATATAGATTGGAAAGTAAAGATGCAAAATAAAGTAGTTCGGAAATTTATATGATAAAAGATAGACCCGGGGGGCATAGGTTTCACTAGTGGCTTCTCTCAAGATAGCATAAGTATTACGGTGGGTGAATAAATTATTGTCGAGCAATTGATAGAAAAGTGCATAGTTATGAGAATATCTAGGCATTATCATGTATATAGGCATCACGTCCACAACAAGTAGATCGAAACGATTCTGCAACTACTACTATTACTCCACACATCGACCGCTATCCAACATTCATCTAGAGTATTAAGTTCATAAGAATGGAGTAATGCATTAGGCAAGATGACATGATGTAGAGGGATAAACTCAAGCAATATTGATAAAAACCCCATCTTTTTATCCTTGCTACCCCTGCTGTCACTCGGAAAGGACACCGCAAGATTGAACCCAAAGCTAAGCACTTCTCCCATTGCAAGAAAGATAAATCTAGTAGGCCAAACCAAACTGATAATTCCAAGAGACTTGCAAAGATATCCAATCATACATAAAAGAATTCAGAGGAGATTCAAATATTTATCATAGATAAACTTGATCATAACCCCACAATTCATCGGATCTCGACAAACACACTGCAAAAAGAGTTACATCGAATAGATCTCCAAGAAGATCGAGGAGAACATTGTATTGAGAATCAAAGAGAGAGAAGAAGCCATCTAGCTAATAACTATGGACCCAAAGGTCTGTGGTAAACTACTCACAACTCATCAGAGAGGCTATGGTGTTGATGTAGAAGCCCTCCATGGTCGATTCCCCCTCCGACGGAGCGTCGGCGAAGGCTCCAAGATGGGATCTCGCGGATACAGAAGGTTGCGGTACTGGAAATAGGGTTTCGTGGTGTTCCTGGATGTTTTCAGGGTATAGTGGTATATATAGGCGAAAGAAGTCGGTCAGGGGAGCCACGAGGGGCCCATGAGGGTGGGGGGGCGGGGCGCCCACCCCCCTATCTAGGGCACGCCTTGCACCCTCGTGGCCGCCTCGGGTGCTTCTTGACGTCCACTCCAAGTCTCCTGGATTGCGGTTGTTCCAAAAAGATCGCTCCGAAAGGTTTCATTCCGTTTGGACTCCGTTTGATATTCCTTTTCTGCAAAACACTAAAATAGGCAAAAATAAAATTGCAATTCGGTCTAGGCCTCGGGTTAGTAGGTTAGTCCCAAAAATGATATAAAAGTGTAGAGTAAAGCCCATAAACATCCAAAATGGGTAATATAATAGCATGGAACAATCAAAAAATATAGATACGTTGGAGACATATCATGCTCCTTGGGACCTAAAAACAGGATAGGGAAAAAATATTTTCGGTCGCCGGAATTTTGGCCTAAAAATTGCCCGGGGTCTCCAGACTCTATTTTTTTGAAACCTACTCAGGCAAGGAAACACGAATCGGAAAATAGATGGATCTTGAAAACAATCCTAATATGAAAAGAACTCAGATTGGTGGTGGATATATGGTAGTAGTGGTGGTATAGCGGTGCTGGTATATGGCTACGGTGGTAGGATATGGTCGCGGTGGTGGTATATGGCAGCGGTGGTGGTATATGGCAGCAGCGATGAAGATGGTGCGGCGGCGGCATGACAAACTGCGAAAGAACTCAAAACTCTAAAGGACTAGACGCTAAGACCAGCAACTAGACATGACGATGCAACCACAAATTCAACAAAGCAAAAACCCTGAAAGATTATGCAAAGGATTGGTTTGGATATGATGAACTAACCCAATTTTTTTTGCTTTTTCGTGGACTGTAGTTATGAAGAACAAACTTGATCTAAACTACGAAAAACTGTAAAATCTCACCGAGCAACCTGGAAATCCGATACCACTTGATAGAGGCTAGGTGTCCCGATCTTTCGATGAGATGATAACATCGATTTCATGGAGTCGACTTTGACGATCCGACTACAAACATGCACAACGTTGTGCCTTATAAACCGCTAAACCAACTCTAAGAGGTTATTGACCACGCCGGAGCACGATCAACCTGACCACGAAGGTCTATTCCTACAAGCAATCGAAGAACAAGCAAGAATATGATAAATCAATCTGAATATTGCGAATATGGATGAAGTATTGATAAAGGTGGGGATCCGAAAGCGGTCTTTGTCTGGTCATTGGACACAAACAAAGTACACGAAGTTGTGTTGGCTAACTTTTAACTAAAAAAATCGCAAAGTCTAAACGACGCCCTAAGGGCTGTATATATGGAGGAGCAGGGGGAATTTCATGACCCTTTGTAGGAGGGGCCCAAAACCAACCCTAAATTTCTTTCCCCACACATACAGACTGTAAAACCATCCTATACTTATGTATTTCGAAATTACATGGGTCTGGCCCAGTAATAAGGTGACGCAAAACCTATAATAGCCTTTGGATGAAATTTGTGAAGTGGCATCTTGTATATTTCGTCCAAGCATTCATGCACTCATTACGGTGGCTTCAAAGTCCTAAAATCATCACTGGAAAGTCCGTTCTTGTTTCCCTTATGCATACCATCATCTCCATACTTGTTCTTGCTCCAGTGTTCATCCTTCTCCAAGCTAGGTCCTTCATTTGTAAGCAAAACAAATGTATCTAATTTAGGTAGCGTCATATTCTCATGAACATTAGAATCATTACCAAGAAACGAAAGTACCTGGTTTCGGTGTCAAAACCAGCAGATCTCGGGTAGGGGGCCCAAGCTGTATGTCTAAGGACCAATGGTAACTATGAACGAAGGACACGGTATTTGCCCAGGTTCGGGCCCTCTTGATGGATGTATAACCCTACTCCTGCTTGATTATATTCGATGGGTATAGGGGTTATAAGAGTTGATCTACCTCGGAATCGATTCAGCTAACCCTAGATCAGCTAGCCTAGCAATGTTGTGATCATGCCTCCAATCTACCCTCTGGTTTATATAGACACCGGAGGGGCTTAGGGATGTACAAAGTCAGTTTTACAAAAAGGAATAATATATCCGGACACCTATACTTTTCGTCCACGCATACGGGAGTCCCTACCGGACACGGAGGTGATCTTCTGTCTTGTTTCTCAACGGCCCATCAGTCCAGCCCACATCTAATAGACCTGACGCCTGAGGACCCCCTAGTCCAGGACTCCCACAGTAGCCCCTGAACCAGTCTTAAATGATGATATATTCGGTGTTCAGATTGTCTTAGGCATTGCAAGGCGGGTTCCTTGAAGAATACACATCGGCTTTCCTCTGTAAAAGTATCGTATCCGGCTTTTCATAATGAACATAACCCTTAGCCGTGAAGGCGGTATATATAAAAAATGAGAACAGTGTCTTTTACTGACAACTTTTTTGGTGAAGCGTCAGGCTTGAATCTTCGGCATTTTGAACCATTTTCCACCTCATGTTTCGTGTTTCAAGGCCACGCCACATTGGCACGTCCTGTCAAAACAGAGATTGTGCCCACTTAATACGAGATTGCTCATCACTAATGTTTGGGGTAATCCAACCGTTTGCGACACACACTTTCATGGGAAATACGTGAGATTCAAGGCACGAGTGCGGGGCGGTTGGCATTTTTACTGCCTATAAGAGGGCAATGGATCTTTACTTTCTCCCCCACGCCTTCACACCTCCATAGCCTTCCAGTCCCCCAAGCTCTTTGTGCCCGCAAAGTTTCCGTCTTTCTCACCACCTCCTCCGACCATGGCCGGATCTGGTTCCAAAGTCAAGTGGGAGGCCTCCTCCGTCACAGAGAAGGAGATAAAAATCTCAGGAGCCCGGCGAACGCGTCGTCTTCCTTCCCCACTTCCTTAGATGGTTAGGTTTTCCACTCCACCCATTCATCCATGGACTCATGAATACTATGGGCTATATTTCCATGATCTATCCCCGAACTCTTTGCTCCACATCTCGGTGTTCATCGTCGTGTGTGAGGCTCTCCTCCGCGTCCACCCACACTTCGGCCTATGGCTCATGGTCTTCAACGTGAAGCCGAAGGTGGTCGACGGGCACCATGCGGACTACAACGGAGCTATGATCAGCAAGCTGCCGAACACCACATGGCCCAAGGGGGCCTTTGTGGTGACCGTCAAGATCTGGCAACAGGAGTGGTTCTATATCACCGAGCCGCGCCACACTAAGTGAGCGGCAATTCCAGACTTCAGATCCGGACCCCCCATGAGGCTTGTCTCCTGGACCGCGAAGGGCCTCGACTTGGGGTCCCAGACAGATGTGCAAGCGGTGCAAATGCGCATCACCAATGTGCTAGGGAAGAACGTTCGTCTAACCAACGTGGTTCAAATAATGCATTCCGCCGCATTCTCCCCTGCCAGCGCCAGGCTTCCCCCATGTGGAAATTCAAGCCGGAGGAGCCGTGGACTCTAAAGCATTTCCTCGGCACCATGCACGAGCGAATGTGGAAGCTGCTCTTCAAGGCGCAGAAGAGCTGGCCCATGGAGACTGAAGACATCGGTCGCAACACCATGAATCCGGCCTCTTCGGTAAATTTCCGAAGACATTTCTCTCCTGTTGCAATGCACGGGCTCTTTTGCTAGTGTGTGTGTGTATATATATATATATATATATATATATATATATATATCCCAGCTATTCTGCAACCTATTCCTAAATAAGCTATTCAGGAACCATTCCTAACTGCTCGAAAATAGAGAAGCTAACTGTGCGTCATATACTAGTTAACTGTCGGGGGGACATTTTCTGGCACCTTTTTTTGCACTTTTTTTATCATAAATTTTGAACCGTATACCGGAATGATGCAAATTACATACCGTTGGATAGCTGCTGAATAGGCGGAACTTTTGTATGTTGATCATTTTGCCAAAATCCTACAGTTCTTAAGCAAAATTCAAAAAACTAGAGGTTCTTCAAATGCGTTTTTGGTGTTTTTGTGAAAGAAATTTTCAAAACGTTTGTCGGAATGGTGCATATGATACACCACTGGAATGCTATGGATTAGCCCAAACTTTGGTATATAGAACTCGTTTCAAGATTCACCGCGGTTTAAGAGTAGTTTTCAAAAAACTAATGACATTTTTGACATTTTTTCCTGAACTGCTACAGTACATGCTAACTGCCTGACCAGAATAGCTAACTGAGTGTATGATGACCAAGCTAACTGTCGTGACTTAAGACATTTTTTGTTTTTTCCTGGTTTTCCCCAGATCAAGCTAACTGCTAGTATTGAAATAGCTAACTGTCAAGGATTGCGCATGTTAACCGCAGGACTGAAGGTACTATTTTTTTCCCTGGGTCATTCCAACTGCGGAGCCTGAAATAGCTAACTACCAGGACTGCGGCAGTTAAGAACTAGTGAATTGCTTGACCGAAGATATTAACTTTTTTCTTTCGTTCTTCTTTTCTGCCAAGGTCACGCTAACTGCTCGAGTGCACATGGCAGTTAAGTGTTCAAGTTAACTTCCACAAATCGCCCACTTAATTGCCATATGCAATAAAATTGGACTAACAGTATAAAAAAACTTTTTATACTGTTATAGTTTTGAAACACTTAACTGTTGCACTTCATGCACTTAACTGACACATCACAAAAAACTAACTTCCCTGTTTACTAATGTAAAAGCTTTTTCACCTTTTTAATAGTTAACTGCTACAGTATCATGGATTAACTTCTCCACCTAAAAATGATAGTAACTTCTAAAGAAACTAACGGCTCCACCTAAAAATGATTGCGGCAGTTAACAACAAGTTAATTGCCAGACTGAAGACACTATTTTTTTCTTTTACATTTTTTTGGTCGAACTAACTGCCGGGCCTGAAATAGCTAACTGCCTGGGGCTGCAGCAGTTAGCACCGAGTTAATTGCTAGGAGAGAAGACACTAATTTTTTTTGTTATTTCTTGTTGGGATCACGCTAACTGTCATGAATGCCGAAGTTAACTACCACAAGCTGGCCGATGTTAACGGCCACTGTGGACGATTTTTTTAAATGGCCAAACTTTTTCCATATTTTGTAATTCATTTTTTTGCCGGGGTCACCATAACTGCAATGAATATCATGGTTACCTGCCATGCGGGCCAAAGTTAACTGCAACTTTTTGTAATCCATGGAGGTGTGCAGCTAACTGCTATCTTCGCTCGCAGCCGGAATGAACATGAGATTAAAAAATGGAAGAAAAGATGTGCAACTAACTTGCATCCCAATCAGAAGAAAAGTCACATGAGGAAGGAAAGAATGGATGAAGAACAACGAAATCCAAGTGTACAAATCCTATATCCAAAATCCGCATGCGCACAACTCAAAGGAAATTCAGTTAACATAAAGGAAATTCAGACGTAATTTTTTGCACAACTACCGAGTCAACAAAAGTTGACTATTACCGCAATGACCATGGAGTCTGAACTCAGTCTCAGCGGGCTAACTGAATAAAACCTTCAAGGCTAACTGCTGCTGCTGGTCGCCTTCGCCACCGGAAACAAGGTTTTCTATGGTCACCATGGCGCCAGGAGAAGAGGCTGGGCCAAAAGGAGTTTGGGGCGGCCATTGCTCTGGCGATGTCCGGCGACCAGGGGAAACTATGAGCCCACCCCGTATCACGTGGACGCGCACTGCACCGGGCCAGGGAAGCCAAGAACGGCTATGGAGCACCGGTGTTGGGAGATGGGGGCCAGATCCTTCGATGGCGAGCCGCGGGCCCGGAACCTTCCCGGACGAGCGGCGGGGGCGGCAGATCCATCCATGGCGACGACGGGGGAGGTGCTTGATGGGTGATGGCACGCCGGTGTGGTGGGTGGTGGTGGCGCGCCGGCGAGGTAGGTGGTTGTGGTGCGCCGACGAGGTGGGTAGGTTGTGGCGTGCTAACGAGGTAGGTCGTTGTGGCGCGCTGGCGAGGGGTCCAGATCGTGGGGAGAAGATGGTGCTTCGAGCATGGGTTGTGCGAGTAGTTAGCTGGCTCCGGTAGAAACATGTAGGAGTAGGAGGTGGTTCCTAAATAACCTTATTTAGGAACTCTAGAGGGGGGTCTAAATAGTCCCACCCTATATATTTACCTAATAATAAAGCAAATTGGGTTTCTTTCGTCCGTCATGGCATTTTTTTAGAAAAGTCCCTCTAATTCAGAGAATTCAACCCGCAGGCCTGTTTTAAGTTAAAACGAATCGTTATTTTCATATTTTACACAAAAGTCCCTGTTTTTTCGTGAAATCAAACCGCTGTCCGGATTTAAGTCACACCCAAACCGTTATTTTACATTTTTCGAAAACCCTCCTGATGTTTTAGGTAACTCATCCGCGGATCATATTTAAGTCAAAGAAATGCTTTTAAAAATCATCCATATCTTTTAAATCGTAACTCCGATTTGAACATGTTATATATGAAATTTGATTAGAAAATATGTAGAATATGAATATGAGATTATTTTTACCTGTTAAGTATTTTTAAATATTATTTTGGAATATATTTGAGTCAAACCAAATGACTTTATAAATCATCCGTATCTTTTAAACCGTAACTTCGATTTTAACATATTATATATGAAATTATTAGAAAAATGTATGGAATCTTAATATGATGTTAATTTTAATTGTTAAATATATTTAAAGTATTGTTATGAAAGCAAACTTATAATTTCTAGTGCAAGATCCGTTTTTTTCATACCGGCGGCAATCCAGATTGCAAATAAACACCCCACTATAACCATATAGGGAAAAGAAAACATCGATAACTACACATGCATACCTCTGGAAAATGTCGCTGGGGAAAACAACAGATTTCTCATCGAGAGAATGAGAGAAAGCGAGAGAGAGAGAGAGAGAGAGAGAGAGAGAGAGAGAGACGCCTTAGGATTAACCATATTCAACACACTTTTTTGTTGTTTTGTGTGAACACCGAGGCCATCGCCTGCGAGGGTGAGAAGGAGGATAAGCGGCAACACAAATATGATGCCTCGCAAAAATAACGGAGATGGACCTATTGTGGTCTTGTGTGATGGTTGTTGAGTTAAGAGCGTGTGTTATGTTTTCTCTCCCGTTGCAACGCACGGGCTCTTTTGAGTTAAGACCGTCTATTCTGCTAATATTAGCAGAATAACTATTCTGCACACCGCTTCCGTACTGCACGCTCAATGAAGCGCCTTTGCATTGTTTTGACGACGAAACCTTGCAATGCTTCACGGAGAAGCTGCTTCATTTTTGATTGCTCGCCCAGCGCATTCTATGTGGAATCGGGTGTCGCGGGATGATTCAGTTGTGTACGCATTTCATTTTAGCTTTATTCTTTCGATTCTGAGGAAAATATACTATAGTGCTTACCGTCGACGGATTTGGCGGACGAGCTTTCTCGTTACGTTCGTGTTCGCGTCGGATGCGATTTTTTTGTGTTCGGATTTTGTTATTTAGTAGGAATTCTTTGATTGCATTCGTTTTAATCGGTTCGTTCACTCTATAATTTGTTAATTTTTAGGAGTTAGTTTTCAATTCTTGGTATGTTGGTTGTGCGGGCGGGTGAGCTTTGTCCGCTCCTCTGTTCTTTGTTGATTTTTTTGTTTTTTGCCCGTCCACGCGTGTTTTAATATTGTAATTACTGTTGCTGTAGGTTTGAATTCATTGTATTGCGGGTATAATTGTCATTTTTTGAATCGCGTTTTTAAATGAAAGCTGATCTTTGTTCGTCAAGTTGCCATGTCTTGCATGTAAATTTTTGCGGGCGTATTGTTCGATGGTTTAGTGGCTGTAGAGTTTTTAGGCGAGTTATGGAAGTGCGAGTGAAATTGACACCTCTATCAGTCTTTCACATTGTCTGTAGTTTTACTGCTTTAATTTTATTTGTTGTAGTCGCGAAGCGTTGTAGTGCCTTGCATTTTCTTTATTAGCGTGCCGTGTAGTTTTATTCGATGGTTATGGCTGTTTATGAGATTTCTCCTTTTCGTAAACTACATTCTTTGTTTACTACATTTTGTGTTCTTGATGACTGCATAATATGCATTTCTGTATTGCATTAGCAGTGTTGTTAATGATCTATTCTGCTATTAGAAGGGATGGTCCATGATGCGCTTGTGTTAGCTGAATAGTTATTATAAGAATTTTTTTGAACTGCATACTATGAGAATTGTTTTTGAACATCATTTGTTAACTGCAAAGTTTCGACCATTTTGCATTTCCTTGTTACTATTCGGAGGGCTGCCTTTCGTTATTATTAGTACCACACTATGTGTTCGAGATGACTGCATTACTGCCATCAGCAACTTTGTCTAAAAGCGATGATAAAATGACGTAGTTGAGGTTGCATACTTTAAATAGGCATTGTTCAAATTGTCTGACGGACATAAATTTAAAAGCATACATCATAAGCAAAGCATTAGAAATATTGGTTGCTTCATATTATACAGCCTAGAGTGCAACAATTGTAAACTTGATGGAGTCTTCTTCTTTGTAGAAAAAGACCATGGCCACTTCTCCGGCCTCAAAGCCATTTTGGTAGACAAAATCTTTCCAACCAGTAGTTATGTTGATGCAGTCTTCAGAGTCGATGTGGTAGTCAGCTTCCATGTCTCCATAGCCATTTTTGTGTTCTATCTCCAAAGTAAGCTTCCCTGAACTCGGAGCATGAATTTTTATTGCGAATGGCAGTTTCTGCATATTGCAATGGGTGGATAAAGAATTTATAAGTAAACAGCAAATGTTTTTGTTTTATACTTAGCATGATTTGTTTATGTTTACTTAAATAGTTACATACATATGATTGTATTTTGTAAAAGTTGTTGCAATGTATGAACAAACTTATATACGCAATTGACTCCTAGTTTTACTGGGATATATATTATACTACAACATGTGTGCACTGCAATGTCAGTAACAGTGTACTTCTCCAGCATATTAATATAACTACAACGCTTATCTACTGACCTTTTTTTTGTACATATGTCGATATGTCGATACATGGTGTGGTACTGAAGAAAGATAGGTGGAAGCATCTAGTCTTAATAGCTAACAGATCTGAACAACAATACAAATTCTGTTTTGTATTTTTGTTGATATTACTGAACAAATTGATTGAACTATATATTCAGATTTGTATTTGCAGTCTAGAATATGTCCAAAAATTGTGAGTGGAAAACATACCCAACTTTCCTGTAGATCTGTGGTTGTTAGGCGATGAAGAAATGGCGGACGAAACCCCCTGTTGGGTATCATCAGGCAGCCGAGCATGCTGCGCCACTCGGTGTTGGTGAGCTGTAGGCCTTCTGCGAAGACGCATGTGTCCGCTACCGGCGCCATCCTTGACAAGCACCCGCACTTGCAGTCCATGGCGGGTTCAGTGGAATTCCAGAGAAGAGTTGTGGATGTGATGAACCCTAGATCTAAGTTTTGAGGAAAATGAGGAACGGGGGGAGGAGTTGTGTTAGTCTGTAGCACGAATGGATAAGTTTTTATGCAACCAATCGAGCAATGGCAGTAATAAATGTTGTGGTTGGTGTTAGGTGGTGTATTGAGTCTGATTCAGTGAACACGAACGCATTCAAGAAGGAACAGTACTGCTTAGTTGAGAATAGCGAACTGCATTGTCATATCACAACGGAATGTGAACTGTCTGTGTTTGTGTATGGTATGTAGCAATTTTTTTTAATTTTCAGTGGCCTCTCTCTTTTTTGTTGTACATGTTACAGTAGTGAAGATGTAATTGGGCCCAGGTCGGCCTGTGAGCACACGGCTGGTTCCCTGTGCGCTGTGTGTGCGTCCTAATGTTTAGTCCCACCTCGCCCGCGAAAGGCGCGCCCTAGTTGTTTATAAGCGCTGGCGAGGCATACCGGTTGAACTCCTCTGTATACTTATCTGGGCGCTTATACACGGCGCTCGCTTCTACATGCTCTATGACCTGTGGGCCCATGTGCAACCGGCCCCATGCACTGTGACTCAGAACGACTCGCCTTCTGTGGGCGTAGACCTATTACGAGACTGGCTGGGGCCGGTGCAACCTAGGTGGTCAATTTTTTTTCTTTTTATATTTCTGCCCTCTGTGTTTTTTTTCAATGTTGGAGTGTGCACTGCATTGATCAGGGTTCTGTACTGCATTGTATATGCATTGCGTACTGCATTGTTAATCTTTTTTCCCAATGTATGGGAGTGCACTGCTCTGTAAATCATACCTGTACTTCACTCATTATGGTTTTGTGTTGTACTTTCGTGTACTTCCGGACTGTATTGAATTATTTTACGTGTTTTGCGTTTTTCTATTTGTGTTTTTGCTCTTATGTATTCCTTTTTTGAAATTTATGTTGGTGCACTGCTTTGTTGGGTATGTTAAGACTTCATTCGACAAATTCAGTGTACTGCATTCGTCCGCAACTTGCACTGCATGCGTCCTGTTTGCATTCTGTACGACAATTTCATCACCAGCACGCAAACTAATATAATCTGAGTTCATCATTATAGGTGATTGTGCATGGCAAGCAAACTAGGTTTAGCACACAAGCAAACTAACGATACATAAGCAAACAACACAAAGCAAATTTGATGATACATAAGCAAACTAACGATACATAATTCTAAAAGAACGCTGGCATTCTTGGCTCCTAGCTGGCACCATCTTATTCTTCACCAGTCGGGCTCTCCCCATCCCCAGCTGCTCCTGGCGCGCTTCTTGGGTGGCTCCTCCTTCTCCAGCTTTGCACGGCGAAGGCCGTCCTTTGTGAGGGTGATGCGGTTCCATATCTCGTACGCTGCATAGGCGTCCTTTGCCGCATACTCGATGTGCCTCCTGGACAGAGGCAGGATGGCCCAGCGCTCGTGCTCGGCGTCGGTGATCTTCTTCTTCATGTTGCTGTAGTAGTCGTCGATGAGAGCGCCGGAGACGTCTCCGAGGGAGTCCAACGGCTTGGTTGCGTCGGGCACCCTCCACTCCTTCTGGATGTCGACGAAGTTGGCGACCTCGAGTTTGACGCACTCCAGCCTGGTTTTGTCGCCGTCGATGGAGAAGCCTGCAAAGGTGTACCTGGGGTCGGCGAGGAAGTTGTCGAAGACGGTGCACCTTTCACTGTCGCTCATTTGGAAGAGCAGCACCGGGTGATTCTTGCCGACGGAGAGCTGGAAGAGGGTGGGTTTCTGCATCGCTTTAGGGTCGTTGTCATACTCGAGATCAATGCCGACGATCTTGTGGCGCTGGAGGCTGAGGTGGCGCTCGTACTGCACGAGGGTGATCGCCATCTGCTTCTTGTCGTTGGTGTGGATGACGTGCAACTTGGTGTTGCCGTGCGCCTCCACGGCGTTGTCGCCCGTGTACTCGTCGGCGAACGTCATCGCCGGTGGTGGGAGCGCAAAGGATACTTGTGTTTGTTGTGTATGTGGATGAGAAGGCCTTTGGCAGGGGTCTGAATTTAAGGGGAGGGCGCGGGGTGGGATGGCCTCGTCGGATGTACTGCACGATCGCGCTAATGATGGGGTTGTGCCGATCGTGGGTTGGTTTTGCATCTGTGATCGTGGGCTTGTGGCGATGGAACTTCTCCGATCGGGTGTATGTATGCGAACGTGGGTTTTTTTTTAATGTGGGTTTTTTTGGTCAGCACATTTTTTAACCATAACCTTTTTCTATTCGAACGGCCATTTTGTCATGTTTTATAGATGTATACTGGGTGACAACATAACTGCATTGCTTACAACTAAGCCTTTGCCGCTTACAAAACAGAACTGCAACATTGTATACATGTGTGTACTTCATCGTTTTTTGCGTCTCTTACTATATGCTTCGATGGTCTGTGCATTGCGCACGGAATGCACTGCATACTTCTACCGACATGTACTGCATCTTGTTTTTGCCGGTAATTATCGCAGTCCCTGGCACGGGACGGATAGGAAATGGGAGGGGTGGTGGGGGGCCCCCCACTTTTTTTCGAACTTATTGTTTTTTCTTGGTCGGTTTTGTTGGGCCTATGTTCGGGTATTTCAGAGACGCATGTACCTTTTCAATTTTTGGGTGGCTGGTGCCGGTATCATTTGGGTGATCAGTTTTTATTCTTTGTATGCTTTTTAATGACGTGGAGTGCACTACTTTTTGGTAAATCATCGATGCAGTGCATTGATCATGGTTATGTACTAGATGTGAACTTCATTCCTTACTGCATGTACAATTCTCATTTTTTATCCCCTGTTTTTACTTTTTTTGTAATCTTTTTTTTCGAATGTATGGGACTGCACTGCTTAGCAAATTACGACTGTACTACATTGTTTATGATACTGTACTGCAAGTTCGTGTACTTCCGCACTGCGTTAACTTATTCCGCGTTTGCGTTGTTCTTCATCCCGAGAAGAAATGCATAATGGCGTACTGCATCCCATATAGAAATGCACTGCATTTTTCCATCAGTGTGTACTGCATTTTTTTGCCTGTACTTACTTCACTGTACGGGAGGTTTAAGGGGAGAGCGGATGGTGGGGGGTGCACATTTTTTTTGTGTGGCATTTAATTGAAGGTAGACATTTTTTTTCTGGATGTGTTATTTTAACATGCGTTGTGTTTTTGATTTTTACTTTTTTTACGAACTGTATGTATTTTGTTTGTTGTTTTATCGTTTTTAAATTTCATGGTTCGTCACAGATAACTGCATCATGTGTTTTTTGTTGTTGTTGTTGTTTTTTAGTAATATGTGCGTTTTTGATGTAGACTGGCTTATTTTGTCCGGGCTGTTTTTGGGCCGGCCCGTTATTTGTTACCCTTTTTCCAAAACGCGGGCCTCCTGCGTGTCGTTTCCACGCTATTCCACCGCTCCGCTGTCAGAGAAAGAGACCGAGAACAATCCCCTCTCCTCTCTTGCAGTTTCTCCCGAGGTATCTCTCCCTCGAGCAAAACCGCCGTCCTTGTGAACGGCCGTCGCTGAGAACCGCCGCCCTCAAGAGGTCCTTGTTCTGCATTAGCGTCGCTGTCGCTCCGTGAGCCTTTGCCGCCAAGGCTCCGCAGCCCTTTCCTTCCCGCCCGCCTTCCCTTGCCGTCTCCGCATACTTTTCTGCGGTACGTTTCGCTTGGCTCGGTGTTGATTGTCCCCCCGCCTTGTTTTTGTGATTCTTGTAGTTGCTGTAGCTCTTTTTGCTTGTGTAATTTTTTGTAGGCAGTCGATTTTATCTCGTTTTGAAGTCGATAGTTGTGTGTAGCAATGCGGATCTAGGGTTTCGTGAGATTTTCGCTCATTTTGTTGCTTATGTCTGTCACTTCGTCCTTTGTGTTGCAGGGAAACGCTATGTCTTCGCCGAGCAGGCAGGGAGAAGGGGTTTAGAGTATGTGGAGTGATTATTCCGTAGGCTTTGTTTATTTTGTTTGGTGTTTATCTAGTTTCCTAATTCATCCTTCATATTGGGTTATGCTCTGTTAGTTGTCAGCGTTCGTTTGCATTATTTTGTCATGTGATGTTTTTGTAATTTCTTTTTTCTTGTTTTTTGTTTTTGAATCCAGCAGGTGATTGCAGTGCTCATAATGATACACCAATTGTCTCTCCTTGTCCTGGTGGTAAGGATCATGGTGTTGAGGGAGGACATCAAGTGAATTCGCTGATTGAATCTTCTCCTATAAGTGTTGCCCCTCCTTCTGGTATGTGGTTAATTTGTTTATTTTTGTGTATGCTTTGTTTTATCTAGTTCGACATTTTTATTGCGAATATCCATGATTTTACTATATGCAGCACTACATTTTATTTTTTGTATGTGAACTCCAGAGTATTACTTGTGAACTGCATTGTCGTTTTATTCAAGTTTTATGTACAATGCATTATTTTTTAATTTGAGTTTATGGTTTAGCACTACATTTATATGTCTAACTGTACTGCATTTGTTTTTTTTGTGCAATTTTTAACGAGCATAGACAAACTTTATTTTGATCAAGATGTCTGCTTTTTCCATCTTTGAGGCGCTGGGTTTGAGGAGGTTACTCAATTGATTGACCATTATTTTGCGAGGGTAATGTTGGTGTGAGCTTTGATCGAGACGCCTGTCTTATCTCAAACACGATCGCGATCTGTTGATGGTACATAGGAAGTTACGAGTTGGATGGTCCGGAACAGGTTCGTCAATATGAGTTGAAGCAAAGCAAGAAGAAGTTGAGGTTTGAAATTGAGTCAAAAGAGTTTGCTGAAAAGGAGAAGCATAGGAGATCTGCGGATGGTGGCAAGGGTGGTAAATTTGGCAAGGTGAAGAAGAGGTTGAGTCTTGTTCTTTGAGGAAGGTGGTACACCTCGGCGAGTCCACATGTTGGTGGAATGAAGAAGAATCTTGGCAAGAGACCGCTGAAGTTGGTGGAAGTGATGATCCTCGGTATAGCGACTACATGTCACTGAAGATCCCAATTCTGATGACGATGACTTTGTGCTTGCTGATTATGTGAAGGGTGTTCATCCTTCTAGACGCAAAGACTGTGGTTCATCTAAGACTGTACCCAAGCGTGCCCATGATGATGTCGATGAAGATGTTGGTGGTGATTCTGGCGAGGAGGTGGATGCTGCTCCAAAGGTTTGTTGAAGTGCACTGCATTTGTTTCCTTCATTTTGTTATTCTTTCTGTAGTTTCTTTTTTTTATGCGTAATCTTCTAATGTGGACTGCATTTCCCTTTACACAGAGGAAGAAGTCTAGTAAGAGCAATGCAACTGAAGATGATGGTGAGGGAGATGATTCTCGATTTAACAAGACCGTGCATTTGTCGCTTCCCACTGTTTGAAAGAGGCGCATTGCAGCCGTGTTAGGGATGCTGGATTTGGTGTTGGCTTTGATCTGACAGTAAAGAAAAATGTGTCGCGTATTCTTATGTGCTATTTGATGGGAGTGATTGACCCTGCCACAATGTTAATGGACTTTGGGAATGGCAGGGTTCTTCGAATCAATCGTGATGCAGTTCATCACATTTTTGATTTACCTATGGGAAGTCACACTGCACCCATGCCTGCTTCCAGCGGTCATGATGAATCATTGACTGCCCTCAAGGATGAGCTTGGCTTTGATCGTTCAAAAAGTATAGGTGTCAAGGACTTGCTTGAGAAGTTGAAAGTGTTGGTGGAGGAAGATGATTATGTGAGTGTTGACCTTGCTGTGAAGGTGTTCTTCCTTATACTTTACCAGAATTTGTTGTGCCCGGGGCCTGCAGTTCGTTTGGGTAGAGTTGCTGCGATGGTAGAGAACATGGATTATGCGGCTATGGCTCAGATGGACTTTTGTCAGCTTGTTGTTGATGAGTTGCAGGCAGCTGTGGTTAGGTGGCAATCAGAAGGCAGCAAGCAGAATTGTGTAGAGGGTTGTGCCATTGTCCCCCTGATTATGTATCTTGACTCCCTGAAGCTTCGCAAATTTTTAGTCATGCACACATTGACGCCACGTGCGTCATACCTGATGACCAAGGACCTGATGAAGTTGTACAATGAGGATGTGCTTGTGAAGGGAAATATTTACTTGGAAAGTTACAAATTTGGGAAGCTGCCGGTTAGTGCACCTGATTTTTTAATATCATATTTTTTAAAAAAAAAATTGCAGTCATTATAAATGTGAACTATTCTAGTACTCAAATGTGTACTTCTCTTTGCGTGTTCTCTTTTTTTGCAGTGGAAGGCGTCTGGTGATATTGTGTACAACAGTCCTGCTGCAGTTGTACATGGCAGCTCCGATGCGGGGCCTAGCACTCATGATAGGATTTATGAGCCTATCTGTAGTCAGCTTCCTGGTTGTGATGATGAGGTGCCGCATACTCGTGGTTTCATGCCTCGATAGATGTTTGATAATACAAGCTCTTATAAACAGACATTTGTTGGCGGCAAAAAGCATGATGAGATTGATGAGCTTCTTCTGAAGGTTTTGAAGCTGACTGAAGATTTGCCAACTGTCGTTGCGCGATGGGTACGACGACACCTATGGGGCCGCGGGGCGGCCCTTCCGTGTGTTGATGCGAGGCGGAGGATGCCTGAGAGCGGTCGAGGCGCAGGCGCGGCGGTGGATTTTTACCCAGCTTCGGGCCGCGATGGTCGCGTAAAACCCTACTGCTGCTTTGTGTCGTATATCATCTTGCTCGAGAATGCGAGCGAGTGGTGGTGTGGAACCAGCCGAATCCCAGGCGCTAGAGTTGCCAAGGGTTCGAGCCTCGCGAAATAGCGAATGATCGGAACCTCCCCTCGTTGTGCATGGGCCTCCTTTTATAGGGCAAGGGTCACCGACAGTGTCAGCGTGGGGTAGAGGGGTAAAAATGTAAAAGAGGTGGTAGTTGGAGCAGTCTTGGGAACGGTCATTCTGATTGCATGAACGATGGATTCTACCTACTTTTGACAGAGGGGACAAGAGCATTAAATGCCCGTCGCCATCACCCCAAAAGCTCCGCCCTTGCGTCTCCGTTTGCCACGGCGATGGAGCCACCACCGTGGAGTGCCACCGCACCCTCATGTAGCACAGACCACCCGCCCGCAGCGTCTCTGGAGAAGGCTAAAAGCGACGCAGATGAGCTGGAGTGCAGCGCAGCTCTCCGGCAAGTACCTTGCGGGGTCTTGATCTTGCGGGCCGGGAGCTTGTCGGGCTCTATAACTTGCCGCTCCCGGGCCCTTGCCGGACGTATAAGCGCCGAGGCATGTCTTTTGTGATGTGATCTTCTAGTCTCCCGGCGAGCTCCTCTCGCCAGGGACTTCGTGAGTGAGGTAGCCTTGAGCTGGAGCGGCCTTCCCGGCAAGCTCCTCTTGCCGGGTCTTAACTTTCTCTGTCTTGTACACTTTGTTCTTGAATGGCTTGGTAGGGAGCGGAATGGTCTCCGGCAAGCATATGGTGGATCCAGCTACGGGGGCTGCAAGCTGTCCGATGCACAAGTTGGGGTCTTGAGGTACCCCTACCTTAATACACCGGCAGAGCCCGGGCTGGGCCATACAGTCTTAGCGCTGTTGGGCGAGGCCCAAAAGCGTGTCTCGACACCTTGAAGCCCATGGCGCGTCGAACCCACTTCTGCATCTGCCGCCTCCCAAACAGCACGCAGCGTCGATTGCGGCGTCGTGGGAGACGTGGCGGCGCATGCAGCCTTTAAAACATCCACCCGTGATCGTGGCGCGAGAGGGTCGCTTCATCCGTCGCTCGGCTCCACTTTTTCGCCATGCGGCCTTCATGCCACGGGGTCGTGGGCGGCGAAGGTGGGAGACCGAGCCGTCCGCGGCGGAGAAAGCGGTCGGCCCGCTCCTCTGGCCTCCTCGCTTCTGATTGGTCGGCGGGCGGTTGAGCCCCACCTCGCCCCTTTAAAAAGGGCGGAAGGGTGCCAATGGCCACACTCATCCACTTCTCCTTCATCTTCATCTTCTGTTCTTCTTGCCGCCATGGAAGGAGGGAATCCCGGCTCTTCGACGGTGGCGGTGCGGCTTCTTCTGGGCAGCGCACCACTCCCCATCCGCTCCCGTGGCGGTAGAGCCGGCCGAGAGGGAGAGGGGGCGGGGCGCGGCAGCGAGGCCGAGCGTGGCCGAGGCGGTCGAGAGGCGGCGTGGGGCGTGCCTCCCGTCTCCTCCGGCGTCTCGACCATGGTGCGGTCCCTGCAGAGATGACCCACAGGAGTTCTTCATCAAGCCGCCGGGCGCCTCGCCGCCGCCTCCGGCTGCCGGTCCCATTGCGGGCGCGATGGGACCGGATCCACCGGCGTGATGGAGTTACGCGCGAGGGGCTGCGGGATCAGCGGCACTTTCGGGTGAGTGTCGTGTCCCCAGCCCCGGCGTGATGTTCTTCGACCGAGGGTGGAAGACATTCGCCGGATCCATAGCTTGCGGCGGGTTCACCCTCCATTTCAAGTTCTTGGATGGTGACCTCCTTGCCGTCAAGGTCTTGGCGACTATGGAACCGGGTGCGCTGCTGTGTGGACAGCTCCTCGGATAGCGAAGGTCCCTCCTCGGCGAGTAGTGAGAGGAGGGCGGCAACGACGGCGAGGGGATGGCGGGCCCGACTAGGCGTCGGACACGGTGCCTCATGCGCCACCGGCAACCCCATCTTCTGGGTTGCCGGCCTTGAACTCCGGGGCCGTCTCCTTGGCGGTGGCGTGAAGAGCAGCGAGAGAGGAAGAGGGGGGGACGGCGGCAAGGCCGTTAAGTCGAGACGAGGGCGAGGTGCCCTCGTGCGATGTCCCACCACTCCGTCTTCAAGCTCTGCCTCCGGCGCCTCCGACTCCGCCAAGCTCTGGCGGCCCCGGGTGTTCTCTTGGTGTCTTCGGCGCCCGTGGCTCCCGGGCATCGTTCCCCATGCCCGTCACCTTGCGCAGCTCTGGGGCACGGCGTCACCGCCACGCTCTCCTAAGCGCTCCTTCGCCCTTCTCCGACAAGTTCCTCTTGCGGGGTCTCCTCTCCCGGCAGGCTTATCTTCTTGGGAGCTCCTTGATCTACCTCCTGAACTCTGAGCAGAGAGAAGCAGGAGAGGGATCACGGGCACCTTATCTTTTAATCTGTAAGCCCTCGGGCATTAGCTGCATTTAGAACTTGTAATCCTCTCTATCATGTTTTTCATCCTCTATGGACTTGTACTAAATTGGATGTTTTTAATGAAAAGAGGGGAAAGCTTGCGGGTGAGTCCTTTACTTGATGCGTGCCTTGCGTGTTCTTACGCTATCGGGAGCTTGCCGGGCGAACACGCTTATCGACCATGAGGCAGCCCGCTGGTGGTGTCGCTTCGGCAAGCAACCTTGTCGGGCGATTCGCGGCAACAACTTGCTGGCGTGCTCGAAAGCAAGATAAGGGTGCAGCGGCACACTTGTGTTTGTTGGCGGACTCGGAAACAAACCAAATGCATAAGCCCAGACCACAACTTCGGTTCCTCGCGTCACGAGTTTTTACAAGACACGCTTCGTTCAAAGCGCAGCCCGCATCTCCGGTCCATAAGAGGATGCATGGCGAGGGCGAAAAAACTTAGCGTCTGCAGCCCCGGCAACTCGGCTTGCGGAGATGAATCTTAGCGCTTCGCAGCCCAGCGGCTGGCTTGCGAGAACCTCGGCACCCGCAACCCCGGCGACCGGGCTTGCGGACCTTAGGTCTTGGTGTGGCCTTCGGTTCCTCCTTGTCGCTGCAATTTCAGTCATGAAAACAGCTGAGGTAGATATCGCGACTTCATGTATATGTATCGTATATGAATCTCGACTATGCAATCTGATGCGTGCCTTGCCCTAGTATGTTTGTACTCTCGCCCTCGGGGAGCTTGCGGGGCGAACACGCTTGCAGCAGGACAGCCAGCTGGCGGTGTTGCTTCGGCAAACCACCTTGCGGGCGATTGACGATGCTTACCTTGCTGAGCAAGCTCGAAAGCAAGATAAGGGTGCAGCAGCACACTTGTGTTTGTTGGCGGACTCGAAACAAAACAAATGCATAAGCGGACCACGGCAGCTCCTCGCGCACAAGCCTCCCATACCAAGGACATCTCACGGCAAAGCTTGCCACGTTATACCCTCGCCTGCATCCTTTGTGTGCTTTCACCCCTCGCTTCTAGGGAACTTGCGGTGCTTAACGCTTCTTGCTGAGTCTGGGACATCGGCAGCCCGCCGGTGGCGTCGCTTCGGCAAGCAACCTTGCGTGTCTAGTTCGCGACGCGCTTTAACTTGAAACAGACTCGAAGCGAAGCGAGGCGCGGCTGGTCGCGATTCACTCTTAACTCGTTGGCGTGTTGAAGCAAAGTAAGGTGCGACCGTTCCTGAGCGAGCTCCTCGGCGCGGTTTCGGCACAAATGACAAGCGAGAGGATATAGCGGATAAAAGCATGGAATTAAGAAGTGCTCTGCACGAAGCGCGGCGACTTAGCTTTTCTTTTCTTGTTTCTCTGCACTTGCTGGTGGAGCTCAATGGCGCGTCCTTGGCGGCAGCGCAGCACCGAGAATGCGCTTCGCGGAAGCGAGCACCGAGGCTGTCCTCGCCGGGCTTATAAGCGTTCGAGGAGCTGCACTTGTCGGAGTGAGCACGAGCCGTCCTTGCGGACTTAGAGCTCGATGGCGCGTCCTCGGCAACGACATAAGCGCTCGAGGGAGATCGCTTGCGGGGTGCAGGGGAAGCGAAGCGGCGGCGCGGTCTGAACATGCTCGGACTCCTAGTAGCGATAGGAGGAGCGAGTCTGCCTCGGCACTCGCTTTTGCTCATGCATGGACAGCGGTCCGGAGCATCCGTGAGCCCCGGCGCGTTCTTGCCCGACATGCGAGTACCATCTTCCGTGGCGCGGCGCTGCGGGGTTGTCGTGTCTTTGGGCTGGGCGTGGATCTGCGGAGACCGGCGCGGTCATCCGCCATCCCCTGGATCACGAGTGGCGCCCGCGAGTACCTCGCCGGTGTCCACCCTTCACTGGCGTCCCCTCCGCCCCGCCCGGCTCCGGTGGCGGCGGGTGAGCAGCGGACGGGTCTCGACCCTCGCTCTCGTCTTGAGGGCCATGGCCGGTAGTCGATGAAGCGGTGGCGAAACGGAGAGGTTGATGAAAAGCCTTGGCAGCGAACGCGGATCAGGTCCGCACAACCTCGGCGCCCCTACCGGGCGCGCCAAAGATGTCGTTCGCGCGATGGGTGCGACGACACCTATGGGGCGCGGGGCGGCCTTCGTGTGTTGATGCGAGGGCGGAGGATGCCTGAAGAAGCGGATCGGCGGCGGCAGCGCGGTGGATTTACCCAGCCGGGCGCGATGGTCGCGTAAACCCTCTGCTGCTTTGTGTCGTATATCATCTTGCTCGAGAATCGGCGAGTGGTGGTGTGGAACGGCCCGAATCGGCGCTAGAGTTGCCAAGGGTTCGAGCCTCGCGAAATGGCGAATGATCGGAACCTCCCTCGTTGTGCATGGGCCTCCTTTATAGGGCAAGGGTCACCGACAGGTGTCAGCGTGGGGTAGAGGGTAAAAATGTAAAAGAGGTGGTAGTTGGAGCAGTCGCGAACAAGGCAGTGCAGCTACGATTGCATGAGCGATGGATTCTACCTACTTTTGAGAGAGGACACAAGAGCATTAAATGCCGTCGCCATCACCCCAAAAGCTCCCGCCCTTGCGTCTCTGTTTGCCACGGCGATGGAGCCACCACCGTGGAGTGCCACCGCACCCTCATGCAACACAGCCACCGCCCACGCGTCTCTGGAGAAGGCTAAAAGCGGCGCGTGGGCGAGATGAGCTGGAGTGCGGCAGCAGCTCTCCCGGCAAGTACCTTGCCGGGTCTTGATCTTCTTGGGCCCGGGAGCTTGTCGGGCTCTATAACTGCCGCTCCCGGGCCCTTGCCGGACGCGTATAGCGCCCGAGCATGTCTTTTGTGATGTGATCTTCTAGTCTCCCGGCGAGCTCCTCTCGCCGAGGACTTGCGTGAGTGAGGTAGCCTTGAGCACAGGCGGCCTTCCGGCAAGCTCCTCTTGCAGGGTCTTAACCTTCTGTCTTGTACACTTTGTTCTTGAATGGCTTGGTAGGGAGCGGAATGGTCTCCGGCAAGCATATGGTGGATCCAGCTCTGAGGGGCTGCAATTGTCCGATGCACAAGTTGGGGTCTTGAGGTACCCCTACCTTAAATACACCGACACCAACCTCTGGTGACGAGTTGAGGACGATTCTTGGTTTTTCTCTGTTGGCCATGGCCCACGAGATGAAGATATTATTGCTTGCTCACAATTTTGATTGTGGTGTGATTGAAAGCTTTGAAGATTGCGGTGACAAATGTTAGTTCTTCGTATGCTCAATTGAGACATTCACAAGAAGAAAAATCACGGTTGGTATGAGAAGGATCTTTGGGCATATCGTGGATGAAATGATCCGTCGGGGCGCTAGCGTTAGTGCTGATAATGTATGTTCTATGTTTTTGTGGCTTTGGACCTCTTTTTGTGTATTATGTTGACTGCTACTCACTATTTTTTTGGTTATAGACTGGAGTGGAATCTTCTGGTGTCGATGGAACTAGAGATGATGGAGTTGGTCAGGTATAAATACTCCTGCCATGTACGTTACGCCATGCTTCCTTTTCTTTGAACTTACATTTGTTTGGTTCCCATATTTTTCTTGTGTACTTCTCTGTTGTGAAGTGTGTACTGCTTGTGTATGGTTGGAGTTTTATCTTTTTCGGTCGGTAACATCTTATTTCTCTTTTTTGGTTTGTTGTATGGCTGTAGACTAGTGTCGCTGCTCATGATGTGCACAAAGAGACTTACGATGGCTCTGGGAAGGATGAGGTCTTGGGTGATGCAGTGTCCCCTCTTGATGTTGTCGCTGATAAGGTATAGATGTATTACTTGTTCTGTTAGTGGGTTGTAATCTAATTTTTTGTTGTCTGTTATAAACTTGATGTACGCTGTTATGTTCATCCATATGCATTTTCGTTTGCGTATGTTAGCTGCAATAGTTTTACATGTGTGATCTTCACTGTTTGACATAAGTGAACTGCAGTTCTTTTTGGCATGTGTGATCCATACTTATTTACATAAGTGACCTTCAGTATTTAACATAAGTGAACTGCAGCGTTTGTCAAATCGAACTGCATTTCTTTTTTTTTATGTATACGTGGGTTGCAGTTGTAGTTTTGTTTGACACACGTGTGTTGGTGTTTTTTTGTATATGTGGACTATAGTTGTTATGTGTATGTTGCCGTGTCTTTTTTGACATAAGTGTCTTTGTGTGTTGTTGTGTTAGTTATCCCCATGCTTATTTTTGTGTTCTTGGGTGTTTTTAAACTTTCCACAGGTTGGAGAACCAAGCGTGGAAGTCCACGTTGATCTGAATCGAGGCGATTGTCTTTGTTGATGACCGTGCAGGTGTTGATGTACATGTCGGTTGCCGTTGAGTGTCTTGATCCTTCTATAGCTCAAGGATCCCATGATCTTTGTTCCGCTTGATCGGCATGAAGATTCGATGTTGGCATTGAAAAGCCACTTTGGAGAATGTTGCCCTGCTGCTAGTGTTGTTTCTTCCTGTGTCTCTGGTGTCCAATGATGTTAGGAAGTATTGACTTTCCAGCATCTTGTGATTGTGGTTGAGTTGAACCATTTCTATCACAAATTTGCCATTCTTCCTTTTTGACTCTAATCTTTGCATTGCAGCCATCCTTTTGATGTCTTCGGCGTACGGTGATAATCGACCTGACTGCTTGTGGAACCCATACGCCCTCCTGCGTATACCAAACCCTGCACATCTTGCATAAAATAATTGTTGTAAAGTTCCATGCCTTTTCCGTGCATGGTGAACTTCATTCCAGCGGTCGAGGTTGGCGGCATGTTTTTATCCTGCTTGGTTGAGAGAAAATTTATTAAACTCATATGCACTCCTCGTATTCAAAAAACAGAACAAAACAAATTTTCTCATATAGCAATGTTCCTAGCCAAAGCTCACAAGAAATATCAGTGTGCACTGCAATGTTATCTGAATGAATTGCAACTATTTTAGTTTGGACCATAAACTTACATGTGTGTAGAGTCGTTCTCGATGGTGTTTGCAGCTCATTTGGTTGTATTGGACATGGTGGGTTTATAGCAGATGTGTGTAGTTGAGGATCTCGCAGTGGTAGCAGTGAGGATTTGTACCTGCTGTTTACTTTTGACCGAGAGCACGTTGGTGGTCGCTTGCGTCGAGTTGATCTGTGGTCTGGTTGGAGCTCTGTTTTTGGTCTGCGACAAGTGGGCCGAGCTACATTTGAAGTGCGGCGGTGGGCGTGGTGGTAATCGGTGTTGTGGCGATGCCTCGGTGGATTGGTTTTAAAATTTTAAGCGATGGCACGATGCCTCGGTGGATGTAATCATCATCTCTTTGCAACATCGTGTTCAATGCGTCATCATTATCTGTTGGACATCTTTGTCCAAACATAGTGAACTTCGTGCTTATATTGGGTTGAGAACTGTTATCGGCTCATCTTCATCGTCATCGTCTTCATCATCGCGTTGGTGAGTGCCTTCCCAGGCGAATGTGACATCATCGTCATCTTCAACTACATCTTCTTCACAGGAAAAATCTTCTTGTGGAAATCGCACCTGTTTGTCGTCGTGAAGAATCCATTAGGAATCTCGGGGGTAACCAGCCGTATCTCTCGGAAGAATATCCACTCTTCGAAAGTTGTTGTTCTCGGTGTTGTCAACTATCGCGGCATTTTGTATCTGGCGAGCGTCATCTCCTGCACAAAATGACCGAGCTGCATTGTCGGTTAAATGAACTGAATCATCGAGCGCAATGTGTTCAAAATGGTACTGCCGAAGCATTGCAAGTTGACTGCATCACCCCTCAAGGGGAACTGAAGCAACCGCACAGCATCGTTATACGTAATGAACCTATACAAGCGTCCATTTTCCCCCTACAGATGAAACAACCGCCTTGCATAAGTTTTGTCTTGCATAATCACCATTTGTCTTGCTTGTCTTGATTTGTGTATAATGCTTCTTGAGATGGTATAGGAAGTGTCTGCTTACCTCGTGATCAGTGATTTCTTGCGTTCTGGAGGAAGTTCCCTTCTCGTCCTTTGCACAACTTTCACGTTCGCCCGTGCGATCCACTTGCCCTTGAAGTTCATGGGCTGTTTGGGCGTTGCTCAATGTGAAGCGGGAAGGAGGATTCTGTTGAAGGTTGATCACAGACTTATTCAAGCTGATGGATGAAGCAACCTTGCGCACTCCTCCTTGCTCGAATTGGTTTGATGTCGGCGCAATCACATCGATGAATCTATTAATGCGGGACTGAGGAGTTGATTGCGGCGCTGGCTGTTGCCGTGGAAAAGGCCGATGGTGGTGTTGCTCGGTGCTGCCGCGGAAGAAGCCGATAAGTGGTGTTGCTTTCGGTGCTGCCCATAAGACCGAGAAAGCGGCAAGCGGCGTCGCTACTGGCATGCCTGCGGAAGAGCGAGGAGGAAGAAGCGGCGTCGCGCGTGTTCCGCTGGAAGAATCCGGGGAAGCGCTGACGGCTTATTGCTGCATGAAGCCCGGGAAGGAAGAACGGCGGACGTCCTGCCGGCAGCTTGCAGCATGGAGGCAGGAGGCGGCTCTCTAGCCTAGGCAGCGCCCATGGAGCAGGGGGAGGAAGGCGGCATCTCCCAGGCGCCGCCTGTGAAGGTCGGGAGGAGGCGTCGTGCGATCTGGGTGGTGTCTGAGAATAAGGTGTTTTGGTGTGCGAGAATAAGGTCTTAAGGGGTTATCATAATAGACCCACCTATATATATATATATATATATATATATATATATATATATATATATATATATATATATATATATATAGACACACACACATATCTGAGGCGGTCTATTATGCTAATATTAGCAGAATAACTATACTTACCACTTCCGCTACGCTAGCGCAAGTGCGTCATTCTTTGAACCAAGTGTCTGCGGTACTCACGAGTGAACTTCCGTCGAAAAAAACTGCGCGTTTTTTTGAGTCTGTTTTAGCTCTAATTCTTTAACCATTTATCGAAATGAGGCGTGTAATACACGTTGAAAAGCTATGGATTAGGCATAACCGACATGTTGAACACTTATTTATCACGATAGCGTTTGCTGTCATTCTTTCCCTCTTGCACTAGCTTTTTCATGTCCATGCACCTTGCATTGTTTTTCTTTTTATTCATGTCCTTTTGTTTTTGTTCTTTTTTGTGTGCAGTCGTTCTTCAAATGGAAACACATGTGGCGAGAGATAATGGCGGAAATCTGTGTTGCCAGGTTGTGCATAGCTCTTTGTTTTAGAAGATGCACTTAAATAGTTCAAATTTTTTGTGAACGACGGCGCAAACCTGTTGGATGTAAAACTGGTAAATTCATTGTTTTTTGTCATTTATTTTTCCTAGTTTGTTGCATTTCTTTTTATAGTTATTTTTGGAATATTGGTCACGGTGGTATGTGTCAAAAGAACTTTTGATTTCATTTTTTATCTGAGCAGATTATGATGCGCGATTCAAGGATGGTCATTATTCCTTATACGATGAACCAGCATCGCGGACCCTTGATATCCATGGCGATAGGAAGTACACCGCCATCGATGTCACGACAAGGTGGCGCAGGATGACTACCACGCAGATTGCACTGAAGTGGTATGTTATTTTTTCTTTGCCAACCGGAAAGCTTTCTTTGTGTTTCTACCACTGTATTTTTTCATAAACTACAATTGTTCATGTAGTGAACTTCAACATATGCGCGACAGAACTGCATTTTTCTCACGTGCACTTAAAAGAGATATTGTTTAGATGTTTGAGAACGACCTTTTTTTTGGGTTCGTTTGAATATCAACTTTTAGATCCGTGATGTGTGTTATTCTTACCTTGTGCTTCTTTTTTTTTGCCAGATGAGGAGGATGACTCTGCTGCTGAAGGCGATTTATGGTGAAAAAATGTATAAATCGAGGAACCTTCCTGACTGGGTTAAATTGGCAGAGAAGCCATCTTACCCGGTCGTGCAACATGAGGAGTAAATGAGTGTGGAATCTATGTTCTGAGGATGGCGCAGTTGTATGACGGCCAACGTCTAGTTGAGAAAATTTTGAAATCCGATGTAACAGCTTCTCTGTTTTCTTTTTACTTTTTTTGTTCTTTGTAACAACCTTTTTTTTATAATCACTTTTTGCATCTGTTTTCTTTTTTTGCAGCCTGCTGCTGAAGAATGGAAGGCAGAGTACATGTTCCAGCTGCTGTTCAATCCTTTGAACATTTTGTGTTATGAAGACATGCCTCTTGAGTTACGTGAACTGATTGCGGACCTCGGGCTCACTTCCTGTCGCAATCAGCGGACCGATCGCAGACGATAATGATCGGTTAGAACCTTCGTTTTCTCTTGGGTGCAAAAGGTCATGCGTGGACAATAGCTAGGTTTTGGTGTTGCGTTTGTGTGTCTTGACTATGTATAAAAAGACTTTTTTGTCATTGTGTTTCTTCTTGTTAGTTTACTGCAAAGCATATGTGGATGAATTTTTATATGTATGTGTATTTTATATCAATAAGCGATACAATATACATAAGTGTATAATTTTACTTTTTGTTGTGACCACGGTGCATGGCGAATGGCATTTTGTCACACTTATATGTATGATCGTGTTTGATGAATCTGTATCGCATTTGATGCGAACTTCTTTGTCAATATAAGAGAACTGCATTTTTGGCATTCAAGCAAAGTGGTGCACGTGTGTGCATGCCGAAATCAATGACACCGAATGCTTTTTGTCGAGAACAAAAACGCATTACTTTTTGCCTATAGTTGCGTTTTGTAGTTGGTTTTTATTTGTTTGTACGTTAAGGTACATGGTGGGGAGGGTTGGGGGTGGTGGTTTTGCGACGTCCTTTGATGGAAAAAAATGTAATGTCCGTGACTGCACTGTCGACCAAGCGCCTTGCGTGCGTTAAGCGAGAGCGGCGGGGGTGGAGAGGGGTCGTGACCCCCCATCCTTCGCGAGGCCGAAACTCGAACGAGCCGAGCAGCGGGCGAGGCGGCTTGCTGTGGCGCCGCATCGTGGTAGTCCGTCATACCCGTCGCCCCTGTCTATCTTAGGGTTTGGGGGGTGGTTTTGCACGCATCCTTTGAATGAAAAAACAGAATGTCCGCCTGCGCTTGTCAACCAAGCGCCTTTGCGGCATTAGCGAGGCGGCGGGGTGGGGAGGGGTCGTGACCCCCATCCCATCCGAGGCCGAGCTCGAATGGCCGGAGCAGGCGGCGACTTGCTTGCGCGCATGCGTAGGCGAGTCCGGCTATACCCCGTCGCCCCTGTCTATCTTAGGGTTTGGGGGTGGTGGTTTCTTGTGCGTCCTTTGATGGAAAAACAGAATATCCGCCTTGCATGTCGACTAAGCGCCTTTGCGTGCGTTAGCGCCGAGCGGCGGGGTGGGGAGGGTCGTGACCCCCTCCACATCCTGCGATGCGAACTCGAACGAGCCGGCGGCGGGCGACGCTTGCCGCGGCGCCGCATCGTGGCAATCCGTCGCTCTCCCGTCACCCCTGTCTATCTTAGGGTTTGGGGGTGGTGGTGGTTCTGTAGCGTCCTTTGATGGAAAAAACAGAATGTCCGCCTGCGCTTTGTCAACCAAGTGCCTTTGTGTGCGTTAAGCGAGGCCGAGCAGGGGGTGGGAGGGTCGTGACCCCGCTTCACATCCTCTGCGAGGCCGAGCTGAAACGAGCCGCAGCAGGCGGCGGCGCGGCTTGCCGCGGCGCCGCATGCGTAAGCGAATCCGTCTATACCGTCGCCCCTGTCTATCTTAGGGTTTGGGGGTGGTGGTGGTTTTACGCGTCCTTTGATGGAAAAAGCGAATGTCCGCCTTTGCTTTGTCGACCAAGCGCCTTTGCGTGCGTTAGCGCGAGCGGCGAGGGGTGGGGAGGGGTCGTGACCCCTCTCCATATCCTCTGCGAGGCCGAGCCTAGAACGGCCGAGCGCGGCGGCGACGGCTGCCGCGCGCCGCATGCGTAGCGCAGTCCGTCTATATCCGTCGCCCCTGTCTATCTTAGGGTTTGGGGTGGTGGTGGTGGTTTTGCGTCGTCCTTTGATGGAAAAAACAGAATGTCCGCCTTTTGTCGAACCAAGCGCCTTTGCATTACGTTAGCGAGGCGAGCGGGGGTGGGGAGGGTCGTGACCCCTCCACATCCTCTGCGAGGCCGAGGCTGAACGAGCCGAGCAAGCGGCGGCGCGGCTTGTCGCGGCGCCGCATGTGTAAGCGAGTCCGTCATCCCCGTCGCCCCTATTTATCTTAGGGTTTGGGGGTGGTGGTGGTTTCTTGTGCGTCCTTTGATGGAAAAAAGCAGAATGTCGCCTTGCGCTGTCAACCAAGCGCGCCTGCGTGCGTTAGCGAGCCAGCGGCGGGTGGGGAGGGTCGTGACCCCCTCCACATCCCCCACGAGGCCGAGCACAGAACGAGCCGAGCGGCGGCGTCTGCGGCTTGCCGCGGCGCCGCATGCGTGGCGAAGTCCGTCTATCCGTCGCCCCTGTCTATCTCGGGGTTTGGGGGGTGGTTCTTGGCGCGTCCTTTGATGGAAAAAACAGAATGTCCACACTGCGCCTGTCAACCAAGCGCATTGCGTGCGTTAGCGCGAGGCCGAGCAGGGGGTGGGGAGGGTGGTCGTGACCTCCCTCCACATCCCCCCTGTGAGGCCAAGCCTGGAACGAGCCGGAGCAGGCGGCGACACGGCTTGCCGCAGCGTCGCATGCGTAGGCGAGTCCGTCGCCCCCCGTCGCCCCCCTGTCTATTTTATGGTTTGGGGGGAGGGTGGTGGTGGTGGTTTTGCGTGCGTCCCCTTTGATGGAAAAAACAGAATGTCCGCCTTTGCGCTGTCGACCAAGCGCCTTTGCGTGCGTTAAGCGAGCGGCGAGCAGGTGGGGAGGGTGTGACCCCCTCCACATCCTGCGAGCCGAGCCTAGAACGAGCCGGAGCAGGCGGCGACGCGGCTTGCCACGGCGCCGCATGCGTAAGCGAGTCCGTCATACCCCGTCGCCCCTGTCTATCTTAGGGTTTGGGGGTGGTGTTGGTTTCTTGCGCGTCCTTTGATGGAAAAAAGCAGAATGTCCACACCGCTGTCAACCAAGCGCCTTTGCGTGTGTTAGCGTGAGGCCGGCGGGGGGTGGGGAGGGGGGTCATGACCCCCTCCACATCCCCTGCGAGGCCGAGCCTGGAACGAGCCGGAGCAGGCGGCGACGCGGCTTGCCGCGGCGCCGCATGCGTAAGCGAGTCCGTCATACCCCGTTGCCCCTCTGTCTATCTTAGGGTTTGGGGGGGTGGTGGTGGTTTTGCGCGCGTCCCCTTTGATGGAAAAAACAGAATGTTCGCACTGCGTCCTTCATTTATGTGTTGGGGCCCTTGTCATTTGTACTGCTTTCCCCAACGTTGAGTACTGCACTGCCTGTTGCAAGTGTGTGTGTTGGGGCCCTTGTCGTTCTTCGTTTATGCATGTACTGCACTTCACATATACACTTGTTGAACTGCCTTATGTTGGTTCTGTGAACTGTATTGACGTTTGTTTAAAAATGTACACGGATTATGTTTTTTTATATATATCAATATTAATTTATATTTTTATATAATTACTATTTTTTGTGGACTGTTATATTTTTTATGTGCATACTATGTTTTGGTGTCACTCGTTAAATTTTTCAAAGTTGTGTATATACTTGTTCTAATGAAAACTAATTTGTGCGAAAGCAATTGATCACAAGCAAACTTACATTGTTTTTATAAAAGAAATATTCTTGCATACATGAAACAAAGAACACCACAATGCTTAAAGTAAAGTGAGACTAAACACAACTCTGATTTTTTCTAGTTGCTGTATTGGATTACAGCCTTGTTCTTCTTCTTCTTCTTTTCTTCTTTGTCTCTTTTTTCCCTGTCCAGTCCCATTATGACATCGTAGATGATTCTCCATGACTCATATGTTGCGAATGCATCTATAGCTGCATACTTGATAAGCTTGTTTGGCAGTGGGCAAAATCCCCAGGGAGTATGGTCCTCCTTGCGGTTAATTTTTTTCTTCATATCATTGTAGTGAATGTCTATCATCCCCCCAAAGAAACATCGACCAAAGAGTCAAACTTCTTTTTTATTGTATGGGTCTCTCCATTCCACGAATATCAATGTAGTTGTTGGAGTTGATCTCCAAACCAGATACCTTCACTTGCTTTTGTCTCCTTGATAGCGAATCCGACAAAGGTGTACTCATCATTCATCGAAATTTGTCTAGTTCCATTGGCCTGCAATATATTTGTATAGAGTGAATATATTCTATTTCTTTAGAACTAGCAATTTTTTTGTGTTTTTCTCAAACTGAATCGCAATATGGATATCTGAATCATTGCATTGAGCGTTGCTAATACTTTATTCAAAGATAACTATTAAATCGATAATAGATTGCATAAACAATGCATGTTTTGTGTATGCTTGTATTCTGAACCTAATTCCATACATGTTACGTATGGTAATGTTGCAGTGAAGAAACTATAATTAAACTGCATGTATTGCTAGATAATATAATTCAAGAATTGAACACATGAGTGACATACATGGAGCCAGATTAAAACTGTCAATAAATTCATATGCCATGCTTTTTCAATAATGAGAACCAAAGGTTAAATATTATGGCAATTGCAGTGAAGAAAATTTAAAATCAATATTGTCAAGCAATAGTTATTCTTACCTGTCTTTATCTACAGATATGTGGTAGACAAGGCATTCTTTTTCTACGCATAGCTGTAGTACCGCTGCATGCTGTGGCTTCTCGTAGTATGTGTACTCGACATCAACGCCGACTAGTTTGACGGGCATTCCGCCGAGCTTCCTCCTGAACATGGACAGCATCTTGTCCACGTCTTTGCCCTTGCTTGTGCAAAGGACGTGGAGCTTGTGATTGCCGTGGAGGTGGACGTTGTGGAGCTCCCTGGTGTACTTGCGGCGCTGGTTGCAGAGAGGTGCATCCGCCATGATTCTCGTGTGTTCTCTGGTGTTTGTTGTAGAGAGAGAGGTTAGTGAAAGGAAGAGCGGAGAAGAAGATGCAATTGGGTTTTTTGGGGGGGACGAAGCAGTTGTGTTTTCTCCTCTGCTCTGCTTGACAGGACGTGGGAGAGGTGTAGCGGGGCGATAGCGTGGTGGGGCTCTGTTTTAAGTTTACGTGGCAACTGCCGAGAGGTTCTGCTATGAGGAGGCTCTTGCTAGTGCGTTGGAAATCCGGAACGTCGTCGCCTCTTTTTCGTGATTATATCTATGTATTGGCCTTACTGTCGAGAAAATGTTATGATTGTGTTTTGGTCAATTGTCCAAGTCGATGCACTTCTTTTCTATCGAAGCGAACTGCTTTCGAGTCCAAGTAGTGTAGTGCAGTTTGATTCACACAGGTGTACTTTTTTTCTTCTCTTGATGGTGTTCTTTTTTTTCTTTTCTTGATCTTTGTGGTAATACAACGTTTGTGCGGATGGAGGGTAATGTGGCTAGGGGTTGTCGGAGTGTTTTGTTTAAGTAACAGGGCTGCATTCTTATTTCAGCCATACTGCATTGCAGAGCGAAGATAACTGCAATTCAGAAGAAAAAAAATGTGCTTCCGCTTGGAGAACTGCGTTGTTGTACGTCACTGACTTCATCTGTACGTTGACATTTGGGCTTCCTGCGTTTTATTTATTAATATTCTTACAGTACTGACACACATTTTATTTTGTTTGTTGTTTATTCATTTAAAAAATGTTTGTCATTTTTCTTTTTAATGTTTTATTTTTTGAACGTCTTTGTTTTTTCTTAGTGGGCTTTGTTGGCCCTGTGTTCTTGTAGTGAAGATGTAATTGGGCCCAGGTCGGCTTGTGAGCACACGGCTGATTCCCTGTGCGCTGTGTGTGCGTCCTAATGTTTAGTCCCACTCGCCATGCAAGGCGCCCTAGTTGTTTATAAGCGTGGCGAGGCATACCGTTGAACTCCTCTATATACTTATCTGGCGCTTATACACGGCGCTCGCTGCTTTGTATGCTCTATGACTGTGGGCCCATGTGCAACCGGCCCCATGCCTTTGTGACTCGAGCGACTTCATATACGTGGGCGTAGACCTATTACGAGGCCGGTGGGGCGGTGCCACTGGGTCATCAATTTTTTACTTTTAATATTTCGCCTGTGTTTTTTTTCAATGTTGGAGAGTGCACGGTGGTTACAGATTGCATTGTATGCCTGTGTGTTTTTCAATGTTGGGCGTGCCTTTGCATTGATCGAGGTTACATCTTGCATTGTATCGCATTGAGTCTGCATGTCTGATTGTCTTTTTTCTTTGTTTCCATCTTTTTGCTATCGGTTAATCTTTTTTCCCAATGTATGGGATGCCTTTGCTTTGTAAATCATACATACTTCACTCATTATGGTTACATCTTTGTACTTTTGTGTACTTCGGACTGTATTGAATTATTTCGTGTTTTATGTTTTTCTATTTGTGTTTTTGCTCTTATGTATTCCTTTTTGAAATTTATGTTAGGTACCTTTGCTTTGTTGGATATGTTAAGACTTCATTCGACAAATTCGATTATACGACATTCGTCTCAACTTACCTTTGCGTCCCTGTTTGCATTCATGCGACAATTTCATCACCGACAAGCTAAGTTCAACGAAAGCAAACTAACGATTGTGCATGGCAAGCAAACTAACATAATCAGAGTTCATCATTACAGGCGATTGTGCATGGCAAGCAAACTAGGTTCAGCAACAAGCAAACTAACGATACATAAGCAAACAACACAAAGAAAATTTGATGATAATTCTAAAAGAACGCTGGCATTCTTGGCTCCTGGCTGGCACCATCTTCTTCTTCACCAGTTAGGCTCTTCCCATCCCGGTGCTCTCGGCGCGCTTGTTGGGTGGCTCCTCCTTCTCGGCTTTGCACGGCGAAGGCCGTCTGCGTGAGGTGATGCGGTTCCATATCTCGTACCTCGTGCATAGGCGTCCTTTGCAGCGTACTCGATGTGCCTCTGGATGAGGTAGGATGGCCCAATGGCGGTGCTCGGCGTCGGTGATCTTCTTCTTCATGTTCTTTGTAGTAGTCGTCGATGGCCTTGCGGAGAGCGTCTCGAGGGAGTCAACGGCTTGGTTGCGTCGGGAACCCTCCACTCCTTCTGGATGTCGACGAAGTTGGCGACCTCGAGTTTGACGCGCTCCAGCCTGGTTTTGTCGCCGTCGATGGAAAGCTCGCAAAAGGTGTACCTAGGGTCGGCGAGGAAGTTGTCGAAGACGGTGCACCTTTCACTGTCACTCATTTGGAAGAGCAGCACCGGGTGATTATTGCCGACGGAGAGCTGGCAGAGGGCGGGTTTCTGCGTCGCTTCAGGGTCGTTGTCGTACTCGAGATCAATGCCGACGATCTTGTGGCGCTGGAGGCTGAGGTGGCGCTCGTACTGCGCGAGGGTGATCGCCATCTGCTTCTTGTCGTTGGTGTGGATGACGTGCAACTTGGTGTTGCCGTGCGCCTCCGGCGTTATCGCCCTTGTACTTTCGTCGGTGAACGTCATCGCCGGTGGTGGGAGCGCAATGGATACTTGTGTTTTGTTGTGGATGTGGATGAGAAGGCCTTTGGCAGGGGTCTGAATTTAAGGCGAGGGCGCGGGGTGGGATGGCCTCGTCGGATGAACTGCACGATTGCGCTGATGATGCGGTTGTGCCGATCGTGGGTTGGTTTTGCATCTGTGATCGTGGGCTTGTGGCGATGGAACTGCTCCGATCGGGTGAATGTATGCGAACGTGGTTTTTTTAAATGTGGGTTTTTTTATCAGCACATTTTTTAACCATAACCTTTTTCTATTCGAACGGGCGTTTGGTTACGTTTTGTAGATGCATCTTGGGCGACAACATAAACTGCATTGCTTACAATCAAGCACTGCGTCGCGTACAAAACAGAACTGCAACACTGTATACATGTGTGTACTTCATCATTTTTTGCGTGTCTCTTGCTATATGCTTTGGTGGTGGTCTGCATTGCACACCGGAATGAACTGCATACTTCTACAGAACTGTACTGCATCTTGTTTTACAGGGGCGGGCCCCCACACTTTTTTTTCGAACTTATTGTTTTTTCTTGGTCGGTTTTGTTGGGCCTTTGTTCGGCTAGTTTATATACATACTTGGGTCCAAGTCGGCCTGTGAGCACGGCTTTTTGTTCCCGTTTCGCTGTGTGTGCGTCCTAATGTTTAGTCCCACATCGCTAGTGGAAGGCGCGCCCGACCTGTTTATAAGCGTTGGCGAGGCATACTGGTCGAACTCCTCCGTATAATTCTCTGGGTGCTTATACACGGCGCTCGTAGCTATATGCTCTATGACCTGTGGGCCCATTTGCAACCGGCCCCATGCCTTTGTGGCTCGTAGCGACTCCCCTTACGTGGGTGCAGACCTATTCTGAGGCCGGTGGGGCTGTAGCACCTAGGTGGGTGGTCAATTTTTTTTAGTAAATCATGCGTGCACTGCATTCATTTATTTTCAGTACTGCATGTGCACGCATACCGTACTGCACATTTGTCTCGGCTACATTTTTGTGCACTCCATTGGTATCATTTTTCTTTATTGTTTTTCATGTTTAGTATCCTTTTTTCTTAGTGTGCGGTGTGCCTTTGCATTAAATCATAGTTACATCTTTGCGGTGTACACATCTTGCCTTTGCGTGCATCCTTCTTTGTGCCAAAAAGCACGTCTTGCACTTCATGCACACATATAGTGAACTACAGTGCAATTTGGAGAACCGCACACATAAAATGGTCCGTGGATTATAATTTTTCAGAGTATTATTTTTTAATGATCTGTCGTTTTGTTCGTGGGAATTACTGAAGTCAAAGTACACCTTCTTTTTCAGTTCCTCTTTCTTTGGTAACATAAGCTTTCATTGATTGTCCTTTATTCTTGGGAACATAATTTCCATTAATTTCCCTTTAATTTTCAGTTTTGACCTTTTTGCATTCCTCTTGTATAAATGAATGCTAACTTATACCCTTCGTTTGCATTTCATTTTTCTCCTCTAGCCTCAAGTTCTCTCCTTTCTCTAGGTTTTTGTTGCAATGGCTCCAGGCCCCTGTGCGTATCTCTTCTGCTGTGGCCATGGTTGTGGTGTGCCGATGTACTGCAATTGTTTAGCTTGCTCGTAGGCCCATCGTGCTCGTCGTGGTGGGAAGGTATTGTGCCGAACTGGGCGAGCCGAGCAGCTTGCATATGGTACAGTATTCACAGAAGGATTGGATATGGGCCAGATCAATGTATCTGCATTCTATTCTGCACTGCTTCGCCGTGGCCTTGGCTGCACGAGTCCTTTTATCCATCAGCTTACGCCAACAGATGTGGAGACTCACTACAAGATGGTATGTTTCGTTAGATATGTTTTTTTCTTAGTGTTTTTTTTTTGTATAATTCCATTGTATCCTGAACTTGTAGTATTTTAGGAACACACTTTTTTCTTTGTGTTTTTTGAAGTGTACTGCAATGTGTTCTTATTTTCTTGTTTTTTTCCTCATGTGGATGTAGCTTATGTTTTAGTTTACAGGTTAGAATATGTGAACTGCATATTTGTAAGTTCCATACTGCATATTGAAAACGTTTTATATGTACTACTTGTTGGACTGTTGTGCACTTCATCTATCTCTATTCCAAACATGAGAATTGTACTGCTAGTTTCGTTCTCAAACAATTTTATTATTTTTTGAGAAAATTCCTCGGTGAAATGTTAGGTATGTCTTGCTCAAGAAGAAAGGAATTCTTGAAGTTGTTCTTGGTAATGGATACCTTAAACCAGCCAAGTCTGATTAAGCGTTGATGGGCGATCGTATTCCGCACTAAGGGTGGAAGGAATTTGTCATTAATAGCGGCCTGAAGTCTGAGCAAGTTGTTGTCCTCAACTTCTTTGAACTCGAGGATCATACTGTTAGAATCATGTTTGACGTGATTGGCTAAGGTTATGAGGTTGATTTGTAATAAGTACTTCTGCGTGTTGAATGCTTTTCATCTTTGTGATGTGTTTTGTAATAAGCACTTTTGTGATCTGAACCGCTTCAATTATTATTCAACGGTAAATTTGTGTTTGCATGGTTAGAATATGTGAACTCCTTATATGTCAGCTGAGCATTACATGTTTCCACATTTTTTCCCAATTTGCATGGTGTGTACTACATGTAGTTAGTCTACAGTACTGCATGATAGTTCGAAGCGTACTGCATTTTTGCAAGTTCCATACTGCATACTGAAGTGCTTTTTATATGTACTACTTGTAGGACTGCAACTAGCTAACAGCATTTTTTAAATGGTTTTTGAATCAAAATGTGTCAATGTTTTAGTCAAGACTGGAACGAGCTAACAGCATTAGACACGCTACATGGTTTACACAAAATTTAAACTGATACATAAGTCATAGAGTTTAGAAAATTGCTATGCATACAATAAATTTTTTGTTTGTTCATCTATTTGGTCGTTAGCCTGCTGCTTCTGCGCGGTGAATGGAGTGTGTCTAATGTTGCACTTTGTTTTGTTTTCCATGGTGGTGTTGCTGGTTCTTGTCTCTGCACCTTTGTGTTTGTAGCCCCTCGCGTGCTGGTTGATGGCTGGTTTCGTTTTTTAGCGCTGTGAACTGCATCCTTCTTTGCTCCCCGCACGCTGGTTGATGGCTGGTTTCGTTTTTGAGCACTGTGAACTGCATCCTTCTTTGCTCCCCGCGCGCTGGTTGATGGCTGCTTTTGTTTTTCAGCGATGTGGACTGCATCCTTCTTTGCTCCCCGCGTGCTGGTTGTTGGCTGCTTCGTTTTCGATGGTGAGAATCATCCTTCTTTGCTCCCAGCGTCTTTGGTTGTTGGTGGTTTTTGTTTTCCAGTGCTAAGAACTGCATCCTTCTTTGATCCCCGCGCGCTGGTTGAAGCATTTCCTCGTGGTGGTCTTGTTGATATTGTTTCTTCATGTTCTTCGTCCTCTTCACTCTCTTCAGTCTCTTCACTCTCTTCTTCCTCTTCATCATCATCATCATCATCTGTACCTTCATAAGCCACTGTTTCTTCAGTTTCTTCACGTTCTTCGTCCTCTTCACTCTCTTCTTCTTCCTCCTCTTCTCCATCTGCTTCTTCATAAGCCATTTCTTCTTTAGTTGTGTCATCATATTCTTCTTTGATCTCACCTTCTTTGTCTTCCTCATTTTCTGATCTTTTTCTTTTTCTTTTGGGGCAGGTTCTTGCAGATGCTACAACGTCTCGGTTTCGTCCATTTCTTAGTGTTGTGAGTGGAATTCTGTTTTGTTGTGCATCTCCATGTCCTCGTTTTTCTTGTTCATGTCTTTTTTCACACGTCCTGGAATTGTGGTCGTGACTTCATTACATATTACGCACATTCTTACTCCCGGTGGGTGACCATCCTTTATCTCAGTCGGTGTGGCTTCTTGCTTTTGTCATCATTTTTCTCCTTGGTGACACCTTTTTCTGGTTTGCGTCTCCCCCTTTCTTTCTTCCTCTTGTGTTTGAAACAGGAGGTGGAAGAATTGTCCAATGTGTTCAGTTTTTTCTTCTTGCTCGTCTTTATTGTCATGTTGGTATTTCTCTGCTTGCTTTAGTTTTGCTGCTTCTTCTTCTTCTTCGTTGAGCACGTCAACTTCCTCTATCAGTGCCCTCATACTAGACAACGCTCTGTGGCACCCAGCGTCTGACCTTGTTGCTCTGTTTGCAAGGTGCATTGTTGTTTCTGTCAGCAATTTTCTACGGCAAAAAAGCGAGGTTCCATCTGGTGCTGTTTGCTCGTAATCTCTTCTGTAAAACGTTGCATCTGATCTTGCGTTACGGGTGTATCTCTTCATGATGTACACCTCAGGAATGTTGAGTACTCTCAAATGAGAAAGCATGCATAAAACATGGACGCAGAAGAGGCCTGCAGACAAAAACATTTTTTTTGTTCTATAAGTGAACTGCATGAAATTAGTAAACATATATATTTTTCATTATTTGTTCATTTTTTAAAGAAGTGAACTTCATTTGGTTTCGTGAATTACACATGCATATGTACTTTTAAATTTCAGTAAGTTAGCTTTCGTGCATGACTATGAGAATCTAGATTTTTTTTTGTTAAGAGTCTCACCTGTGTGTGTCCAGAGTTTGCACTCACATTCGTAGACACCTTTCTCTTCATCGGCGACCACTTGGAAATTATTCCTTGCCCAGTCAAATGCATCCGATCTGTTGTAGTGGTGTACTAGATACTTTGTCGGGTTCTCGTATACTGCTCGCTCTCAATGCAATTACTCTGAGAGCGTTTCTTTGAAATCTGCAAACACTACCCTCGTATACACTTTTGATAGCTGAACTTCGAAGCCAAACTATGTTGTTGTTTTTACCTCTGACTGCATGATCACAAATGCACTGTTATGATCCAGATAAATGAAAAAATTGTTTGTTTTTGTATTCATATTTTTAAGCAGTTTTTGATTGACATATTGTTTACCTCATTTGCTCTTCGTCTCTGCGTGCTCGGCGGCCTTCTGATGCTCAATGCACTTGTCCACCGCTTGAGCAAACAGATGGAGATCATGCTTCTCCCTGACAAAATTTTTCTTCAGTATGCGGTTCATGCTCTCCCTTCTCTGTGTAGAAGTCATCCGAGCACAGAAAATTTCCTTGTAGTAAGCTGAGATCCACTCGTGCCTGTCATCCCACAGTGAATTCATCACTTTGTCATCTTGCAAGTTGTATCTGTGAATGAGGTTCTTCCATGCTCGTTCAAATTCCGACGGCATTAGTGGGTGGTTCAGCACTGCATTGAGTTCCTCCTTGAGCTTCTCGTGCGCCTTATACAGCAAGGCGAGGTGGTCCTTGTACTTCTTCATGATATGCCACCAACACAGCTTATGCAGAGTTTGTGGGAGGATAGTTTTTAATGCTGCCTTCATCGAAGAACACTGGTCTGAGAAGAGACAAACAGTGTTTTTTTATTAAGTTGTTTGCGTGTTTGCAAGACAGATGGAAGAAACGTAAGTGCACAAAACAAAACAAAATGTAAGTATGCAGGTGTTTTTTATTTTTTGTACCTGTGAGCATGCAGATTGGCGGCTTGTTGTTCATACACCTCAGAAAGGTTTTGAAAACCCACTCAAATGATGGTATTGTTTCATCTCGCACGAGTGCAACAGCAAATATGGTGCTTTGTAGATGATGGTTCGCCCCCACAAACACTCCCAGTGGCATGTGGAATTTGTTAGTTTTATACGTTGTGTCAAATGTAACGCAGTCTCCAAAATCTTCATACGATCCTCTGCAACTTGCGTTCGCCCAAAGACGCGTTTCTTACGGTTATCTGCATCAACGTCATAATCATAGAAGAACTCTGGGTTTATCTTTTGCATTTTCTCGAAGAAATTCAGAAGTTTCTTGACATCATCTTCAGACTCTTCTCTGGCAAACTTCTATTTCCTGCATTTTCATAGACAATTCATAGTTATCTCACCAAAACATGGAATAATTACGCATGAGAATGCTCAAGAGATATGCTCATTACGTGCTTACTGTTTACCCGATCGCGCTAGTATGTCCCATGTCTTGTAGACCACCGGACATACTGCGACAGCGTCGACATCATCTCGAGCATGTGTGTGGTTGTCGATTGCATGTCTTTCACTAACTGGTCTATCAAAGGATCGTCTTTTTTGTGCGATCGCATGTGCAAAAGCATCCCGGGGCTTTCCAACATCTTGTGATTGTGGTTTAGTTGAACCATTTCTATCACAAATTTGCCATTCTTCCTTTTTTTGACTCTAATCTTTGCATTGCAGCCAGTCCTTTTTGATGTCTTCTGACGTACCCAGTGATAATCTGACACAGCCTGCTTGTGGAACCCTTCTGCCCTCCTGCGTATACCAAACCCTGCACATCTTGCATAAAATAATTGTTGTAAAAGTTCCATGCCTTTTCGTACATGGTGAACTTCATTCCAGCAGCAGGTACGAGGTTGAGCGGCATGTTTTTATCCTGCAGGTACGAGAAAATTTATTAAACTCATATGCACTCCTCGTATTCAAAAAACAGAACAAAACAAATTTTCTCATATAGCAATGTTCCTAGCCAAAGCTCACAAGAAATATCAGTGTGCACTGCAATGTTATCTGAATGGACTGCAACTATTTTAGTTTTCAGACCATAAACTTACATGTGTGTAGAGTCGTTCTCCTGATGGTGTTTGCAGCTCGCTGGGTTGTATTGTACATGGTGGGTTTATAGCAGATGTGTGTAGTTGAGGATCTCGCAGCGGTAACAGTGAGGAGGATTTGTACCTGCTGTTTACTTTTGACCGAGGCACCGTTGGTGGTCGCAGTCGAGGGTTGATGCAGCAGTCCGTTGGAGCTCTGCTTTTCGGTCTGCGGCAAGTGGACGCCGAGCTCTGTTTGAGTGCAGCGGTGGGCGTGGTGGTAATCCGGTGTTGTGGCGATGCCTCGGTGGATTGGTTTTAAAATTTTGGAAGCGAGGGCACGATGCCTCGGTGGATGTAATCATCATCTGCCGCAACATCGTGTTCAATCTGCGTCATCATTATCTGTTCGGACATCTTTGTCCAAACATAGTGAACTTCGTGCTTATATTCGGTTGAGAACTGTTATCGGCTCATCTTCATCGTCATCGTCTTCATCATCGCGTTGGTGAGTGCCTTCCCGCATTTAATGTGACATCATCGTCATCTTCAACTACATCTTCTTCACAGGAAAAATCTTCTTGTGGAAATCGCACCTGTTTGTCGTCGTGAAGAATCCATTAGGAATCTCAGGGGTAACCCAGCCAGTATCTCTGTCAGAAGAATATCCACTCTTCTGAAAGTTGTTGTTCTCAGTGTTGTCAACTATGCGCGGCATTTTGTATCTGCTGAACGTCATCTCCTGCACACAAAATGACCGAGCTGCATTGTCAGGTTAAATGAACTGAATCATGCGAACTGCAATGTGTTCAAAATGGTACTGCCGAAGCATTGCAAGTTGACTGCATCACCCCTCAAGGGGAACTGAAGCAACCGCACTGCATCGTTATACGTAATGAACCTATACAAGCGTACTGCATTTTCCCCCACAACGAACTGAAGCAACCGCACTGCATAAGTTTTGTACTGCATAATCACACGTCTTGCTTGTCTTGATTTGTGTATGATAACTACTGCGAGATGGTATAGGAAGTGTCTTTGCTTACCTCGTGATGCGTGATTTCTTGCGTTCTGAGAGGAAGTTCCTTCTCGTCCGCCGCACAACTTTCACGTTCGCCGTGCGATCCACTTGCCCTTGAAGTTCATGGGCTGTTTGGGCGTTGCTCAATGTGAAACGGGAAGGAGGATTTGTTGAAGGTTGATGCGACTTATTCCAAGAAGCTACATGGATGAAGCAACCTTGCGCACACTCCTCCTTGCTCGAATTGGTTTGATGTCGGGCAGCACCAATCCACATCGATGAATTACAGCCTAATTGCGGGACTGAGGAGTTCGGTGCGGCGCTACCGAAGCTTCCGCCGTGGAAGAAGGCCGATAAGCTGGTGTTGCTCGGTGCTCGCCGCGAAGAAGGCCGATAGGCTGGTGTTGCTTTCGGTGCTGCCGCGGAAGAAGGCCGAGAGCGACGGGCGGCGTCATTTACTGGCATTCCGCGAAGAAGGCCGGGAGGGGAAGGGCGTCCATTGCCGGCCAGCCGCTGCGAAGAAGTCCGGGAGGCGACGGCCGCTTGCTGCTGCCTGCTGCCCATGAAGAAGGCCGGGAGGGAAGGGCAGCACACTGCTTAGCTGCCGCGAAGAAGGCCGGAGGAGGGGGCGGCTAGCCTAGGCCGCGGCATGGAAAAAGCGGGAGGAAGGGCATCTCTCAGGCCGCCAAGAAGAAGGTCGGGAGGAGGGTCGGCCATGATCTGGGTGGTGTCTGAGAATAAGGTGTTTTGGTGTGCAGAATAAGGTCTTAAGGGTGTTATCATAATAGACCCACCTATATATATATATATATATATATATATATATATATATATATATATATATATATATATATATATATATATATATATATATAGACACACACACATATACAGACGGTCTATTATGCTAATATTAGCAGAATAACTATTCTGCACACCACTTCCGCACTACACGCTAAACGCAAGTGCACGTCATTCTTTGAACCAAGTGTGCTGCAGTACTCACACGAGTGAACTTCTCGTCGAAAAAAACTGCACGCGTTATTTTTTCGGTACTGTTTTCGCTCTAATTCTTTAACCATTTATCGAAATGAGGCGTGTAATACACCGTTGAAAAGCTATGGATTAGGCGCAACTTCGACATGTTGAACACTTTTCAAGATTCCACACGATTTAAGAGCAGTTTTGAAATTAGCGCGTCCCATGACGAGTGGCAGCGAGCGTTTTTTGGCGATTTCTTCTAAACCGCTCGTCGAAATGAAGCAAATGATACGCCGTTGGATAGATATCGTCGAGACGCATCTTTTCCATATATAAATATTTCTCTAATTCGTTACGGTTTAAGAGCAGATTCAAATTTACTAAATCGCGGAACTCTGTTTTTCAAAAAAATTGAAATTTTCGGTACTGTTTTTGCTCCAGTTTTCTAACCGTTGGAAAGCTACGGACAAGGAGCAACTTTCATATGTTGAAATGGTTTTGAGATACCTTACGGTTTTTAGTTAATTTTGAAAATTGTGCGGCTGACTTCGAGAGGCAGCGGCTGTTTTTTCGCGAAATTTTTACGAACGGCTGGTCGGATTAATTCAAATCATACGCCGTTGGAAAGATATCGACGAGGCGCAACTTTTTCATGTAGAACACTCTCTAATTCCTTACAGTTTAAGAGCAGTTTCAATTTTACCGAAAAGCGGACACTTTGTTCTTCGCGAGACCAAAATCATCATATTTACTGCATCGGACAGAAGAACGCATTGCTTCAGACAAAATACAGCACTGCATCAGATGGGCAAGTGCACTGCGTGGTTTCTTTTTGTTTAGACGTATTTTTTCTCGGACGAGGAAAGAAGAACGCATTGTTTCAGACGAAATATCACACTTCATTAGATGGGTAAGTGCACTGCATGGTTTCTTTTTGTTTATACGTATTTTTTCTCGAACGGGGCACTTCATTAGATGGGCAAGTGCACTGCATGGTTTCTTTTTGTTTAGACGTATTTTTTCTCGGACGGGGAAAGAAGAACGCACTGACTTGCATTTAAATACCGCACTTCATTAGATGGGCAAGTGCACTGCATGGTTTTTCTGTGGGACGTAAATTTTCCAAAACGAGGTAGAGTGCACTGCTTCAGAACCACACTGCATCGAACGAGCAAGCGCACTTCATGATTTCTTTTGTCGGACGTAAAAAAAATTCAAGAGTGTGCTACAAAGTCCTTCGGAGCGGATTTTGTTAAAGACCGGAGTGCACTACATTTTCCTCGGTTTCCTCGTAGCGCACTGCATATATACTCTTTTTGGTTAGTAATGAAATACGTACTGCGGGAACGAGGCGAGTGGATTGCATTTTTTTGTTTGCACGCTACACAATTTTACACATCGCGTTGTGGACTGCATGGTCACAGCATCGGCTTCCACCCATGACAACACCTGCTTTGTCCCTTCTGGCCATGTGTGTATCACTGCGACGAAGCACATGCAGGTATTTCAGGCCCTGCTGAACAGCACTGCACGCCGTGCTGAATAGCACTGCACGCCAAGTCTAACTACACAGTGGCTCCAACGAACCCAAAAATGAAGAGAAAAAGAACTGCGCGCATGTGAGGGGGAACCAGCGTGTGAACCCGTCGCCGAATCCATACTGCAAGAGGGCGAGCTGCCAAGCTGTAGTTTTTCACTGCAAATGCATCAGCTGGTTTTTTGTCTTCCTAATCCTGCAAGCGCTGATGATCGATCTTCCATCAGAAGAACAAGGTGAGGGGAAGATGCATGTGAGGGGTGGAGCGAACTGCAGTGCCCGTGCCCCTCAACCGACCGGATTGGGGGCGACGTCCTGCTCGCCGATGGGCGGCACCTCAACCGCCTGTGGCCGCCGCGTAGGGGAGTAGTCCTGCCACCGCACAGGGTGGCTGCTCGATGGGGGGAGGGGGATTGCTCGTGGGAATGAATGGGGCGTGCGACGGTATTTGGGTGTTGGGGGGCCATGGAGAGGGAAGCAGGGCGGGGGCTGGATCTAGCTAGATTCGTTGCTGGGGAGGCGCGAGGGGTGGGGGCATGGCGCATCGGGGCCGGCAGAGGAAGGTGGGAGGAGGCGGCATCGAGGGGGTGTGGGTGGGGCAGAAGATGGAGGTGGTGGATTGGGCACCGGCGGTGAGGAAGGAGGGCGTCCGCGGCGGCTTGGCCAGCTGTACATCGGCGGGAGGTGGTGTGGTGGCTGCGGGAAGAAGGTAGAAGAGGATAGTGGAGCGGCCAGGGGGAAGGAGAAGGTGGGGGTGGGGGCTTGGGCACGAGCCCAGGGGAGGAACAAGCGTGGGCTTGGGGTTCTGTTCGATGACAAGGAGTAGTTCACAAGTGTTATCAGAATAAGCGCATTTGTTGGTAGAATAAGACTCTTAAGGGTGTTATCATAATAGACCCACCCTATACACACACACACACACACACACATATATATATATATATATATATATATATATATATATATATATATATATATATATATATATATATATTCGATCTATACCAAACTTATCAGCCCATCTTTTTGTTATAGGGCTGGACCAAGAAGTCGGAGCGGATCAAGAGTCCGGCTCCGTTGCCTGAAGACCCAGTCACTCCTACGCTGGAGGAGATACTGGGCCCGACGCCTTACAAGGCGCTGGAGAAGAAGGCCAAGAAGAAGGGCAAGGGGCCCAAGGACGGGCCTCACCACAAAGGCCCTCTGGAAGCAGTGTTCGGAGAGACAGAGGTCGTCTCCTCTCATGAGAAAGACAAGGATGAAGAGGAGGAAGAGGAGGAGGAGGAGGAGGAGGAAGAGGTGGAGAGCGACTCCCCCCTCAAGACGAAGAGGGGAAATATGATGATACGTCTCCAACATATTTATAATTTTTGATTGTTCCATGCTATTATATTATCTGTTTTGGATATTTAATGGGCTTTAATAAGCTATTTTATATTATTTTGGGGACTAACCTATTAATTGAGGGCCTAGTGCTAGTTTTTGTTTTTTTTTTTGCCTATTTAAGAGTTTTGCAGAAAAGGAATACGAAACCTTCGCGATGATCTTTCTTGGACCGAAAGAAAACTAGAAGACTTGGAGATGAAGTCGGAGAGGCAACAAGGCGGCCACGAGACAGGAGGGCGCGCCTAGGGGGGTAGGCGTGCCCCCACCCTCGAGGGCCCCTCGTAGCTCCACCAACCTAGTTCCTTCGCCTATATATACTCTTATACCCTAAAAACAACAGGGGGAGCCACGGAACCACCTTTCTACCACCGCAACCATCTGTACCGGTGAGATCCCATCTTGGGGCCTTTTTCGACGATCTACCAGAGGGGGATTCGATCACGGAGGGCTTCTACATCAACACCATTACTTCTCCGATGAACCGTGAGTAGTTTACCACAGACCTTTGGGTCCATAGTTATTAGCTACATGGCTTCTTCTCTCTCTTTGATTTTCAATACAATGTTCTCCTCGATGTTCTTGGAGATCTATTCAATGTAATATTCTTTTGCGGCTTGTTTGCCGAGATCCGATGAATTGTGGATTTATGAACAACATTATCTATGGATATTATTTGGTTCTTCTCTGAATTCTTATATGGATGACTTGATATCTTTGCAAGTCTCTTCAAATTATCGGTTTAGTTTGGCCTACTACATTGATCTTTCTCGCAATGGGAGAAGTGCTTAGCTTTGGGTTCAATCTTGCGGTGTCCTTTCCCAGTGATAGTAGGGGCAGCAAGGCACATATTGTATTGTTGCCACCGAGGATAACAAGATGAGGTTTTCATCATATTGCTTGAGTTAATTCCTCTACATCATGTCATCTTGCTTAATGCGTTACTCCGTTCTTTATGAACTTAATACTCTAGATGCATGCTGGATAGCGGTCGATGTGTGGAGTAATAGTAGTAGATGCAGGCAGGAGTCGGTCTACTTGAAACAGACATGATGCCTATGTTCATGATCATTGCCTTAGATGGCATCATAATTATGCACTTTTCTATCAATTGCTCGGCAGTAATTTGTTCACCCACCGTAATATATGCTATCTCGAGAGAAGCCACTAGTGAAACCTATGGCCCCTGGGTCTCTTTTCCATTATATTGAATCTCACTTACATCTTGCTAGTTTCTGATCTATTATTTTGCAATCTTTACTTTCCAATCTATAAACCAAAAATACCAAAAATATTTACTTTACCATTTATCTATCTCTATTAGATCTCACTTTTGCGAGTGACCGTGAAGGGATTCACAACCCCTTTATCACGTTTGTCTTGGAGAACAGTACGGCTCCGGATTCGGACCAACATCCCCCTTTGAAAGAGGGGGGAGGAGTAGGAGCTCTATCGGCAGCCTCTATCAATCCGGAGGCCACTAACACTCTGCAGGAGGCACTGCAATGTGCCTCCATCGTGGAGGAACACCGCACCCTAATGGGTCCGGTCATGAAAAAGGTTCGGTCCGCTAAGAGCGGACTGACTGAAGCCTTCAAGAGCCTACTAACGGGCTTTGAGGTATGCAATGTAATATTCTTTACAAGTTTTTTGTATATGTATATATATGTTTGAGGCGAAGCCCATGTGTAGATAGTAGCCCCTGAGACTCTGTCCGGATTAGAACAATCCGAACAGAGGATCGCAAACGAGTATACAATGCACTGTATATGTTATTTGACAGGCTTCTATGCTGTCGGCTACCGCTCAGGTCGCAGAGAGTGCCGAGCTCAATTGGAAGCTTTGGCTATCCGATGAGGAACTCGACCGCATCAACAAGTGGTTCAACGAAACCCAAGGTATGCGACATTATGGCATATCTGAAAATTATAGGCTTGTTAGTCATTTTAAACTGACTAAACATGTTATAAATATACTCGTAGTTGGCGCAGACGAGGTCAAGTCTTTCAAGACCACCATCGCCAATGCCAAGAAGGAGGCGGAGGCAAACAAGGCGGCCGCGGACAAAGCAGCCAAGGATTTAGAGGTGGAGCAAACCGCCAGCCGCAGACATGAGGCACGGGTGGAGGAGGTCAAACAGGAGCTCAAGGACGCCATCGCCACTGCGAGTCCTTGGAACAACAGAGTTCGGAGCAGACCTCCGAGCTCACCAAAGCGTTGGAAAGCATAAAAGAAGCCCGGGTTGATGCCCAGGGAGCTCGCCAGGAGATCCAAGAGGCAAGGAAGATACCGGCTGGTAAGGCCTTTATCATGCAGTGTAGATTTACTAGTAAGAGATATATTTTGCTCACCCGAGTTTGGAGTTCTCCAGGCGCCTTTGCCGATCTGCCAAGGAGTATTGCGGCCGCCACCGAATTCTTCCGAGCCGAAGAGGGGAGCTCAACGGAGAAGCTATTCTGGTTGCAATACCTTGTGCCAGAACATCTAGTGCCCCTAAGTGACTAGCTGAAGTAGCTGTCCGAGATGCACAGGGTGGCTGGACTAGCCATGAAGGATGTAATAGTCCGTCTATGGCCGGCCGAGTCCATACCTAGCATCCACTTCGGACTCGTGAAGCGGCTGGTGGATGCACTTCCTCGGGTCGATACCCTCAAGCGGTCGTCTTTCATAGAAAGTGCCCGGATGGCCTTAGCCCGCGTCAAGGTGCAGTGGGCGAAGATGAAGGCCACCGAGATTGCCACTGCAGGGCCACCTGAAGGCAAGGAGCATAGGCGGCTGGAGAAGTACTTTGACAAGGTCCTCAAGGGAGCCCGCATTGTGGAGGGCCAGTGCTCAAAGATCGTCATATTTGAGTAGTTGAGTCCGGTTTGTAAGAGTCATGTAATGAACTCATGATGTATAATAGCTATGCTTGCGCTTTATGATTAGTTTATCCTCCTATTATGTTGTTTATATGTCTGAAAGTGTACCAGTCTGTCGGCGTCCTGGATCTGGGGGTATCTAGCCCTGCCTGCCTGCGGCCCACCGTGTGGCTCCATCGACGGCCTGGTACGGCCCGGCTTCAACACCAACACAGCAAGACCCTCGCGAGGGGCCAAGCCTCGCGAGGCGAACGACACCAAGACCCCTGAAGGAAGAGGCCTCCTCAGGAGGGCTCCTGAGGGGCGGAGAGTTCTATGTAGTTACCTCATGAGGCTCAGCTGACGTGAGCCATGACGACCAAGTCCAAGCGGGCGCCAGGCGGGTGCAGAGCGCAGGTTTCCTCTTCGGTGCAAAGGAGGCAAGGCACATGCGCGGAGTCCTGAGGAATCAGCCAAAGGTTTCCATTTCGGTGCAACAAGACCAAGACCGCCAGGACGGCAGGTCGGAGGTCATCACCGAGCCCATCGCAGCGTCACGACCAGAGGCTTTTCGTAGGCGAAGACTACTTTTGTCAGGATAGACTGTAATACTTGTCCCCTTTCAAATCCCGCCGTTGTGGAATCCCTTCCCACTCATATTTGGGAAGAGGACCAAGGCCACTATATATAGGACTTAGCCACCACTATAGAGGAGGACCGGAATCAGAACAAGCAGAGCACCACACCAGCTCAAGAATACCTCACCTCCCGAGGCTTGTTCATCGTTGTACTAGTACATCCATAGCCCCTCGAGGCAATCCACCACACCACACTGGATTAGGGTATTACACCACAACGGCGGCCCGAACAAGTATAAATCTCTGTGTCTTTGTGTCTCCTTGATCTCGACGCGCTAGGCTAGGGAGGATTGCGAGTAGGCTGGCTAGGTAGGTTGAGATCTCCGCACGCACCCCAGAGTTCGAACCTCTCAAAGGTTGCCAAATCCCTAAATCTGACATTTGGCGCGCCAGTTAGGGGTGCGTTGGATCCTCTCTTCCGTTGTTCGATCTGTCTCCGCTCCGACATCTCCATGGCCGACGCGCGCAGGGCTCGCGCCGAGCATCAGGCTGCGGTCGCCACCCGCGTCGCTCAGACGGCTCCCGCGGGCGACGGTTGTGCCCACCGCGATCCTTCTCCGGTGGCCAACACCGCCACGGGCCCTGCCGGCCACGAGCAGCAAGCTTCATCGCTGCACCCATCGGTGCGCCGTGATGGGCGCACCGCTACTCCGTCACTGACCCCAGCAGCTTCATCCTCCCACGCACGCCGCGGCCAGGTGGACGCGCAGGCCGCTCTGCTCACGGCACGGGATCTTCTTCGCTACCGTCTGGTGGGTGATCTCTACGAGGAGTGGCTCGAGCGGATCGCCGAGCTCATCAGCGTCACTCACGGGGGCTTTGACGGGCCAGCCCACTCGCTGCCTCAGCAACCTCCTACAGCGGGCGACGTCGCGCATGCGGCTCCTCCTCCGCCTCCAGCCCGGGGCGCCATCATCGAGCCAAGGCGTATGGATCCACGGCACGACCCGCAGCGCCCGGCAGCGGCTCGGGATGACATGAGCTTCCAAGTGGTGCACCGTCCCCAGGGAGAAGTGCGCGTGCTTCCAGCGCCCCAGCACCAGGCTCACGCGCTGCCATAGGAGGTGGCAGAATGCGTGCACCAAGACCACGTTCTACCCCCACGTCGACCTCCGATGGCCATGGCAGGATGCTGCATGTTCACTGCAGAGCTCCGCCAACGTTGTCTGGCCGAGCAATTTCAAGCCTGACCTGCCTACACGCTACAACGGCACCGCAGACCCCGCCGAGTTCCTACAGCTCTACGAGCTGAGCATCGAGGTGGCCAACGACGACGAGAAGATCATGGCAAACTGGTTCCCGATGGCGCTCATGGATGGCGTGCGTTCTTGGCTCCTGAACTTGACCGAGGGGTCGGTTTCCTCCTTGGAGGAGATGCACAGCCGCTTCATCGCCAACTTCCAGGGCACTCGCGACCGTCCTCCGGCCGCGGGCGACTTGCGCCGCGTCAAGCAGCAACCTGGAGAGACCCTGCATAAGTATATCCAATGCTTCAACAATGTTCGCCTCAAGATTCCCAAGGTGTCTGACGAGGCCATCATCTCTGCATTCACCGATGGCGTCCGTGATGTCAAGATGAAGGAGGATTTAGCCATCCACGAGGACCTCTGCACCGCTCTGGAGATGTTCAACATGGCGAACAAGTGTGCAAGGGCTGACGAGGGACGCCTCTCCCTCCTCGAGCTCCCTGATGCTGATCCAGAAGACAAGAAGACCAAGACCAAGGACACGAAGCGCAAGGGGCAGCCATGCTTGCGGCTGAGCCAGAGACCAAGTGCAGCTGCGACAACCATGAGTCATCCAAGGGCAAGCGGCCATTCTGCACCTTCCACAACGTCTACAGCCACAACACTAGCAATTGCCAGGAGCTCAAGGCTCTCCGTGATGGGCGCCTCGGTCGACGCCCCGAGCGCAACGATCGAGGCTACAGTCGTGGAGGTGGCCGAGGTGGAGGACGCTAGAATGGATGCGACCGCCGTCAGGAGTGGCGCGACTAGCCTCGTGAGGACCGCTGGCAGGACGAGCCTCGTGTGGGCAACTGGAGGGAGCGGCCTCGTGAGGACCGCCCACAGGGCAATGCACCTTTGCCTCCCCTGCCTCCACCGCCATGAAGGAATGAAGATCACCACCAGGACGAGGGGGCTGGGGGCTTCCAGAAGCCACGGGCCATTGCTTGCATCCTTGGTGGCTCACAAGCCCCAGCTTCCCATCGTGTCTTCAAGCAGTTTGCGCGCGAGGTGAATGCAGCGCTCCCCAAGCTTGAAGCAACTCGCCCTCTCAAGTGGTCCAAGTGTGCCTCACCGTTGACTCCTCAGACCGGCTCAAGTATGCGACCACCACTGGCGCGCTCCCCATGCTCTGCTCCCCCGTCATCAGCAACGTGACTGTCACCAAGACTCTCATCGATGGCGAAGCAGGGCTCAATGTTCTTTCCGTCCAGACGTTCGACAGGCTCCAGGTGCCATACTACCAGCTGCACCCCACCAAGCCATTCTCAGGAGTGACAGACGGATCGACACACCCGATCGGGCAAGTTCGCCTCCCTGTCACCTTCGGCGAGCGCAAGAACTACCGCACCGAGCTCATCGATTTCGACGTCGCCGACATTCGTCTTCCCTACAACGCCATCCTAGGTACCCAACACTGGCGAAGTTCATGGCGGCCACACACGACGGCTATAACGTCCTCAAGATGCCAGGAAGCGGCGGCATCATCACGGTCGCCTGCCAAGAGAAGGATGCAGTGGGCTCCCTCGAGCGTGCCCTCCAGGCTGCAGCAGTTGAGAACCCAGAAGACGAAGATTGCGCCCTCCATCCTCAAGTCGCGCCCAAGACAAAGAAGCTGTAGCTGGGCCAGGGGTCTCGTGAGGGAGCATCACTCAAGGATGTAGCGCTGAGTCTCGTGTCTCCAGACACAGCACCTTCACCCGTCGCATAGGAAGGCGTGCTCGGCACCCCTCTCAGGTTGGGCTCGGGGGCTCTCCTTTAGAGGGCCTCAGATCTAGCCAATGTCACGAGAGCAGCGCTCTGGCACCATGTGGAGGCGCTCTTCAGAGCACGCTTCCCAGGAGAAGGCAGCAGGCATGAGGCACCAGGCGTTCAGGAGTTCATCAGCAAGGCGATCGAGGAGATTCAGGAAGGAAGGGTTCTGCAAGGAGATCATCGCCTGCCGCATGGCGCAGCTCATTGCCCTAGCGAGGGTAAGGAGTCCCGCGTCTACATCGACATCCCTGGGCTCAACAGGGCCGTGTCTCGATAGCTCATGTGTCCGTCTCGTGCCGGCCGATGCGAGGGTTTGCCTCACAGCTACTTCTGCATGCCTTTCGGCCTGGCGGGCATGGCTGAGGCATTCCAGCGCTGCATGAGGATGCTCAAACAGCCTGCGAAGCCAGGCACTAGGCGCTCCTGGCGGAGATGGAGGAACACCTTCAGGAGCCTTCCGTTCCCTCCGAGACTCTCGAGGCTCGGCACTGGAGCGTCTCATGAGTGCGGCTTCAGCAACACACGTTTTTGGCTACTTCAACAAATCTTCAACAGCGGTACCAGGTGACATCTCCCTAGTTCGTTCAGTTTGGGGTGCCCCTCAGGCTGCACTATCCCCAGGCCATGTGGGTCCGTCCCTATGGCATGTATCCCCTCTACATTTATCAGAGCCATTTACAATCCTTTCCAAGCTACTTTTGAATTATTGACTGCCTGACGGTGCTTCGTCGCTAAGAATGTCTCGCGCCCTTGCAATCCCTCCCACGACCGCCTCATGATTAAGGATTGGCATGACATGTCTGCTCAAGTCCATCCCTCCAGCGCCGCTAAACCCAAGTAGCTGAGCTCTGGCTCACGGGCTAGCCCCGTGTACGTCACCTCCCGTGGCTCTTGGTGCCTTGTTCTCGCATGAGCTAATCGCGGGTAGATAAGTAAGGGCGCGCAACCCAGTGCCCCCGTGGCCATGGGAACCCTGCGCCGGTTGTTTTTCTTCAGGATCTTTGCATGAGAAGATTGGGCACGGCATCTGTGCTCGGGTCCGTCCCTGCAGCGTCGATAAATCCAGCGGTTGAGCTATGTCTGGCGGGCTGCTACGTCTCGAGCTGGCGTTGGTTTTCCCCGAAGAGGAGAGGATGATGCAGCACAGTAGCGTAAGTATTTCCCTCAGTTTTTGAGAACCAAGGTATCAATCCAGTAGGAGGTCACGCGCAAGTCCCTCGTACCTGCACAACACGATAGCAACTCGCAACCAACGCTTAGGGTTTGTCAACCCCTTCACGGTCACTTACGAGAGTGAGATCTGATAGAGATAATATTTTTGGTATTTTTGATAGATAGATGCAAAGTAAAATGGCAAAGTAAAATGAAAGCAAGTAAATAAAGCGATATAGATTGATATGATGAGAATAGACCCGGGGGCCATAGGTTTCACTAGTGGCTTCTCTCAAGAGCATAAGTATTCTACGGTGGGTAAACAAATTACTGTTGAGCAATTGACAGAATTGAGCATAGTTATGAGTATATCTAGGCAATGATCATGTATATAGGCATCACGTCCGTGACAAGTAGATCGAAACGATTCTGCATCTACTACTATTACTCCACTCATCGACCGCTATCCAACATGCATCTAGAGTATTAAGTTAAAAAGCAGAGTAACGCTTTAAGCAAGATGACATGATGTAGAGGATAAATTCATGCAATATGATAAAACCCCATCTTGTTATCCTCGATGGCAACAATACAATCGTGCCTTGCAACTCTTTACATCATCGAGTAAGGACACCGCAAGATTGAACCCAAAGCCATGCACTTCTCCCATTGAAAGAACTATCAATCTAGTTGGCCAAACCAAGCGGATAATTCAAGAGACTTGCAAAGATAACTCAATCATACATAAAAGAATTCAGAGAAGAATCAAATATTTTCCATAGATAATACTGGATCATAAACCCACAATTCATCGGTCTCAACAAACACACCGCAAAAAGAAGATTACATCGAATAGATCTCCACGAGAGAGGGGGAGAACATTGTATTGAGATCCAAAAAGAGAGAAGAAGCCATCTAGCTACTAGCTATGGACCCAAAGGTCTGAAGTAAACTACTCACACTTCATCGGAGGGGCTATGGTGATGATGTAGAAGCCCTCCGTGGTGGATGCCCCCTCCGGCGGAGCTCCGAAACAGGCCCCAAGATGGGATCTCGTGGATACAGAAGGTTGCGGTGGTGGAATTAGGTTTTCGGCTCCTCGTATGATCATACGGGGATACGTAGGTATATATAGGAGGAAGGAGTACATCGGTGGAGCTTCGAGGGGCCCACGAGGTAGGGGGTGCGCCCAGGGGGAGGGGCGCGCCCTCCACCCTCGTGACCGCCTCGTGGCTTTCTTGACGGAGGGTCCAAGTCTCCTGGGTCTAATTTGATGAGAAAATCACGTTCCCGAAGGTTTCATTCCGTTTGGACTCCGTTTGATATTCTGTTTCTTCGAAATACTAAAAAAGGCAAAAAAACAGCAATTCTGGGCTGGGCCTCCGGTTAATAGGTTAGTCCCAAAAATAATATAAAAGTGGAAAATAAAGCCCAATATAGTCCAGAACAGTAGATAAAGTAGCATGGAGCAATCAATAATTATAGATACGTTGGAGACGTATCAAGCATCCCCAAGCTTAATTCCTGCTCGTCCTCGAGTAGGTAAATGATAAAAAAGAATTTTTGATGCGGAGAGATACTTTGGCATAATTTCAATGTAATTCTTCTTAATCATGGTAGGAATATTCAGTTCCAAAAGATTCAAGACAAAAGTTCATATTAACATAAAAATAATAATACTTCAAGCATACTAACAAAGCAATTATGTCTTCTTAAAATAACATGGCCAAAGAAAGTTATCCCTACAAAATCATGTAGTATGGCTGCGCTCCATCTTCCCCACACAAAGTATTTAAATCATGCACAACCCCGATGACAAGCCAAGCAATTGTTTCATACTTATGAAATTCTCAAAACTTTTTCAATCTTCACGCAATACATGAGCGTGAGCCATGGATATAGCACTATAGGTGGAATAGAATGGTGGTTGTGGAGAAGACAAAAAGAGGGAAGATAGTCTCACATCAACTAGGCGTATCAACGGGCTATGGAGATGCCCATCAATAGATATCAGTGTGAGTGAGTAGGGATTGCCATGCAACGGATGCACTAGAGCTATAAGTATATGAAAGCTCAACAAAAGAAACTAAGTGGGTGTGCATCCAACTCGCTTGCTCACGAAGACCTAGGGCATTTTGAGGAAGCCCATCATTGGAATATACAAGCCAAGTTCTATAATGAAAAATTCCCACTAGTATATCAAAGTGACGAAATGAGAGACTCTCTATCATGAAGATCATGGTGCTATTTTGAAGCACAAGTGTGGTAAAAGGATAGTAGCATTGTCCCTTCTCTCTTTTTCTCTCATTTTTTTATTTGGGCCTTTTCTCCCTTTTTTATGGCCTATTTTTTTTATTTTCGTCCGGAGTCTTATCCCGACTTGTGGGGGAATCATAGACTCCATCATCCTTTCCTCACTGGGACAATGCTCTAATAACGATGATCATCACACTTTTATTTTCTTTACAACTCAACAATTACAACTCGATACTTAGAACAAAATATGACTCTATATGAATGCCTCCGTGATGTCTTTGGGATATGCAATGAAACATGAGTGACATGTATGAAAGAATTATGAAAGGTAGCTTTTGCCACAAATACGATGTCAACTACATGATCATGCTAGCAATATGACAATGATGGAGCGTGTCATAATAAACGGAACGGTGGAAAGTTGCATGGCAATATATCTCGGAATGGCTATGGAAGTGCCATGATAGGTAGGTATGGTGGCTGTTTTGAGGAAGGTATATGGTGGGTGTATGATACCGCGAAAAGTGTGCGGTATTAGAGAGGCTAGCAATGATGGAAGGATGGGAAAAAGTGCGTATAATCCATGGACTCAACATTAGTCATAAAGAACTCATATACTTATTGCAAAAATCTAGAAGTTATCAAAGCAAAGTATTACGCACATGCTCCTAGGGGGATAGATTGGTAGGAAAATACCATCGCTCGTCCCCGACCGCCACTCATAAGGAATACAATCAATAAATAAATCATGCTCCGAGTTCATCACATAACGGTTAAAAAAAACGTGCATGCTACGGGAATCATAAACTTCAACACAAGTATTCCTTAAATTCACAACTACTCAACTAGCATGACTTTAATATTATCACCTTCATGTCTCAAAACAATTATCAAGCATCAAACTTATCTTAGTATTAAACGCACTCAAAAGAAAGTTTCACATATCTTGAATACCAAGTATATTAACATTAAGCAAATTACCATGCTATTAACAACTCTCAAAATAATCTAAGTGAAGCATGAGATCAAGTTTCTTAAAAACAAATCCACCACCGTGCTCTAAAAGACCTAAGTGAAGCACTAGAGCAAAAATTATCACGCTCAAAAGATTTAAGTGAAGCACTATGAGCAAAACTATCAAGCTCAAAAGATATAAGTGAAGAACATAGAGTATTCTAACAAATTCTAATTCATGTACGGCTCTCTCAAAAGGTGTGTACAGCAAAGATGATTGTTGTAAACTAACAAGCAAAGACACAAATAATACAAGACGCTCCAAGCAAAACACATATCATGTTGGTGAATAAAAATATAGCTCCAAGTAAATTACCGATGGAAGTGGATTTAAAGAGGGATGCCTTCCGGGCATCCCCAAGCTTTGACTTTTGGTGTCCTTGATTATCTTGGGGTGCCATGGGCATACCCAAGCTTAGGCTCTGCCACTCCTTGTTCCATAATCCATCAAAAGAATTCACCCAAAACTTGAAAACTTCACAACACAAAACTCAACAGAAATCTCGTGAGCTCCGTTAGAGAAAGAAAACAAAAGACTACTTCAAGGTACTGTAATGAACTCATTATTTATTTATATTGGTGTTAAACCTACTGTATTCCAACTTTTCTATGGTTTATAAACTAATTTACTAGCCATAGATTCATCAAAATAAGCAAACAACACACGAAAAACAGAATCTTTCAAAAACAGAACAGTTTGTAGTAATCTGTAACTAACGCAAACTTCTGGAACTCTAAAACTTCGACCAAAATAGGAAGTCCTGGACAATTTGTTTATTGATCAGCCGCAAAAAGAGTCAACGCAAAAGCACTCTGCAGTAAAAATGGCAGCTAATCTCGTGAGCGCTAAAGTTTATGTTTTTCAGAAACCACATCCAAACAGAAGGTAGATGGACTATTTATTCCTAAACAGAATAAAAAACAAAAAACACAAAATTAAATTGGGTTGCCTCCCAACAAGCGCTATCGTTTAACGCCCTTAGCTAGGCATAAAGCAAGCATAGATCTCGATATTGCCGTCTTTGGTAGGCAATCCATAGGTGGCTCTCATGATAGATTCATATGGTAATTTTATTTTCTTTCTAGGGAAGTGTTCCATGCCTTTCTTTAAGGGAAATTGGAATCTAATATTCCCTTCCTTCATATCAATAATTGCACCAATCATTCTAAGGAAAGGTCTACCAAGAATAATAGGACATGAAGGATTGCAATCTATATCAAGAACGATAAAATCTACGTGCACATAATTCTTATTTGCAACAATAAGAACATCATTAATTCCTCCCATAGGCTTTTTAATAGTGGAATCCGCAAGATGCAAGTTTAGAGAGCAATCATCAAAATCACGGAAATCTAGCAAATCACATAAAGTTTTAGGAATAGTAGAGACACTAGCACCCAAATCACATAAAGCATGAAACTCAAAGTCTTTAATTTTAATTTTAATAGTACGTTCCCACTCATCATAGAGTTTTCTAGGGATAGAAACTTTCAACTCAAGTTTTTCTTCATAAGATTGCATTAAGGCATCAACAATGTGTTCGGTAAAGGCCTTATTTTGACTATAAGCATGAGGAGATTCTAGCACGGATTGCAACAAGGAAATACAACCAATCAAATAGCAATTTTCATAATTAAATTCCTTGAGATCCAAAATAGTGGGTTTAGCAACATCATGGTTTCTATTTATTTCAATCCCACTTTCATCAATTTCATCATCAAGATCTAGAAACTCTGAATTCTTAGAATGCCTTCTAGGTAAAGGAAGATAATCTTCAGATTCATTAAGATTCATATTGCAAAACAAAGATTTAATGGGGGACGCATCAATAACTTTTAGATCTTCATCTTGATTTTCATAGGGATTAGAAGAACACGCTTTAATAAAGGCATCTTTGGAAGCACGCATCCTAGCGGTCCTTTCTTTGCGCTCATCAATGGAAATTCTCATGGCTCTTCAAGATCTAGAGACTCATTGATATCATGCTTAGGAGCAATAGATCTAAGCTTTAAAGAATCAATTTCAACAGAAATTCTATCAACGTTCCTAGCCAAATCATAAACTTTAAGCAATTTCTCTTCAAGCAACGCATTAAAATTCTTTTGTGAATTCATAAACTCTATAACACTACTCTCAAATTCAGAGGGCATCTTATTAAAATTTCCATAAGAGTTGTTGTAGGAATTTCCATAATTATTAGAAGGATTACTAGGATAAGGCCTAGGATTAAAATTCCCTCTATAAGCGTTATTTCCAAAACTATTCCTACCAATAAAATTCACATCCATAGATTCATTATTATTCTCAAGCAAAGTAGATAAAGGCATATCATTGGGATCAAGAGGAGTATTTTTAGGAGAAAACATCTTCATAAGTTCATCCATGTTCTCACTCAAAACATTGATTTCTTCTATAGCATGCACTTTTTTACTAGAAGATCTTTCGGTGTGCCATTGAGAATAATTAGCCATAATATTATCAAGTAATTTGGTAGCATACCCTAACGTAATTTCCATAAACGTGCCTCCCGCGGCCGAATCTCAAAGATTTCTAGAAGAAAAATTCAATCCGGCATAAAAAATTTGTACGATCATCCATAAATTCAAACCATGATTAGGGCAATTGCGAAGCATTAATTTCATTCTTTCCCAAGATTGGGCAACATGCTCATGATCAAGTTGTTTAAAATTCATAATATCGTTCCTAAGAGTGATGATCTTAGCGGGAGGAAAATACTTAGAGATAAAAGCATCTTTGCACTTGTTCCAAGAATCAATACTATTTTTAGGCAAAGACGGAAACCAAACTTTAGCACGATCTCTAAGTGAAAACGGAAATACCTTCAATTTAAAAATATTGTTATCCGTATCTTTTTTATTTTGCATATCACACAAATCAACAAAGTTGTTTAGATGAGTAGCGGCATCTTCACTAGGAAGGTCGGCGAATTGATCTTTCATAACAAAATTCAGCAAAGCGGTATTGATTTCACAAGACTCATCATTATTAAGAGGAGCAATCGGAGTACTAAGGAAATCATTATTATTGGTATTCGAGAAATCACACAATTTGGTATTATCTTGCGCCATGGCAACAAGTAATCCAACACAGAAGCAAACAGAAAGGCAACGAGAAAAGGCAAACGGGAAAGAGAGGAGGAGATTGGGAAAGAGAAGGCAAATAAAACGGCAAGGGTGATGTGGGGGAGAGGAAAATGAGAGGCAAATGGCAAATAATGTAATGCGAGAGATAGGGATTGTGATGGGTACTTGGTATGTTGACTTTTGCGTAAGCCTCCCCGGCAACGGCGCTAGAAATTCTTCTTGCTACGTCTCGACCTTGCATTGGTTTTCCCCGAAGAGGAGAGGATGATGCAGACAAGATGGCGAAAGTATTTCCCTCGGTTTTTGAGAACCAAGGTATCAATCCAAGAGGAGGTCACGCAAAGTCCTTGTACCTGCACAACACGATAGCAACTCGCAACCAACGCTTAGGGGTTGCCAATCCCTTCACGGTCACTTACGAGAGTGAGATCTGGTAGAGATAATATTTTTGGTATTTTTGATAGATAGATGCAAAGTAAAAGTAAAGGCAAAGTAAAAACAAAGCAAGTAAATAAAGTTATATAGATTGATATGATGAGAATAGACCCGGGGGCCATAGGCTTCACTAGTGGCTTCTCTCCAGAGCATAAGTATTCTATGGTGGGTGAACAAATTACTGTTGAGCAATTGATAGAATTGAGCATAGTTATGAGTATATCTAGGCAATGATCATGTATATAGGCATCACGTCCGTGACAAGTAGATCGAAACGATTCTGCATCTACTACTATTACTCCACTCATCGACAACTATCCAACATGCATCAAGAGTATTAAGTTAAAAATAGAGTAAAGCTTTAAGCAAGATGACATGATGTAGAGGGATAAATTCATGCAATATGATAAAAAACCCCATCTTGTTATCCTCGATGGCAACAATACAAATCGTGCCTTGCAACTCTTTCTGTCACTGAGTAGGGACACCATAAGATTGAACCCAAAGCCATGCACTTCTCCCATTGCAAGAACTACCAATCTAGTTGGCCAAACCAAACGGATAATTCGAAGAGACTTGCAAAGATAACTCAATCATACATAAAAGAATTCAAAGAAGAATCAAATATTTTCCATAGATAATACTGGATCATAAACCCACAATTCATCGGTCTCAACAAACACACCGCAAAAAGAAGATTACATCGAATAGATCTCCACGAGAGAGGGGGAGAACATTGTATTGAGATCCAAAAAGAGAGAAGAAGCCATCTAGCTACTAGCTATGGACTCGAAGGTTTGAAGTAAACTACTCACACTTCACCGGAGGGGCTATGGTGATGATGTAGAAGCCCTCCGTGGTGGATGCCCCCTCCGGCGGAGCTCCGGAACAGGCCCCAAGATGGGATCTCGTGGATACAGAAGGTTGCGGTGGTGGAATTAGGTTTTTGGCTCCTCGTCTGATCATACGGGGATACGTAGGTATATATAGGAGGAAGGAGTACGTTGGTGGAGCTCCGAGGGGCCCACGAGGTAGGGGGCGCGCCCAGGGAGGAGGGGCGCGCCCTCCACCCTCGTGACCGCCTCGTGGCTTTCTTGACGGAGGGTCCAAGTCTCCTGGGTCTTATCTGATGAGAAAATCACGTTCCCGAAGGTTTCATTCCGTTTGGACTCCGTTTGATATTTTGTTTCTTCGAAATACTGAAAAAGGCAAAATAACAGCAATTCTGGGCTGGGCCTCCGGTTAATAGGTTAGTCCCAAAAATAATATAAAAGTGGAAAATAAAGCCCAATATAGTCCAAAACAGTAGATAAAGTAGCATGGAGCAATCAAAATTATAGATACGTTGGAGACGTATCACGGGCCAGCCCCGTTCACGTCACCTCCTGGAGCCATTGGTGTCTGGCCTTCTCATGCAATAACCTCAGGAAACTCATTCGGCGCAGGCTGCCTAACCATCTCACAGGACGAATTCAAGCATCTCCAATCAAGACCAGGCGCAACCCGCCTTGAGGTTGGGCTTTGTAAGTCCCGCGCTGGCTCACGGGTGCCCATATACACCTCCTCCAGCCCTGCCGTGCAAGCCACGTGTCAGGGCGGGGCTGTACACGTTGCGGGGGCTCTCCTCAGAGGGAGCCCCCTCCCACGCACAAGTGGAAGCACCATGCTCCGCGCTGGCTATCAACACTGCTGAGGAGCGGCTATGCCCGTGCAAGAGCGGAAGCGCTATGCTCCGCGCTGGTGATAAACAACTGGGGGGTGGCCTCACGGCTGCATTAACCCTAGGGAGCCTCCGGGCTCAGTGACTAGCCTCACCGCGCTGCTCTCCCTCGGGAAGGTAGCGTGAGGGGGCTAGGCACGGGGGCTACACTCAGGTCACGCCTGGCGTACCCACCTCGCCAGGCCTCATGGGCCTGGTCTTCACGCACCCCTCCCAAGCGAGAGCTCGGCGAGGAAAAGGTAGGATGGTCTGTTTGTACATCAAGGGGGACTCCTGAGCATTGCGTATCAGGAGCCTAACTGTTCACGTAGTTCCTCACCTCTTGGCCCGTCCTGGTGATCAGGACGACTCAACAACGGCTGAGGTATGCGCGGGGCCAGGCCCTGCCGACGCAGAACGCCAAGACCTGGCTGTCACCCTTCAAGCCATTCGTACGTCAAGGGGGACTCCTGAGCATCGCGTCTCAGGGGACTAACTGGTCCCGTAGCCCCTCACATCTTTGGCTCGTCCTGGTGATCCGGACGACTCAATGACGAATGAGGTATGCGCGGGGCCGGGCCCTGCCGACGCAGAACACTAAGGCTTGCCCCTGCATCTTTTCCTAAGATGTTCGCATGTCAAGGGGGACTCCTGAGCATCGCGACTTAGGAGCCTAAATGTTCACGTAGCCCCTCATCTCTTCGGATCGTCCTGGTGATCTGGACGACCCAACGACGGCTGAGGTACGCACGGGGCCGAGCTTTGTCGATGCAGAACAACAAAGCAAACAGAAAAGCTGAAGGAGGATAATCTAGTTATTACAGGACATATTGTTCCAAGCAACTAGTTTTAAACGCCTTCCCGAGGCATGTCGCATGATGCAGGATAAACAAGCAAAATCAGAATCTCCGGGCCACCTCCTCAGACTTGGGCGTCACCGCTGCCCGCCAACAGAGCCTCGTCGCCGGGCGCGTCGCCCGTTCCACCGGCTTCAGTCGGAGGACCAACGACCAGGTACTTGCTCAGCATGGCATCCACGGAGCTCTTCACGGCGGCAGCAGCATCCTGGGAGTCAGCGTCCACCGGAGTAAGGAAGGAGGAGAGATTGAAGCTGGCATCCTGGAGATAAAGATGGCCGAAGAAGCACGTCAGAGCCGAGGAAGAAAGTGAGCGTGCCTCGCTTTCCACCAAGGATGCAAACCAGTTGACAACATCCTCGAGCACCGCCATAACTTTAGGAAGAAGAGTAGCAGGGATCTCCCTCGGGGTCGTCACAACCGTCTTTCTCAAGGGATCATCTCCAAAGAGCGCCTTCTGGGCCTTGTGGAAGTGTGCCTCGAGGGAGTAGAGGGATCGCGCTCAATGGCGGCCACCTTCTTAGCCTCGGTCAGGGCTGCTTGGGCTGCCTCCGCCTCGTCCTTCAGCTTCGCCAGGCGGTCACGCTCTCCAGCCTGCTCTAAGGCCGTCTTCTTCACCTCAGCGTCTCGGCTGGCGACGGCAGCTTCCTGGTCCTTCAGCTTCTCCTCACGCTCCTAGAGCTGGCTGGCCTGGACGGTCTACTGGACCTGGAGAGCCTTCAGATCAGCCTCCGCCATGCGGAACCAGTTATCAGCTTCAGTAGCCTCCTGCCGTGCCAGGTCACGCACCGTGGCGGCCACCCCGAGTGCCTTCTGGGCCTCCTCCGCAGAGCCCCAGGCATGGCCGCGACGACCTCCTCGGTGTCATCATGGCAATACATCGGAAGCCAGCCTTCCGGAGGGTCGCTCGGGTCCTTTCCCATCAGGTAGAGCAACACCTTGTTCAGCTCCTCCTTGGGAAGGGGATCTTGGCGCAGGCAGATTTTGTTGTCATCACCACCAAGCTTCCACCAGGGACGGGGGCGGTCTTGAAGCGGCGCGACGCACTGCTTCAGGAACTCCCTGATGAGCACGGCCCCCGTCAGCTTCGGGTTCTTCAGCTCCTTATCCATCTTCCTCATGAACGGCGTCAGGGAAGGATTGGTGATCTTCTCAGAACGCCACCACTTCTGGAGACAGGGAATGCGGTCGGCAGCTTTAGCGAGCTCTGGGAGCTCTTGGCATCCATCAAGACCCACCTCTTCACGGCATCCTCCACCTTCTTGCCGGCGCGGGAGATTACATTACCACCGCGCGCCGCGACAAAGACGATGCACCCGACCGGATTGTCGCCGGTCTTGCAGAGGTAGAAGAAATGGTGGAACAGGGAAAGGAAAGGCATCACCCCCATGAACGCCTCACAATAGAAGGCAAAAAGGGACAGAAGGAGAATGGAGTTGGGATGGATATGGAGCGCGTGGAGACCATAGTGGTGAAGGATGGCGAAGAAGAAGGGGAGAATGGAGGTACCAGCCCCGAGAAGATGATGTGCATAAGAAGGGGAAGAAGTTGCTGCCCGCGGGCTCCGTTGCGGTGGTGGCGACCCGGAGCGCGGTCTTCTTCCACAAATTATCGTCGCTCGCCGTCAGGAGGAGCGTTGTCTGGAGCTTCTCCCCGGTCACACAGGGCGCCTGCAGCTCTGGCTCGTACCAGGCAGAACCGACAGCCAAGGAGGAAGTCGTGGCCTTCTCGGCGGCCATCAAGCAGAAGATTCGGTGGAAAATCAGCAGATCTGATGAGCTCTTCCGTTGTGGGGAGAAGGGGATCTGGAGCAAGACGAAGAAGGAGCAATGAAAGCCTGGCGAGGCGGCACCCCTTTTTTGTCAGACAGGAGCAGTTGCCGAGGCAGCGTGCGGAAACGGAGTCGCCCACGTCCAACCAATCACCACGCGTCATCAAGGCCGCAGGCGGTTAGGGCCGCGGCGCTCCGCACTTGCCAAGTCTGAGCGCGCCTTGGGCCCGGGGGCTATTGTCGGTCTCCTGGATCTGGGGGTATCCAGCCCTGCCTACCTGCGCCCCACCGCGTGGCTCCATCGACGGCCTGGTATGGCCCAGCTTCAACACCAACACAGCAAGACCCTCGCGAGGGGCCAAGCTTCGTGAGGCGGACGATGCCAAGACCCCCGAAGGAAGTGGCCTCCTCAGGAGGGCTCCTAAGGGGAGGAGAGTTCTATGCAGTTACCTCATGAGGCTTGGATGACGTGAGCCATGACGACCAAGGCCAGGCGGGTGCAGAGTGCAGGTTTCCTCTTCGGTGCAAGGGAGGCAAGCCACAGGCGCGGAGTCCCGAGGAATCAGCCAAAGGTTTCCATTTTGGTGCAACAGGACCAAGACAGCCAGGACGGCAGGACGGAGGTCATCACCGAGCCCAGCGCAACGTCACGACCAGAGGCTTTTCGCAGGTGAAGACTACTTTTGTCAGGATAGACTGTACTACTTGTCCCCTTTCAAATCCCGCCGTTGTGGAATCCCTTCCCGCTCATATTTGGGAAGAGGACCAAAGCCACTATATATAGGACTTAGCCACCGCCATTGAGGACGACTGGAATCAGAACAAGCAGACCACCACACCAGCTCAAGAACACCTCACCTCATGAGGCTTGTTCATCCTTGTACTAGTTAATCCATATCCCCTTGAGGCAATCCACCACACCACACTGGATTAGGGTATTACACCACAACGGTGGCCCGAACTAGTATAAATCTCTGTGTCTTTGTGTCTCCTTCAGCTCGACTCGCTAGGCTAGCGAGGATCGTGAGTAGGCAGGCTGGGCAGGTTGAGATCTCCGCACGCACCCTAGAGTTCGAACCTCCCAAGGGTTGCCGGATCCCTAAATCCGACACAGTCGTCGGCTTCAGCCCCCATGTAAATATTACAGGGGTGTTCGGAAATGCATGAACGCACTTTACCCAACATCTGGTCCAATGTAGGAGGCGGCTCGCGAGGTGAACTAGGAAATCAGACTATGCGGCTTTAGTACTTTCACTTAGCCATAAGAGTCCATTGGTGTCACTAAGTACTAGCCCCTTGTTGCATGAACGGCAATCCGGAGTGCGGCGCCTTTGCAACGTGGCTGATCGAAGGCCTAGCCCTTCCTATAACATGGCATAAATCGTGAATGATTAGTAGTATAACACTAAGTCACTGAATCGCTGACCTGCTCTCGCCTATAATAACAGTCAGTTTTCGGCTTTCTCTACTAAGGTACTTAACTAGACGAACCAGAAATAAAATCACAGTAGTTCTCCCTTTACTACCTTAGCCAAACTTGAGGAATGTAAGGTGGCAAACACAGGAGCCGGGCAACCCAACTATAGACCAAAGACATGATTCGGAGATGATGCTTATAATGCAATATCCGGGACACCGAAGAGTTCCCCATAGGTGTTCGGACTTAAGAATTTTGTGGGGCCGAATATAGCCCCTGGTATGAAGGCCGTGTCGAACCATGTATGTCAGTCGAACGTAAGGGAGAACACAGATGACAAGGTAATACTAGGACCCAACCAAGAAGGGGATAATCATCTATTTCCTTTGTATCTTTATTGATACGTCGACGATAGACAATGTCGTTCAATGTTAAGGTCATGTTACATGCCGATACGTCTCTGTCGTATCTATAATTTTTGATTGTTCCATGCCAATATTCTACAACTTTCATATACTTTTGGCAACTTTTTATATTATTTTTGGGACTAACATATTGATCCATTGCCCAGTGCCAGTTCCTGTTTGTTGCATGTTTTATGTTTCACAGAAACCGCATATCAAACCGAGTCCAAAAGGGATAAAAATGGACTGAGAATATTTTTGGAATATTTATGATTTTTGTTAAGAAAAACCAACACGAGACGGTGCCCGAGGGGGCCACGAGGCAGGGGGCGCGCCCCTGACCCTCGTGGGCACCCCGTAAGGCGGTTGCTACTCTTCTTTGGCCGCAAGAAAGCTAATTTTCGGAGAAAAATCTTGGAGAAGGTTTCAATCCAATTGGAGTTACGGATCTCCGGATATAAACGAAACGGTGAAAGGGCAGAAGAGGAGAACACAGAAACAGAGAGAGACAGAGAGACAGATCCAATCTCAGAGGGGCTCTCGACCCTCCTACGCCATGGAGATGATGGACCAGAGGGGAAACCCTTCTCCCATCTAGGGAGAAGGTCAAGGAAGAAGAATAAGGGGGGCTCTCTCCCTCATGCTTCCGGTGGCGCCGAAACGCCGTCGGGGGTCATCATCATCATCGCGATCTACACCAACACCGCCATCATCTTCACAAACATCTCCATCACCTTCCCCCATCTATATTCAGCGGTCCACTCTCCCGAAATCCGCTGTACCCACTACTTGAACATGGTGCTTTATGCTTCATATTATTATCCAATGATGTGGTGCCATCCTATGATGTCTGAGTAGAATTTCATTGTCCTATCGGTAATTGGTGAATTGCTATGATTGGTTTAATTTGCTTGTGGTTATGTTGCTGTCCTATGGTGCTCTCCGTGTCGTGCAAGCGTGAGGGATTCCCGCTGTAGGGTGTTGCAATACATTCATGATTCGCTTATAGTGGGTTGCTTGAGTGACAGAAGCATAAACCCGAGTAAGGGGGTTGTGGCGTATGGGATAAAGGGGACTTGATATGTTAATGCTATGGTTGGGTTTTACCTTAATGATCTTTAGTAGTTGCGGATGCTTGCTAGAGTTCCAATCATAAGTGCATACCATCCAAGAAGAGAAAGTATGTTAGCTTTGTCGGATATCGGGTTCCGGCAAAACCCTTAAGGTTCGAACTCTTGGGTGCGAGCGAAAATCTTCCCCCTACCGATCCACGTCCCAACGCCTCACCGTGAATCTAAGCTACATGATGAAGACAAGGGACACAAGGTTTATACTAGTTCGGGCCACCGTTGTGGTGTAGTACCCTACTCTAGTTTGTGTTGTGGTGGATTGCCTCTGGGGCTGATGATGAACAGTATAGAGGAAGAACCGCCTCGCGAGAGGTGTTCTTGAGCTGGTGCGGTGTTCTGCTTGGCAAGGATTCGATTGTCCCCGGATGAGATGTCTCCCCATCTACTGTGGTGACTAGCCCTATATATAGAGGCCCTGGTCCTCTTCCCAAATATTGAGCGGGAAGGGAGCCAACATTGGCCATTTTGAAGGGGAACAGCCAGTACAAGTTATCCTAACTAAAGTTGATCTTCGACTCCCAAAGGCACTGGCGATGATGCCGTCTTGGTCTCAACGGTGACCTCCGTCCTGCCGCTCTGCTGGTCTTGCTCTCGTTGCACCGAAATAGTAATCTTTGCTTGATGCCTCGGTACTCCGCGCCTGTGCTTGCCCCATTGTACCAAAGAGGAAACGAGGACACTGCACAGGCTGGTGGCTGCCTGACGCCTACCTGGCCTTGATCGTCATGGCTTGCGTCATGAGCACCTCGCGAGGTACCCCTGCGTTGATCTCTCCGCCTCCTCGCGAGCCTGCCTGGTGAGGCCATTCCTGGGGAAGCCTTGCGTCATCCGCCCCGCGAGGGTCTTGAGCTTGGGTAGATGTAAACGGGCCACACTGGGCCTCTACTTGATCCACACCGTAGGCCGCAGGCAGGCAAGTTTGGGGACTCCCGTTCCCAGAACACCGACAGTAGCCCCCGGGCACAAGCCGTGCTCGAACTTGGCTTAGCAGCAAAGCGAAAGGGCAAGTCACGAGCACCATGGCCCCAACAGCTCATGACCTTGGTCACAAGCGTGGCGCTTGATTGGACATGGGTGTCTCCGCTTCCCCACACTCTCCCAATATCCGCCAGGCTAGGCAGCCACGAAACTGTACACAGTTATTCTCTCCTTGCTACCCGCGTGCTTCTTGTTCCCTTTTCTTCCTTGAGCCTCTGTTTCTGCCTCCAATCTGACTTGAGCTCTGCCCCCCTCCCGTTGCCATGGCGTCAACAAAAAAGGAGAAAGGGAAGAAGTCCTCGCCTTTGGCCAGCCCGCCTCCAGCAACTGCGCCCGTCGTCGGCCAATCGCTAGTACTCAATCCGGAAGCCTTGGACAAGGTCCGCTCTGCCCTCGCCTCCAGCTTCAATGAGTGCGGAAGGACGACGGCTTGGCCCATGTCCCATGGCTCTTTCGACAGGATCATCACGGAGGTTCAATTCTTCGCCAACGCCTTGTGGGCGGGCCTGGTTCCCCCCTTTTCTGCCTTCTTCAATGCGGTGCTCTCCCACTACCAGATCCATATGATGCATCTCGGTCCCCAAATCATTACTCTTCTTGCTGTCTTCGCCTTCGTCTACGAATCCATGGTGGGCATTTCCCCTTCCGTTGCTCTCCTACGCCACTTCTTCTCCCTGCACCTGACCGACCCATCACAGTGCTCGGAGTGCGTGAGCTTCCAGGCCGTGCCAGAGACGGCCGCCTTGGGGATCGATTTTGTCCTTCCCCCCTCCATGAGAGGGTTCCGAGAGCGGTGGCTCTACGTGGATGTCGGGGTGCCCAGCCCCCTGCTCACGCACCTAACATTGCCTGCTATCCCCAATCCAGGCTGGGGTCACGAGAAGCTCACGAGCCCCCAGCTCGCTTTTATCTGGCGCCGATTCGAGAGGTTGAGGACGCTTGGCGTGACGGCGCCCCAGGTGGTGAAGGAGTTCCTCTAGTGCCGCATCACTCCTCTCAAGCGCCACTCCCGTCCGATGTGGACCTTGAGTGGGCATCAAGACAGCATGAGGCTCCAGGATGGGGATCTTGTGCCTGAAACGCAGAGGAAGGTGATGAAAGTCTTGACTGGCGACCCCTCTCTGGGCAGCATCTGGCATGGGGGCGGCCTCTTGTATCTTTGCTCGAGCTGGCCCGAGTTCGCGAGGCAGATGCCCCGCTTCGACGAATGGGGGTTGCGCCCAGCTGACCTCGTGGGGCCCCGCGAAAATCCCGTTGCCGTGGCTCCTCCCCCCGTCGCCCACGTTGATCTTGCCTCAGGAGGTGGTGCAGGGAGGCAAGCATTGCTAGAGGCTGGGGGATCTGGTGTCGAGATGCCGATATTGCGAGGGGCTCCTAAGGCGTCATTCTCTAGAGCCCGTCCTGAGGCAGTTGTTGATGAAGGGACGCCACCTGCGGCTCCCGGGGTCGAAACCCCCGAGGCCTCGGCACGCCCCCAAGAGGTGGCACCTGACCGCTCCTCCCAGCCTGTCGCCCCTGAAGCAGGCCGCCCTGGTGCTCCTTCGCCCATGCCTTGCGCCGGCCCTCACGTTGAGAGCTGGGGTCGGTTCCGCATAGACTTTGTTTCCCTCTACAAGAGGAAGGAGGCTTTGGGTGGCAGTGATCGCCCCTACCGTCCGCTGAAGCACAGGAAGTACTTCGCCATGCATGAGTAAGTTTCTCCTTCTTGTAACTCCTCATCCGATGTTCCCTTTGCAGACTGTGGCCCTTCAGGATCACTCCTACCGAGCCTGCAGTGCCAACTAAGAGGCCACCTCCTCAGGGTTCACCTCCACCGCTAGCCTTGAACGTCTTGAGCCTACGCGCTAACCCTGATGCGAGTTTAGATGGAGAGGTGGGCCAACTAGCGGAGTGCCTCGAGCCGGTGCACTCGCTGTCCTTCCTCGGCGAGCTTGCCCCGGGCGCAACCAGCCTGTCCCGGGCTCCTCCCCTGATCGTGGACGGCGAGTGGTTGAAGTCGATGTTCGGCTCTTCTTCTGGGGATGGATCAGCGCCGGTCTTGGTCCCTCGCGGAGCCCGTCCGGCGATTGTGGGGGCGCCAGCCCCCAGCCCCTAGCCAAGAGGAGGCGAACTACTTCAGGGCCCTCCGCCAATGCTGACAGCGGAGGGCGATGTTGACGATATGCTCAAGCGAGCGCGAGAGTGCAGCGCCGTCCGCCAAGCGTTTCTCCGTAGGGCGACGGATGCGGTGAACCAGCTTGGTGTAGAGCTCGCGGGCGAGGACGTGCGTCTTGAAGCCGAAGGCCTGCGGCTAGCCGAGGAACGGCGCAAGCTAAACGTGGCCGTCAACCTTGTGCGTCACCAGTGTGATCTTGACAACGCAAAGACCGAAGCATCTCTTATAGCCTCGCGAAAGGCTTGCTCCCGAGCCATTGAGGAGGCTCAGGAGGCAGACTGACGACGCGAGATCGCAGAGGAGCGAGCGTGGGAGCTCCAAGCCTGGTGCAATTCCCTGGAGCAGCAAGTGGAGCTGCGCCAAGCTGCCCTTGCATCCCTGAAGGGAACGCCCGTCGAAGAGGAGGAGCTCCAACGGCGTGAGGAAGCGCTGACGCTGGAGGCCGCCGAGCGCAACCTCGATCTTGAGCGGTTGGAGACGAGGGAGCGCCAGGTTGGCCAGGCGGAGGACGACGTTGGCGCACGGGAGGTACGAATCCAGGAACAGATCAACCGTCACGTGGCGGAAATTCGCGCGGGCCTTGAGCACGAGTTTGACGAGAGGTTGGAGCTGATCAAGGTCGAGGCTGCGGGAAGGACTGCCGCTCTTATGAGCAAGCTAACTGAAGCGATGCAGCGTGCCGAGGCCAACACAGCCGCCCTAGTCGCGGTGCAAGCTGAGTCGGCCTCCTCCCGCGCCGAGCTGCTTCTCCTCCAACGGAGGGTCGATGACGCCGAGGCCGTCGCGCAGCGGAACGAAGATGAGATTCGCCAGTGGGAGACGCTGGAGCACATGCATGGCCCCATGCTCTGGACGCTCAGGGAAAGAGCCAACACGGCCCTGGGCAATATCTGCGACACGACCGCTGAGCAACCTCATGTGACCAACTATGCCGGTAATCTCCTGTTCTTCACTGACGTGGTGACGCATCTGGAGAATCGCTCTGAGAGGGCTCGCCAGCTTGTCGAGGAGAGGGGCCGCGGCCTGCTCACACGTGCATTCTCCCGCATCTTCAGCCATCTTCAGAACATCGATCCCCACTTTGACTTCGAAGCCGCCATCGCCCCGGTGCCCGAGGCCATCCGAGGCGACCTGGCACAGTGGGTGGAGGACAATGTGGATGCACTTGTCTGGGCCTTCACCTTTGATGATGACGGGGTGGTAGTTGCTGCGGGTGAAGGTGACGTGGTGGACGGTGGTGAAGATGGCGCCAACGATAGCGACGACGAAGCTAGCAACAGCGACAGTGGCGCCAGCGACACTTCCGGAGACAACCAAGAGGATGCGGTGAGCGACATGTCTAATTGATCCTGCGCCCCCTGCTATTTATCCTGCGCGGACAAAGTTCGGGCAAGGCCCTGAAGGTTGTAAGAGCATTTTGGGAGGGGAATCCCCTCATGTAAAAAGGATTGTTGTTAACGCGTTGTTAAGGACGGCGCCGAATGGGCGCCCGCATGATGTTATGGGCCCTGCGATGTGTTGGTTGCTGTGATTTTACCTTTATCTTGGGGCGAGCCTTGAGTAGGCTTGTGGCGACTCTCCGAGGGTCCCTCAAGACACCTGTTGACCATGTGCCAAGAGCTTTGTAGGAGCGAGCGCCGACCGTGGTACGGCACGCACGCGTGTGCTGGGCCCAGCCCCGCCCGCGAGAGGGTCGCGAGGGGGAGGCAGCTAGTGCGAATTCCAACTCGAGCAAAAACTGAAACACGAGAAAGCACGCGAACAAGACAAGACACCCCTCCCCGCATACGCAAACACAAATTCAACTTCAACTTAGATCCGAAACGAGAAAGCTTGACCACATAAAAGCGAGCAAAAGCAAAAGGCCGCGCGGAGCTAAGTGCTGCCACTGGGCGTGGGAGGGAGCCCCCGAGGCCCGAGGGCGGCTCTCCGGAGACTCCAGGGCGTGTACAACCCCAACTCGCAGAGGGCCTACCTCCGGGGAACACCTTGCTCTGCACACCGCGCGGAGGGGCCTGGCTCCCGGCTCCTCTCCTGCAGCCCCCAGTGCCCTCCTCCTGAGGGGAGGGAGGTTGCCGCACTGGGGCAGCCTTCCGCTGCAGCGACCTGGACTTCCTGCGACTCATGGTTAGCATAAGCTTGCTCCTGAGGAATTAGTGGTACCTGATAGCTGCTGCCGCCGGCGCGGTTGGCGAGGCTTCCTTGAGGCTCCTGAAAGGGCTCGACTTCTGGCGTTTCTTCCTCCCAGCATGGCCCGAGGAACGAGCCGTGGTCTTCTTCCAGTGCGTATTCCAGATCCACCATGTGGGGCACGTAAGCCTCCAGGGCTGCTGCCCCGAAGGCTCCGCCGTAGTGCCCCACACTCCATGCGGCTTGGCTCGAAGCACCATCTTGGGGGTGATAGGGCGGCGGCCCGCCCGTGCCATAAGTGGCGATGCGCATGCCCTCGCTTACCAGGGGTGGTGCTGGCACAGTTGGGCATCTAGCGCTCATGGCTGAGATGGTGTTGATGAAGCCTTGGAGTACGCGTGAGGGCGCACGGGCGCAGATGGGCCCGCCGTGTGATCCGCCCGGGGCCTGGGGTGGAAGCTAGACGCAGAAAGGGGTGCCCCTGAAGCAGTGGCATCCAGGAGCTCGGCGACACGCTCCAGCAGCACATCATGGCCGCTTTCTTGCAGCCTGCACCGTAGCAGTTCTCGAGCCACCATGAGCGCGGCCTTCATGTTCGCCTACTCCCGTCGGGTGTGTGGCGCTATGGCCGCGGCGTGGTTTGAGGCCCTTGCTGCTGATTGCACCTGCCGCAGGGGGAGGGCAGGCGGCGCTAGACCGCGTCGCTCACGCCCTGCAGCGTTCTGCGGCGTGCGGGCTGCCTGAGGCGTGGGGTTGAGGTCACCTTGGGCAGGCGGCGCGGCGTGGGCTGGCCATGCCGCCCAGCGGTCCGTGTTCGCCGTCGGGTCGCCGGACATGAATGCGACGGAGCAGTGGAACGCAGGTCGGCGGGAAGAGGATTTCGGCGCCCCCTACCTGGCGCACCAAATGTCGGATATCGGGTTCCGGCAAAACCCTTAAGGTTTGACCTCTGGGGTGCGCGCGAAAATCTCCCCCCTACCGATCCACGTCCCAACGCCTCGCCGTGAATCTAAGCTACACGGTGAACACAAGCGACACAAGGTTTATACTAGTTCGGGCCACCGTTGTGGTGTAATACGCTACTCTAGTTTGTGGTGTGGTGGATTGCCTCTGGGGCTGATGATGAACAGTACAGAGGAAGAACCGCCTCGTGAGAGGTGTGCTTGAGCTGGTGTGGTGTTCTGCTTGGGAAGGATTCGATTGTCCCCGGATGAGATGTCTCCCCGTCTACTGTGGTGACTAGCCCTATATATAGAGGCCCTGGTCCTCTACCCAAATATTGAGCGGGAAGGGATCCAACAACGACCATTTTGAAGGGGAACTGCCAGTACAAGTTATCCTGACTAAAGTTTGTCTTCGACTGCCAAAGGCACTGGCGATGACGCCGTCTTGGACTCCACGGTGACCTCCATCCTGCCGCTCTGCTGGTCTTGGTCTGGTTGCACCTAAATGGTAATCTTTGCTTGATGCCTCGGTACTCCGCGCCTGCGCTTGCCCCCTTTGCACCAAAGAGGAAACGAGGACTTTGCACAGGCTGGCGCCCGCCTGGCCTTGATCGTCATGGCTTGCGTCATGAGCACCTCGCGAGGTACCCCTGCCTTGATCTCTCCGCCTCCTCGCGAGCCTGCCTGGTGAGGCCATCCCTGGGGAAGCCTTGCGTCGTCTGCCCCGCGAGGATTGGCCCCTCGTGAGGGTCTTGAGCTTGGGTTGATGTAAACGGGTTATACTGGGCCTCTGCTTGAGCCACGCTGCAGGCCGCAGGTAGGCAAGTCTTGGGACCCCCGTTCCCAAAACGTCGACAAGCTTATGCCTCTCCCACATAAAACTTGCTATCGGTCTAGTAAAGTAGTCAATTGCTTAGGGACAATTTCACAACTCCTACCACCACCTTTCCACACTCGTTATATTTACTTTATTGCTTCTTTATCTAAACAGCCCCTAGCTTTTATTTATTTGCTCTTTATTATCTTGCAAACCTATCCAACACCTACAAAGTCCTTCTAGTTTCATACTTGTTAGGTAAAGCGAACGTTAAGCGTCCATAGAGTTGTACTAGTGGTCGGTAGAACTTGAGGGAATATTTGTTCTACCTTTAGCTCCTCATTGGGTTCGACACTTTTACTTATCGAAAGAGGCTACAATTGATCCCTATAATTGTGGGTTATCAAGACCTTTTTCTGGTGCCGTTGCCGGGGAGTCATAGCGTGGGGTGAATATTCTCATGTGTGCTTGTTTGCTTTATCACTAAGTAACTTTTATTTACTATTCTTAGTTGTTTTCTATCTTTAGTTATGGGTAGGAAATGCAAAATACCAAAGAAATTAGTTGTACCTACTACACCAATGGTTGAAGAACCACTCAAAATCTATCACACTCCTGAAGCTTTTTACTTGGATCATCTTTGATCCCTATGTGCTCGTGCTGAAACCTCAACTAGCTTAGTTGAAGGCAAATCTTTAGATGAGCATGCTTGTTATGTATGACAATGTATATCTCAAAAAGGGAAACTTTTAATGGATCAAATTCATCGTTTGCAATGGTATGCTTGGAATTTATGTGAAATATATGATGTTACTTGTTGCTCCAGGATGAAGGCTCCACACCTCTCCTTTCCATGCAAATTTAATGATAATGAAACCTTGGCTTCTTATGCTAATGGTATATATGATTACTATGATGTGGAACAAATATAAGAATTTGTTGCTTTTATGGGTGCTTATGAAATTTAATCTTTGTTTAAAACGTGTGAAAATCTTGATGATGCTGTTTACAGACCTGAAAATTTTGCTATACTTAAATATTGCTATGAGAATTATGAATATAATCCCGATATTGATGCATTTATTGAGGAAGTCTCTGCTGTCCAAGAAGAGACTAATGTTTTGCAGGAGTCTATGGAAGAAGAAATTGATGAAACTGTGAGCTCATTGGATGAAAAAGATGATGAGGAGAGCGAAGAACAAACGGAGGAACAGCGGATTAGCTACCTGTGCCCACCTTCTAATGAGATTAACTCTTCAACTCATACATTGTTTAATTCCCCTTCGTGCTTACGGAAGGATGATTGCTATGATCCCTTTAACTCATTTGAAATATCCCTTTTTGATGATGCTTGCTATGCTTGTGGCCAAGATGCCAATATAAATTATGCTTATGGAGATGAACTTGCTATAGTTCCTTATGTTAAACATGAAATTGTTTCTATTGCACCCACGCATGATAGTCCTATTATCTTTTTGATATCTCCAAACTACACTATATCGGAGAAGTTTGTGCTTATTAAGGATTATATTGATGGGTTGCGTTTCACTACTACATATGATGATTTTGATAGATATGATATGCATGTGCTTGCTGCTCCTACTTGCAATTATTATGAGAGAGGAACTATATCTCCACCTCTCTATGTTTCCCACATGATAAAATTGCAAGAAACTGCTTATACTATGCATTGGCCTTTACTTGGTGTGCATGAATTGTTCTTTTATGACAGGCCGATGCATAGGAAGAGAATTAGACTTTGTTGTTGCATGATATATGTTACTTTGTGCTCACTACTAAATTTCAAATCATTGTTAATTAAAATTGGCTTTGATATACCTTGGGATCCGGGTGGATCCATTACTTGAGCACTGTATGCCTAGCTTAATGGCTTTAAAGAAAGCGCTGCCAGGGAGACAACCCGGAAGTTTTAGAGAGTCATTTATTTCTGTTGAGTGCTTTTTTATAGTCTAAAAACAAAATAAAATAAAGAGCGGAACCTAAAACTTTTTCAAAAATTAAAGTGAAAGTGAGAGAGACAAGCATTGTTGAAGTGGGAGAGCTCCTTGAACTTTGTTCATGCTGACGGAAACTTTGTGAATCTTGATTACAGAAACTTTTCATCAAAACTAATTATCCCCTTGTACAATTCCATTGTATTATAAAAATAATGTGCCAAGGTTTGCCTTTAGGATGTTTACAATGCTTGTTGGTTTGTGCGGTGCAGGACAAAAACTTTGGCAATAGTGCGTGATTTTACATTTTTAACTAGAGCGTCAAACGTTCTGAAACTTTTTGCACTGTCTTTCTGTACAAATTGTTTATTTTTGCTAATTTTTTTAGAATTTTCGGGGTAACAGAAGTATGGTGAATGTTCAGATTGTTCTATTTTTGATGCATAGTTTGCTTGTTTTGATGAAACTATCAATTTATATCAGTGGATTAAGCCATGGAGAAGTTATATTAAAGTAGACACAATGAAAAAACAAAATATGAATTGGTTTGCAACAGTACTTAGAGTAGTGATTTTCTTTATTATACTAACGGATCTTACCAAGTTTTCTATTGAAGTTTTGTGTGGATGAAGTGTTTGATCGAGGAGGTCTCAATATGAGGAAAAGGAGGAGAGGCAAGAGCTCAAGCTTGGGGATGCCCAAGACACCCCAAGTAAATATTCAAGAAGACTCAAGCGTCTAAGCATGGGGATGCCCCGGAAGGCATCCCCTCTTTCTTCATCAAGTATCGGTATGTTTTCAGATTCGTTTCGTTCATGCGATATGTGCAAGTCTTGGAGCGTCTTTTGCATTTAGTTTTCACTTTTCTTTTATGCACCATGCTGGTATGAGATAATCCTTGGTTGATTCATAGAATGCTCATTGCACTTCACTTAAATCTTTTGAGTATGGCTTTATAGAATGCTTCATGTGCTTCACTAATATCAATTGAAGTTTGGATTGCTTGTTTCTCTTCACAAAGAAAACCGCCATTTGTAGAATGCACTTTTGCTTCACTTCTATTTGTTAGAGCGTGGGCATATCTTTTGTAGAAAGAATTAAACTCTCTTGCTTCACTTATATCTATTTAGAGAGATGACAGGAATTGGTCATTCACATGGTTAGTCATAAAATCCTACATAAACTTGTAGATCGCTGAATATGTATGTTTGATTCCTTGCAATTGTTTTGCGATATAAAGGTGGTGATATTGGAGTCATGCTAGTGGGCGACTATGGAATAGTAGAAATACTTGTGTTGAGGTTTGTGATTCCCGAAGCATGCACGTATGGTGAACCGTTATGTGATGAAGTCGGAGCATGATTTTTTGTTGATTGTCATCCCTTGTGTGGAGGTCGGGATCGTGCGATGGTTAACTCCTACCAACCCTTCCCCTATGAGCATGCGCGTAGTACTTTGTTTCGATGGCTAATAAATTTTTGCAATAAGTATGTGAGTTCTTTATGACTAATGTTGAGTCCATGGATTATACACACTCTCACCCTTCCATCATTGCTAGCCTCTTCGGTACCGTGCATTGCCCTTTCTCACCTTGAGAGTTGGTGCAAACTTCGCTGGTGTATCCAAACCCTGTGATACGATACGCTCTGTCACACATAAGCCTCCTTATATCTTCCTCAAAACAGCCACCATACCTACCTATCATGGCATTTCCATAGCCATTCCGAGATATATTGCCATGCAACTTCCATCATCATCATATACATGACTTGAGCATTCATTGTCATATTGCTTTGCATGATCGTAAGATAGCTAGCATGATGTTTTCATGGCTTGTCCATTTTTTTATGTCATTGCTATGCTGGATCATTGCATCTCCCGGTACACCGTCGGAGGCATTCACATAGAGTCATATCTTTGTTCCAGTATCTAGTTGTAATATTGAGTTGTAAGTACATCTCATGTGCACGCAGGCGGTTGGATGTTCGCCGTGCCCTCGTCCATCCCGTTGCTCGCATGCAACATGAGTTTGCGCAGCCATGCTCCTTCGCTGGCCTCCGGGCCGCCAGCTCTGCGGCCCTCCGCTCCGCTCCGCCGAGCACTGCCTCCGCCTTCACCTGCCGCTGCCGCCACTTCCTCCACTGCCGCTGTCCCTGCTCCTACTATTTGCCGCCGCGCCCGCTGCAAATGTTCTGGCTCCTCACTGCTTGTACAGTGGCTGGATGCCCCCCATACTCTGCACACATAGTGGTTGGACACTGCTCATACGTCCCTCATATAGTGGCCGGACGCAAAACAGTCAACGCACCCACATATTGGCCACATGCATGTTGGCCGTGTGCATGGCCGCATGCGTGCGCGCATGGCCGGCTGCTTAGCTAGGCTTGGCAGGTCGCCCGCCTCGGTGAGCGCGGGATCAGGCCGCCTGGCTCCGATCTCGCCCATTTTCGCTTCGCTTCGGCCGCCTGTCCACCCTGGCATGGCGGTCTGCTCCACTGCGCGGGCGCTGCTCCAGCACCATCTCCAGCCATCGCGCGCTCCCGCCCCGTCGTCCTCGCACGCGTCGGCTCCGGCCTCGCGCCTCCTCCGGTACCCCGCGCATGGCCGGGTCCTGCTTCACCCGTGCCGCGTGCCCGCTTGGCCGCCTACTCCCCCACTCCCTTGGATAGCGCCTTGGCCACGCGCGAGCAGCACCAGGCGCTCCCACAATCCCGCGCCAACCTGCACCGCCTTCCGCTGCTCCTGCGTCGGCTGCTGGCCACCCCGCGTCGGCTGCTTGCTGCTCCCGCGCCAGCTGCCCGCCGCTCTTGCGTCGGCTGCTCGCCGTGCCTGGCTCTTACGGTCGCCTCCAACCCACCATGCACAACCGCCTCCACCTCACCCAGTCGACTCCTCCTCGCCCAGCTGCCTCCACCACGCTAGGCCGCCTCGTCGTCTGCTCATGCGCCGGCTCCGCGGGACCCAAGTTTGCATGTTTTTGTGGAGCTATAATCCAGTGTGTGATGAAGCAGCCCAAGTTTGCACCTTGTCATCTCCTATTTTATCTTACTAATGTGGCTAATGATATGAATAACATGCCATGCACATTAACAAAACAGATACAATGATTGTCTATGCCCTTCATCTATGCTTGTTATGTTGACATGGTAATCCAGTAGTGTGGTGAAGCTCCCCACATTATGAACAATGCCAAATTATGCTATTGATATTTTGAACCTACTCCTTATTTTCTAATTTGAAATTGGATGGAATTAATAGCACCGTTATCATCTTTGTTTATACACGTGCAAAACCTGTCATCTCTCTGCTTGTTTCAGGGTGATATGCCTGATGGCACGCACAAGTATACTGAACGCTGTGAGACAAACCCAACATATACTGTAGCAAAGAAGGCAAAACATCTTGAAGATAGAGACACAACCCCAAAGTCTTGTCTTGATGCAGTGTTCAAGTTACTTGAGACTAGCAGTCAGACAAGCTCACGAAATTCACTATCTGAATCAATTCGACTTCTTCAGTCCCAAGTTCTAGCAGAAAGGCATTCTGCAACTCAACTACGACTTGAAGTCCTATCTCTAAGAAAGATTGCGGAGAACACCAATGAGAACCTCATTGCTAAACAGCTACACCTAGAGCTATGACCGACATTCTAGGCAGGTCTCACAGCCTTGCTCAGTAGCTTGTGCAGCAGTTCCCGCGCAAGGCTAACCTTTCTTGAACTGTCTTGGAAGTGGTCTTGGTTCAGTATTATTTTGTTACGCTGCAATGGCGCCCAGTTTTTGTAATCTGCTTCTTCGTTCTGCTTTATGATCACTGGTAGAGAACTTCGATGCCCTGTGGACGTAATATACCATAAATCATTTAGTATATAGTGTAGGTTTTTTCTAAGTTACTATGCCATAATTTCTTTATTGTATAGAGTAGGTTTGTTCTTAATTCCTACTAGTTACTGCCATCATTCATTATTTGAAAAAATGGAAAAAATGTGATGTAGTCGACCGGGCTGAAACATTCGCCTCTAACTGTCCTGCTTTTTAGCGGGCCACAATTGGGCAGGCCAGCAACTTTCTTGGGCCTGAAAGGCCATCGAGGCCTTCACACTTTGCGACAGGCCTCAACTTACATGGCCCTATATTCGGCCCAAAGTTTAGTTGGGCCTTTAGTGGACCCAACACTTAGTTGGGCCCATGTAGCTTTGGGCCATTAACAAGCTCAATATTTTGCTGGCCTGTTACGGCCTAGAAGAAACCATGGGCCTTTAGCAGGTTGAAATGCATGTTGGGCCTCAATTTTCACTAGTCGTCAACGGGCCTTCAACATGCTGAAATGTAGACCAGACGAAAACATATCTCGGGCCTTAGTTGGCCCACTGATATCATGGGCCTTTAAGAGGCCGAAAGCTTACTAGAGGCATCAACGGGCCAAATTATACGACATGCCTCTAACAGGCCCAAAGTCACGTTGGGCTGAACTATTGCCACCTTTATCATGGGACGTTCGAGGGCTGGATGTCACGTCATACCATATGTGGCCCATGGGCAGCACGGGCCATTCCCAGGCCGAAAGACACAGCGGACTGAAATGGGTCCATGTCTACATCGGGCCTCTAACAGGCCATAATGTCACTGGGCCGTAATTGGGCCCAAATATTCGATGAACAATTAACGGGCCAGATCCGGCTTCGGGCCTTAAATGGGCATGTTTAAACATGCCGTTATTGGGCTGGCCCACTAATACCTGAGTATATACTATGGGCCTTTGGTTGGGCCGGCCGTTTTAACCTATATGGGCCTCAATTGGGCCCTGCCACGTGCCGACGTATCATAGGCATGTCTCCTCCATTAAACGGATGACATCTGGCCCACCGAGGAGCTGACACATGTTTCCTCCAGCCAATGATGATTTTACACGTGGAAAATCCCCATTGGTCGGGGCTATTAACAGGTTATCGGATACAAAACAGAACCGATACTTTAATGGCGAACCGTTATGATGGATGCCACGTGTCAGTTGCCCTTGACGAAAGCACTTCCATGACGTGCCATTTATGGTCATGGAAGTGGACACTTCCGTGATGATAATTTTGGTATTGTCATGGAACACTTCTATGACAGCACAGGTATGACTATCTTGATTCTGTCATAAAATCGTCATGGATGTACATGCATGACAAAAAACATGACCTACTGTGACAAACATGTATCATCACGGAAGTGTATTTTTTTGTAGTGTCATCTTCTACAACATGATGGTCAACAGCATCATCGTTGTCTGTTCGGACATGCTGTCCAAATGTAGTGAACTCGTGCTTGTACTCTAGGTTGAGAACTATTATTGGCTCACCTTCATCGTCATCGTCTTCATCATCCTGTCGGTGAGGGACCTCCCACATGAAGGTGACATCGTCGACATCATAGACTACCTCTTCTTCCTGGAAAAAATCTTCTTCCACAGAGTATTGCACCCTGTTTGTTGTCGTGAAGAATCCTCGAGGAATCTCTGGGGTAACCTAGCCAGTGTCTCTTCCGGAAGAAGCTTGACTCTTCTGAAAGTTGATGGTCCCTGGGTTGTCAACTATGCGCGGCATTTTGTATCTGATGAACACCATTTTCTACACAAAACGGCCGAGCTGCATTGTCAGGTAAAATGAACTGAACCATACGAACTACAATGTGTTTGAAAGGCTATTGCGAACTAATGCATGCTGACTGCATCATCCCGCAGGGTGAACTGAAGTAACCGCACTGCATCATTGTCCATAGTGAACCTAAACAATCGTACTGCATAACCGAGCAAGCATACTGCATAACCGAGCAACTGCACTGCATTTTTTCATGGCGAACTGAAGTAATCACACTACATAATTTTTGGAGGCGTACTGGACTGTGTGTACTGCTTTGTCTTGAATAAGTAAACTGGGAGAGACGAGGAAGTTCACTACTTACCTCGTGTTGCAGTGCTTCCTTGCGTTTGCGTGAGGAAGTTCCCTTCTCGTCCTTTTGCATCACTTTTGCGTTCACCCGTGCAGTCCACTTGCCCTTCAAAATTTCATGAGCATTCTGGACGTTGCTCAAGGTGAGTGGAGTCGGAGGATTTGCTCTGAAGGTCGTTGCAGCCTTAATCCATGAAGTCGTCGTGGATGAAGGAACCTTGTGCATAGTCCTCCTTGCTCGAGTTGGTGTGATGTTGAGGCAGCACCAGTCCACATCTGATGAAGTTAGGTAATTGAAGACACTCCGCTCAATGTCATGGGACAAGGCCCGAAGGAGATCGGCGGTGGCGCAACTGAGCTGCTGCCGCGGAAGAAGGCCGATATGCGAGCGGGGGAGGCGCTGCTCGGTTGCTGCCGCGGAAGAAGGTCGAGAGGCAATGGGCGGCTGCACTGCTTGGCCGCTGCCATGGGAGAAGGCCGCGAGGGGAGGGGCAGCATCGCTACCGGCCGCCGCCATGGAAGAAGGCCTGGAGGGGAGTGGCGACGCCTCTCCAAGGCCGCCGCCACGGGAGAAAGCGGGGAGGGAAGGGGCGGCATCGCTCCCAGGCCGCTATCGTGGAAGAAGGCGGGAAAGGGGAGAGGGGCGGTGCTCCCAGGCCGCTGCCATGGTAGAAGGCAGGGACGGGAGGGGCGGCGACGCTCCCAGTCCGCTGCCGCGGTAGATGGCAGGGAGGGGAGTGGCGGCGGCAATCTGGTGGGGGATGTGTAGAATAAGGTTGGTGTTATCAGGATAAGGATCTTAAGGGATGTGTAGAATATATATATATATATATATATATATATATATATATATATATATATATATATATATATATATATATATATATATATATATATAAACACTATTCTGATCACGGATCTGAATATTATTCTGATCACAACATGAACTTCCTGAGTTACACGCGTGAACTTCCCTCTATAGGAACCTGACCTTCGGGCTATCTTCGCAACCGTGTCTCCGCGCGCGAGTTATTCTGGTTAGTCATGTTCTATGTGATGTAAGTGTAATATAGAAAGGGTTTTTAGCAACTAAATGCCTATTTTCAATAGGAATCTCGCTCGTTGGTGGATTTTGCTCTTGGGTCATGATGAACTTCCATTTTTTGCAATTTTACTGCCTGAGTTGTTCGACCTGAACATCCCCCGGTGCTAGGTTGAATTTCCGCCAACATTTCCCAAATGGGGCTTGTGATATACCGTTTGAAAGCTATGTACGCGAGTATCATGACGCAAGTTAAATTTTTGGCAAAATGTAAGCGGTTTAAGAGCAGTTTTGAAAATCATTTTTTCTTCATACAAAAAACGTGAATCCTATTTTTGATCGCATTTCTAGACCATTTATCGGAACGAGACAAATAATATGGCGTTGAAAAGCTGCTCCAAAACCACTCCTTCCACATGTTGATAGTTTTCTCTAATTCCCTATGGTTAAAGAGTAATTTGGAGAATTGTAAAGTTTCACAAACCGAACAGCTGAGTTTGTATTTTCGATGTCCAATTGTGGCAAATGATATGGTGTTGGAAAGCTTATGAAAATGCGCTACTTTTTCATGTTGAACTTTTTTTCTAATTCTCAACGGTTTAAAAGTAATTTATAAAACGGTACAAGTTTCACCGAGTTCGTATTTTCGAGCTAATTTTTTAAGCGTAAGTCCGAATGCAGCAAATGATACGGTGTTGGAAAGCATAAACAAATGCAAAACTTTTTGGTATATATATTTTCTCCCGATTCTTTACTGTTTTAAGACAATTTTGGAAATGGCTAAAAATGTATTTTCGCTGTAATTTCTACAAACTTTGTCGGAATGGGGAAAATAATATACCATTGAAAAGCTATGAAAAATGTTAAACTTCTTCATGTTGATTGTTTTTTGTGATTCCTAGCCGTTCTTAAGTAATTTCAAAAACGGCGAGATCATTCGTTCTATCTTTATCGCGAAACAGATATTTCGAAAATGCATTGCGTGAGAAGAACTTGAACTTTTCGACATGTCTACTTGAACTTCACTCCGTTTTTCATGTGCTTTTGTTGCTCATAGCTGTCCATTCACTTCTCGTAGATCTCCATCCACTCACCAGAATTAAGCAAGTGATATACTGATGGAAAGCTGCTGTAAACACGCAACTTTCCCGTGTTGATCATTTTTTCCATAGTTGCGATGATTTTAAAAGTTTTTTATCTGAAATTCATTCAGCATAGTAGTTGAACTTCCTGCTGTTTTCACGAACTTCGGTGACGTATTTTTGTTTGTAATTTTCTCATCCTTTCGTCAGTGTTACACAAATGATATTCCTTTTGTACAAACCTCTCTCACAATAATTTTTTAACTTTCTCCGACTAAGGACTTGAACTAATAACAAAAAAAATTGGACCTTGCCCTTTAATTCATTTTTCTCATATTAAACACACACCATGTAGTACATGAACTTTTTCCATTTTTATAATTTGAATTTTTTATTTTCTTTTTGAAATCAGATTGCTCCTAAATAATACTGGAACTTTTTGGATTGAGAGAATTATTTTAAAACACAAAAAAAAACTTTTTTGTGTTTTCGAACATGGAAATACAAGGTGAGCCTCTCTCGCAAGAATTTTTGATCTTCCCCGGACAGAGCACTTGAACTTCTTTCAACAAACCTTTTAAGCTTTTATTTTTCTGTACTTTTATTCTGATCTAAAATGCAATCCTTGTAGTACTTGAACTTCTCGTTTTTTTCACTATGAACTTCGGTCACATTTTTATGTATACATCGAGTTACACGCAGTTGAAGGTCGGACATCATTTCTTACTATTTAAAACATGTAATTGGAGGTCGGACGTCCCGCAATATAAATTCTGAACTGTGCACAGAGGTGCACATGAACTTCTTGCAACGAATCTGAGTTTTTTATATACTTCAAACTTCTGGCTATTATCACTTTGAACTTCTCTCTGTTTCACTTTAGTAGTGGAAAAAATATGAGTTTTTTATAGACATCGAACCGATCTAACTTTTTTATTTGAACTTTTTTGTATGTTTTTTAGAAATGTGAAAAATTGAAGTTCTTGATTTTATTTCTTTTAGTACCAAGAAAATGTGAGTTTTTTATAAATAGCGAACTTGTCTATTTTTGTTATTTCGACTTCTTGGTTTTATTCTTAGAAAATATATAAATTTTAAATAAGAATCAAACACCTTTTTAAATTGAACTTCATACTTTTATTTTTCCTACATACAGAAAGAATTTGGGTTTTCTTTGAACTCTCATTTATTAAATTTGAACTTCTAGTTAATACTCTAGGTGATGTTTTGTTTTGTTTGTGGTACATAAGCATCGCCCTACTCAGTTATTTTAATTTGAATTTCTTGGTCTATTTTTTAGTAACTCAAGGAATCCAAGTTTAGTAATAAACATCAGACCGTTCCGTTTTCTATATTTGAACTACTAGTTTTTATATAAACAGGGAAAATACATTTTTTCGAAATAGTTAGTTATTTTAATTTGATCTTCTTGGATTCATTCATTGTAGTAACAAAAAAAACTATTTTCTTTTGTACTCTATTTTTTATTTGAACTTCTAGTTTTCTTAAACATTGGAATAACCAGATTAATTAAGAACGTCGAACAACCCTGTTATTTTAATTTGAACTTCTTGAATTTCTTAGAAACATGGAAAATAAATAATTGTAGCATTCGATCCTTTGTTTCATCATTAGCAGAATGTTCCTCTCGTAGGTATTAACACAAGCACCTTTTTGTACTACAAATGACATCCATGTATGAGGCACTCGAATCACAATATTAATAATAATTTGGACACAAATCAAGCGAAAAAATAAATTGTGGACACCTGAAGTCATGTGCCCATTACCCAGAATGAAATAGTACTAGTGAGTACAAAGTAATTTCACAAATCTGTACCATAGCATGGATCTCCCGTGGATATGTTCAGTGGTAGCACTAAGTGAAGAATGCATAACAAAAAGTATAGGAGAGATCAGCAAAGGTTAAGCAATAAAAATTCACGCTTTTTCTCATGATTGCACTACACATGTTCAGATTTTTCACTAGCATTTTTAAGTGTCGTCTAAACCTTTGACATTTCCTTCTTATATAAATGATCTTGAACCCTCTAGGAACTTGTGAGATGAACACATCTCTCGAAAGCCATCGACCGCTTCAGAACAATTCCTGGAATCCTATCACACCATGCATAAAACTTGGCCTTCGGTCCCAATAATAATATTTTTGGGATCCTTCTTCAATCTCCATCAACATTGTTGTCCCTGCCGGTTAGCTATCAACTTACGGTTGCGAACATACTAGCTTTGGCAAAATGTGTACGAGCTACTAAAGAAACTAAAGATCGTTGGCGAACAACATCGGGCAGTACCTTTGTTGTCTTTCAACTTCATGGTTTCTTGATTCTGACCTTGCGATTTATTTTATTTTTTGCAGGGTGCAGGGCGACTGCCGTTGTTGGGAGGCCGGGCTTCATTCCCTCAAGTAGTCGTGTCCACTGCCGCACAGGACGGTGAGCAGGGGAGGAAAGAGAGACAGACCTGGCAGCAAGCACTATAAGATGGTGAATACAACGGACCATCTACTTATAAGTTCAGAAAAAAAATATAAGCACACCAGACTATGTACGTCACAGCGTGAAGCAAAGGAAAATCAAAGTGGACACTTAGCTACAACAGTTTCCTTACATGCATGAATGCAAACACATCCCGGGCAAAGAAATGCTGGGAAGATCTCAATCAAAAGAGAAGCACTAGTAGATGTTCTGTTTCAATGCACTGCTACATCTCGTTTTTTTCCTTTTTCTTTTCCTATTTTCTAGCCAATTATAAAGTGCTTATAGCAAAATTATAACTTTTCCCCACTCCATGATAAAAGTGCTTGGGATGGAGTTATTTTGCGCAATAAATATTGGGCAAATAATAGAACTCGAACAAAGAAAAATTAAACAAAAGGGAAACATGACTACACAACAGTTCTATCTTCAGCTAGCCATTTCATCAAACATGTCTTTTGCACTGTTTGGTTTGGCACAAGAAACAGAGGGAAGGAGGCAGGCAAGAGTAGATTGGAAAGGGAGGTGGCAGGACTACGCCAGCAATAGCTGCTGCTCCTTGTGTGTCACTGTGAAGCTGGAAATCTTTGGAGAGTATATTTCTGAATATCAACATCTGAATTTTTTCCCAGCAAGACACACAGGATATACTAATTTACACCAATGTTCTTAATTGGACGCTGCCTGTACCCAAATTTGGACTACAGCGAGCCACATGGAGCACCCAGGATCTTGACTGAAGTTTGCAAGTTGTAGGCACTGGCACGGCAGCTACGGAGGCAGATCACGGACGCAATGGCAGAAGACTTCTCAAAGTAATATCTAATGGTAGGATTTAAATTTTTGTGCATGGAGCCAATGGAGAAATAAACACAAACAGTTTGTACAGCACAACAAGGCACTATCATGCAAAAAATGTCACCACGATGGGGACTGAAATTAGACAATCAAAACCAAGGAGAGGCAGAATCGTTGCATTATCAGAAGTAATGAGTGGCTGCTGGAATCAACAAGCAGAAGGTACAAAAGCTCACGACCATGGCTTCAAAGGAACTCCCAGTCCCCCAAAGCGATCTCCATTCTCTAATAAAGTTGTTGACTTGATTTCGTTGTTCAGCTGGTAGATGTGTGGTTAGTGCTCAATTTAAATAAAAAAATAGTACTAATTTTGTATTGCGTGGAGAAATACACACATACACGTCTCTATATCCTGATAGGAGCATTTGAACAAACACGTAGTAATCATTATCACATCACAAACCTGATGGATCCAAAATTGCATGTGGACGACAAAGGCAAAAATGGCTGCAACTAGATCCGACCATGAGCCAACAACACTAATAGAGCATCAGTGGCACAAATGGGACACACACCAACAGTGCCAGCAATGGGAGCCATGCCTATGAAGTTCTCTAGTGACGGTATATACACGGTTACAGTCCACGGACGAATCTTCAGAAAATCAACACACTGAACTTCTAGAGGACTAGAGGCTGACCTTTTCTTGTTCCGAGCTGGGGGTTTGCAGCTCGTGAATTGTTTGCTAGGAGGTTGGCACCGGCTGCTCGGGGTGGTTAGCACAGACGGCAAGCACGATGGATTACGGGTCTCGGTGTCAAAACCGGCGGATCTCGGGTAGGGGGTCCCGAACTGTGCGTCTAGGCAGATGGTAACAGGAGACAAGGGACACGATGTTTTTACCCAGGTTCGGGCCCTCTCGATGGAGGTAAAACCCTACTCCTGCTTGATTGATATTGATGATATGGGTAGTACAAGAGTGGATCTACCACGAGATCAAGGAGGCTAAACCCTAGAAGCTAGCCTATGGTATGATTGTTGTAATGGTTGTTGTGTCCTACGGACTAAAGCCTTCCGGTTTATATAGACACCGGAGAGGGCTAGGATTACACAAAGTCGGTTACAATGGTAGGAGATCTACATATCCGTATCGCCAAGCTTGCCTTCCACGCCAAGGAAAGTCCCATCCAAACACGGGACGGAGTCTTCAATCTTGTATCTTCGTAGTCTTGGAGTCCGTGGACGATGATAGTCCGCTGTCCGGACACCCCTAGTCCAGACTCCTCAAGAGCCCCGAACTCCGCTTCAATGACGGCGAGTCCGGCGCGATAATGTTCGGCATTGCAAGGCGGGTTCCTCCTCCGAATAATCCATAGAAGATCGTGAACACCAGGATAGTGTCCGGCTCTGCAAAATAAATTCCACGTTCCACCGTAGAGAGAATAACATGTACACAAGTTTAATCTGCTGACGTGTTTCGTGGCATGACGTCACGCCACTACCAAGCCTTTACTTGAACCGTTTTTTATTATACCACCTCAGCGCGTTTAGCGAAGGGTTTCCTTGGCACGTCTTGTCGAAGCAGAGATCATGTTCCCCTTATTCCGGGATTCTCATCAATACGGACATGGGTAACCCAACCGCTTCGCCGCCACGCCTCCATCGGGCGAGTCCCGAACGGTCACGAGACGGCTCTTGGTATTCTTCCTCTTTATAACAGGACCAAGGCTCGTTTCTTTTCTTCAATCCTCCATCGAATCTTCTCCTTGCCCCGAGTTCCAACACCCAGAGCCCCAGATTCGAACGCCTCGGACCTTTAACAATGTTCGGTTCCGACCTTCAGGGCCGGTGGATGCCCTCCTCTATCACGGAGGAGGACGTGCTAAAGCTGCGAGAGGCCAAGTACCTGTCTTACGAGATTTCACACAGGCTGCCCGCCGAAGGGCAGGCCATACCAACCCCCGAGCCCGGCGAGTACGTCGTCTTTGTATCCCACCTCCGCCGGGGTTTAGGCTTCTCGACGGAACCTTTCGTGAGAGGGCCCATGTTCTACTACGGGCTGGATTTCCATGACTTGGCTCCGGAGTCCATCCTCCATATTTTTGCATTTATTGTCGCTCATGGCCTTCCTCCGCCACCCCCCCACTTCGCTTGTGGTCAAGACCTTCAATGTGGAGGCGAAGATGATTGGGGGGCGTCAAGCAGAGTGCAGCGGGGCAGCCATAAGCAGGAGGGACGATGCCCCGTGGCCCGAGGGCTCCTTCCAAGAGGAGCTCGGCTTGTGGCAGCAGGAGTGGTTCTATATCATCGCCCGGCGGGCAGCCGGCGGCCGCCGCCCATATTCCGCTCGGGACCTCCTCGACGGTTGATGTCATGGGTCAACCAAGGGCTCAACTGGGGCCATCAAAAGACGTGCCCCTATTGCAGGGCCGGATTCGAGACCTCCAGGCAAGGGAGATCGATCTGGTCGTGGTGATGCAGGTCATGCTAATCAGCGCCTTCGCCTCGCAAACGCCGCCCTCTCCGCTATGGGAGTTCAATCCAGAGGGACCACGGATCCTCCAACACTTTATGGGTACGACACCCGTGGAGATGTACAAATTATTCTTCGGACCGCAGGTGGCGTGTCCAGAATTGACCGAGGATGCCTGCCTAAGCTGCATTCGCCCGTATACTCAAGTAAGTAGCTTAGTGTTCGGACGTATCATTTGTTTGCCTTTCTACAATTCGCCTTTTAACCCGTTATCCTTCAACAGGAGTGGATAGTGCAAGCAAAGCTGATACGGTGTCCGGCCCCCCTCCCAGAGACCGCGCTGGATCCCGTGCTAGTCAGGATGTTGGAGGTTGTGCCTTTAGAAGAAGGCGAAGGGGAAAATAGAGGAGCTACCGCCTCGCCCAAGGGGGCGCTTGAAGAAGGGGGGATCGAGAATCCCTCCCTCCAAGGGGAGAAGAGGACCACCTCCGAAGACCCGGAGGCCAAAGCCCCTAAGCGGGGGAAGAAATCTTCACCGAAGGGTCCTGCATCCGGGGAGGTCCCGGCCGCACAGTCTTCTCTAAAGAGTCAGCCCTCCAGCGAGCCGTGAGTAGAAAAAGGGGAGTTCATTAATAAGAAACATCCCTATGTGTGCTTCTGAGGATAACCGAAATTTTTACCTTGTAGTTTGGATCTCCGACCTTCTCAGATGTGCTCGTCTTCGGGGGATCTTCGTACGAAGATGATGGAGAGCGAGACACCTCCGTCTGCTACGCCGTCGGAGAGGGCGGACGAGCCTGAAGTGTCGTCACGGAGGGTATCTCAACCCCGGCGGAGTCAAGAGTTCGTGCCAACTAGTGTTTGACCGGGAGCCAAGGATCTGCTTGAGAGGGCGCCCATCTCGTAAGATCACCGCATTGATGAGTACGGTGATTAGAAGGATTTCGTCCGCCAAAAGCGGATTGCATAATGCCGTCAGGAGTTTGCTGGCGGGGTTTGAGGTATGTAAAAATGACACCCCCTTTTTGACAGTTTTGCACATAAAGTGCACCCTGTATAGATAGTAGCCCCTAAGACTCGGTAGGTTGTCGAAAGCGACAGCGTGCCGAGGATCAAAATCGCAGGTATTGAGTGCCGCCTTTCCTATGCAGGTGGCGGATAGTCCGGGGGCTAGCCGGACTAATGGAGTTGCTGAATTAATGCGGCAACTCGATGTTGCGGATGCGGACATCGCGCTAGTCAACAAGCGACTTGACGAGTCGCAAGGTAAGTTATCTCTCCGCGGTCACCTATTAAGGGAGCCAAAGCCCACCTCTTACAATATTTATGCTTGACGCAGATGGTGCTGCTGCTTTGTGGAGAGCTTTCAGCGTAACTTGCTCAAGCCAAGGAGCAAGCCGTAAGGAGTGATGCGGCTGCCGAGGGCGGTCTAAGAGTTAGAAGCCGAAGGGCTGCACAATCGCCGGGTAGGGAAGAGATGGCCGACCGGCCGTTAAATTGAAGGATGCTACCGATCGCAATGAGGCTCTTGAAAAGGAGCGCCTATCGAGCAAGAAGACTGGGAAGGCCGCCGGTTAAGGATGCCCTTTCTACAATGCGGCTATAAAGGAGGAGCTGCGTCAGCCGAGACATTGTGGTCGGGTAAGTTTTTCGCTAGCCGCAGTTTACGGATTCAGTATGCCCAGCTTGGCCACCGTGGGGTCCGGAGGATCCATATATGGACTTAGCGGCGAAAAGCGGCGGATGCCGCAGTACTTCCAAGTCGGCGGATCACAAGACTAAGAGCTGTTTTGGTCTCAATTCCATAGTCCGGACCGCTCACTTCACGACCAATCGGGTCAGCCAATGGGCTGAGCTGAATAGGTTGTCCGGACTTGCCATGACGGATATCGTGACTCATGTCTGGCCGGATAGGCCCAAGGCGACGAGCTATTTTGGCTTATTGCAGCAATTTCTTGGGGCGGTGCCGCATCTCAAGTTGATGAAGCGGTCGGCCTGCATAGAGGGTGCGCGGATGGCCCTTTCCCATGTGAAGACACATTGGACAGAGATGGATGCCACCGCTGTTGCAACCCAGGGTTCGGACGAAAGCCGGTTACCCGCCGAGCACTATTTTGGGGAAGTTCTGCATGGTGCTCGTGTAATAGAGTCGCAGTGCTCGAAAAATGTCATGTTCAAATGAACGCTTTACTTTGTAAAACAATGGTTATGATATAATCGCTTGTTATACTTGTGCGTTTCAAGTATTGAAATATCTCCTATGTGGCCGTTTATGTATACGTGTGTATAACTCGAAGATGGCAATGCCGGTTTAGCCCCACGCACAAGGTGCGGGGTGTTCGCAAAAATAGCGATTTTCACACTTAATCCGACGTCTCAGTCCCGTTAAGGAGGTGGTAGAGTAGCAAACAAGGCAACCAGACTATAATGCTTTATCACTTTCACTTAGCCATTGGAGTTCGAGGGTGGAACTACAATATAGCCCTCGGGGCACCGCGCCTCCGAATTGGGCGCCAGAGTGTGCTCGATCGAAGCGTCCGTCAAAAGCGGAGGAATTCTAAACATTCCGTGGTCGATCGAGTGGTTGACTAGTCTCTCACAGATCATGACACAGCCGGCTTTCATCGAGGTGCTCGCCAAATTAACCGGGGCACAATCGCAGAGTTCTCTCGGTGCCGCTTAGCCGGCGATACGGAACGAAGGCAGAAACACAGGAGCCGGAAAACCCAACATTTGACCAAAGACATGATTCGAGCTGATGCATATAAGGCCTAACTCGAGACGCCAACACTCCCTAAGGTGTTCGGTCTTTATAATAATGGGCGTAACAATGCCCTAAGCCCCTAGTGTCCGTGCACGAGCGAGGTCCTCTCGATGCAGCCGATGCCAAAACGCCGCCTCCACTCGTTATAATGAGAAACCAGGGATTATAGCAACAAGAGACAAGAAGAAAGGTTTACGCAGGTCTTAATCTGAAAAGAATCCTTGCGACGGGTCCTCGCCGCACGCCTCATACCGTGGTTCCGCAGCTGCTATCCCGATGGGTGTGCATGTTGTTCATCCAGAAAAGAGAGGAACTTAGTTTGAAAGGAAATCGTGCAAAAAGTGTATTAAAAATATCAATAAATAAATAAAGCGGAGTCTATATTAGCTCATTATTGCTTATACGCACAACCCCTTGTGAAGGGGTGTGCGCTAGGAGCCCTAGCTTATTTATGCCGACTCGCCTAGCCGTGTCCGGGTCTTTAGATGACCTCTGCCGGTGTAGCTAAGGTAGGGGTACCTCAAGACTTCAACTTGTGCATCGGCGGTTGCAGCCCCGCGCAGGTTTACCACGTGCTCGCCGGAGACCTTCATGCTCCATATCAAACCACTCAAAGACGAAGCATACAAGACAGAAGATCAAGACCCCGCAAGCGGAGTTTGCCGGAAGGCCGCTCTGTGCTCAAGGTTACATCATTCACGCAAGGCCCCGCAAGAGGAGCTCGCCAGAAGACTAGAAGATTACATCATAGAAGACATGCCTTGGCGCTTATATGCCCCGGCGAGGGCCCGGGAGCGACAATTACAGAGCCCGCAAGCCCCGGGTCCGCAAGATTAAGACCCCGCAAGATACTTGCCGAGAATTGCGCTGTGGTGCTCAGGCCCAGCCATCAGCCCACGCCGCCTGGGCCTTTCTGTGGACGCGGGCGGATGGCTGTGCAGCCCGGGGACACGTGGCACTTCACGGTGGTGGATCCATCGCCGCGGGCGACGGAGACACAAGGGCGGAGCTTTTGTCGACGGCGACGGGCATTAAATGCCCTTGTCCCCATCACAAAGTAGGTAGCGACCATCGCTCACGCGACCGTAGCTTCACCGCTCCTCGACTGCTCCAACTACCACCTCTTTACATTTTTACCCTTTCTCCCACGCTGACACTGCCGGTGACCCCTTGCACTATAAAAGGAGGCCCATGCACAACGGGAGGGGGGTTCGCCGAACCTTCGCAACACTCACGCCGGTGTAGCTGCCATCGAGCTCTTCAAGCTCCCGAGCTCAATACAAACCAAGGCAGGAGTAGGGTTTACGCGCCCATCGCGTCTTAACCTGGGTAAAACCGCCTCGCTGCTTTCGCCACGATCTGCTCTCGTGCTCCCTCCGCCTCGCATCAAGATGCATAAGGGGCTCCGCCCCATAGGTGTTCGTGGCGGCGCTCTCCCGACATCTTTGGCGCAGGATTCTCCTTCCTTCGGGCCAAAATGTGGAGATCGCTTCGGGCTATGAGGTTTGTGGCCGCCAAAGAAGGCGCCAACAAACCGATGGCAAAGGTCTGCCCAAGAGGAAATGGAGTTTTCGCAAGTGCATAAGCCAAGAACGAACGCTCGCTTAAGCACGAAGCGGAAGTAGTTCGCCAGTATCTTCTCGTCGCGCTTCGCAGCTCGCACCGCGATGGTGTAGACACCGAGGAATTCGAGGGTGCGCTCTTGCCGCCGCATTTCTCGCACGCCAGCTTGAATTTTTCATGCTGGGGTTATCGACGCGCCGCAGCTCGCGGGTGAACGCAGGCAGCTCGCCACAGACGGCAAGTCGCCGTTCACCGGGCGCTGCTGCCGACAGTGTTCCCAGCTCGTTCGATTGTCGCCGAAGCTTCGCGGCGCCAATTGTGGTCCGAAGGCTTTCTTGTCGCCGGTCGCCGAGGACTGGCGCGATCCCGACGAGCCCGCTGATCCGACGATGCCGTGGAGCCGCTGCCGGCGCGCGTTGCGGCGGGCGGCGCTTTTCGCTCACAAGCGGGGAGTGCACGGTGGTTGCACCTCGGCGTCTTGTCGCTGCCGGCCTTCGCTTTCAGCCACGCGCCGCAGGTCACCGGCTGCTGTGAAGGGTCGCGGTTGGCGGCGCGATCAGGCTCGATGGTAGCCTCCGCCTTCGCCTTGTCCGCCGAGGGAAGTCGAGGAGCAGTTGCGCCTTTGCGCAGCGCTTCGCTGGAGTGGAGGGGAGCGGGCGAAGCGGCGCGAGGAGCGGATATGCTCGGACTCTAACAGCGCTAGAGGAACAGGTCTGCCCCGCGCTTTCGCTTTGTATGTGCCCGGACGGTGGTCCGGCATCCCGCGAGCCTCCGGTGTCCTTGCCTCAAAGAAAGCGGATACCACCTCCCGTGGTATGGCGCCGCTGGGTTGTCGTAGTGCGAGATGGACGCGACGCTGCCCACGGAGACGAGGCGCTGCCATCCGTCTTGTTCTTGATTCGTGGCGCCATGAGTGTCTCGCCGGGCGATCACCTTCCGACGGCGTTTCCTCCGCCCACCGCTGGCTCGTGGCGGCGGATGAGACGCAGACGGCTCGCAACCTCCGAAGCCTTCCTCTTCGGGCCATGACGAATTGTTGATGAAGCTGCTGATGAAACCGAGAGGTTGGGATGTCAGCAGCTCTATGCTCGTTGAGGAGGCAAGACGCTGAAGAGGGGAGGAGACTCTCGGGAGGATGTCAAGCAGGAGGAAGCGACAAGGACGACGCCGCCCCGCAAAGAAGAGACGGCGCGAACAACCAAAGGAAGAACAAGGAAGAGGTGCTTGCCGCCGAGAAGTCCGCAAGGAGGCTCCCGCAAGCCAACGCAGGCTTGCTTCTCCGCAAAGAGCTCGCTCAGAAGCGGCAGCCGACAAGCAGTGACGGCCCGGCAAGCAATATCGCAAATCCACCGCACTAAGGGCCACGATCTCTCCAATCGCAAGCTGCCGAGTATCTCGCCGAGCAGCAAAAAGCTGAGTACGAGAGGCGCGACAAGGAGAAGGCCCAAGGTGGCGGAGGAGAACCGAGCAAGAAGCGGCCATTCAATGGCCGGGGAGGACACCGCGGCAAGGCCAAGCAGCGGCAAGGTGATCGACCTCCCCGGGGCCGCGACAAGGATGAAGAAGACGACGACGAAGACATGGAGGATGAGGATGACAGCGAGCAGGAGTTCCAGAAGGCCACGGAGGTCCTGTGGCGCCGACGGTGGTGTCTCTGCAAGACACCTCCCACCGCCAGCTAAAGCAAAGGTGCGTGAGGTGAATGCAGCGGAGTCGCCTCGGGGAGTCGCCAAGCAGTTCTCAAATGGTCCAAAGACGCCCATCATTTTTGATCTTGAGGATCACCCCGACCGCACCACCGCTGTCGGGTGCTTGCCGATGCTGGTCTCGCCCACCATCCGCAACCTCAAGGTCACCAAAATGTTGGTTGACGGCGGGTCGGGCTAAACTTGATCTCCTCTCGCTGTGATCAAGAAACTCCAAATTCGGATGGCGAAGCTCAAGAGACCGGTTCTTTCCAAGGAATCAACCCGGACGGAGTAAGCCCAAGGAAAGATCACTCGCCGTGACCTTTGGCGGGAGCTCAATTTCAGAATCGAAGCGCATCACTTTCGACGTCAGCCGATATTCCATTGCCATACAATGGAATACTCGCCGCCCTGCCTCGCCAAGTTCATGGCAGCTTCCCATTATGCTTACAACATACTCAAGATGCCGGGCCGATAAGCGCCATCACCGCCCACGGCGACAAGAAGGATGCGCTTATCTGCGCCGACAAGATCTACCGATGCGGCAGCTGCGCCGATAAGAATACACTTGCCGCTGAAGCTCCCGGGGAAGAAGACGAAGACCAAGTCCGCAAGTGCTCGGGGCCCACTCCGCAACCGCACTCTTCGAGTGCTGCGCTGCCGCCGAGGACGCCCCGCCGAGCTCCACCGCAAGAGTAAAAGGAATGGCTGCCCGCCGCAACCAAGAAGGTGTCCGCCAAGGAGGACGGCACCGGTGGTACCTTCACCATCGCCACACTTGACAAAGAATAGGAAAGCGCCGCTGCTGCTTTTCCTCAAGGGCGAATGTCGATGTGTTTGCATGGCAACCATCCGACATCCCCGTGTTCCTGTGAAGGTGATTGAGCACAAGCTTGCTGTTTGCCCTCATGCGCGGCCCATCAAGAAAAAAGTGAGGAAGCAAGCCGTGGAGCGCCAAGAATTCATCAACGAAGAAATCAAGAAGCTAGAGGCAGCGGGCCTAGTTAGAGGTGTGATCCATCCGACGTGGTTAGCAAACCCACCGTCAGGCGCAAGGCCAACGGGAAGTGGAGGCTGTGTATAGACTTCACCGATGTGAATAAAGCATGTCCTAAGGATCCATTCCCTTGCCGCCAAGCATTGACCAGATTGTTGACTCCACCGCCGGATGTGAGCTACTCGCTTTCTTGATGCATACTCGGCTATCACCGATCTTTATGGCCAAAGAGGATGAAGAGAAGACTGCATTTATCACTCCATGTGGCACTTATTGCTTCAGACGCATGCCATTTGGATCAAGAATGCAGGATCAACATTTGCAAGGGTAGTGTATATCGCTTTTGAGCCACAGATCCACGTAAATGTAGAGGCCTACATGGATGACATCGTGGTGAAGAGCAAGAGCAAGGATACGCTGATTCAAGATTTGGAAGAGACATTTCGTAACCTCGCGAAGATACAGCTTAAGTTGAACCCCGAGAAGTGCGCTTTGGAGTTCCCTCCGCAAACTTCTCGGTTCTTCGTGTCACGAGGGGATTGAAGCCAACCCCGACAAGATTAAAGCCATTGAGCGATCAAGCCCCGGCGAGTCAAGGATGTCAAGGCTTGCAGGTTGTGTGGCTGCCCTCAAGAGGTTCATTTCTAAGTTCAGAACGCCCCTACCTTTCTTCAAAATCTTGAAGAAGGCAGGTCCCATGAAGTGGACTCTGAAGCGGAGGCAGCGCCGCAGGATTTGAACGGTACTATCCTCCACCCCAATACTTGTCGCACCTAGACCACAGTGAGAAGTTGTTGCTGTACCTAGCGGCAACCAACCAGGTGGTTAGTGCTGCGTTAGTAGCGGAGAGGAGTCCGACGAGGAGGTTACACCACCGCAAGCGAGTCCAGCGACAAGCGGGGCTGCTCCGACAAGCTCGCCCCGACAAGGACAACTCAAGCAGGAACAGGATGAGGTGCGGAAGAAGATGGTGCAGCGCCAGGTATTTTGTAAGTTCCTTCTCCAGTGGGGCTAGATCAAGATACTCTGAGTGCAAAGTTGCTTTTTGGCCTCCTCATGGCCTCAAGAAAGCTGCGCCATTACTTCCAGTGCACACGAGATAACAAGGGTCACTCGCTCACCAAGAGGATATTGCACAACCCAGGCAACAGTGCAGGATCGCTGAGTGGGCACTGAGCTGTCGAGCTTTGGGCTCAAGTTTGAAAGTACTTCAACCATACAGAGCCGAGCTTTGGCAGAATTTATAGCAGAATGGACCCCAACGCCCGATGAAGAAGTCCAAGAAACAAGTACACCCGTACAAGAAGCGACAAGTGAATGGGTAATGTACTTTGATGGTGCCTTCTTCGCCCACCGGAGAGCACCTCAAGTATGTTATCCAGATGCACTTCCCAAGGGAGCAAGCGACAAACAACACCGCTGAATATGAAGGTTTGCTTGCCGCCTCGTGGATTGCGGCCAACTTGGGATCGTGAAGTTGATTGTGTGGGAGATTCTCAGCTGGTGGTTCGCAAGTTAACAAGAGCTATCGAGCCCTTTGATGGAAGCTTATGTCGATGAAGTGAGGAAGCTTGAAGAGCGCTTTGAAGGTTTGCAGATGGAGCACGCCCCGAGAGCTCGTAATGAAATCGCAGATGGCCTTTCAAAGTGTGCTTCATGAAGTTACTCAGGAACCGGGACCTTCTTGCTCAAGTTGACTCAACCATCCGCCACACCATCAATTGGGCAGTCCAAGAAGAGAAAGTTGGTCTCCGCGACTACTTGCCGGGCGGGTCTCCCCGAGGCCGCCGCCAAGGTCCCCAAGATCAACGACTGTAACGCCGAGGAACAGTTTGCTCTCGCAGATCCCCGGATCTGCATAGCTTAAACAAGTGTTCCCGACAAGCCTCGCCCGGCGAAGCTTGCCGGGGACCTTCAGCCCGGCAGAGCCAGAGGTTCTTGCCGAGAAGCCGAGGTTCCCGCAACGCCCTCATGCCTTTAGTCCTTGCCGCTGAGCCCCAAGTTCGCATGGGCGCAGCAGATCGTCCGTTTTTTGCAAACTGGAGAACTTCCCGACGACCCAGAAGAAATAGAGAAGATAACCAGATAGTCAAGTATGTACCAATTCGTGGATAACGAGCTGTACAGAAGAAGGCTCAATGGTGTCAGATTGAAGTGCATCTCCAGGGAAGATGGACAGAAGCTATTGGCAGAAATACACGGAGGCATATGCGGCCACCACATTGGCGCAAGGGCGCTTGCCGCGAAAGCTTTCCGCAAGGGTTCTTTGGCAAGAAGCCTCCAAGATGCAACTGCACTAGTAACCAAGTGTGAAGCGTGCGGCCCATGCAAAGCAGATTCATCACCAGCTCAAGCTCTCCAAACAATCCTTTGTCCTGCCCTTCTCGGTCCGGGGCTCGATATCTCGCCCCTTCCCCGTGTTGTCGGAGGCTTTGAGTACTTGTACGTAGTAATCGACAAGTTCACAAAGTGGCCGAAGTGGAGCCAGGAGAAAGGTGACAAAGACAATCAGCGGTCAAGTTCTTTCAGTCGATTGTGTGCCGCTTCGATCCCTAACAGATTATCACCGACAACGGTACACAATTCACTAGTCGCACCTTCATGCAAGACGCCCAAGACCTTGGCGCCAAAGGTCTGCTTTAACTTCGCTGCTCACCCGAGGAGCAACGGTCAAGCGGAGAGGGCCACGCTGGTGCTGCGCGGACTCAAGACAAGAACTTTCGACAAAGCCGCGAGGTGCGGAAGAAATTGATAGAGGAGCTACCGCGGCTCTTGGTCAATCGAACGACACCAAATCGAGCCACCGGACAGACACCTTTTGCTCTAGTCTATGGAGCAGAGGCAGTTCTCCCCACGGAACTCAGATACGGATCTCCTCGAGTGCTCGCTATGATGAGCTCGAGCAAGAGCAATCGCGGCAAGATGATGCATTGCTCCTTGAGGAGGGACGCCCAGTGCTGCTGACGAGCTGCTCGATACCAGAAGCCTTGTGCCGCTACCATAGCCGCAAGGTCAAAGCCAGAGTCTCGAGGAAGGCGACCTTGTTCTTCGGGCGTGTTCAGTCCGCCAAGAATTCCAACAAGTTGACGCCGGTGGGAAGGCCCTTATCGGTGAGACAAGTCACGAGGCCCGGCGCGTCCGCTCGAGACCAAGAAGGCTTACCGTGAGCAACTCCGAACATAGAGCATCTTCGCAAGTTTCACCCATAAGGCGCGCTTGCCGTGATCCGCCCGCAACCACCTTTTGTACAAGCTTTGCCGCTGTTGCATGTAACCTTTGTACAAAGCCGGGCGCAGACCCTGCATCAAGAAAGTTTCGTGTTTTATGCTTAGTTGCCTTTCCCATGCTTTTCTTTGCTATTTGCTATTTGCATGTGTTATTTGGCATCTCTTGTGCGACACACATATCCGTAAGCAATAGCACGCCGAAGGCCATATACTTGTTTCCTCTTCTTTTCCTTGCCTCTAAGCAGAAGGAACGCTCCCGCGACAAGTTTGCCGGGGAAGGAAATGGAGGATGAACCAAGTGCTGTTCAAGAAAGAGAAGCTTGCCGGAGAACGCGCAGATCACGAAAGCTAAGTTATTAGAATTTGAGCAGTTCAAAATTTTAAATTTTAAGTTGCCTTCCTTGAACAACCACACTTTGTATGGAAAACCCAGCGCTGGAGGAACCTACCCATGGATAGCCGCACTTTATCTTGTTTTGAGCACGCCAACGATTTAAGTGAGCTATGACAAGTGTCGCGCCTTTGTTTCGCTTTTCGAGTCCGCCAGCAAGCTAAGTGCTATGACTAGTCATGCAAGGTTGCTTGCCGGTAAGACCTTGGCCAGGCTGCTTCGAAGTTCAAGACTCAGCGCAAGGGCAAGGGCCCCTTGCCGCAAGTTCCCTAGAAGCGAGGGTTGAAGCATACAAAGTTGAGGATCGAATAGGGAGATAACACGCATCTATTGATCAAAATAAAGATAATATCTTACAAGGAATAACTTGTAGCGAAGACTAATGAGTTCATAACACCCTATGCAGCAACAAAAGAGATAAAGATAAAGGAGGCCTAGTCTCACGCGGTCGCCTCCACCCCGGAGATCTTGTTCACTTTAGCAATGATGTGGGCGACCTGCTCCTTCAGAGCCTCCATGTTCGCTCGGCCGGCAAGCCGCGAAGAACGCTGGTGAGGTTTATGCCGGATTGCGGTATACAATCTTCGTCAAGACACGCCCATGGTTCCCGTGCACAGCCGGCGAAGTCTCCTCGGCGAAGTTGCTGGGATCTTCTTCCGCAGATTTGCAAGGGCCGCGCGATCCCCTAAAGAAGAGGCTGAGCTTGGCTGGAGGAGATTTGGATCCGGGAGTAGATGAGATGCTCCAGCTTCAGCCACAAGAGCTCCTGGTCAATGTCGGACGACAAGATACCAGTGTCCTCGGTCCATAGCTCGACAAGACGGGCGGAAGTGCTCGGCTGCTTTGTTGGCGCTTGTCCACTAAGGTTCGCTTCTGGCGGAGCTCCTCCTTCAACTTGGTCTCCGATCCCGGCGGCGCGGTTTACTCCCTCATCGCAGAGACTTTCAGCTCAAGATCCTCGATGGAGTCCTTGGCGGCCTTCAACTCGTCGCCTTCTTCTTGGAAAGACTCACTGAGTTCCGAGTTGGTGGGCGCCCTTCAAGGCCTCCGTGTTGAGTGCGGCGACCTTCTCCACGCCGCCTTCAAGAACTCCTCCAGCTGCGCCGACCTTGGCGGCAAGCTCCTCCTTGGCGGTCTCACAGCAGCCGCGGCGGCTTCGCCTTCTTCGCCTTCCCGCCAAGGGCCTGCTCCCGAGCGGTAAGGTCTTCCTCGTGGGAGTCGAGGTCGACCTTCACTGGGCGAGTTCTCCTTCGCCGAAAGCTCCACCCCGGCGAGCCGCTGCTGCCTCGCCTCGGCCTTCTCCAAAGAACCACTTGGTACTCCCGGCGAGCCGCCACGCCTCCGCCACCTCGCGGAGGGCAGCCTGGTTGGCGGCGCTGAGCTCCACCAAGACGCTTCTCCATTTCCTCGGCGGCCTTGGCGACGAGGGCCTCGGAAGCGAAGCTACCGCCTGCCCGGTAAAGGGCCAGGAGCTGGTGAAGCAGCTCCTCCTCGGGCCCGCTGCCTCCCGCCGCCCTCGACGATCTTCAAGCTCATGGAGGCGAGGACCTCCCCATCAAAGGCCTCGCCGCCCGCTGGAGTCATGACGAAGAGCCCCACGGCACTGGATGAAGACGCCGCTGGGGGCTTTCAAGTAGTAGCCGGACTGCTTTCTCCGGCGGAGGGGTCGGCGACGGCGCAGCACTTGATGCTCCCGCCGCCTCCGGGCTGGCGGTGCGGTCGCCGCCCTCCTCTCGCCACAAGGCCCGCAGCCAAGCGGTCTCGACGATTTGGCCTGGCGGCTCCCGCCAGGTCTCGGCGACAGGGCGCCGACACCGCCGACTGCGTGCCTCCTCCTCAATAATGACGACTTCCGCCTCCATCTGCCGGGGAGGAGGATCTAGAAGAAGAAGGAAAAGCAAAAGAAGTTCAAGCAAATATCCAAAAGAGACAACGCCAAGGAGACAAAGTTGCAGAACTTACCTTGGCGGACGCCGCCGGGCGGGGCTCTCGCCGGGAGCTCGCTTGGCGGAGTGGCCGCCGCTGGGCTGCTCGCTTGGCGGGTACTCGCCTTGGCGGAGTACCCGCCTTGGCGGAGTGCTCTCCTTGCCGGGAGATCGGCCTTGGCGGGACGGCGGGCTCGGCTCTCGGGCGACTCTCCGGGCGCCCCGCCGCTGTGGCTCCACCTCCGCACAAGTCAAGACAAAACATCAAGGCATTAGTACAAAGCCAAGATCTTCAAACACGCCCGATGAGCGAAGTGCGAACCCAGACTTACGCTGGGCTGTGCTGGGCTGCTCCTCGAGCAGCGCTGGTCCGCAAGCTTGGCTCGGCACGCCCCTCGCAGGCACAAGGGCGAAGTCGTCTGCAACTCGACCACGGGCACCTTGGCCTCTCTTGGCTGGGCCAAGGTCCTGAAATCAAAGCAAGAAACAAGATTAGCTTCAACAATAATCAAGGCGGAATTTGAGAAGATGAAGATCTTGGATACTTACTCCTGCTCTCCTCGTCGTCTTCGCCAAGGCGGAGAAGTCATACTCCACTGGGGCGCTGCAACACGAGGGGCGGAGGCGAAGACTCCTCGGCGCTTGGCGGTCTCGGCGAGAGCTTGGCTTCCCCGGAAGCTTGCGCTGCCCGGGCGAGCTGGTTGTTGCCGAGGGGCTCGCGCCGCTTCCGCCGCCGCTTTGCGGAGGCGCTTCAGTGGAGAACGCCTAGGGCTTGCCCGGGCCGGGGAGGTCTCCGACGACGAGGAGAGGTCGTCGGCGTAGAGATCCGTGGACCCGCCGGCGTCCTCGGCGGCCTCGGCGTCCTCCTCCTCCTCCTCACCGGCTGGCTCGCTGGGCCCAGGCGCCCTGCGCTGCGCCCCTTTCTCCGGGCGCCTCCGCCCCTCCGCGATTCGCTTCTGCGGGCGCCTCGTTCCTCCGCAGCGCCACCTTTGCCGCTGCTCGCCGCGATTCCGGGATCCCGGAGTGCCTCAGAGAGGGACCCGGCGAGCGGCTGAGGAAGTTGCAGCAGATCGCAGATCTCCGCCTCCGCTTGGCAGACACATCCGCAGCCTCGCTTCATCGAGTATATCCAAAATCCCGCCGCCGCTGCGGCGGCGGCCTCTTCAGCCCGAGAAGCTATGTATGCAAGCTCTTGGTCGGTGGTGTCCTGCCAGATGTTTTTGATGTCATCCTTGTTCTTCGCCACCTCAAGGTTGTCGAAGAAGCCGAGGATGACCGATGGATCGGGCGGAATCCACGGCGTCCACGCCAGGCGAATCACACGCTGGGCATCATGGCGCAAAGACGATCCCGAGCTGTGCTGTTGCAGAGGGGCACCACTCCCGGGAGGTCTGAACCACTCGATGGGCCGGGTCATATTTAAAGAGTTCTCGACCATCCCTTCAGCTCCAGCCACGTGAAGTTGAAGTTCAGCCCGGGCGCAGCCTCATTATATCCGCTGCGAGCCGCACTCCCAGCCGGCCTTTTCCTGTCTTGGAGAGGGGCACGCGGCGCGGAGGAAGTTCGCGCTACCTTCGCAACGGACAGCTTTGTTGCTCAAGACGAAGAATCCGGATGAGGGCGACGTTGAGCTTGACGCCGTCTCGATCCAGCTCGCTTCCAGCCCCTCGCCACAAGACGATAGGAGTTGTGCGTGGCGCGGTGAAGTGCTGCGGCTCGCCTTCAACGATCCAGACCAACAAGACGCCACTCTTCCCACTTGCCGCTGAGCTCCCCGCAAGTAACACTCCTTCTTGTGCGCATTTAAAAACCCAAGATATCCCTCCCGAGAGGGGCCACCACCGCTTCTAGGAGTGAAGAAATGCCTAAACAGCGCTACGCTGGGATGAATTTTATGTAGTTTTCGCGACATGTAAAGCGAAAACCGCCATGGTAAGGATGGCGCTGGGGGTGAAGTCAAGAAGATGGAAGCCGAGGTGTGCATGACGTCACGAAGAATTCGAAAAAGGAGGGCAAAGACCGCAGGGAAGAAGGTCGAAGAAATAATACCCGCCGATAGTTGTCCTTGGTGGCGGCCGGATGAGCTCGTCCGAGGATGCGCCTTGGTCTTCTTGGCCCGTAACAGGTAATATTTGTTCCAGAGTTCCGCTGAGCCACAAGGCGAGAAGACGACGCTCGCTTCGCAGAAGTAGGCGAAGCCGCCGCCGCTCAGATTTCTCCTTCTTGGTCTTCTCCGCCTTCCCTTTCTCGGTCTTCGGGGCCATGGCGGAGGCGGCGAGGGAAGGAGGGCGAAGAGTCCGGCGGCGCCGCAGACGCAAGAGACGGCGGAGGAGATGCGGAGGCGGAGCGCAAAGGGGATCTCTGGAGGAGGAAGAAGATGCAATGAGAGCGAAGAGAGGGAACCGCCTCGCTTCCTCTCGCTTATGGGGAAGTGGGGGGCGTTCCGCTCTTCCCATTAAAGAACGTGGGCACGTCCCATCCCACGACGCCGCAATCGACGTGTGCTGTTGCGGGGGGAGGCGGCAGAGGCGGAAGTGGATTCGACGCGCCAGGCCGCGCGATGTGCTGCAGACGCTTTTGGGCCTCGCCCAACAGCGCCGCACCGCAGGTGGCCCAGTGCCGGGCTCTGCTGGTGAGCTAAGGTAGGGGTACCTCAGCACTCCCAACTTGTGCATCGGGCGGTTGCAGCTCCTCGCAGGGTTTACCACGTGCGTCGCCGGAGACCTTCATGCTCCATATCAAACCACTCAAAGACGAAGCATACAAGACAGAAGATCGAGACCCCGCAAGCGGAGTTTGCCGGAAGGCCGCTCTGTGCTCAAGGTTACATCATTCACGCAAGGCCCCGCAAGAGGAGCTCGCCAGAAGACTAGAAGATTACATCATAGAAGACATGCCTTGGCGCTTATATGCCCGGCGAGGGCCCGGGAGCGACAAATTACAGAGCCCGCAAGCTCCCGGTCCGCAAGATCAAGACCCCGCAAGATACTTGCCGGAGAATTGCGCCAGGTGCTCGCTGGCCCAGCTCATCACCCCACGTGTCGCCTGGGCCTTTCCAGGACGCGGGGCGGATGGCTGTGCAGCCCGGGGACACGGTGGCACTTCACGGTGGTGGATCCATCGCCGCGGGCGCACGGAGACACAAGGGCGGGAGCTTTTGGGTCGACGGCGACGGGCATTAAATGCCCTTGTCCCCATCACAAAGTAGGTAGCGACCATCGCTCACGACCGTAGCTTCACCGTTCCCCGACTGCTCCAACTACCACCTCTTTTACATTTTTACCCCTTTCTCCCACGCTGACACCGCCGGTGACCCCTTGCACTATAAAAGGAGGCCCATGCACAACGTGGAGGGGGGTTCGCTCAAACCTTCGCAACACTCACGCCGGTGTAGCTGCCATCAGAGCTCTTCAAGCTCCCGAGCTCAATACAAACCAAGGCAGGAGTAGGGTTTTACGCGTCCATCGCGTCCGAACTCGGGTAAAACCGCCAGCGTGCTCGCCACGACCTGCTCTCTCAGGCTCCCGCCGCCGCATCAAGATGCATAAGGGGCTCGGCCCCATAGGTGTTCGTGGCGGCAGTCTCCCCGACACCCTCTTAATGAAATGATGCCACGTGGACCGGCATTTTAAGTGTAAGAGACGCGAATGTGGTATTGCTAAAGCGACAAAAGCTTCACATCCCAATAGTGCTTGATAGCAACTTTGAATGGGGCGACATGAAAGAGTAGTTTCTCGCGTCGGAAGTTGTTCGTGACCAACACAACTTCTAGTAATAAGGAGCCTGCACTTGGCGAAGGGCTCAAGGCCACTCCTTTAAAGGAAGTGCGGCTATGTCGAATTTTAGTAAGGTCTATCCCCAACTTGCGGATTGTGTTCAGATATAGTAGGTTTAAATCGCTGTCGCCGCCCATCGTGACTTGTGTAAATTGTAGTCCGTCGATTATAGGATCCAATATCGAGCAGTCCATCCTGCATTTCGAACACTTCTGGGATAATCCAGGTGGTCAAAAGTAATTGGTTTTGACATCCAATCTCGAGGTTCCGTTGGGTTGGACCGTGCGAGACCCATCTTAGCGGGTGCCACATTGTTTTTCCGTATTATCACATGAAGTGAGTTTACTGCCTTGACTTCTTGTGGGAAAGTCTTTTGTTTTCCAGTGCCCTGCTGGTGGGGTTCGTCGTCGTCCTCGCTTGGTGTGTCAATCCCCTTGTGTTCGGCGTTGAGTCGGCCGGACTATTTGAAAACCCAACAATCTCGGTGGGTGTGCACTACTAGGGAAAACCCTAGCAGTAGCGCATGTTTTTTGCCCACTAGTAGCGCTGAAGCACACACTAATAAGGCGCCACAGCTATTGCTTAGCAGTAACGCGTGCCATCATGCACTCACTGCTAGTACAAATAGCTGCAGCGCTTTGTCCAAGATCAAGCCATCGCTATGGTATCTACTTGCAGCGTGTTTTCTTTCCATCGCTACTAGTATTTTTTTATTTTTTTATTTTTAGTGTATTTATGCGCCATCATACAAATATTGGTACAATACCAGCTGTTATGAGGTTTACATCATTATGTCCATAACAGTGTATTAATGAAGGTGGATTAGTTCAAGTGGAGGCAATATGTGGTGCATGTCAGTATACTACTAATCCAAACTTGATCTAGTTTGGATTAGTAGTACTTTCGATGTGCACCACATGTTGCCTCCACTTGAATCTAATCCGCCAAAGACAAGATATTTAATCATCATCATGGTCATTACCACCAATAGTATTTATTTAATCACCACTAACACTAGCTAATAATAATCATCATAGTCATTACCACCAACACTAGCTATTTTATCATCATAGTAATAGTGTAGCACATCATCATCCTCAAACTCATTTCTAGCTAGCTACTCACTCCTGCTACTCACTCCTGCTGCTCTCTCTAGGTAAAAGAACATAAAACATGTGTAGCTCTCTCCTTGATCAAGTTGGAGCATGCAGATGAACTTGTCTCCTAATCGTGGAAGGCGCCTGTTGCTGCTCCCTAGTACTTCTCTGCGCCCCCGACACATATTTGGTCCATCTTGCACTATTAAGCATCCGTCGCTAATCTTGAATGCACTAAAGTAAGCTGTAGGATATCTTGGCCGTAAGTTGATAATACTCATGATACCTTTAGTCTCGATCCCATAAGGCACAACATTCATCGGGAGTCCCTGTTGAAGAACATCCTATGGTAACATACTTAGCAATGAAGTTTAGCTTCAAAAATAATGTATGGAAAACATGCAATGAGGATAAAAGTAAAATCTTACCATCCGTCCTAAATGGATGTGACCGTAGTTCATTACGAACACTATTGGTCGACATTTTCAAAGACTAAGATTTCTAAATGCAGGAAGAAAATTTGTCTTGACAAGATCAAGATCCTCAAGCGATGAAACATAATGACCGAGCTCCTCACAGCTTGAGTTCAGCCCGGGACAAGATACGGTCATGTCTACCAAGCGCCGGACATGTTTGCTTGCACGGAAATAAGCTGACAATACAAATTAGTTGTCAACTATTTTGAATAAACAATATCAAAGACATAAATATGGTTGAGAAACTTACATAATGGTATAATCGAGGTATTTGCACATTGACCCAGATGTCGGTATTACCTTCAATATCATCTTCCGCATTTAATATCAAAGGTGGTAACCATATCAGGCTCAAATGCATAAGTCTTGCATAGTGCTCGCCATGTTTTGCATCCAAAATAGGTGTAGTCGTCTGAATTGTATAACTTCGCATGGAAAATATAACCATGCTCGGTCTTCAAGTAAACTTTCTTTTCCTCCATACTCATTCAAACCTATCTTATCCAATACAAAAACTCTTGCATGGCAGGGGATACACTAGTAGAATAGTAAAAAAATATAAGTTGAAGCAAATGAAGCGATGTCATGCTTAATTACGAAAAAAGACTTGTCGCTAGGACTTCATCAGATCCACTTCAAGTTCTCGCCCAGCTTGATGTCAAGCGCCTATCATCATCTAGGAAGATTCCGTCACAGACAGGCCGCGCTTGCCTTCGCAGATTTGCAAATACCAAATCCTTCTCGTCGCCGACATTTCCTATGTTCATAGTTAAAACATTAATTGAAAATCGATCAAAGACAACTACCAAGATACTCAACACACAAACCGGGCACTCGATATTTCCTACATATTCTAGCACAAGTCATGCCAAAATTCACGGAAAAATCCGCATGACCTTTGCTAAAATAGGACATATCGAGCACCTAAAATTTGCCGAACGGAAATGAATCAACACTCCGCAAAACATAGGCCACTCAAAGGTATAACCTGCAAACATGACCGCCACTTGATATTGAGCAACACAAGATATACATTTCAAAATATCTTATAGGACTCAAGTTAGCATGCATTCAATAAGCAAAAGTAGATCATCTCATGCGCCAAGACATCGTCGAATATTATCACTAATACATCACGAATAGTGTCATACATATAACATCACTAATACAACTAAAACTCTAGCACACGACAGTATCGGCGCCAGGCGGTGGACACCACAAAGAAGGCACCATCACGGGAGCATAGCTCCAAAGTGAGATCCCCGGAGAACCTGCCAGTATTGGAGAACGGCTCGTGCTCCAACGCAAACAAGTAGCAACGGACGGCGCGCGCCCTCCTCATCGACACGGTGACGCACCACCTCCATGGAGTCCTCGAGCCTATGGATCGCCATCGCCCACGCAACCGCCACCAAAGAAGGTTCGGTCAACGACAGTGCTGGCTCACACAACCTCGCGCCCCGGTAGGTAGCGCCTCAAGACCACTCTCGCGGAGCCTGGTCCCGACATGGCCGATCTGGTCAAGCAGGTGTCGTCCTCCGCCGACTCGACGACGAGGATGCGGATAGGCATCGCCCACATCGAGGCGGAAAAATTGCTTTAACTAAAAAATAGAAACAAGTTCTTACTAACTAGTTCTATTAATTCAACTAGTTCTTACTAAAATAAACTTACTATAAATAAAAATATTCTAGTACCTAATTAGTACCTAATTCTTACTAACTAATTAGTACCTAGGAACTATTGCCCTAATTACCATCTAAGTAATTAACTAACTAGCACTAAAAATAGCCTAGGGTTCATACTAACTAGCACTAAATAGCTAGGGTTCATACTAAGCAGAGAAGAGGGATCGGAAGGGGAGAGAGGGATTGGAAGGGGAGAGTGCTTACAGAGGGCGGGGAGAGAGATGGGTCGGGGGAGACGGCGGCACCGAGGCGCGGCGAGGCGGGGTCGGGGGAGACGGCGGCGGGGTCGGGGAGACGGCGCGTAGGCGGGTCGGGGAGACGGCAGGCGGGTCGGGGAGACGGCGGCGAGGCGGGGTTGGGGGAGACAGTGGCGAGGCGGGGTCGGGAATTGGGGAGGAAGCAGAGGAGAGGAATCAGGCCGCTGGGGGTTAGGTGAAAATAGCTTTAATCAGAAGCGTGGGAAGGAAAACGCTGCTGCTAAAATCCGTAGTAGTAGCGCTTGTTCGTGAGAAGGGCGCCATTACTATACCTAGCACGCCGAACGGTGTGGCAATTATAGTAGTAGCGCTTTACTCGGGCAGCGCCATCGCTAAGCTTCTAATCAGTAGCGCTGTTCGCCAAACGCTATCGCTATAGCAGCAGCGCCTCATTTTAACAAGCGCCATCGGGTAACATTCTGTGTATAAGGTTTTCCCTAGTAGTGGTGGTTTGCAGGCCTTCCGGACGTACTGTGGATTTGACATATCCGATCCAAAATTTTGTTTAAGCTGGATAGCTCGTCACCGTTGTCCTTAAGGGGCAGTGTTTTGTTGTTTGGCCGCGAAGTTTTGAATCCGGCGCCGACCGCTGCGTTCTTTGGGCTTTTTATTCCGGCGCTGATCTTTTCAAGGCCGTGATTTTCCGCTTCCATCTCGATCTCGATGTACTTGGGTCGCTGGTGCTGCATCTTGCTAGCCAGCTGTATTCCCCCGCGCAAAAGCGGGTCATGAGGCTTGTTAGCGCGGACAGTGTCCTCGGCTTCTCTTGGCCGAGGTGTCTGGCGAGCCATTCGTCTCGGACGTTGTGTTTAAAAGCTGCTAAGGCTTCGGCGTCCGAACAGTCCACTATTTGGTTCTTTTTAGTAAGGAACCTGTTCTAGAATTTGTGCGCTGACTCTACGGGCTGTTGAGTTATATGACTTAGATCGTCTGCATCCGGAGGGCGGACATAAGTCCCATGAAAATTTGCTCTAAATGCGTCCTCCAGCTCTTCCCAACTTCCAACAGTGTTTTCTGGGAGGCTTTTGAGCCAATGCCAAGCTGGCCTTTGAGCTTGAGGGGTAGATATTTTATGGCGTGGAGGTCATCTCCTCTAGCCATGTGTATGTGTAGTATATAATCCTCTATCCGCACTCTGTGGTCTATTGTTCCGTCAGAAGCCTCTATGTTTATGGGTTTAAACCCTGCTGGGAATTCATGATCCAGCACCTCATTGGTGAAACATAGTGGGTGTGCGGCGCCCCGGTATTTGGGTGTACCGCTATCTTCAACACTTGGCGGTTGTGTTGCTTCTGTGGCCCTCTTCTTTGGCCAAGAAATGGACTGGCTGGGCCATCTGCTTTTCAAGGATCATGAGTCGGCTTGTGTGCAGCGCCTTTGTGGATTTTGGCCTATCGTCTCAAGCCGCCTATCCGCCAGCGGCCTCTTTGTTTTTTGACCGTGGGGGCTCTATGGCTTCCTCATCAAATTCTGGCAGCAGCTTGCACTTCGGTAGCTTCTTTGATTGATGGCCATTGCCGATTTGTTCTGCGGTTTTGAGCACTTTGCTCCACCTCATTCTCGAGTATGTCTTCCGCTGTTTTGAGCTTCCGCTTTTCCTTCTTCAAACTTCTTGCAAGGGCGATTTAGTCTTTTCCGGCTCTTATTCTCCGTGGTGTGTCCGGCGTGAGGTCGTCTGGACTGTTGGTTTCGCCGGGCATGGATTGATTATCTGATTCATCCTGTTCGGACGGTTGCTTGGCTACATGTTCGTCGTCCACTGGTTTGCCCTGCTCTATTGCTGGGTCATTAGGAGCGCTGTTGTTGTCGAGGCGGGATTTAGGGCGGCGGCTGCGTCACCGTTTTGGTTGTTTATCGGCGGGATTATCCTTTGTCGCGCCTCGTTGATCCTCGTTATCGCTTCCTTTTGGGGTATCCCCATATATATATCATCGGTTAGGTGACCTTCCAAAGGCTCGTGAGCGCTGGTTCTTGATCGCCTCCGCATCGCCGCCCATACCGCCGATGTCTTCGGAGTTGTAGTCTAGCATGTCGGTTAGATCGCCGACAAGTGGCTACAAAGTGGGTGGTGGGTGGGCTTTGAATTGCTTCGTCCGTCTGCATCCAAACCATCATCTCGCCATAATCCGCCAGGCTCTCCGGATAGCGAGAGATGTTTTAGCGATTTAAGATGTCGCCAAAGGGCGAAAAGCCGAAGATGTCCACAGCGGTGAACTCCATGATCGGCGCCCAATCGGATTAGATTGGCAGCGCGCAGAGGTTCGGAGTCCGGCAGGAGTCCGCACCTCGAGTCACGAGCTTTATAGGGACAAGGTCGGTTCGCTCCATCGCCGCGATGTTGCAGCTCCCGAGGCGGTGTCCAGCCACTCGCCCTCGACCAGGCGATCGACCAACTATAGGTCGGAGCGGATTCATGTGCGGCTCTCAAGGCACCGCTCGCGCGCGAGCTAGATCGCGCCCATCGCGATAAAGGCGGCACGCCACCTGCGGACCGGATCCATCGAAGATCAAGTCTCCGCGGATGTCCGCCGAGAAGTTTAGGCTTCCGAAACTGACCTGACGGCCAGGGGCGTAGCTTCCGATCTGCTCCAGATGGCTGCTTAATTAGCCCGTAGTGCAAAGCCGCCGAATATGAAGATCTGTCCGGGGAGAAAAGTCTCACCCTGGACGGCGTTAGAAGTTGATTGAAGAAGCCATCGAGCCTATCGGTGACGCACACGAGGAACTCTCAATGAAAGCATCAATGTCGGTGTCAAAACCGTGGATCTCGGTAGGGGGTCCCAACTCGCCTCTAGGGCGGATGGTAACAGGAGACAAGGGACACGATGTTTTTACCCAGGTTCGGGCCCTCTCGATGGAGGTAAAACCCTACTCCTGCTTGATTGATATTGATGATATGGGTAGTACAAGAGTGGATCTACCACGAGATCAAGGAGGCAAAACCCTAGAAGCTAGCCTATGGTATGATTGTTGTAATGGTTGTTGTGTCCTACGGACTAAAGCCTTCCGGTTTATATAGACACCGGAGAGGGCTAGGGTTACACAAAGTCGGTTACAATGGTAGGAGATCTACATATCCGTATCGCGAAGCTTGCCTTCCACGCCAAGGAAAGTCCCATCCGGACACGGGACGGAGTCTTCAATCTTGTATCTTCATAGTCTTGGAGTCTGGCGGACGATGATAGTCCGGCTGTCCGGACACCCCCTAGTCCAGGACTCCCTCAATGGGGGCGGCGACTAGCAGTGTGGATGGTGGCGTGCGCACAGTGGTTGGGCAGTTTGCCGAGCGAAGCTGGTTTGCAGCGGCGAGCAAGATGCAAAGTGTTGGGGAACATAGTAATTTCAAAAAATTTCCTACGCACACGCAAGATCATGGTGATGTATGGCAACGAGAGGGGAGAGTGTTGTCTACGCACTGTGAGACCGGGCGAAGCGATCACAATGTAGAGGAAGTAGTCGACGATCTCCTCGCGATCCGACCGATCCCGCGCCAAGCATTCGGCGCCCGAAGTTCTTGACACACGACAGCTCGATGACGCCTCCTCGGCTCCAATCCAAAGAGAGCTTCGGGAGGAGAGTTTCACAAGACGACGGCGTGGTGATGATCTTGATGTTCTATCGCGCAGGCTTCGCCTAAGCTTTGCGACGATATGACCGAGGTGGAATATGGTCGAGGGGGCACCGCACACGGCTAAGGAACGATCCGTAGATCAACTTGTGTGTTCTAGGGTGCCCCCTGCCTCAGATATAAAGGAGCAAGGGGGTGCGGCCGCCCAAGGAGGAGGCGGCTGAGGAGTCCTACTCCCACCGAGTAGGACTCCCCCTCCTAGTTGGAATAGGATTGGGGGAGGGAAGAGAAGGGGGGGCGCGCCTCTTCTCCTTGTCCTATTCGGACTAGGGGAGGCGCGGCCTGCCCCCGGCCGCCCTTCCTCTTCTCCCTCATGGCCCACTAAGGCCCAATAACCCCGGAGGGTTCCAGTAATTCCGGTGTTCCTAAGAAAATCCGATTTCACCCGAACCATTCAACTCCAAATATAGGCTTCCAATATATCAATCTTTATGTCTCGACCATTTCGAGACTCCTCGCCATGTCCGTGATCACATCCGGACTCAACTTCTTCGGTACATCAAAATACACAAACTCATAATATAACCGCCATCGAAACCTTAAGCGCATGGACCCTACGGTTCGAGAACAATGTAGACATGACCGAGACACGCCTCCGGTCAATAACCAATAGCGGGACCTGGATGCCCATATTGGCTCCTACATATTCTACGAAGATCTTTATCGGTCGACCGCATAACAACATACGTTGTTCCCTTTGTCATCGGTATGTTACTTGCCCGAGATTCGATCGTCGGTATCCAATACCTAGTTCAATCTCGCTATCGCAAGTCTCTTTACTCGTTCCGTAATACATCATCTCACAGCTAACTCATTAGTTGTAATGCTTGCAAGGCTTCAAAGTGATGTGTATTACCGAGAGGGCCCAGAGATACCTCTCCACAATCGGAGTGACAAAACCTAATCTCAAATACGCCAACCCAACATCCGCCTTTGGAGACACCTGTAGTACTCCTTTATAATCACCCGCCACGCTGTGACGCTTGGTAGTACCAAAGTGTTCCTCCGTAAACGGAGTTGCATAATCTCATAGTTATAGGAACATGTATAAGTCATGGATAAAAGCAGTAGCAACATACTAAACGATCGTGTGCTAAGCTAATGGAATGGGTCATGTCAATCGATCATTCAACTAATGATGTGACCTTGTTAATCAAATAACAACTCTTTGTTCATGGTTAGGAAACATAACCATCTTTGATTAACAAGCTAGTCTAGTAGAGGCATACTAGTGACATATTGTTTGTCTATGCATTCACACATGTATCATGTTTCCGGTTAATACAATTCTAGCATGAATGATAAACATTTATCATGAAATAAGGAAATAAATAATAACTTTATTATTGCCTCTAGGGCATATTTCCTTCGCCTCCCACTTGCACTAGAGTCAATAATCTAGATTACATAGTAATGATTCTAACACCCATGGAGTCTTGGTGTTGATCATGTTTTGCTCGTGGAAGAGGCTTAGTCAACGGTCTCGCTACATTCAGATCCGTATGTATCTTGCAAATCTCTATGTCTCCCACCGACTAAATCCGGATGGAATTGAAGCGCCTCTTGATGTGCTTGGTCCTCTTGTGAAATCTGGATTCCTTTGCTAAGGCAATTGCTCCAAGATTGTCACGTAAGATTTTCATTGGACCCGATGCACTAGGTATGACACCTAGATCGGATATGAACTCCTTCATCCGCACTCCTTCATTAGCTGCTTCCGGCTGCTATGTACTCCGCTTCACATGTAGATCCCGCCACGACGCTTTGTTTAGAACTGCACCAACCGACAGCTCCTCCGCTTAGTGTAAATACGATCCGGTCTGCGATTTAGAATCGTCTCGATCGGTGTCAAAGCTTGCATCAACGTAACTGCCACGATGAGCTCTTTGTCACCTCCATATACGAAAACATATCCTTAGTCCTTTTCGTATTTCAGATGTTCTTGACCGCTGTCCAAAGGATCCACTCGGATTACTTTGGTACCTTCCTGCTAAGCTTATAGCAAGGCACACATCAGTCTGTACACAGCATTGCATACATGATAGAGCCTATGGCTGAAGCATAGGAACATCTTTCATTTTCTCTCTATCTTCTCAGAGTGGTCGGGCATTGAGTCTTACTCAACTTCACACCTTGTAACACGTGCAAGAACCCTTTCTTTGCTTGATCCATTTTGAACTTCTTCAAAATTTTGTCAAGGTATGTGCTTTGTGAAAGTCCAATTAAGCGCCTTGATCTATCTCTATAGATTTTGATGCCCAATATGTAAGCAGCTTCACCGAGGTCTTTCATTGAAAAACTCTTATTCAAGTATCCCTTTATGCTATCCAGAATTCTATATCATTTCCGATCAGTAATATGTCATCTACATATAATATCGAAATGCTACAGAGCTCCCACTCACTTTCTTGTAAATACAAAGCTTCTCCAAAAGTCTCAGATGAACCCAAATGCTTTGATCACACTATCAAAGCGCTTATTCCAACTCCGAGATGCTTGCACCAGTCCATAAATGGATCGCTGGAGCTTGCACACTTTGTTAGCTCCTTTGGATCGATAAAACCTTCTCGTTGCATCATATACAACTCTTCTTCCGTAAATCCATTCAGAATGCGGTCTTTACATCCATTTGCCAAATTTCATAATCATAAAATGCGGCAATTGCTAACATGATTCGGACAGACTTAAGCATCGCTTCGGTGAGAAGGTCTCATCGTAGTCAATCCCTTGAACTTGTCGAAACCCTTTGCATAAGTCGAGCTTTGTAGACGATAATATTACCGCCGGCGTCGGTCTTCTTCTTGAAGATCCACTTGTTTTCTATTGCTTGCCGACCCTCGGGCAAGTCAACCAAAGTCCATACTTTGTTTTCATACATGGATCCCATCTCAGATTTCATGGCCTCAAGCCATTTTATGAATCTGGGCTCACCATCGCTTCTTCATAGTTCGTAGGTTCATCATGATCTAGTAGCATGACTTCTAGAACAGGATTACCGCACCACTCAGTGCGGATCTTACTCGGTTGATCTACGAGGTTCTCAGTAGTAACTTGATCTGAAGTTTCATGATCAACATCATCAACTTCCTCACTATTTGGTGTAGATGTCTCGTAAACCGTTTCGCGACAAACTACTTTCAAGTAAGGGAGAAGGTACAATTACCTCATCAAGTTCTACTTTCCTCCCACTCACTTCTTTCGAGAGAAACTCCTTCTCTAGAAAGGATCCATTCTTAGCAATAAATGTCTTGCCTTCGGATCTGTGATAGAAGGTGTACCCAACTGTTTCCTTTGGGTATCCTATGAAGACACATTTCTCGATTTGGGTTCGAGCTTATCAGTTGAAACTTTTTCACATAAGCATCGCATCCCCAAACTTTAAGAAACGACAACTTTGGTTTCTTGCTAAACCATAGTTCATAAGGTGTCGTCTCAACGGATTTTGACGGTGTTCTATTCAGTGTGAATGCGGCCGTCTCTAGAGCATAACCCCAAAACGATAGCGGTAAATCTGTAAGAGACATCATAGATCGCACCATATCTAGTAAAGTGCGACATTGACGCTCGACACACCATTACGCTGTGGTGTTCCGGGTGGCGTGAGTTGCGAAACTATTCCGCATTGTTTCAAATGTAGACCAAACTCGTAACTCAAATATTCACCTCCACGATCAGATCGTAGAAATTTAATTTTCTTATTACGATGATTTTCTACTTCACTCTGAAATTCTTTGAACTTTTCAAATGTTTCAGACTTATGTTTCATTAAGTAGATATACCCATATCTGCTTAAATCATCTGTGAAGGTGAGAAAATAACGATATCCGCCACGAGCCTCAACATTCATCGGACCACATACATCTCAGTATGTATGATTTCCAACAAATCTGTTGCTCTCTCCATAGTACCGAGAACGGGTTTTAGTCATCTTGCCCATGAGGCACGGTTCGCAAGTGCCAAGTGATTCATAATCAAGTGACTCCAAAAGTCCATCAAGATGGAGTTTCTTCATGCGCTTTACATCGATATGACCTAAACGGTAGTGCCACAAATAAGTTGCACTATCATTATCAACTCTGCATCTTTTGGCTTCAACATTATGAATATGTGTATCACTACTATCGAGATTCATCAAAAAGACCACTCAAGGGTGCATGACCATAAAAGATATTACTCATATAAATAGAACAACCATTATTCTCTCGATTTAAATGAATAACCGCCTCGCATCAAACAAGATCCAGATATAATGTTCATGCTCAACGCAGCACCAAATAACAATTATTTAGTTCTAAAACTAATCCGAAGGTAGATGTAGAGGTAGCGTGCCGATCGCGATCACATCGACTTTGGAACCATTTCCCACGCGCATCGTCACCTCGTCCTTTGCGGTGTTAAGCTAATCCGTAGTCCTGCTTCGAGTTGCAAATATTAGCAATGTAACCAGATCAAATACCAGTGCTCTATGCGAGCTCTAGTAAGGTACACATCAATAACATGTATATCACATATACCTTTGTTCACCTTGCCATCCTTCTTATCCGCCAAATACTTGGGGCAGTTCCGCTTCCAAACGACTACCGCTTGCGGAGAAGCACTCGATTTCAGGTTTAGGTCCAGACTTGGGTTTCTTCTCCCGAGCAGCAACTTGCTTGCTGTTCTTCTTGATGTTCCCTTCTTCTTCCGCTTTGCCTTTCTTCTTGAAACTAGTGGTCTTATTGACCATCAACACTTGATGCTCCTTCTTGATTTCTACCTCCGCAGCCTTTAGCATTGCGAAGAGCTCGGTATAGTCTTTACTAACCCTTGCATATTATAGTTCATCACGAAGCCTTTGTAGCTTGGTGGCGTGATTGAAGAATTACATCAATGACACAATCATCCGGAAGATTAACTCCCAGTTGAGTCAAGTGATTGTAATACCTGGACATTTTGAGTATGTGCTCACCGACGTAACTATTCTCCTCCATCTTGCAGCTATAGAACTTATTGGAGACTTCATATCTCTCAATCCGGGCATTCTGTTGAATATCAACTTCAACTCTGGAACATCTCATATGCTCCATGACGCTCAAAACGCCGTTGAAGTCCCGGTTTTAAGCCGTAAAGCATGGCACACTGAACTATAGAGTAGTCATCAGCTTTGCTCGCCAGACGTTCTTAACGTCGTCGGTTACATCAGCGGCGAGTCTGCACCTAGCGGTGCATCCAGACGTAACTCTTACGGCAGCAATGAGGATAATCCTCGAGTTACGGACCCGATCCGTGTAATTGCTACCATCATCTTTCAACTTTGCTTTCTCAAGGAACGATTAAAATTCAACGGAACAACAGACGAGCCATCTATCTACAATCAAACATAGACAAGCAAGATACTATCAGTACTAAGTTCATGATAAATTTAAGTTCAATTAATCATATTACTTAAGAACTCCCACTTAGACAGACATCTCTAGTCATCTAAGTGATCACGTGATCCAAATCAACTAAACCATAACCGATCATCACGTGAGATGGAGTAGTTTTCAATGGTGAACATCTTATGTTGATCATATCTACTATATGATTCACGCCGACCTTTCGGTCTCCGTGTTCGAGGCCATATCTGCATATGCTAGGCTCGTCAAGTATAACCTGAGTATTCTGCGTGTGCAAAACTGGCTTGCACCCGTTGTAGATGGACGTAGAGCTTATCACACCCGATCATCACGTGGTGTCTGGGCACGACGAACTTTGGCAACGGTGCATACTCAGGGAGAACACTTCTTGATAATTTAGTGAGAGATCATCTTATAATGCTACCGTCAATCAAAGCAAGATAAGATGCATAAAAGATAAACATCACATGCAAATCAATATAAGTGATATGATATGGTCATCATTGTCTTGTGCTTCGTGATCTCCATCTCAGCACACCATCATGATCACCATCGCCACCGGCGCGACACCTTGATCTCCATCGTAGCATCGTTGTCGCCTCGCCAATCTTATGCTTCTACGACTATCGCTACCGCTTAGTGATAAAGTAAAGCATTACAGTAGCGATTGCATTTAATACAATAAAGCGACAACCATATGGCTCCTGCCAGATGTCGATAACTTCGTTACAAAACATGATCATCTCATACAATAAAATATAGCATCATGTCTTGACCATATCACATCACAACATGCCCCGCAAAAACAAGTTAGACGTCCTCTACTTTGTTGTTGCAAATTTTACGTGGCTGCTACGGGCTTAAGCAAGAACCAATCTCACCTCGCATCAAAACCACAACGATATTTCGTCAAATAGACTCGCTTTAACCTTCTCAAGGACCGGGCGTATGCCACTCGGTTCAACTAAAGTGAGAGAGACAGACACCCGCCAATCACCTTTAAGCAACGAGTGCTCGTAGCGGTGAAACCAGTCTCGCGTAAGCGTACGCGTAATGTCGGTCCGGGACGCTTCATCTCACAATACCGCTGAACCAAAGTATGACATGCTGGTAGGTAGTATGACTTGTATCGCCCACAACTTACTTGTGTTCTACTCGTGCAAAACATCAAACCATAAAAACCTAGGCTCGGATGCCACTGTTGAGGAACGTAGTAATTTCAAAAAATTTCCTACGCACACGCAAGATCATGGTGATGTATGGCAACGAGAGGGGAGAGTGTTGTCTACGTACCCTCGTAGACCGAAGCGGAAGCGATCACAACGTAGAGGAAGTAGTCGTACGATCTCCTCGCGATCCGACCGATCCCGGCGCCGTTACTCGGCGCCCGAGTTCTTGACACACGTACAGCTCGATGACGCCCCTCGGGCTCCAATCCAAGAGAGCTGGGGAGGAGAGTTTCACAAGACGACGGCGTGGTGGCGATCTTGATGTTCTATCATGAGGGCTTCGCCTAAGCTTTGACGATATGACCGAGGTGGAATATGGTGGAGGGGGCACCGTGACACGGCTAAGGAACAATCCGTAGATCAACTTGTGTGTTCTAGGGTGCCCCCTGCCTCAGATATAAAGGAGCAAGGGGGTGCGGCCGCCCAAGGAGGAGGCGGCTGGAGGAGTCCTACTCCTCCGAGTAGGACTCCCCTTTCCTAGTTGGAATAGGATTGGGGAGGAAAGAGGAAGGGGGCGCCGCCTTCTCCTTGTCCTATTCGGACTAGGGGAGGGCGCGTGGCCTGCCCCGGCCGGCCCTTCCTCTTCTCCCTCATGGCCCACTAAGGCCCAATAACCCCGGGAGGTTCCAGTAACCCCGGTGTTCGAAGAAATCCCGATTTCACCCGAACCATTCCAACTCCAAATATAGGCTTCCAATATATCAATCTTTATGTCTCGACCATTTCGAGACTCCTCATCATGTCCGTGATCACATCCGGACTCGAACTTCTTCGTACATCAAAATACACAAACTCATAATATAACCGCCATCGAAACCTTAAGCGTGCACGGACCCTACGGTTCGAGAACAATGTAGACATGACCGAGACACGCCTCCGTCAATAACCAATAGCGGGACCTGATGCCCATATTGGCTCCTACATATTCTACGAAGATCTTTATCGGTCGATCCGCATAACAACATACGTTGTTCCCTTTGTCATCGGTATGTTACTTGCCCGAGATTCGATCGTCGGTATCCAATACCTAGTTCAATCTCGCTACGCAAGTCTCTTTACTCGTTCCGTAATACATCATCTCACAGCTAACTCATTAGTTGTAATGCTTGCAAGGCTTCAGTGATGTGTATTACCGAGAGGGCCCAGAGATACCTCTCCGACAATCGGAGTGACAAAACCTAATCTCGAAATACGCCAACCCAACATCTGCCTTTGGAGACACCTGTAGTACTCCTTTATAATCACCCGATTCGTTGTGACGCTTGGTAGTACCAAAGTGTTCCTCCGTAAACGGAGTTGCATAATCTCATAGTTATAGGAACATGTATAAGTCATGGATAAAAGCAGTAGCAACATACTAAACGATCGTGTGCTAAGCTAATGGAATGGGTCATGTCAATCAGATCATTCAACTAATGATGTGGCCTTGTTAATCAAATAACAACTCTTTGTTCATGGTTAGGAAACATAACCATCTTTGATTAACAAGATAGTCTAGTAGAGGCATACTAGTGACATATTGTTTGTCTATGCATTCACACATGTATCATGTTTCCGGTTAATACAATTCTAGCATGAATGATAAACATTTATCATGAAATTAAGGAAATAAATAATAACTTTATTATTGCCTCTAGGGCATATTTCCTTCACAAAGGGGGCGGCGCGCATGTCTAGCTTGGGCGGGATGAGGATATTGGCGGGGCTGCGGTAGGAGGCCGGCGGTGGGCCGCGGGAGAAGGTTGGCAGCGGATCCGCCGAAGACAGGTGAAAATACGCATCTTCCATATATTTATTGTTTTTTCTAATTCTATATCATTTAAAAGTAATTTGAGAAATGGTGAAATTCTGAGTAAAACGTATTTTCGTGATTTTTTGCAAATGGTTTGTCGGATTGACGCAAATGATACGGCGTTGGAAAGCTACGAAAAATGCGCAACTTTTTTGCATTGAAATATTTTTTTAATTCCTTACGGTTTAAAAAGGAATTCGAATACGGTCAAATTTGATTTTGAACGTGATTTATTTAAAAGTTTGTCGAAATGGGGCAAATAATATACTGTTGGATAGCTACGAAGATTCAAAACTTAGTCATGTTGAACGTTTTCTCAAATTCGCAACCGTTTAAGAGTAATTTTGAATACGGTGAGACCCATCGTGTTGTTTTTTCGGTCAAAAAACAGAGTACTCGTACTGATCTATTTGTTTGTTTGAACTGAGGTATTTTTCACAGTAGTTTTGAATGGTTCGGAGAAAAGAATACTTGAACGGATGTCTATATTGTTTTGTACTAAGCGTGTTTTTTAAAGAGTTCAATTTTTTTTTGCAATGATGTTTTGGACTTCTCTCGTTCTGCGACTTGAACTTTTACCATTTGAAATTTCGTTTTTTTTGTTTGAGCTTTTTCCCAAACTTATCTAGGACGTCATGTTTGAACTTGCAATTTTTTTATTTGTGAACTTGTAGCTTTTCCATTTATTAAGTTGCTTTTTTTCCTTTAAACTTTTATTGCTATCAAATTTGTTTCAAATTTATTGCGCCTCGAGTCAAAACTGATGCAAAAAAATTCCGTCAACCTGCTACTAAAATACCGAATTTGTTTGTAATGAGATATTTTTCACAGTCCGAAATGATTAGGGGTTGAGCACTTAAACATACTGATCTATGTGTTTGTTTGTACTGAGGTATTTTTCAGAGTACACATGTTTTAGGAGTCAACACCTGAACTTATAGAAGTGAAACTTTTAGGTTTCAATCTAAAATGTGTTTAGACATGTCATCATCACCGAATTTGCATGCGTTATATAGTTGAATATGCTGAATTTATTTCCCAAAAAATGTTTTGTGTTTTCTTTTTCTTAGAACTTCCTTTAATTTCATAGACGAACTAACCGCATTTAATTTTTTGAACTTATATTCTAGTAATACATGAACTTTCCATACATGATCGGAAGTATATACAGTTGCTTTTTGGAAATAACTTGAGTAGCAGATATATCAAAAATGGAATGGCAACACATACAAGAAACAGTTGTCTACATTTGTCCATAGTACAAAATCCAATACTGGCAGTAATTGAAACAGAAATTACACCCTTTGATCTAGAACTTGCTCTACGACAGCCTTCCAACTTCTCCGTATGACCTTGAGTAGCAGATTAAGTGAACTTTTCACATACATATTCCTTATGAGTGGTCCTTCTCCAGCAGATACCAAATCATCAAAAGATTGCAAACTCGGACTTGTACTCTTAGTAAAAAGGTACACCATGTATTGGATTGTGGATTGCATTGACAAAATTGTTATTTGCCATGGAGGGAGTGAGCTACCATGTAATATAAAGCTGAACTCTCTCCACCACACATCAAAAATATATTTTTACGGTTGTTCCGTATGAACTAATGATGAAATACACATTGAACTGATAATAATGTGTTAATTTTTCATATAGGAAACATATTCTTCTCCACATGGACTGATATTCTAACACACATAGAATTGTTTCCATGTTTTTCTAAGAACCAAGGATAGAATAAATAGTGACTTCCCAGAGTCTCATTGCAACCTTCCTTCCCATTCAATTGAGGATTCATGTGACACTTGCTTCCCATTTCATCAGTACTAGTACGAGTCAACAATAAGTTCAGAATTTGCATGGCTTACATCGTTGAATGGTCTGTATTCTTTTCACCATCACCATTGTTTTATCCATTTCTTTTCGAACTTGCCTGGCTTACATCATTGAATGGGCTGTTGGTGGATATGTACTCATGAAGAAACAAAACTAACACAATACACATGAACCGATAACAAACTTACACAGGACCTAACAACAAGAACACGCATGAACTAACAACGATAACAAATTTGTAGGCAGCCTGACAACAAGAACATAGATGAACTTAAAACAAAAATATATATGGTGACCAGCTCAGCGGCGTACTGCAGCATGCAGGAGCGGCAACCAATTAGTCAGCTCGTCAAGGCCGCCAATACGCAGGAGAGCCTGGTGTGGGTAACAATAGTGGGAGGCTACGTGTGGTCGTGGATGCATTGTGGGGGTTGAGCCACAACTGTGGTTGATGGCAAGCTGGCACGACATGAATGAGCAGCTTGAGAACGAGTGGGCAGTGCGGGGCATCTCACTTTAGATGCACCTATTGGACTGATTTCCTTCTCCCATCTAGACGTATCAATTGCAGAACTTTCTATTAGAAACAGTAAAGATACAAAATAGTCATGTGCTCAAACTTGAAGTAAGATATGATTTCATGTCCTTATCCATTAATAAAATCATACTATGTACATTTGTAGAATACTTGCTCTCAGTACTAGTCATTCTACTTCGTTATCCAAAACGGTTGTGAATGCTACATCCATTTTTCTCAATAAAATGTAGCATATAAGTTTGATACAGACAGAAATATGCACCAAAAGATATACCAAAAATTCAAGTTCACAACATCGGAAGAAACAAATAATTTGATGCCAACCTAAGTGAGCACTAAAAGATGCAAAGAAGAGGCTTTTTTTGAGACATTGACTTTGGTACATGTTTTGCTCTACAAATTGATAAACCAAGAGCAGTACAGATGCTCATTTCTCATGCTTAACTACAAACACACGTTTGTTCAATATGAAGCTGGAAACATAAAACGGAAATTGGACTTACAATGAGGAAGTAGATGTACCAAAAGTTGAAGCTCTGGATCCTCATGCCGAACTAGACCATACTGGAGTTTTGAATGGTGGTGAAGCTTCACATCCTTCATCGTCAACGAGCTCCTGCCATGAGCCAAAATCACAAACTTCAAAATTACGAACTTCGTCTACTTTATTTTTTCTTTAAAATTTTGTTTGTTTTCTAAATGTCCAGCAAGAATAATGTAGATCCTCCAATTTCACCCTTTTTTGTAACTGCTACATCTGGTTTTGGCTGCATCCTGAAAAAATAAAAATCTGAGAGATGAGGTACCAGCATGTGTAATGTTTCTTGTGCTGAATATGGAAACACAAAGATGATCAGACTTTTGATTGGAAAGTAGATGAGCTGAAAAGCATCCAAACTACGAACTGAAAACATTGAAGCTCTAGAACACCCAATGCGGGGCAACGGTGACTGGCGGGGTAGCACTGGAAGCCAGCAGTAGAGACAGCCGCTGTATCGGCCATGAGCAGCTCGCCACACACATCTGCTCCATGCCTCTATCTCCTTGCTCGCCATAGTACACTAGCCGTCTACTCACTGTCACCAGTCGTGCCTTGCACATACCAGTAACCAATTAACCACGCACTACAACACACCTAGGACTTTATCTTTGGCACACTTTGAACTGATGGGTACTTTTGTATATTTTTATTGCTGCACATGAAGTTAAAGTAACACCAAAACTAGCAACTCTATCAGCTTCATCTTTTAGAAGTGCACACGAAGGTAGAAGAAGATTGAAACTAGCAACTCTAATACTTCATGTTTAGAAGTTAGGGCACATGAAGGTAAAAGAAGACTAACGAGCCAGTAAATGTAACATTGTAAAAAACTATTGGATGCATAACCACACAACAAAAACTAAGAGCATGCATGGAAACTCAAACTATATGGTTTTGTCGGTAGCATAGCATGGTCGCTCAGACCAAATTCAAACACAGTGGTCAGCTATATGATGTTTCTGTGACCATGTTGTAGCTACGACAGAGCAATAACATCACATCATGAGAGAAAGGATGCAACATGAACAATTCAGGAGATAGAACGGGTAGAGCAGAAGTAAATATGTTTTGAGGAGATGAACTGACCAGGATTTAAATGAACTCTCACAAGTAGTAATTTTTATACTTCTCATGTAGTAATACATGGACTTGCTATCAAACAATTCAGGTAGTTGAACTGGCCACACCGCTGCACCATGTCGCCCAGCTCCTTCTCGACGGCCTACCTCTTGTGATCGCCGATTAGCACCCTGGACTTCACCATGAACCTGGTTAAAAGATATATGGAACTGGACCCTATAGATTTAAATGAACTCTCACTAGAAGTAATTTTTGTACTTCCCATGTAGTACTACATGGACTTGCTGTAAAATGCATGGACCATGTAATAATTTCGAAGTTAATTATATGATCATCTCAAGGAGCTCAAGTTGGACTGAAAGCTCAAGTTGGACTGAAACTCACTCGATAACTGAAACTACTAGGGCGAGGGGCAGGATCCAGGGTGCTGCTGGCAATGAACGGCCTGGGGTGGTGGCGTTCAACAACATGGAATGGTGGGTGTGAACGTCCAGGGTGCTCCGGCAGTAGAGCCCCACCGGGAGATGGCGATGCTGTGGGGACCCCGACTCATATGTCGAGATCACCGAATGCACGTGTACAGTGATCCGAGAGATCAATGCTCACTGAACACACAAAAGCTGAATAACAAGAGTCTTACATCCATACATACCGTCTTACACAAATTGTGACCATTATGGTCAAGTCTTGAGTATATCATCGAAGCGGAAATCTTCAATAACAACTTGGACCCATGCCATCTGCCTTAACCCTACAGGCATTCTGACTGGGAAAGCGTCCTAGCTCGCATGTTCGCCACCGAAGTATTCCTCATCACACCCTGTTCTTTCATGCCTGGCCAATAAAATAACCAGTGGCAAGCCAATGAGTACTTTGAATGTACTCACAAGCAACCCATGTTTTGGTTCAAGATACAAGAATGCATGACATAGGTAAATTTTTGCAGAAAGCTAGTTTTGAGTGCAATGATATGTTCAACAACTTGTATAGCATGCATCAAGAGGATTCAAGTAACCACGGGGACAGGTTACAGATATCAACATAAATAGAGTGGGCACCAACCCAACTCAATCATGTCAAGTCCCTTGACTTGACCCAAGTAGTTCTTTCCACTCATCCATACATACTCACCAGCTTTTGTAAACACATGGACGTAGCCCAAGAGCGGTTACCCAACTGTCCTTGACCGTGGACACAACTATTCGAATAGTTTTACACTCTGCAGAGGTTGCACACTATACCCACAAGATCCGGGGAACTTCCATGTAAGCCACGACCCGCGGTACCTCAAGTACCTGGGGTAAGCACCCGATCACTACCTTTCCCTAGACGACACTAACATGGAGTCCACTCGATTGGCAGTAACCCCCGTGCCCAACATTTCACATAACATTTTCGTGGAGCCTTGCTCCCATATTTATCACATCCCACTGGCACCGGGTACCAACGGTGTGTCCGGTGCCCCATAAAAATGGTCATGGCCGCCTTACCTGGCACGACCCCGTCCCAAGAGAGAGAACCAACTCTCCCCCGTCACTAGTAATGCGGGCTCCAAGCTAGTATCAGTCTAGGTACTCAATAATGCCCTTTCCCATATAAAGGTAGAGTGGTTGCGCATGTAAGGTTGGAATAACGTTCGCAACTTAAACCAATCCGTTTTGAAAACAACACACACACTTGCCTCGGTACACCACTTCGTCATCAAGTGGTTACCCATCTCATCATCTCCCTCGGGCATAAGTGGCACCCGACGGGGTTTTCGAAAAGTCCTTTGAAAACACTTGTCTCCTTCATCATGCATATTCCCGTCCCCTTTTGCGTAGCACTACTTTAGCATCCTATCTACTCCCACCGTCATAACCCTAATAAGAAGGTAGGGTCATGCATAATGCAAGTATCAACGAGGATGTAACGGTGGCAAACCACCCCATGTGGTTATCACAGTATCATGTCTCCGATGCAAACAATAAAAGTGCTTTATGACAATGCATAAAAAGGGTTTCATAGACATGGTCAAAGGGCTGCTTGCCTGTTTTAACAAAGTCTTCGAGGTCTTCAAATATCTCTGGTCCACCTCCGAGCATTGCGTCTACTTCGTCAACTATCGTTGAAAGCAACCATAATAAGCAACACAACAATGCAGGAAATAAAAGTGCTCTAAAAATATGAGTTGGACTTTTCTGGGATACCTCTGGTCATATGAGGGATGACCAAAGTGGTTTCATTAGGATTTGATCAATGGACATCTCTGAACATTTCAATATGATGGAATCAAGGGGTTTATGGATTTGTAAGAAGTGTACAGAAATATATTTTGAAAAATGAGCAAAGGCACCCATTTAACAAAGGATGATTTTAGAAGCATCTAGGAATTGGTTTCACTGGATTTGGAGTTCAAATGAATTTCTTATGAATTTGCAAAGTTGTAAACTATGAAGAAATGGCTCAATAATTTATGTGGTAGAGAAAGTATTAATAAAAATGTTCATAACCTAAGTTATGAACTTAGGAACACCTAGGAATTTGAATCATGGAATTTGGATCAATTTTGAGCCTTCTGTGATTTTCTAAAGTTTATGACAGAAATGGAAATATGGGATTTGATAAATGTTTGTGAAGAAAATCTTTATGGAAAAATGTGCAAATTGCACCATATGATAGATCAGGAATTTATGAACTTGTAGAAATTAGAATCATCAAATTTGGACTTAGAATAAATAATCTATGGATTTTACAAGTTATCTGGGAAAAGAAAATAAGAAAAGGGCTATACCCTTATTCTCCGCACTGGGCGAGAGATAGGCATTGGGCCGGCACAACTGCGCAGGTGGCAGGGCGACGTCGAAGGCGCCCACGCGGAGTACGCCTTCGCTGCGGGGACGCGGGAGACATCGAACCCGCCTCCACTTGCTAGCGTGGCCTGGTGGTTGGGCCACTGGCGAGCGGGCCCCGCCTACAGGTTCGTCCTCAACCTCCCGCGTGAGCACGAAGGGCGACAGAGCAGGTGTTCGACGCCGGCCGCTGGCGCTATAGGGCGTCTCCGGTGATGCTCTGCCCACCGGCGTGCTCAGGGGACCCAGCCGCGTCCAACCGTGGGTGGCACGGTCGCCCAGGGGCACCGAGTCGAGCAAGGCGTCGACCGCAGCGAATGAAGCTGACGGTGGTGATGCAGCTCGACGGAACAGCCACGGGGAGGAGGGGGAGAAGCACGGGAGGGTCTCGCGGTGACGGTGGTAGCGCTCTAGTGCGAACCAGAGGGGAGGAGGAGGAGAGATGGGTGCGGATTTAGGCGGAGACCAACGGCAAGGCTCCGGCCATGGTGGCGGATGGAGAGCGCGAGGAGGGGAGTGGGTTGGTCCAGGGGGGTGCACGGGAAGGAGAGAGAGCCAAAGGAGTAGAGGGAGGGCTCGGGGGAGGCCTTATGTAGCCGACCCGTGGCTCACCGTGGACGTGGCGCATGGGTGGCCACGGCAACGGCTCGGTCGGCCAGGAGGGAGGGAGTGGGGTTGTCTACGGTGTTCGTGGGGGTGGAGTAGCGCGCCAGGAAGAGAGAGAGGGAGCGGGGAGAGGTCAGAGGCGCGTGCGTGTGAGCCGCACCGTTGGCGCGCTCGGGCGGCCGGTGTTTGCTAGCGCGGAGGCGCGGGGAGGAGGAGAGAGGAAGGGGACAGCATCGTGGCGTGTTGCGAACGTCGAGGCACCTTGATTGGCGCAAGGGGGAGGCTCGAGGTGGTCGGGGGACGCGGCGTCAACGGTAGAACGCCCTGCCAGGCGCTCCAGAGCATGCAAATGGCCGGCACCCGCGGCTTTTTGCGCGTACTCGCGCGTCCACTTGTGTCTGGTGGTTGCAGGGGGAGTAAACAATGTGGATATGGCATTGGATGCCCTGGAGATCCACTGGAGTGAGGAGGGAGGTGAGAAAAGAGACAGAAGTTGTTGCCCAGGTGGGGAAAAAGGGCTTTTCACCCCCTTCATCATGGCTTCTCGGGCAGGGAAAGATGCAGGGGTTAGAGGAGGACCAGATGGGGCTGTGGGAAAAAGTAGAACTCTTGGAGATTAGTGGAAGGGGTTAAAACATGAATTTTGAGATTCTGCCATAAGGTGTTTGATGTTGGTCTGGGCAAGAAGATAATTTTCATTTTTCATGAGGCTCCACAGGGTGCAATGGCACATATAATTAGGGCCGTCCACCCATTTTGAGCTCATTTGGGCAAACTTGCCAATGCAACTTTTGTAAACCCTAGAAATCAGCAGAAATGGACTCTCCAAGATTTGGTCATGCAAATCTGTTCTCCTTGATTCACCACTTGGTTTAGTGTCATAATTTGAGGATATGAACATGTCCACAAAATTTGAGATCAAAAGGAGAAAGTTTCCAATGTAGAGTTGTTCAAATTTGATTCTGGTCAGAGAGGGTTTTGGGGCACTTTGATCAATACAACTTGTTCTCCAACTTGTGCCACTTGGTCTAGATGAATAATTAGATCATTGGAGCATGTTCACAAGGTTTGAGAACATTTGGACATGTTTGGCAATGTAAAGTTGCTCAAACTTCAAAATGGACAGAAATGGTTTTGAGGGGATTTGATGATGTTATCTTGTTCTCCAAGTCATGAGACTTGGCAAGATCATCTAATATGTCATATGTGACATGATAGAATTTTCTTGGAATTTTTGGAGAATATTTCCTTTGTAAATATTTCAAAAGCTTGAAATATCCGTAAAGGGTTTTTGAGGATTTGACCAATATTTTGAACATGACCATGTGTTGAAACTCTTATATATGGAAAATATATGTCCAAAGAGTTTCCGATTTTTGTCAAATATTTTTAAAACAATAAAATAATTTTTCCTATTAAAGACCATTTTGGCCTTAAGAAAAGCTTTTAAATAAAATAGTAAAATAACTTTTAAAATTATATTTTTGTGGTTTATTGGAGTCCTACATCTAATAGGATTCAAATATACCTTTTGAAATATTTTCATAACCCAAATCAAGTACTTGCAGTGCAAACCTCAATTCAGGGATTTTTGGAAAACTAAATTTAGAAAATACTTTTTGGCCAAATTATTTTAGTAAGAAAATTTTATATTGCACTATACACATGGCATGGTCATTGGGCAGAAGTTTGGGGCAAGGAGATGAAGTACAGAAGGTGGAGTAGTTGACTTTAAAGAGCACTTGAAAAGAAGCACAGAGAGAAAACCAACTCCAAATAAAAGCCAAATAATGCAAAAGTTTTTGTTGGTCCAAATTTTCATGCTTTAATAATGCAAATGAAATGTTACAAAGTGCAGGTGTGACAGACCTACCCCCTTACAAGAATCTAGTCCCCGAGATTCCTAAACTAGGCTTTAAAGAGATCTGTAAACTTCGGATCTAAGGTAGTCTTCACGCTCCCAAGGTTCTTACGCTTTAGTGTGGTTGCTCCATTGGACCTTGAAGTACTTGATGGTGCGGCTTGAGTGTGTCGCTCGGCCTCATCCGAATCTGAGATGGGCCTCTCACGGTAAGTCAAATCAAATTTGAAGGTCAATGGCTTGGTGATTGGCGTCCTTGTAAAGATCAGGCTTGTGCGGAACTTGGAGACACTTCGGAGTTGTGACCGTGGAACACGTTGTGCACATAGGATAGTTCGTGGAAGTTCAAGCGGTAAGCCACTTCTCCTCGTCGTTCAGTGATCTTGAAGGGGCCGATGTATCTTGGTGCGAGCTTCCCCTTAACATGGAAACGCTGGGTTCCCTTGAGAGGTGTGACCTGGAGATAGACATGGTCTCCAACTCGGAAGTTTACGTCTCTACGACATGAGTCAGCGTAGCTCTTCTGCCTTGACTTGGCAGTCTTCAAACGCTCTCTAACAAGCTAGACTTGCTCTTCTGCTTCACGAAGGATATCAGGCCCAAAGACAAGTCCTTCTCCGGTCTCTGACCAATTGAGGGGTGTGCGGCACTTCCGTCCGTATAACACTTCAAATGGTGCCATCTGAAGGCTGGACAGATAACTATTGTTGTAAGAGAACTCGGCGAAAGGGAGGCAGTCTTCCCATTTAGCTCCATAAGCTAAGACACAGGCTCGGAGCATGTCTTTGAGTATCAGATTCACTTGTTCTGTCTGACCTCTGGTCTGTGGATGGAAAGCAGTCCTGAAGGACAGCTTGGTCCCCATGGCCTCCTAGAACTTCTTCCAGAACCTTGAGGTAAACTGGGTTCCTCGATCTGACACAATCTCCTTGGGAACACCATGAAGGCTCACGATTCGGTTGATGTAGAGACTGGCTAACTGCTTCCCCTTGTAGGTCGTCTTGACAGGAATGAAGTGGGCCACCTTGGTCAAATGGTCAACAATGACCCATATGGAGTCATGTCCCTTGCTTGACCTGGGTAAACCGGTGATGAAGTCCATCCCGACTTTGTCCCACTTCCATTCAGGCACCTTGAGGGGTAAACATAACTCTAAGGGGCTACACTTGGTCGAGGAGGTTGTAGCAGAAGTCTTTAGTGATGGTTGGTTGCCAAAGTAGAATCCTTGGTGTATCTTGTCTTGCTAGCCTTCATTTGAGGAGAGAGATGAGAGGGAAAAGTAGCATAGAGGAGGGAAATGCCTAAGGGGGTTCTATAGTGCAAGTGCAAACAAACAGGTGCAAAAAGGGGCCAAACAGAAAAAGCAAGGTAAGGAAGGTGATATAGTCGCATACTTGTCGCCTAGGGTGAAAGTGCGACCTATATCATAACATAAACAAATAAAAACAAGTAACACACAGTCATGGTTATATTCGAACTATCATACGGACTCGACTGCGCATAGGGGGTACACGACTCATCATACCCTAGGGGTTCTCGGACTCAGTAGTCGTGCCTTGTGCCTCATGCAGTCTTCTGAGTTTTCCTCAGGTGTTGTTACGTCTCTTGTAGTTGTTCGATGAAACAATCTGGGTTGAGCCTGAAGATTCTTCAACAAATTCTCGCCTGTTGAAGTGATGGGGTGAAGGTGGCTCCTCGTAATTGGCATTGACTTGGTCTTCTATTGTCTCCTTAATCACGACGATCCCTCTTTGTCTTCTAAGCCGTCGATGGTACCAGGTAGGTAATCCTTTAGGCAATGACATTATCCAGGCGTAATAGGGTCCATCATGTCGGTTACGTTGATGACAACAGTGCCACCAAGAGCGGGGATGAGGAGAACCGTTTTCCTGCTCACTATGGTGAGGCGGACCAAATGGCTAGGTTATCATCCATCGGTGGTTGCTAATACAACAACGATAGTGACAGGGTTACTCTATTAGCGATGTATATCATGATCTTGCATATTCTATGCCCTGATCATCGTAGGCTAAGGTTGCATCATCTTGGGGCAGTGTCAAGGATGTCACCATCTCCTGGGTCTTCAGGTCCTCATTCCTCGAGGATGTATCTTTTGTTGGTATCGTCTTGTTGTGATGTCGCCAATCTTGTGTTCGGGAGATGTGGGTGAACGTCTGGCAAGGCATCTTCCTTCTAGATTATCCACGAGGATTACAAGGAATCCAAAGTGGTCGAGGGCATAAGGGTTCTAGCGACCAAAGGTTTTGAAGGGGAAGAGATCAATAAGGAAAGTATACCTTAGTTTTCGAAAAACTGAGAAGGGAAGAGAAGTATAGATAGTTTTGGAAAACTAGTAGTAGTTTTGGAAACATTTTTACCCTAACTAACGACCATGCTAACTAAGGCTTCCTACAACAGGATGGCTCGATACCAGCTCTGGGGGACCCGACTCATAAGTCGAGATCACGAATGCACGTGTACAAAGATCCCGAGATCAATGCTCACTGAACACTCATAAGCTGAATAACAAGAGTCTTACATCCATACATACCGTCTTACACAAATTGTGACCATTATGGTCAAGTCTTGAGTATATCATCGCAGCGGAAATCTTCAATAACAACTTGGACCCATGCCATCTGCCTTAACCCTACAGGCATTCTGACTGGGAATGCGTCCTAGCTCGCATGTTCGCCACCGAAGTATTCCTCATCATACCCTGTTCTTTCATGCCTGGCCAATAAAATAGATTTTGAACGAGTTTCAAATAGAACGCACATGTAGAATTTGTGAATAGATTGGGTTGAGTATAGCATAGAGGGGGAAGGGTCCGATCACATTCACTTAGCAGAAAAAGCGACTTGAAGAAATAGCCATAAGTGAATGTTGTAGAGGACATAAACTCATATATATAGCCAATGAAGAAAAACGACGGAAACAGTGAAGATTTTACAAAGTTGAAGAATTTGAAAAACTGAAGAATTTCAAAACTGAGGAAAAACTCAAATTGAAGATTTTCAATTTTTTGTGGTGGCGTGACCCACCGTATAAGAATGATGATTTTAGACACCGCGTACATTTGTCGTAGGGTTCTGACAATCAAATTCTTCATTAATTTCTTCACACTTAGAGTGTTATTCTTCATTGATTGAAGAAAAACGTTTCTTCATGTGTTGCACATCTAAGTCATCAATTTTGCATAAGTGTTAGGATGTGTGTCCTTTTCAAAGAACATTCGAAGATTCTAAGATATTTAGCTCACACCGCAACTTGCTAAATCTCTTCTCATCCAAGGGCTTAGTGAACATATCAGCTAGCTATTCTTCAGTCTTCACGTTCTCGATGGAGATGTCGCCCTTCAACACATGATCACGAAGAAAATGATGACGAATCTGAATGTGCTTTGTCTTCGAGTGCTGAACTGGGTTGTGAGCAATCTTGATGGCACTCTCATTCTCGCAGAGAAGAGGCACATTCTTCACGTTGATGCCATAGTCCTTGAGGGTTTGCTTCATCCAAAGCAGTTGAGCACAGCAAGAGCCAGGAACAATGTATTCAACTTGCGATGAGACGGTGATACGCAGATTACATTTCTTCGAGGACCAACAGACCAAATATCGTCAGGAAATGACAAGTGCCGAAGTTGACTTGCGGTCCACACGATCACCAAATAGTCGGAGCCGAATATCAATGAGATCAAAAGCGAGCCCTTGGGGTACCATAATCCTAGTGTTGGTGTGTGAGCTAGATATCGAAGAATATGCTTCACAGCCTTATGGTGTGATTCCTTCGGTGCAGCTTGAAGTCGTGCACACATGCAAACACTAAGCATTATATCTAGCCTAGATGCACATAAGTACAATAAAGAACCAATCATGGAGCGGTATACCTTGTGATCAAGTCAATACCATTTTCATCGATTGCATAGATGGCCATTTGTGGGCATAGGAATTTTAGCGCTTTTGCAATCTTGCATGCGAATTTCCTCGAGACATCTTTGAGGTATTTCTCTGAGATATGAATATGCCATTCTTATTGTTGATTTAATTTGAAGACCTAAGAAGAATTTCAACTCTCCCATCATAGACATTTGATATTCTTCACTCATCATATAAGCAAATTCATCACTATAACGTTGGTCAAGACAGCCAAAGATAATATCATCAACATATATTTGGCACACAAATAGTTCACCATCATAAGATTTAGTAAAGAGAGTAGGGTCGAGTGAATCGGTGTGAAGCCATTCTTCACGAAGAATTCCTTCAATGTATCATACCACGCCCGAGGGGCTTGCTTGAGGCCATAGAGGGCCATATTTAGTCTGAAGACTTTGTCAGGATTCTTTGGATCTTCAAAACCTGGGGGTTGAGCAACATATACTTCTTCCTCAAGCTTACCATTGAGGAATGCACTTTTCACATCCATTTGATATAAGATGATATCATGATGGTTAGCATAAGCAAGTAATATGCGAATAGCCTCAAGTCTAGCAACAGGTGCAAAAGTTTTATCGAAATCAATTCCTTCAACCTATGTGTAGCCTTGAGCTACTAGTCGTGCCTTATTCCTCACCACAAGGCCATTTTCATCTTGCTTGTTGCGGTAGATCCACTTTGTGCCAATGATATTATGCTTGCGAGGATCTGGACGTTTGACCAGTTCCCAGACATTGTTGAGCTTGAATTGATGTAATTCTTCTTGCATAGCCTGAATCCACTCCGGCTCTAGAAATGCTTCATCTACCTTAGTGGGCTCTGTGATAGAGACAAAAGCATAGTGCCCACAAAAGTTAGATAAATGTGAAGCTTTTGAGCGTGTGAGAGGACCTGGTGCTCTAATGTCATCGATGATCTTCTCCACTTGCACTTCTTTTGCAACGCGAGCATGAGCTGGTTGTCGCTGAGAAATTTGATCAGCATTTTCTTCAGCACTATTTTCCTCGGCATTTTCTTCAGGTGCATCAGCTCGACGTTCTTCATGAACTGGAATGAATTCTTCAAAGATTCTTGATGAGGAATGACATCCTCGGTTGCCTTGAACTTGATAGAATCCTCGGTGCTGGTTCATCTAACACGAAGGTAGGTGCTCTCTTTGCGAGCCATTAGTTTCATCGAACCGCACATCTACAAAGTCAACAATCTTGTGAAGAACAATATTGAAGACTCTGTAGGTGTCGAGTCCTTTCCGTAACCAAGCATAAAACCTTCATGTGCTTTCGGTGCAAATTTAGAATTGTGGTGAGGATCTCTAATCCAACATTTAGCAATCAAGACTTTGAAATAACTCACATTGGGTTTCTTGTCAGTGAGGAGTTCATAGGCCGTCTTCTTGAAGAATTTGTGAAGATATACTCTGTTGATGATGTGGCACGCAGTATCAATTGCATCAATCCAAAAACGCTGAGGCGTTTTGTATTCATCAAGCATAGTGCGAGCCATCTCAACAAGAGTTCTGTTCTTGCGCTCCACGATGCCATTTTGCTGAGGAGTATAGGGAGCAGATAACTCATGAGTAATACCAAGTTCATCAAGATAATCATCAAGACCAGAATTCTTGAACTCAGTTCCATTGTCACTTCTGATGTGCTTGATCTTCACACCAAAGTTGGTTGAAGCCCTCGAGGAAAATCATTTGAAGACTTCCTGCACTTCATGTTTGTAAGTAACAATGTGTACCCATGTATATCGAGAGTAATCATCAACAATGACAAAACCATATAGAGATGCATCATTTGTGACTGCTGAGTAATGATTAGGTCCGAAGAGGTCCATGTGAAGCAATTCGAATGGACGAGTAGTGGTAATGATAGTCTTCACTGGATGCTTGGCCTTGGTCATTTTTCCAGCTTCACAGGCTTCGCATAAGTGATCCTTGAGGAATTTGACATTCTCAATGCCAATGACATGCTTCTTCTTCGCAAGCGTGTGCAAATTCCTCATGCTGCGTGACCAAGTCGCCGATGCCATAGCCAGCCTTCTGAAGCTTTTGCAAGTAGACACACGGCTGGTTGTGGTCCTGTAGTGAAATCAACAATATACAGGTCTCCTCTCCTAAAGCCTTCGAAGACTTTGGAATTGTCAGCTTCCATAATCACAACACAGCGATACTTGCTGTCGGGACGGGACGGAGGAGGCCCGCCCGCCGCGAGCACCTATGGGGCCGGAGCCCCTTCGTCTGAGCGGTACGAGGGCGGAGGGAGCACAGAGAGCAGATCGAGGCGATGCGCGCGGGAGGATTTTTACCCAGCTTCGGAGCTCTCCGGAGAGATAAGACTCCTACTGCTGCTTTGTGTTGTATTGTGCTTGGGGCTTGAAGAGCCTTGTCAGTATGGCCAATGAACCGAACCCCCTTTACGTTGTGCATGGGCCTCCTTTTATAGTGCCAAGGGGTCACCAACAGGTGTCAACGTAGGAGAAAGGGGTAAAAATGTAAAAGAGGTGGTAGTTGGAACAGTCTTGGGAACAAAGGAGCTACGATTAGCGAACAGTGGTTTCTACCTACTTTGACAATGGGGGGGACAAAGGCATTTAATGCCGTCGCCGTCGACCCCAAAAGCTCCCGCCCTTGCGTCTCCGTCGCCACGGGCGATGGATCCACCACCGTGGAGTGCCACCGCACCTCCCGGGCTGCACAGCCATCCGCCACGCGTCTCTGGAGAGGGCTCAAGGCGACGTGGGCGAGAAGAGCTGGAGTCGGGCACAGGCGCAGCTCTCCAAGTACCTTGCCGGGTCTTGATCTTGCCGACCCGGAGCTTGTCGGGCTTTGCAACTTGCCGCTCCCGGCCCCTCGCCGACGCGTATAGCGCCGAGGCGTGTCTTCTGCGATGTAATCTTCTAGTTCCCCCGGCGAGCTCCTCTCGCCAAGGCCTTGCGTGAGTGATATAATCTTGAGCCTGGGACGGCCTTCCCGGCAAGCTCCTCTTGCCGGGGTCTTGATCTTCTGTCTTGTACACTTTGCTCTTGAATGGCTCGATATGGAGCAGGAATGGTCTCCTGCAAGCATGTAGTAGATCCACCGCGAGGAGCTGCAACTGCCGATGCACAAGTTGGGGTACCGAGGTACCCCTACCTTAGTACACCGACAGAGCCCCGGCTCGGCCACACACGGTGCCGAGCTGTTGGGCCAGGCCCAAAATCTGCACGGGCACACGAGGCCCACGGCGCGAATCCACTCGCATCTGCCGCCTCCCGCAACAAAGACGCGTTGATTGCGGCGTCGTGGGAGGCGGGCGGCGCATGCAGTCCTTGAGGCATCCACCCGTGATCGTGGTGTAGAGCGAGGTCGCTTCACTGTCGCTCGGCTCGCTTTTTGCCACGCTGCCCTCATGCACAGGGGTCGTGGCGGCGAAGATGGGAGACCGAGCCGTCCGGGCGGAGAAGGCGAGTCGGCCCGCTCTTCTGGCCTCCTCGCTTCCCGATTGGTCGAACGGGGCGGTTGAGCCCCCACCTCGCCCCTTTAAAAGGGGCGAAAGGGGAGCACAATGGCCGCACTCATCCTCTTCTCTCTTCGTCTTCATCTTCTGTTCTTCTTCCCGCCATGGAAGGAGGGAATCCTGCCTTCGACGGTGGCAGCGAGGGTCGCCTCTGGGCAGCGCACCTCTCCTATCCGCTCCGTGGCGGGCGGAGCCGCCGCGAGAGGGAGAGGGAGGGGCGTGGCATGCGACGAGGCCGAGGGCGCGCCGAGGCGGTCGGGGAGAGGCGGTCGTGGCGCGCCTCCCGTCTCCCCGACGTCTCCTATCCACGATCACGGTCCACACCGAGATGACCGGAGTTCTTCATCAAGCTTCGCCGAGCGCCTCGTCGCCGCCTCCGGCTGCCGGCCCCGTTCGCGGACGCGATGGGACCGGATCCGCCCGAGGTGATGGAGTTGCGCATGAGGGGCTGCGGGATCAGCGGCACTCGGGTGAGTGTCGTGTCCCCAGCCCCCGGCGTGATGTTCTTCGACCGAGGGTGGAAGACGTTCGCCCGGATCCACAGCTTGACGGCGGGGTTTACCCTCCATTTTAAGTTAATGGAGGGCGACCTTCTCGCCGTCAAGGTCTTCGGGGACTACGGGACCCGGGTGAGATGCTGTGTGGACAGCTCCTCCGATAGTGAAGGTCCCTCCTCGAGCGAGAGTGACGAGGAGGGGAGCGACAGCGACGACGAGGGGGATGGCGGGTCCGACTAGGCGTCGGACACCGCTGCCTCGCGCGCCACCGGCGACCCCGTAATCCGGGTCGCCGGCCTTCTGAACTCCCCGGGGCCGTCTCCTTGGGCGGCCGGCGTAGGGAGGCTGCGGAAGAGGAAGAGGGGGATGGCGGCAAGGCCGTCATGTCGGAGTACGAGGGCGAGGTGCCCTCGACAGCGTGCTGACGTCCCGCCACCCCGTCTTCAAGCTCTGCCTCCGGCGCCTCCGTCTCCGCCAAGCTCCTGGCCGGCCCCCGGGAAGTTCTCTTGGTGTCTTCTGGCGCCCGTAGCTCTCCGGGGATGCGTTCCCCATGCCCGTCACCTTGCGCAGCTCCTGAGGGCACGCCACCCGCAGGTCGCAGTGGGCGCTCACCACCACGCTCTCCTAGGCGCCCCTTTCGCCCTCCCCGGCAAGCTTCTCTTGCCGGGGCTCTTGACCTACCTCCTGAACTCCCAACAGAGAAACAGGAGAGGATCACGGCACCTTATCTTTTTAACTTGTAAGCCCTCGGGCCTTAGTTGCATTTAAAAACTTGTAATCCTCTCTATCATGTTTTTCATCCTCTATGGACTTGTACTAGACTAGGATGTTTTTAATGAAAAGAGGGGAAAGCTTGCCGGACTGAGTCTTTTACTTTGTTTTCGTGTCTTGTATGTTCCTACGCTCCCGGGGAGCTTGCCGGGGCGAACACGCTTGCCGAGCGCGGGACAGCCCGCTGGCGGTGTTGCTTCCGGCAAGCAACCTTGTCGGGCCAGTTGCGACGCTTATCTTGCTGAGCAGGCTCGAAAGCAAGATAAGGGTGCAGCAGCACACTTGTGTTTGTTGAGCGGACTCGGAAACAAAACAAGTACGCAACTGGACCACGACTTGGCTCCTCCGCGTATGGGTCTTTACAAGACACGCTCGTTGGAAGACGCAGCCCCGCTTTCCCCGGTCCATGAGAGGATGCATGACGAGGGATGAAAAACTTATCTGATATCGCAGCCCCCAGCAACGCTGGTTTGCCGGAGACGAATTTTGGCACTCGCAGCCCCCAGCGACGCTGGCTCGCCGGAGACGAATCTTGGCGCTCGCAGCCCCCGGCGGCGCTGGCTCCGCCAAAATCCAAGTGCTGGTGTGCTCTTCTGGTTTCTCCTTGTTGCTGCGATTCCAGCCATGAAAACAGCTGAGATAGATCTGCAACAGCTTCATTATTTACACGTATATGTATGTAAATCTTGATCAGGCAATACGACGCCGCGCCTTGCCCTTCAGATGTTTGTACTCTCACGCTCGGGGAGCTCGCCGCGCGGACACGCTTCTGAGTCGTGAACATCAACAGCCCATCGGGTTGGTGTTGCTACCGGCAAGCAACCTTGCCGGGCCAGCTGCAGCGCGCTTGTGTTTGCCGAGCGGACTCGGAAACAAGGCAAGGGCGCAGCTGGACCGCGACTTGGCTCCTCTTGCGCACAAGTCTCTCATACGAAGGACATATCACGGCAGGGCTTGCCACGTTACACCCTCTACTTCACATCCTTTGTGCGCTTTTACCCTACGCTTCTAGGGAACTTGCCGGTGCTTAACACACTTGCTGAGTGCGGAACATCGGCAGCCCGGCTGGCTGGTGCCGCTTCCGCAAGCAACCTTGCCGTGTCGGTCGCGGCGACTTAGCTTGCTGAGCAGACTCGAAACGAAACAAGGGCGCGAAGCTTGTCGCGGCTCACTTTTAACTCGTTGAGTGTGCTCGAAGCAAGATAAGGGTGCGGCTATCCACGGGCAGGCTCCTCCGCGCACAGGTTTTGCGCACAAAGGACGAACGCACGAGGGATATAACATAAAATAAGCATGGAACTAAAGAGTGCTTCTGCACAAAAACTCGAACGACTTAGCTTTTCTCTTTCTCGTTTCCTTGCACTTGCCGGTGGAGCTCGATGGCGCGTCTCGACGGCAGCGCAGCACTCCGGGGAGGTGCGTTTGCCGGAACGAACACCAGAGCTGCCCTCGCCGGGCTTAGAGCGCTCCGAGGAGCTACGCTCGTCGGAGTGAGCACCAGAGCCGTCCTTGCCGGACTTAGAGGCTCGATGGCGCGTCCTCGACGGCAACGTAGCGCTCCAGGGAGACGCGTTTGCCAAAGTGGAGGGGAGCGGGGGCGAGCGGCGCGAGGAACAGGATATGCTCGGACTCCTAGTAGCGATAGGAGGAGCAGGGTCCTGCCCCGGCACTTTCGCTTTGCTCATGCATGGACAGCGGTCCGGAGCATCCCGCGAGCCTCCGGCATGTTTTTGCTCCAGCAGGCGGATACCACCTCCCGTGGTATGGCGCTGCTGGGTTGTTGTGCTGAGATGGACGCGGCGCGTCCACGGAGGCCGAGGCGCGGTCATCCGCCTCGTCCTTGGATCTGGTGGCGCCGCGAGTGTCCTCGCCGGCGACCACCCTTTCGACGGCGTCTCCCCCGTCCACCGTCGGCTCCGGTGGCGGTGGGTGAGATGTAGACGGGTCTGCAACCCTCGAAGCCCTCGTCTTCGGGGCCATGGCGCCGTTGTCGATGAAGTTGCTGATGAAACTGGAGAGGTTGATGAAGAACGCGCCCGCTCGAACGCCGGATCAGGTCCGCACAACCTCGACGCCCCTACAGCGCGCCAAAGATGGCGGGGGACGGGGCGGAGGCCCGCCCGCGCGAAAGCACCTATGGGGCCGGAGCCCTTCGTCTGAAAGCGGCACGAGGCGGAGGGAGCACAGAGAGCGGATCGAGGCGATGTGCGGCGGGAGGATTTTACCCAGCTTCGGAGCTCTCCGAGAGATAAGACTCCTCTGCTGCTTTGTGTTGTATTGTGCTTGGGGCTTGAAGAGCCTTGTCGAGATGCCAATGAACCAACCCCTTTACGTTGTGCATGGGCCTCCTTTTATAGTGCCAAGGGGTCACCAACAGTGTCAACGTGGGAGAAAGGGGTAAAATGTAAAAGAGGTGGTAGTTGGAGCAGTCTTGGGAACAAAGGAGCTACGATTGCTGAACAGTGGTTTCTACCTACTTTGACGATGGGGGGACAAAGGCATTTAATGCCCGTCGCCGTCGACCCCAAAGCTCCCGCCCTTGCGTCTCCGTCTCGCCACGGCGATGGATCCACCACCGTGGAGTGCCACCGCACCCTCCAGCTGCACAGCCATCCGCCACGCAGCGTCTCTGAGGGCTCAAGGCGACGCGTGGGCGTAAGAGCTGGAGGCGGCACACAACAGCGCAGCTCTCCCGCAAGTACCTTGCCGGGTCTTGATCTTGCGGACCCGGAGCTTGTCGGGCTTTGCAACTTGCCGCTCCCGGGCCCTCGCCGGGACGCGTATAGCGCCGAGGCGTGTCTTCTGCGATGTAATCTTCTAGTTCCCCCGGAGAGCTCCACTCGCCAGGGCCTTGCGTGAGTGATATAATCTTGAGCCTGGGACGGCCTTCCCGGCAAGCTCCTCTTGCCGGGGTCTTGATCTTCTGTCTTGTACACTTTGCTCTTGAATGGCTCGATATGGAGCAGGAATGGTCTCCGGCAAGCATGTAGTAGATCCAGCCGCGGGGAGCTGCAACTGCCCGTGCACAAGTTGGGGTACTGAGGTACCCCTACCTTAGTACACCGACACTTGCCAAAGACAACAACCATATCAAGATCACAAAGCATTGAGACTGACATGAGGTTGTATCCTAAGGACTCAACAAGCATGACTTTGTCCATGTGTTTATCCTTAGAGATTGCAACCTTACCAAGACCCAATACGACTTTTGCCTTTGTCAAGAAGATGATATGCTTCAGATGTGACGGTGATAAGGAGCATCCATCAATAGATTCTTGTCACCAATATGTGATTCGTACATCCACTATCGAGGACCCATTCAAGAGCTTTGGGTTGATCATCCTGCAGATGAATTAGTGTAGCTTACAATCTCATATGCTTCATCGAGGAAGAATATGATATCAAGTTCATCGATGAATTTCATCAAGCGATAAACAGATATAGCAAGATGAGGGCGTGTGAAATGAAGGTTCATTTCATCATGATTCGCTGCGTCCTTTCGAGCAATTTCGTCAGTCCCGAAAGAAATTCTTCAGACGTTAAAGCACGCCCGAGACCTGACCTGCAGAAGAGATTAGTTCTTTTCTTCACCACCCACATCGAAGGGTGTCAAAGAGTTCATCACTCTGCGAGCACCATACGAGAATGGTGGCATAGAGGCCAAACCATTTTGTTTCACATAAGAGGGGTTAGGGTAAGCATATGAATAATCAGAGAAATTCTTCGAGGACTTATGAACATAATGGTTTGAAGAATAATGCAAATATTCATAGCCCTGAGCTCTACCCTGCGAGATAGAGTTGTTAGCACGATGATAATCATATGAGGACTTTGATCCTTTTCAGGAATTTGATCCATGTGAGGAATTTGGTCCATATGAGGACTTGGATCCATATGAAGAATTTGGTTCATATGAAGAATTTGATTTGAGGTTCCTGTTCTTCACAGGTGGTGTCATGAGGACATTCACCTGAAGACTTTCAAGGCACTTCTTGGGAACCCAGATTTTCTTCATAGGAGAACCATTCCTGCAGTTAGTGCCAACATATCTAGCAAATACTTCACCATTCGATTTTTGAACAGTTTATAGTTGAGTCAAATGACTCATCGAAGAATGAGGAGATTCACATGTAAAGCCGGATAAGTTAGATGGATCAACTAGAGGTCCCTTTGCACAACCCATGAGGTTTTGGGGTACTGCTCGGGCTTCCAATATGTTCCATCAAGATTGAGTTTCCTCTCAAAGGCAATACCCTCTTTCCTAGGGTTTTTGTTGAGGATCTGCTTTTAAGCACATCACAAAGAGTCGATGCCCTTTGAGGCTTTTGTACATGCTGTCATGTACAATTCCTTCAACCCTGCATTGTTAGTGATACTAGCAATGTCCTCGAGATGAGGAATTAGTGATAGCAGAGGCAGGTGAAGAATTTGTAACAGTTGAAGCATTTGAACATTCAGGTGAAGAATTAGCAGATTCATGTTCAATGCACTTTAAGCATGGAGGAACAAATTCTTCCTGAGAAGCGCTGATTTGTTGAGCTAGTAATGAATCGCGCTCCTTCTGAAGATCTTCATAACTCACTCTTAGCTTCTCAAGATCTTGCTTTCTTTGAAGGAATTCATAAGAAAGTTTCTCATGATCAGATAAGAGAGTGTTATGATGACCTTGAATGTTATCAAACCTAGACTGAAGTCTCTGAAGATTTTCAGTCAGGGCTTTGGTGCGATCCATTTCTTCACACAACATATCATCACTTTTGTCTAGCATGTTTTGAACCTTTTCAAAAGCCCTTTGTTGTTTTACAGCAATCTTAGCAAGTTTAGAGTAGCTGGGCTTGAGATCCTCATCAGATTCATTTTCACTAGATTCAGAGGAGGTGTATTTGAGTACCTTTGCACCTTTCGCCATGAAGCAATAGGTGGGAGCGTAGTCATCATTATCTTCATCAGGCTTGTCGGTGGGGTCAGTTTCTTCAGTGTTGAAGATGGACTTGCTAATGAAAGCAGTAGCGAAGGCCAGACTCGCCACACCAGATTCAGATTCTTCAGACACCTCCTCTTCCTCATTCTCCTTAGATTCAGCTTCAGAGTCAATTTCCTTGCCAATGAATGCCCGAGCCTTCTTGGAGCTGCTCTTCTTGTGAGATGAAGACTTCGAGGATTTCGATGACGAAGATTTTGACGATTTCTTCTTCTTCTTAGCACCATCAGAACTGGAATCCTTGTATTTCTTCTTCTTCATTTCCTTTTCCCACTGAGTACAATCTTGAATATAGTGACTAGGTTTCTTGCATTTGTGGCATAGCCTTCTCTTATAGTCACTGGATGAGGAATCACTGCTTCTTGAGGATTTTCCAAAGCGACCACGTCTTGAGAACTTCTGGAATTTTTTCACGCAGCAATGCTAGCTCCTGGCTCAATTCTTGAGATCACCAAGGCTACTACCGAATCCTCACATTGAGTCGACACAGCCTTGGCCTTCGTGGCACGTGGTTTGCCATAGCTCGAACCATAGAGATCTCTCTTTAAAGAAGTCGGAACTCGTGAGTATTTAGCCTTTCAAGGATATCGGCAGGATCAAGAGACTTGTAGTCAAGACGTTCTTGTATCATCAGTCCCAGAGTATCAAATGAGGAATCAAGCGATCTCAACAGTTTCTTCACCACCTCATGATCAGTGATGTCAGTGGCACCGAGGGCTTGAAGCTCATTTGAGATGTTAGTGAGGCGATCAAAGGTTTGTTGGACATTTTCATTGTCGAGTCTTTTGAAGCGGTTGAAGAGATTCCGAAGAACATCAAGTCGAGAGTCACGCTGGGTTGAGACTCCTTCATTCACTTTGGACAGCCTATCCCAGATAAGCTTAGCAGTTTCCAAAGCACTCACTCTTCCATACTGTCCTTTACTCAGATGGCCACATATGATATTCTTTGCTTGAGAATCGAGTTGCTTGAATCTCTTCACATCGGTAGCGTTCAAAGGAGGGTGAGACAGAGGGAACACCATTTTCCACAACATACCGATATCGTTGTCAATTGCCTCAAGATGCATTCGTCTTGTTCTTCGATAGAGGGGTAGTCCGTCCCATCAAAGGTAGGACACCCAGCCGAGACCTTGATCATACTGCGGTCGACATAACTAAAACTCCAAAGGTTAAACCAAAATCACACGTAACAAGGAGTACTTTGCTCGATACCAATTGAAAGTCGTTATATCGACTAGAGGGGTGAATAGGCGATTTTATGAATTCTTCATCGAGGAATTTGCGGTGAGGAAATTCCTTAGCGAAGAACTACTAGCAGCGGAATAAGTACTCAGAAGTAAGCATAACAGAATACAAGCATGGTCATCATGATGAAATGAAGACTAGCACAGAGTACAGAAAGCGTAAACACAGGATAACACAAGATGAAGACAAACAGACTGAAGAAATTGAACTGAAGAAATTGAGAAAGTCTTCAGTCAAAGTCTTCAAACACAGATATGGACAAGCACTCAACACAATAATGAGGAAATGAAAGGGTTGAGGAAATAGAACCAGTTAGGTTGGTGAAGACAATGATTTGGTAGACCAGTTCCAACTGCTGTCTCAGTTGTACATCTGGTTGGAGCGGCTGAGTATTCAAACTCGAGGACACGCAGTCCCGGACACCCAGTCACTGAGCATGCAGCTCAGGACACCCAGTCCTCACCGTATTCTCCTTCAACTAAGGTCACGCAGACCTCGTCCAATCACTCGTGGTAAGTCTTCAGGTGACTTCCAAACCTTCACAGACTTGGTCACTCGGCGATCCACAATTCCTCTTGGATGCTCTAGACCATGACGCCTAACCGTCAGGAAGAAGCACAGTCTTCAAAGGTAAGAAGCGTCAGATCCACGCATGATCAATTTCTTCAGTGATGCTCAATCACTTTGGGTTTGTAGGGGTTTGGCTTTGGGATTTCCTCACTTGATGATTTTCGCTCAAAGTCCTCGGAGGATGGGTTGCTCTCAAATGACAAGTGTCAAGTTCCCTCGGAGCAGCCAACCAGCTAGTGGTTGTAGGGGGCGACTATTTATAGCCTAGGGAGAAGCCCGACATGATAAGACATAAATGCCCTTCAATGGTATGACCGTTAGGTGGATAGGATATTTTGGGACAGCTGGCGCAAGACACAAGAACGGTCGGAAATTTGACTCTCAAATTCTCGAGGGCTATCATGTTCCTCATTGTGTAGGCAATTCAAGACCGCAAATTCCTAACTCCTCGGTTAGAATAAATTCATCAACGACCGTAAGAACTTCGTCTCATCATCAAGAAAATGACTGAACTGTATGAGATTTCCAAAGGCTTCACTCGAAGGGATTGGTAGGTGTAGGATTTTGAGTTGAGCATCACATGGAAATTTTCCCTTAGTATTTCCTCGACCCCCTTTAACAGTACGGTGTTTCCTATGACTCAAGAAAGAGAAAAATGAAACTACGAAAACAAAGGTCTTCACGCTTCATGTTCCTCAAATGAATACCAAGTCTTCAAGGTCACACCAATTTCTTCACTTTCAAAGTCTTCAGAAAGTCTTCAAAATATCAAAGTCTTCAGTCGAAGAACTTCATTTTTAGGGGTCGACTTTCTCTGTAAATATCAAACTCCTCATAGACTTATAGACTTGTGTACACTTACAAATGCATTAGTCCCTTAACCTATAAGTCTTCAATACACCAAAATCACTAAGGGGCACTAGATGCACTTACAGTCCACATCATCCATTCTAGTCCGGGTATGCCATTCCTTCGAACGGCTTCAAATGATCGATTGTGATTGCTTTAAGCTGGTATAAAGAGTCTCAGTGATCTCAAAATCAAAAGTAATTCTTTTGCCACTTCAAAGAATAATTCTACGAGTCACCTTTCCTAAGGTGCCCCATTATGGAATCATGGCAATTCTTCCTCACTATTCTGAAACCCTCGTCAAATTGTTTCTTCCGCCCCTCCTGATGCATGTTTTGCTTCTCAGCGCCAGACATGTTTCTATGTCCCATTCCGTGAGTTGATAGTCAGTTGTCCGATCTTCGAGAAGATCGATCGGTCTAGAGTTTTCCATTTCCTCTCGTTGTCATGATAGCTGGAGTTCTTAGAGCAAGACGTCGAGACAAGGATGATGATCAAATCAGCATTCTTATAAAGTGCAACCTGGATCATGAAGTTTGAGTTAGCTTTGTATCCCCTCTGTCTTCTTACGTCACATCTTGAATCTCGGGACGAGATTCTTGTTAGTGGGGGTGAGTTGTCACAGCCCTAGCTTAGCCTTTGCTTGTCCTTGCATGATCATCATGTCATCATGTCTAAATTTCATTTAAATATGAAATGGGGATTCTCAAACCCTAGCACCAAATGAATTCGACTAGGGTCAAAATAAAATCATTTAAATGAAATTCCCTTTGAAAATGTTCATGATTTCTGACAAAGGTGAAAACCTCTGCCAAAAATGATGAACATATTTCTAGGTTATTCCTGGATTTTTGAATTAAATCATAAAGTATTTGCATTTGGGCATTTAACTGCTAATAAATAGTTTAAATGCTCAAATAATCATAAACTAAAATGTTTGCTGTTGGTTATATTTCAAACAGCGGCATTGATCAGTTTCACGATTTTTGGGTTTGGTCTAGTCACAAAGTTGCAGAAAAATAGAAAACAGGAAATAAAAGAGAGGGAGAGAATTACCTGGCTAACTTACCTGTTCGGCCCATCACTGCAGCTGGCTGGCCCAGCTGGTGGCCCAGCCCACCAAGCCACCCCCTGCCGTCTTCCTCCTTGCCAGGAGGACAGTCGCGTGGCCGACGCATGCCGATGCACGCCCGACCACCTCCTGGTTGCCGCTTCGCCTGGCTTCTTCGGGAGACGCCACGCGGCCCCCTCGGACCCCTCTCACTCTCCCTGTGCTCCTCCCCCTCCTCTGTTTCTCTCTTTCGCGAATGCTGAGCGGATCCTGTCGCCTCCGTTCGTCATCGCCGTGGCCACAGCCACTGCCTTGCCCCGTCGATGCTCCCAGAGGCTCCGCCACAACCTTTTCTCCCTCCTCTCCGAGCTACACGAGCTAGGACGGCCCCAAGACGACGCCAGAGGCCTTCTTCCCTGACCACGGCCACCGGATGCCGCCGTTTGATTCGCCGTCTCCGCCGCCTCCCCGAGCACACCGACCTGCTCCTCGACCTCACCGTGATCCCCTGCCCTTTTCCCCTCTCTCCCCGTGTTCATCCGCGCCTTCTGACCACCGTGGCTGTTGGAGCCGACAGCTCCTCGCCGCCGGTCATGTTGCCGCCGCGACTACGGCCGTGCAAGCACGCACCGGAGCTCACTGTTGTACTCACCGCACTCCCGCGAGTCAAACACGACCATCCACGGCTCCTCCCGTGCCCCGCACCGCCCACATCATTGTTGCCCGAACTCTGGCAGCCGCCTAGCTCGCTGCCGTCGTCGACTCAGGCCATCCCAACTGCTGCCGCTGCCACCACTAGATGCGCAAGAGCGCCAGCAAGCCGTAGCAACAAACCGCGCACAAAATGAAGCCCCGTAGCATTTTTCCGAAACGCTCCGTCGTCGTTTTGGTCGTCGCCTATCACGCCCAATATGCGACCCTATCCAAAAGGAACTCGAAGGTCCCACCAAGGATAGACCCGCATATTGGAACGCTTTTGCAAGGTGGATATCATTACATCAACATTACATAATAGATGGCGTACATACAAGAGGCATACAATGCCACACGAATACAACATCACAATACATGAGAGCATCATCCGACTACGGATGAAACACAAACAGAAACTCAAACGACATCCACCCTGCTAGCCCAGGCTGCCGACCTAGAACCTATCCCCTGATCGAAGAAGCAGAAGAAGAACTCAACGCAAGCAAGCATCGCTCTCGCGTCACGATCATCGCAAAACCTGTACCTGCAACTGTTGTTGTAGTAAACTGTGAGCCACGAGGACTCAGCAATCCCATTACCATGGGTATCAAGACTAGCAAAGCTTAATGGGAAAGGAAGGGGTAAAGTAGTGAGGTTGCAGCAGCGACTAAGCAAGTATGGTGGCTAACATACGTAAAGAAGAGCGAGAAGAGAACAAGCGGAACGGTCGTAAAGCTAGCAATGATCAAGAGGTGATCCTGAACACCTACTTACGTCAAACATAACCCAGAAACCATGTTCACTTCCCGGACTCCGTCGAGAAGAGACCATCACGGCTACACACACGGTTGATGCATTTTAATTCGGATCTGGTGTCAAGTTATCTACAACCGGACATTAACAAATTCCCATCTGCCACATAACCGCGGGCACGGCTCTCGAAAGTTTATACCCTGCAGGGGTGTCCCAACTTAGCCCATGACAAGCTCTCGCGATCAACGAAGAATAGACCTTCTCCCAGAAGACCCGATCGCCTCGAATCCCGGTTTACAAGACATTTCGACAATGGTAAAACAAGACCAGCAAAGCCTCCCGCCGTGCCGACAAATCCCGATAGGAGCTGCACATATCTCGTTCTCGGGGCACACCGGATGAGCCAGACGTCGGGTTGGCATAGACCTCGTTGCCAGGGCGCCGGACATCGCTTCGGTTTGGACCAACACCTAGACAAGCATTGGCCCGGGGCTAAAATAAAGATGACCCTCGGGTTGGCCGACCCAAGGGAAAGGTATAGGTGGTGGTGAGGCAAATGGTAAAACCAAGGTTGGGCCTTCTTTGGACAAGTTTTATTCAAAGCGAACTGTCGGGGGTCCCATAAATCACCCGACCGCATTAGGAACGCAAAATCCGGGAACATAACACCGGTATGACGGAAACTAGGGCGGCAAGAGTGGAACAAAACACCAGGCATAAGGCCGAGCCTTCCACCCTTTACCAAATATATAGATGCATTAATAATATAAGAGATATTGTGATATCCCAACCAAAATCCTGTCCACCATGGAGAAATCTTCAACTTCACCTGCAACTAGCAATGCTATAAGAGGGGCTGAGCAAAGCGGTAACATAGCCAAACAACGGTTTGCTAGGAAGGGTGTCAAAGGTTAGAGGTTCATGGCAATTTGGGAGGCTTGAAGAGCAAAAGATAGGTAACGCAGCATAGCGATAGAACGAAGCAACTAGCATAACAATGATAGTAGTGAGATCCAGGGTAGCGGTCATCTTGCCTGAAATCCCGCAAGGAAGAAGAACGAGTCCATGAAGAAGATGAAGCCACGAAGACGAACCACACGTAGATGAACGAATCCTCACGATCGCAACGAAACGGGAACTATCGAGAAGAAGCACACAACATGGTAAACACACCACACATGACAAGACATGATGCACAACAAGCATGATGCATGACAAGGCTACATGAAGCTACTCATGGCAAGGGATGATGCAAACAAGAACAACACATCAAGGCAAGTTTAAATGAGGCCGGAAACAACATATAACAACTCCGATAAGTCCTCATATGCATATTTCGAAATTGGTCCAGAACTGAACAAACCTTATGTTCAAGTTGTTAAACAGCAAGTTAAGATGCACCAAGATGATCTACACAAAATTCTAGTCAAGTTACATATAAAGTTCATTAGATTCGGAGCTACGGCCTAGAAGATATGAGCAAAACAAGTTAAGCATGGCATTGATGCAAAATGCATACAAACATCAAGAAAACACCTCAAAACAAGTATGCAACATGATAATATGAAGCTACATGCAAAATCAAGCAAGTTTCATATAGAGCACACTCAAAACGGAGCAACGGTGCAACACATACACTCTATACAAGTCATAACAACAATCTGTCCATAACAGCAACTAGGCATCTTGCAAGCATCAAAACAATAAGCTACAGGACCCCAACATAATAACAAAAGGCATGGGCATGAAGTACAGGTAAAGCATAACAAAACATGAACACTGAGCTATCTCCAGAAAAGACTAGAACATGCTCGAAATGACATGGAGATATTGCAAATAATAACAGTTTCAGACTTTAGCAGAAATAACATCAGGTTGCAATGTTTAGAGCAAGCAAACAACATGTTACAGGAACATATCATGGCAAACAAAGGCATGGCATGAATCTACTAATTACATAGATCAAAAGTCCCTTACTGACCATGAGCCAAAAAGGATCCGAAAATATGATGGCATCCATGTAAACATGGCAACATATATTACAGATTTAAACATGGCAGGAACAACAATAAGTAGGCATGTTGGTGAGCTTGAACCACTCACCACAGAGCAATACATGGCATGGCAAGGCAACCAACAGCAAGAAGACATGTTTATGAAGCTAAGCATGGCAAGAGAAAGTTCATAGGGTGCATGGATCACTAGCAAAACACATGGGAACAAGTGAACTTAATGTTAACAGGTTGACAGCAACATTATGAAGCAACTTTGGAGCAAGATATGAACAATCTACGACAATCTATAAATGCAACCAAGGGCATGAATGGATAGAGCATGACATGTAGATCAAAACATGTTTATAGAACATCTCCAGATTATGCATAGAATGATTAGTAGAAGCATGTTAACATAGCAACAAAATATAACAGAATCTGACAGGAAAACAGCAACAGCAACTACCCTACTTAACAAGCTCGATTCACTCAGCACACAACTCACAAAAATACATGGTTGGCGCCCCTGGAAAGATGGTGTGGCATAGATCAACATACATGTAGACATCACCCTCATAGGATACACATATCAATCATGCCAAAAATGATAAATGAGCAAGTTATAGCAGTTTCAGCAGATTAACATCAACATGCACTTTTCCAACAGCATTTCGGGCATCAAGATGAGCTCAAATGAAAATGATGCAATGGGACAAAATGAAGTACTCGTCGAGGCGAACAATTTGACATATTACACGCACGAAACGGAGCTACGGATGCATAGATACAATGCGATGAACATGGCATGATTATGTAAAATATTACGGGGACTTGGTGGAAAAACGGGGTCAACCTGTTTGCATGAATATCGAGGATCGCCGGAGTTGGCCTGGATCTCGCCGGAGAAGATGAACTCGGGGCGGGGAAGTCTGGATCCGGCGAGGAGGAAGGCGGGGAGAGCACGGGACGGCTGGATCCGGCTCTCCCGTGGCCGGATCTGGCCGGGGACGATGGAGAGGAGGCGCGGGGGCGAGGGGCGAGCTCGCCGGAGCTCGCGGCTGGCGAGGCCGAGGTCCAGCGGAGGGGCAGGCCAGCCAGGCGGCGGAGGCGCTTGGGCAGGTCGATCGGCGCGCCGGCAGCCACGGGCGGAGGGCGGCGGCGCCGGCGCGGAGTTTGCCGGCGGGCAGGTCGCCGGCGAGGCGGCAGCCCGGCGGCAGCAGCGGCGGGGAGGCGCCGGCGGGTCCCGCTGGTGGAGCGCGCGAAGCACGAGGGCGGCGATGCGCTGCCGGCGGGCGGCCTCGGGCCCGTGGGCGCGGCGCGCGCGTGGGACGGGCGGCGGACAGGTGGCGCGACGGGAATGGATGGGGCGGTGGCGCGGGTGACGTGGCGGGCGCTGATTGGCCGGGGTGAGGTGTCCGGCGGACACGTCCGGCGCGGACGGACGTGTCCGGCGGCGCGAGGAGGAAGACGCTAGGGTTTCGGGGGTTTGGACTGCGAAATTTCGGGGAGAGCACATATTTATAGGTAGAGGGAGCTAGGAGAGTCCAAATGAGGAGCGGTTTTCGGCCATGCGATCGTGATCGAACGGCCGAGAGCATGGAGGGGAGTTTGGTGGGTTTTGGGCCACTTTGGAAGGGGTGTTGGGCTGCACACAAAAGAGGCTTTTGCGGTTACCCGGTTAACCGTTGGAGTATCAAACGGACTCCAAATGACACGAAACTTGACAGGCGGTCTACCGGTGCTATACCAAGGCCGCTTGGCAAACCTCGGGCCATTCCAAGAAAGTTTAACACCCGCACAAGAGAAGAGGCAAAAGGGGGACGTCGGAGGACGTAGGAGTGCCGGATTGCAAAACGGACAACGGGGAAAATGCTCGGATGCAAGAAACGAACACGTATGCGAATGCAATGCACATGATGACATGATATGAAAAGCATATGATGACATGGCAAAGATGCAACACGCAAGCAAATGACATGGTAACGACGGCGAATAACTGGCAGACAACTAGCGCATCGAATCCGGGGCGTTACAACACTCCTCCACTAACAAGAGATCTCGTCCCGAGATCTTAGGACCGAGACGGAAGGGAAAAGGGATGAGTTGAAACAAGAATTCAGGAGAGGAAACAAAGAATCGAGAGCACTCGAGAAGAAGAGAGGAACGACGAGAATGACGAGAATCGAAAGCTGACGGAATCAGATAGACTATGAAACAACTCGTTCTAACCGGAGTGGTTAGAATGAGAAAAGGAACGGATAAGACTGAAAGGATTTAGGCAGCACTCCGGATAAAAATGGAATGATTAGAACATGAACTTGAGAGGATGGAAAGATACTTGACGAACTCTTGAAGAATGAATTAAATCATGAAGATCCACCATGAAGAACTCTGGTGATAAAAAGATGATGAGATAGAATGAAGGAAGAAAAAAATAAGATGAGCCTTGCGGTGATTTAGATGGAGGTTCCGACGAGATGGCCGAGGAAATTGAACTCCGGAAAAGAAAAGAGGAAAAGACTTGTAACTAGAATTTATTCACGAAGAACAAACTCTGAAGGAAGGGATTACTCACTTAGATGAAATAAGAATAAGATTTATTGTATGCTTATCCTTCATCAAATTAAATTGATGACAAGCAATGGATTTACATATTACTTATTCTTGTTGGAAAAGGATTAAGGGGAATAAAGCACAAAACTTGAGCAAGTCTTCATGAACCACCGGTAAGATTGGAAAGAACGAATGAATTAAAATGATAAACAAGGAAAAAGAAACTGAAAGAACCACCGTTAGAATTCGGAAATGACTGTCGAAAGAGAATGAATCACCGGGAAGAATTAGAAGAACAAATATGCTTGAGGGGATTTTGATGCAAAAGAACGAAGACATCACGAACTGATTGAAGAGTACTTGAACGAAGCACCGGAAGAATATTGAGACGAACGAAGGGGCGCGGATATAGAATAATTGGGGAATGAATCTGAAAACTTGTAACGAAGCAATATTCTGAAAAGATGGCCTCCGGATGATCGAGATGGCAAAAACAACTCCTGAAAAACTCCGGATGGATGACAAATGGAATAATTCGCGAGGATAACATGAAGCTAGAACCACGAAACTTCACGAGAACAGACAAGATTTAGAGAAAACTCTTCTTTGATCTTCAAATGATGACGAGAAACACCACTGAAATTACTGAGATACTCCAGGAAAATGAAAAGCGAAGAGGTTGAGGCAACCATGAAATGATTTGAATTCGATCTTGGAAAAGGCATGTGACTGATGATATTCATTCTTATGTCACACTTTGAAAAGAATTATGAATGACTCCGGGGGAATTAGAAGAGTCAGGTAAGATCCTGGGAAAAGACCTGTGGGTTAGGGCCCACTGAAGAGAAAACACCGTTGGAAGGAATGTTAAACAGGTAGATGATGCACTGGAATGATTGAAATATTTGAATGAGGTGACAACCTCGAATTAATTCAAACACAGACAAATCTCCTGAGATATCTTGAATTCCGGAATGATTAACTGGCGAGAGGCGAACGAGCAGGGAAAACACTTGAGCCGAGGAAAAGAATATGATCAACCCGAAAAACTAGAATTGAATCCACCGGAAAAGAAAAAGAGATGAAGAATGACAAACCAGACGAGAATTCACTGGTTGAGATAATTAAGGGAAGACTGAAAAGACTCCGTATGAATGAAAATTGATGGTCGAAAGAGACTCAGACTCCGGGAAGAAGAGGGTGGGAGGGCGGGTAAACAAAGGCAACTTGGAAGGGGAATCGACGAATATCTTGAAGAGAAACACCGGTTGAAATCATTGAGGAAAAAAAGCACATACTTCACACGAGTAGGATGGATACTCGATTACGGACTCTGGTTCCGAGAGGAAGAAGGGTGGGCGGGTGGGAAAAGAAAAACAACTGAGAATTGAACTTGGCAACGATGAAGATGCTCGAGTCAACTTGACGAGAAATGCACCGGTTAAAAGAGCTGAGGAACAACGAACGAAAACTGACCGCGTGAACCTAAAGAAAAAATTTGAATGGGAAGAGGAATAATTCAAAACACCTACGTCAAGATTCCTCACCAGAGCGACAAAGAGGCAGAGGAGTAAAAAGAATTCCTACTCTCCGACATAACTAGACTCAGAAAACAGTTTTCTTCTAGACTCAACAGCGGCCAAACTACACGATCATTCAAGGGGGGCTCCTAGGGTCGGTCGAGGCTCTGATACCAACTTGTCACGCCCAATATGTGACCCTTTCCAAAAGGAACTCAAAGGTCCCACCAAGGATAGACCCGCATATTGGAACGCTTTTGCAAGGTGGATATCATTACATCAACATTACATAATAGATGGGGATACATACAAGAGGCATACAATGCCACACGAATATAACATCACAATACATGAGAGCATCATCCGACTACGGATGAAACACAAACAGAAACTCAAACAACATCCACCCTGCTAGCCTAGGCTGCCGACCTGGAACCTATCCCCTGATCGAAGAAGCAGAAGAAGAACTCAACGCAAGCAAGCATCGCTCTTGCATCACGATCATCGCAAAACCTGTACCTGCAACTGTTGTTGTAGTAAACTGTGAGCCACGAGGACTCAGCAATCCCATTACCATGGGTATCAAGACTAGCAAAGCTTAATGGAAAGGAAGGGGTAAAGTAGTGAGGTTGCAGCAGTGACTAAGCAAGTATGGTGGCTAACATACGTAAAGAAGAGCGAGAAGAGAACAAGCGGAACGGTCGTAAAGCTAGCAATGATCAAGAGGTGATCCTGAACACCTACTTACGTCAAACATAACCCAGAAACCGTGTTCACTTCCCGGACTCCGCCGAGAAGAGACCATCACGGCTACACACACGGTTGGTGCATTTTAATTCGGATCTGGTGTCAAGTTATCTACAACCGGACATTAACAAATTCCCATCTGCCACATAACCGCGGGCACGGCTCTCGAAAGTTTATACCTGCAGGGTGTCCCAACTTAGCCCATGACAAGCTCTCGCGATCAACGAAGAATAGACCTTCTCCGGAAGACCCGATCAGTCTCGGAATCCCGGTTTACAAGACATTTAGGCAATGGTAAAACAAGACCAGCAAAGCCTCCCGCTGTGCCGACAAATCCTCATAGGAGCTGCACATATCTCGTTCTCAGGGCACACCGGATGAGCCAGACGTCGGTGGCATAGACCTGGTTGCCAGGGGGCGCCGACATCGCTTCGGTTTGGACCAACACTTAGTCAAGCATTGGCCCGGGGCTAAAATAAAGATGACCCTCGGGTTGGCCGACCCAAGGAAAGGTATAGGTGGTGGTGAGGCAAATGGTAAAACCAAGGTTGGGCCTTCTGGACAAGTTTTATTCAAAGCGAACTGTCGGGGGTCCCATAAATCACCCGATCAAGTTAGGAACGCAAAATCCGGGAACATAACACCGGTATGACGGAAACTAGGGCGGCAAGAGTGGAACAAAACACCAGGCATAAGGTCGAGCCTTCCACCCTTTACCAAATATATAGATGCATTAATAATATAAGAGATATTGTGATATCCCAACCAAAATCCTGTCCACCATGGAGAAATCTTCAACTTCACCTGCAACTAGCAACGCTATAAGAGGGCTGAGCAAAGCGGTAACATAGCCAAACAACGGTTTGCTAGGAAGGGTGTCAAAGGTTAGAGGTTCATGGCAATTTGGGAGGCTTGAAGAGCAAAAGATAGGTAATGCAGCATAGCGATAGAACGAAGCAACTAGCATAGCAATGATAGTAGTGAGATCCAGGGTAGCGGTCATCTTGCCTGAAATCCCGCAAGGAAGAAGAACGAGTCCATGAAGAAGATGAAGCCACGAAGACGAACCGCACGTAGACGAATGAATCCTCACGATCGCAACGAAACGGGAACTATCGAGAAGAAGCACACAACATGGTAAACACACCACACATGACAAGACATGATGCACAACAAGCATGATGCATGACAAGGCTACATGAAGCTACTCATGGCAAGGGATGATGCAAACAAGAACAACACATCAAGGCAAGTTTAAATGAGGCCGGAAACAACATATAACAACTCCGGTAAGTCCTCATATGCATATTTCGAAATTGGTCCAGAACTGAACAAACCTTATGTTCAAGTTTTTAAACAGCAAGTTAAGATGCACCAAGATGATCTACACGAAATTCTAGTCAAGTTACATATAAAGTTCATTAGATTCGGAGCTACGGCCTAGAAGATATGAGCAAAACAAGTTAAGCATGGCATTGATGCAAAATGCATACAAACATCAAGCAAACACCTCAAAACAAGGATGCAACATGATAATATGAAGCTACATGCAAAATCAAGCAAGTTTCATATAGAGCACACTCAAAACGGAGCAACGGTGCAACACATACACTCTATACAAGTCATAACAACAATCATCCATAACAGAGAACTAGGCATCTTGCAAGCATCAAAACAATAAGCTACAGCACCCCAACATAATAACAAAAGGCATGGGCATGAAGTACAGGTAAAGCATAACAAAACATGGACACTGAGCTATCTCCAGAAAAGACTAGAACATGCTCAAAATGACATGGAGATATTGCAAATAATAACAGTTTCAGACTTTAGCAGAAATAACATCAGGTTGCAATGTTTAGAGCAAGCAAACAACATGTTATAGGAACATATCATGGCAAACAAAGGCATGGAATGAATATACTAATTGCATAGATCAAAAGTCCCTTACTGACCATGAGCCAAAAAGGATCCGAAAATATGATGGCATCCATGTAAACATGGCAACATATATTACAGATTTAACCATGGCAGGAACAACAATAAGTAGGCATGTTGGTGAGCTTGAACCACTCACCACAGAGAAATACATGGCATGGCAAGGCAACCAACAGCAAGAAGACATGTTTATGAAGCTAAGCATGGCAAGATAAAGTTTATAGGGTGCATGGATCACTATCAAAACACATGGGAACAAGTGAACTTAATGTTAACAGGCTGACAGCAACATTATGAAGCAACTTTGGAGCAAGATATGAACAATCTACAACAAGCTATAAATGCAACCAAGGTCATGAATGGATAGAGCATGACATGTAGATAAAAACATGTTTATGGAACATCTCCAGATTATGCATAGAATGATTAGTAGAAGCATGTTAACATAGCAACAAAATATAACAGAATCTGACAGGAAAACAGCAACAACAACTACCCTACTTAACAAACTCGATTCACTCAGCACACAACTCACAAAAATATATGGTTGGCACCCCTGGAAAGATAGCATGGCATAGATCAACATACATGTAGACATCAACCTCATAGGATACACACATCAATCATGGCAAAAATGATAAATGAGCAAGTTATAACAGTTTCAGCAAGTTAACATCAACATGCACTCTTCCAACAGCATTTCGGGCATCAAGATGAGCTCAAATGAAAATGATGCAATGGAACGAAATGATGTACTCGTCGAGGCAAACAATTTGACATATTACACGCACGAAACGGAGCTACGGATGCAGAGATACAATGCGATGAACATGGCATGATTATGTAAAATATTACGGGGACTTGGTGGAAAAACGGGGTCAACCTATTTGCACGGATATCGAGGATCGCCGGAGTTGGCCTGGATCTCGCCGGAGAAGATGAACTCGGGGCGGGGAAGTCTGGACCCGGCGAGGAGGAAGGCGGGGAGAGCACGGGACGGCTGGATCCGGCTCTCCCGTGGCCGGATCTGGCCGGGGACGACGGAGAGGAGGCGCGGGGGCGAGGGGCGAGCTCGCCGGAGGTCGCGGCCGGCGAGGCCGTGGTCTCGCGGAGGCAGGCCAGGCGCGGGCGGCGGAGGCGCGCTGGCAGCGGCCGACGGTGCCGGGCAGCCACGGGCGCGGAGGGCGCAGCGCCGCCGCGCGGAGTTGCCGGCGGGGCAGGTCGCCGGCGGCGGCAGCAACCAGCGCAGCAGCAGCGGGCGGGAGGCACCGCGGGTCCCGGCGGCGGAGCGCGAGGGCGCGGGCGGCGATGCTGGCAGTGCGTGCGTGCCGACCTCGGGCCCCGTGGGCGCGGGCGGCGCGTGGGACGGCGGCGGACAGTGGCGCGACGGGAATGGATGGGCGGCGGCGCGGGTGACGTGGCGGGCACTGATTGGCCGGGGTGAGGTGTCCGGCGGACACATCCGGCGCGGACGGACGTGTCCGGCGGCGCGAGGAGGAAGACGCTAGGGTTTCGGGGGTTTGGACTGCGAAATTTCGGGGAGAGCACATATTTATAGGTAGAGGGAGCTAGGAGATTCCAAATGAGGAGCGGTTTTCGGCCACGCGATCGTGATCGAATTACCGAGAGCATGGAGGGGAGTTTGGTGGGTTTTGGGCCACTTTGGAAGGGTGTTGGGCTGCACACAAAAGAGGCTTTCGCGATTACCCGGTTAACCGTTGGAGTATCAAACGGACTCCAAATGACACGAAACTTGACAGGCGGTCTACCGGTGCTATACCAAGACCGCTTGGCAAACCTCGGGCCATTCCGAGAAAGTTTAACACCCGCACAAGAGAAGAGGCAAAAGGGGGACGCCGGAGGACATAGGAGTGCCGGATTGCAAAATGGACAACGGGGAAAATGCTCGGATGCAAGAAACGAACACGTATGCGAATGCAATGCACATGATGACATGATATGAAAAGCATATGATGACATGGCAAAGATGCAACACACAAGCAAATGACATGGCAACGACGGCGAATAACTGGCAGACAACTGGCGCATCGAATCCGGGGCGTTACATCGCCGGCCGAACTCCGCCGAGGTCGACGTGGCTTGTCATTATCCACTAATGATGCCACTAACTAAACCCATAGGTCACTTACGGATGGGCCCCACGCCCTTAATTAATCTTAGTTTATTTTCTGTTATGTTTAACTAACCACAGAGGCCCCACGCGCTAGCTTTGACCGCGCTGACATGGTTGTTGACTGGCCCCACATGTCATGTTGACTTTGCTGATGTGGGCATTGACCGGACCCACCTGTCAGTGTCACTAACCAGCCCCAGCTACTGACTAGTGGACCCCACTGGTCAGGTTTGACCTGGAAGCGCCCAGTTGACCTGCTGACATCAGGGTGATGTCTTGCTGACGCAATACGTATTTTCTGGATTTATTTTTAATTTTCAGGAAATTCCAGAAAATAACCAAAACTTCTAAAATCATAGAAAATCAACCGTAGCTTCAAATCAAACAAATTATATATGAAAAATGATCAAAAAATGCAATCTATCCATCTATACAATTTTCATGCATGTTAGAACATTTTAACCTTGCTGTTTAGGTGAAACAAGGTAATGCCCTAATATGACCTCTTAGAATGGGTTTACATTTGAATCTTTGGTTCAAATGGACTCATCTCAACCTGTTCTAGCTTGCATTAGCCCAAAACACATTCATATTGCCATGTCATAACATGCATCATATTGTGCATTGCATTGATCGTGTTTCTTCTCTATTTGCCGGTGTTGTTCCCCCTCGATAGCCGTTGTACCGACGTTGTGATCGTTGACACTGATGAAGACTCAATGCTATCTTCAGAAGTGCCAGGCAAGAAAAAACCCCTTGTTCATTCTGATACAATCCCACTCTCTCGCTCCTGCTCTCTCTTACTGCATTAGGACAACAACGATTCATCTGTTTACTTGCTGCGGTAGTTGAACCCCTTTATCCTCTGCATGACCTCAGGAACTGAGATCTGTGTTTGTGATCCATGAACAGTTACTACCACACATTGGGATCCTTAATTGACTCTCTCGGCTTCTTAACCACCCCTGTTCTCTGTCCAGGAGTTGCAACTAGTTTCTGGTGTTTGTAGGATATGTGTTGGAGGCCGTGCGTAGAGCTGACCCTAGGGGTGGGCTATGATGCGGTAGATACACCGTGGCATGGTGTACCGGGCGCCCGTTTGGTGTCTCGGGAACCCTGCTCACATCATTCGGGGTTGTATGTGGAAACCTTGGCCGGACTCCCAGCGGATGGAACCTGAATAGGCGATAAACCTGGACTAGAGACTTGAGTGTTTAGGTAGGCCGTGGCCGACACCCTCGCTAGGCTTCCGCTTGAAGGTTGCCGAGATACATGACGTGTACAAGGCGGTAAGTGGCGAGAGCGTGTGTGAAGAAGTACACCCCTGTAGGGTTAACATCATCTATTTGAATAGCCGTGTCCGCGGTAAAGGACTTCTGGGTTGCCTATAACAGTTCATAGACAAGTGGAAGTGGATACTCTAAAATATGCAAGATAAGCGTGAGTGTTATGGATGGTTTTCTCGTAGGAAGACGGGAGCAGATCCATAGTGGTGTATTGATATGGTGAATATGTGGACTCGTGTGCGCCACGTCAAAAGAGTTACTTGCAGTCGAGTTCAGGATAGCCACCGAGTCAAAGCTGGCTTGCTGCTGTTAAACTCCACCACCCCCTTTGTTGATAATGATGCATATGTAGATAGTTCTGATGTAAGTCTTGCTGGTTACATTTGTACTCACATTTGCCTATTTTATGTTTTTTGCAGAGAGACTTCAGTCTCACTAGTAGTTCCACGTGGACTTCGACGTTTAGCTTGTTACCTCAGCTACGATCTTGTGCCCTCGGCAGGATCTGGTAGATAGTCAGGCTTCTCAGCCTTTTTCATTTGTAGATGTCTGTACTCAGACATGTTAAGCTTCCGCATGTGCTTTGACTTGTATGCTCTGAATGTTAGGTCGTGAGACCCATGTTTGTAATATCTCGCTCCTCGGAGCCTAATGAATAAATACTTGAGTTGTAGAGTCATGTTGTGATGCCATGTTGTATTTGCACATATCGAGCATATTGTGTGTATCTTATTGAAATGCTTTGTATGTGTGGGATCTGACTATCTAGTTGTTTATCCTTAGTAGCCTCTCTTACCGGGAAATGTCTCCTAGTGCTTCCACTGAGCCATGGTAGCTTGCTACTGCTCCGAAACACTTAGGCTGGCCGGCATGTGTCCTTCTTCGTTCCTGTGTCTGTCCCTTCGGGAAATGTCACGCGATTATCTTCGAGTCCTGTTAGCCGCTTCAGCCCGGTTCACCGGAGTCCTGCTAGCCCAGTGCTACACTGATTCACTCGCTGATGACCGGCACGTTCGATGTTGGGTCATGGATGCCTGTCCCTATAAGTTTGTGCCACTTTGGGTTTACGACTAGCCATGTCAGCCCGGGGTCCTGACACCGCAGATGGTATAACTGCCTCGCGAGTATCCTCAAGAGATGGGGGCGGTTTGGGGCGTACTCTCGATTCGTGTGCGGACCGGTGGGCATGTCACATCTTTGGGGGATCTAGTCTAAAGACCTCGTCACAATCTCCCTGCCGGTATACCAGATGGTGTACTACGCTAGCGATGGCTATTGGCAATAAGTTGGGATTGTGTCGTGTGGGTAAAGTGTACAACCTCTACAGAGTGTAAAACTATTCGAATAGCCGTGTCCCCGGTCAAGGACAGCACATGAATCTTTCTTGACATACAGGACCTGTCTTGCTTATTCCCTCTTATCCCTATTCTTGGAACCTATGAAGAGTGTGAGTTGATCGAGGATCCTCACTTGATGAAAGTTATTCTGGAGATAAATCATGTTTTCATCTAAAACTACTTGTATCCAACAACTTTATTTGTCAAACAAAATTAGCTTTACGCAAATGAGCCATACAGCCTTTTTTTGAAGCCACATGTAGCAATTAGGACCTTCCTCTAGGGAGGCATGTTGAGTACGTAATGTACTCATGGCAATAATTTTGTTGACAACAGAGTTTCATGAAGACAAAGGTGATGACTAGATGCTGCTATGGCGATCCGTAGGAGTGAGGTCACGTGGACTACATCGACTGCCTGTGGATGAGATGGAGTCGCTATGCATTATACTTTCCGCTGTTTTTCTGATTGTAATAAATGTCATGAGACATTTCACTAGGTATGTCTTGTGACAAATATACTACATTTAATGCTATTATGTATTCTGCAATGATACCATTTCACTGTGTTGTCAACAATGATCCTGGGGTTGACAATTAAACACGGGAGGATCTGGAAGATAATTCCAGGTTCTCACAGAAGTGGTATCAGAGCCGATGTCGACCTAGTCGCGTGGCCTTAGTTAGAAATGGAAAGCCTTAAGGACTATTGTTATAAGAACAACTATTTTGAAAAGGATCATTCTCGTACTCTTCTCCTTCACTATTGCTATTCTAATCTCATCTTATTCAAATTGAATTTAAACCCTACTTCCCTGCCATCTTTGTAGTATGTGAAACCCTCTCTTGCCCATGGTGTTTAAAAGTCAGAAGCTTCAGAAGATGTGCCAAGAGTTTCAAGATAACTTCAGCCACTGAATCTTCAAGTAGCAATATTTTGCCAAGAGAAGAGACCTCAAAAGCTCACGAAGTCAACAACTACTGATCATGCTTTAATTGTCAAGGTTGAAGATCTGCACCAAGTTATGATGAGACCTTCCATATAGGATTAGGTTGGTTAACACCCTTGGAGTGATAGAACTCGTATCTTGTAGTCGCAAAACTGTTCTGTGTGAGTATCATCTGCATATATATCTTTTGGCATTTTCTATGCAGTCATACTAAAACCCTATTTGCCAAAATGAGTTGCTTTTGAGTTTTATTTGGATAGCTTCATGGTTATCTCAGTGTTATCTTTTGTTTATCTTCTGTGGTATGTCTGCCTTTGGTAGGATTGTTTAACTCATCTTTATGTTTTCCCTCTTCTCTATAAACCCTGGAGATACTTTGAGAGCAAGGAAGCTGCAACAACCATTTGGAGGTCTATTATCAAAGTGAGCCTTATGAAAAACCTCTTTTAAGGGGGGTAGTAGACGATGATTCATGTCGAAAATGAAGATTTGAAGACCTTCATTTGCAAAACAAGATGAAGATTTGAAGACCTTCACTCAACCTACTGTAAGTTCAACCTGAAGGAAAGTTAAATGACTCCAGCCGTACCAAAGTTTCACCCAAAGATGAAGGGAAAGACTGAAGAATGTTCAACCGCTAAGAGAAGCTATCAGACTTACCATCGTCAAAGGTCGAAGGACTGCTTGCAAACCTTGAGCAAGCTGTAGAAAGTATCGACAATCGAAGTATCTCCAATCAATACCCCAAAGCCGCCTTTCACCAAGTTAGGAATCGACCGTGACGCACAAGTTTTAAGAAGGACTATGTCAAAGACAAAGCTTGCCCAAACCCATTCTCTTTAGTCAGTCTGAATCTCGGGGACGAGATTTCTTTTAATGGGGGTAGATCTGTAACATCCCGATTCTCGAAATGTTTAAGAAAAAGTTTTCCAAAAATCAGGGCGAGAAAATTTCATTTGCTTTATTTGTTAAGAAAGCTTAAATTGGACTTTTATAATTTGAAGAATTTAATTTGAAATAACGTGAACCTAAATTAAAATTTGAGTTTAGTTCTTTTCTTTTAGTCGGGCTTTATTTTCTCTTCTTTGGCATATTTAAATATGCGCCTTGAATTTTCTTTGGGTTACTGAAATTCGTTTGATTGCTCGAGCTTCTTTTCCTTCTCTAGATTTCCTAAAACGAAAATCAATTTGTTTTCCTTTTCTCAATCTCGGGCCAAATTTCATCAGACCATTAGATACGTTCTACCATTTGAATTGTTCACATATCTTACTCATACTTCTTTCACACGTACATTGTTTATTAGAAAAATCCACCAATACATGCATATGTACATCTCTCTTCTCTTCCCTGAGTTGAGCCACTGTTATTTTTTCCTGTCTAAGTAGCAAGGGCTTAGCCCATCTATTTTTTTTGTTTTCTTTCTTTTCTTTCTCCTCCCCTCCTCTCCACATGGGCTTCCATCCACTTGGCCCATCCAACTAACGCCTCTCCTCTCCTCCTGTACGTTGACAACTCCAGAAGGGAAACAGCCAACACACACGTACTGGAAGGGAAAAAGTCACCTGCAATTACATAGAGGAAATGGCTTTGCGTGGTGCTTCTTTCACCTGGCACAGCATTATGGCTGGTATAACTACTCTGAAACGTGGATATATTTGGCGAGTGGGTAATGGACATAACATCAATATCTGGGAAGATGCCTGGATCCCAAACTATGTCACTAGGAAGATTGTGACCCCTAGGGGGAGCCATTTGCTATCAAAAGTGAGTGACCTGATTGACCCTGCTTCCAACAATTGGGATGAGGAACTGATTAGACAAACTATGTGGCCCATTGACGCACAACGAATTCTTTCAATCCCACTTTCGCAATATGATATGACAGATTTCATTGCCTGGAGTTACACAAAAAATGGTATGTTCTCTGTAAGGTCTGCTTACTTGGTGGAATGGAATTATCAGTACGGGAGTAGACTCAAATATTCTAATGGTATGGGGCGAAGCATACCAAATCCTATTTGGTGTCAGATATGGAAGTTATCCTGCCCAGCAAAAGTTAAAAATTTTATATGGCGTACATTACATGGCACTCTCCCATGTCGGGTAACACTCGCTAATAGACACATGAAGGTCTCGCCCTCTTGCCCGACTTGCTCTCGGGGTTTAGAAGATACGAAACACATGCTTTTCCTCTGTAGTAAAGCAAAGGAGGTTTGGAAGAGACTAGGGATGGATGTGATTATTGATAAAGCTTGTGAGGTTGATCTTGCCGGAGAGGCAATCTTGGAATACCTTCTACTTCTTCCAGACCAAGACTTGAGTATTATGGGGTACCAAAATGTACGTGAAATGATAGTTATTTCAACTTGGTACCTATGGTGGGAAAGACGAAAGTTAGTGCATAAGGAATTAACTCAGAATGCAAATCAGATAGCAATGGAGATCATAGCTCTCACAACCAACTTTGTAAATGCATCATCTCCAAAGGCCACGATGAAAAAGGGGGGCTGGTACTGCCCTCCTAGGGGTTTTGTGAAACTTAATGTTGACGCCTCTTTTGATCATGATATGTTGAAGGGTACGATGGGGGCAGTTTTAAGAGACCACAAAGGTAGGTTCATTGTAGGAGGAAATGGAAAGATTGACTATTGTGCGGATGTTTTGATGGCCGAAGCTTTAGCTCTCAAGTTTGGCCTAACAATGGCGCAAAAGGCGGGGTGTAACCGCCTAATCATCAACTCAGACAACATGGAGGTGGTTGAGACCATGCAGGAAGGAGGACAATCAACGGGGGCGGCGGCAGCAGTTTTCGAGGATTGTTACCACTATGCCTGTGATTTTGTCATGACTAGATTCGAACATTGTAATAGAGAGGCAAATAAAGTAGCTCATGAACTTGCTAGATTAGCTAGATTTTCTTCGACTTCCGACTGGTTTGAGGAACCTCCAAATGAAATTGTAATGATCCTCACAAACGATGTACTGGTTATTTCAAATGAATAAAGTTTCCTTCTAAATCAAAAAAAAATAAAAAAAATAGAGGAAATGGCTTTGCGTTCCTTCTCCTCCACTCCTTCCTTGGCCTATTTTTCTGCCCATTTCTTCCAGCAAGCAAGCGCCCCTTGGTGCTTCCTATTCATTTTTAGCTTCGTTCATAAACGTACAGAGAGCAAGAAACATACAGCCATGATACTCCTCCTCTAACTCCCTTGATCTTAGACCATTTCCAAAACCAAATATATCTAGGCATGCGCCTCTACTTCCTCTTCCAATCCCCTGGCAACTCATGCCCTCTCTCTTCCTCCTCCGCCCAAGAATACTCATTGAACTTTTGAAGCTCCATGGACGCAAGGTTTCGATCCCGATGACTCGGACCATCGCTATCCGAATCCTTGTGCCATAAGCTCCTCCTCCACACCATGATTCCATTCAGGGAACAAGGAACGCGGTCCGTCAAGCACACACGGGGAATTCTGCATGTCCGCATACACTGTTCATCAAGTCCGTCGCACCGTTCCATCAAACTCGGTAATCCTCTATCAAATTATTTTTGCATGCGTACTTGTCATCACCTAGTGTATCCCGTAGACATCATGATTCAACCTATCTCTGTCGTTGCCCGCGTGTGTCCAAAACCGAATTCGATTCGATGGCATAGGCATAACACTTTAGTTTTGTTCATCATATGACTTTGAGCCCAATACATAAAATTCTCCATATGACCGTACAAATCCAGTGACGTGGTTAGATTGTGGGTTCTATCTTGTGATCGGTAGAAGAGATACAATCTTAGTCGTTTTTTGTATGGAATCCAAATAGGTTTTGTGTTGGTAAAACTTTTCAACTAGTATGTTATTTCTATGTCTCTCATTATGCCTGGGAGTATCAAATGTTTTACTCTTGTGATTTGAAGGTGTGTTTTATTTTTTTTGGTAGCATTTCGTGTAGATAAATTTGTGCATCATCTAAAAGTATGATATGCCTTTGTATTAGTTCCTTCGAGTTATTACCTTCTGTAGGAGTTGATTGGTGCATTAGTTATCATCCCTCATACATGGTTGGCACGTGTTATTATTTTAATTAGATTTGGAGCATTGTTAGTGTAATCTTATTATCATTATTTTGGTTATGTTTGATACTTATTGTTTGCGAGCGTACAATATTTGGTGAATGCTCGACATGCTTATATTTATGTGGAATTATTCTAAACTTTGCTTTATGTATCGAATAATGGAATATTTCATGTTTCGATTATTTCCTTTTGTTTAGCATGAATATATCTTAGATATATTTTCTATATTCATTTACATCCATGTAGCATGTGTGTTTTATATATTCAAAGTCATGTCATGCCTATGATAGTGGTCCGTCAATCTATTATTTTGTTGTGTAGTTTCTTTATAGTAGTTGTCTTGAATTGGCATGTTAACTTAGAACATAGCCATTGTTGTGATGAATTACTTGTTGTGGGCACTCTATTAGCATTTTAATTATCTTTCACATCATGCGTGGTTGAAGATCACTTTCTCACTTTGCTAAGTTGTGCGACATGTCATGTTTTATGTGTTATTTTAGTAGCAATTTTTGAGTAATTGTTAATGTGATTTTGTAGATGTTTATTGTTTAGTATTGCATGGATAGTTGCTTTATGTCATTGTCATATTTGCATTCAATATAGAATTTATTTGTTGTGACATAGAGTTCAGTTTATTATTTCTTGGTAATTAGCAAACGTGTTATACTTACCTAGGATAGTAGCTATGCATGCTTAGTTGATTAACATGTCATATTAGTATTTACTCAAGTAGAAGGCATATTTGGTTGTATGCCTACCATGTGTTATGTCATTGGTAGTTCGTACCTTATGTTCATACATTTGGTTAACGTTTGCTTGGTAGATATATCATATAGTGATTTGTTCATACCATACATTCTTTTATTTAAGAATTTCTTGCCTTATCAATACCATGTCATGATGTTCGATTGTATAACTTGATTGCATAACGCGTGTGTGTACCAATCTGTGTGTTGTATGATGCTTAGTTGTGTACCTTTTATATATTTGCAAGTGCATGATGACTACATAGAAATGCATGTCATCTTCTTATTCATGCTTCTATAACACATGTTGATTTGGTTGATGAGATGATCTAGTTGTATATTTTCCTACATGCTTAGTATGCTTCCATGTTCTCATTTATCATAACTAGCATGGTAGAGTTGTATGCTAACGTCGTGCTTGATCTTTAGGTCACTTGTTATCAACTAGGTTATCTCATAGTTACACGTTGCATTTTATTAGTAGCAAATTTTGGTATCTCGTGTCATGATCATCCATGCTTAGCATCATATCTAGTTTAGCTTACTGTTGCATTTGTGGTATGCCTAAGTCTAGACATCAAGTCATGCTAGTTATCTTTCATGTGTTATTATATTCCATGTGTTATAGTTGTACTTGTGTTGCTCATATATTCTTGATGTGTCTCATGTTAGTGTTATGAGTGTTTGGCGCATGTTGCATTAGCGCATCACATGATTAGGATAGTTTTATCTTTCAATAGTTGAGTTGTGTCTTTCTCATATGCTTAGTGCACATTGTTGCTTTGTTGTTAATCATGTTGTGGTAATCCCTTTGCTAGAGGTCATGTGGATATTAGTTGTTTCCTTTATTATAAAGAGTGTCCTAGTTTAGTATCTTCTCATGGTCACTCATATGTTTAATGCTTGTCTTATTAGATAAGATCTCTTCATGATTCTATACTCACATGCCTTGTATGATGTGTCTAGTTATTTAATTTTCAATTAGTTTTGTGATAGCATTGGTTTGTCTTTTGTCATAGAAATGCTTGCTAATAGTTGTTATGATTGGTGTTTAGTCTTTTCTTATTGTTAACCATTATAAATATTTGGATACATCCAAATATTTACTTGTGGTTGATTATTAATCTTAATCATATCATGCCTGGTTAGTAGTTCACTCTTTTGTTCCATGTCTTGTATAGTTTCTTGTTAATTGTTTGACAAATGACTTGGTTTGTTATAATAGAGTTGATCCTATTTTATTTTAATAATATTTTATCGCTAGACCTAGATCAATTCACATGTTGTTGAATAATGTTTTGCTTGTTTAACTGGTATGTTTTATAATGTTGCTTTGATTGTCATATAGAACACTTGTTTGGTTATTATAGAGTTAATGTATATGTTTGGATTCTATTGACCATTATAAATATTTAGATTCCATCTAAATATTAAGTTGTTGTTACCTTCTACCATTATCATGTCATGTTGTGATTGTGTTGTTGAAATGCATACGTCGGTTCCATTCCATGTGTGTTGATATCATTGTGTTTGTTATATGGTAGTTCCTATTTAGATGAGATGTGTAGTGGGCACCACTAGTGGTTAGTACCATAGTTAGTATTGGAACGTTAGTTTTGATCGCCAAGCCTTCTGTATCTGTGTCAACCTAAACCATGTCACTTCATTGAATCCTTTATCTTACCTCCCTATCACGCTATCTCCTTTTGGAATCACCAACTAATCATTATCTTGCTATCCATCACTCTTATTGTTGTTCTGGATGTTATTTGGAATTTATTGCTTTGGTATTTATTTGATATTCATTTGCTATCGTTACGACGAGTAGGGAGTGATGATGATTTTGGACATGGACAAAACCAGGTTATTGAAGAAGGACTCAACAACAAAGGCATGCCTCGTTCTTGATCATACTTATCCTATGTTTTACCAAATTGCATTGAGTTTTTATTGTTACTATATGCATGCTATTTTAATTCTCATAGCTAGCGTGTCGATTGACACATTACCCTAATTCGCTTGTCGCCAATTTACTTGACACCTGAGTAGAAGTACATAATTTCGGTAGAGTAGAAATGCTTAGCCATGCTTATCACCCTATAGGTGCTTTGTTGAATGACCTCTAAGTCATTGACAGTTGCAACTTAACGCTGAGCTAGGCCAGTTGGCCCTTGTTGACCTTCTCTATCCTCTTCTACTGTGGGTGAAACTTACCATCTAAATACTGGTGCGGGCGACAGCTGAATCAAGGATTGGAGGAGCGATTGGCTTCCCTTCACGAGTTGAAGGGGGCAATCAGTCGTCCGTGCCGCATGAGGCCTAATAAGTCTTGGATTTTAAGATTGTGATAAAAGTGCAGCCACATGCTATATGGGCACTGGCTTGGTCAAGTAAGCTAGTCAGCCTTAGGTGTCGGTGTCGCCGTACCGCAAATGGGATAGCTGCCTTGCGAGGAGTATCCTTGGCACAGATGGGGGGACCGATTTGAGGACATACTCTCAGTTCCGTGTGCCAGACCCGGTGGGCATGTCATATCTTTGGGGGATCTAGTCCAAAGACCTCGTCACAATCTCCCTGCCGGTATACCAGATGGTGTACTATGCTAGCGACAGCTAGTGGCAATAAGTCGGGATTGTGTCATGTGGGTAAAGTGTACAACCTCTGCAGAGTGTAAAACTATTCGAATAGCCGTGTCCCCGGTCAAGGACAGCACATGAATCTTTCTTGACATACAGGACCTGTCTTGCTTATTCCCTCTTATCCCTATTCTTGGAACCTATAAAGAGTGTGAGTTGATCGAGGATCCTCACTTGATGAAAGTTATTCTAGAGATAAAACATGTTTTCATCTAAAACTACTTGTATCCAACTACTTTATTTGTCAAACAAAATTAGCTTTACGCATATGAGCCATACAACCTTTTTTTGAAGCCACATGTAGCAATTAGGACCTTCCTCTAGGGAGGCATGTTGAGTACGTAATGTACTCATGGCAATAATTTTGTTGACAACATAGTTTCATGAAGACAAAGGTGATGACTAGATGCTACTATAGCGATCCGTAGGAGTGAGGTCACATGGACTACATCGACTACCTGTGGCTGAGATGGAGTCGCTACGCATTATACTTTCCGCTGTTTTTCTGATTGTAATAAATGTCATGAGACATTTCACTAGGTATATCATGTGACAAATATACTACATTTAATGTTTTTACGTATTTTGCAATGATACCATTTCACTGTTTTGTTAACAATGATCATGGGGTTGACAATTAAACACGGGAGGATCTGGAAGATAATTCCCGGTTCTCACAGGAGCCAACCGGCTTGGATGGAACAGCCGAAATGAGGTCTGGCGTACCGTAGAACGGAGGAAACGGCCTTCTGTTGGATCGCGTACGGTCGATATGGGGCCGTGTTCATCAGGAAGGGTCTGGTGTACTGCAAAACGGAGGAAACAGACTATTGTTCGAGTGCCTACGGTCGAAACAGGGTGCTATTGATCGGGAGGGGTGTGGTGTACCGCAAAATGGAGGAAACAAACTTGTGTTGGAGCGCCTACGGTCAAAACGGGGTCCTGTCATCGGGAGGGGTGTGGCATACCGCAAAATGGGACTCCACAGGCTACTGTTCATCCACCATCAACTTCCTCCAGCCTCCACCTGCTGTTGTTCATCCACCGTCGACTTCCTCCAGCCTCCACTAGCTACTGTTCATCCACTGGGGTCCTGTTCATCCAACCTCCGCCGGCTACTGTTCATCCAGCCCTCCACAGGGTCTTGTTCATCCAGCCTCCACCGGCTACTGTTCAACCAGCCCTCCACGAGGTCCTGTTCAACCAGCCCTCCACTGGGTCCTGTTCAAACAACCCTCCACAGGGTCCCTCCACCGGCTACTGTTCATCCACCCCCACCTCCTCGATTGGGGTCCTATTCATCCAGCAGCAAAGGCCTCTACTACCACGGGATCCTGTTCGTTCAACCCCCACTGGGAACTGTTCATCCAACCCCCACCAAGAACTATTCATCAAGAGGCAACTTTGATCGCTTCAGTTAGCAAAAGTAGTGAAGGAATCACTCGGGTTCAGTTAACAGCAAGGGATCGATCTGGGTTTAGTAATGTAGCTAGTGCAATCGCTCGGGTTCATTTAAAGCCCAACGCCTCGCTCGGGTTCAGTTAGAGCACAACGCCTCGCACACACGCGTGTACGTTATGAGAGAAACGCGCAAACCTCCATGCATCACTCGGCCCCGACCACCCACTGTAACTGGGAACTCCCTGAAATTTTCCTCGCCCTCACTTCTACCATGATTTTTTTGGTCATGGACGGCCCAAAAAATGTCATGCAGGTGCGTCTCCGGCCCACCCAGGACGAAAAGCCCGTTTTCTATCATGATTTTGTCATAGAAGTAGGAGTCCACCACATCTATGATGATACCGGGTTTTGTCACAATTATTTTCATAGAAGTGTCATAAGCATGACAGGAAAAAAATTCGTTCGGCCCAAAATGTCACATATGTGTCTTTTTTTTGTAGTGAATTCTTGTACGTTGCAATCGATAAGTTTACAAAGTGGCCTGAGGTGGAGCCAGTGAGGAAGGTGACTGCGCAATCAGCTGTCAAGTTCTTGAAAGGATTGGTGTGCCGCTTTGGAATTCCCAATAGAGTGATCACTGACAACGACACCCAGTTCACGAGCCGCACCGTTATGAAGTACATCCAAGGCCTTGGGAGTAAGGTCTCCTTCACCTCTATCGCTCATCCACAGAGCAACGGGCAAGTTGAGAGTATGAATGCTGAAGTTCTGCGAGGGCTCAAGACGAGAACTTTCGACAAATTGCGGAGATGTGTCAAGCGCTGGATCGATGAGCTGCCGGTGATTCTTTGGTCTCTCAGGATGACACCAAATCGAGCTACCAGGCAGACTCCCTTCTCCCTAGTATATGGGGCAGAAGCAGTACTCCCGGTGGAACTCATATACAGGTCACCTCGAGTACTTGCCTACAATGAAATAGAGCAGAACCAACAACAGCATGCTAATGTTGTGCTCCTCGAGGAAGATCATCTTTGAGCCGATGTACGTGCTGCATGCTACCAGCAAGCCCTACGTCGCTATCATAGCTGCAGGGTCCATGCCCGGAGCCTTGAGGAAGGCGACCTTGTCCTTAGGCATGTTTAGTCCGCCAAAGGTTCTAAAAAGTTGACGCCAAAGTGGGAAGGCCCTTACCGGGTAGTACGAGTCACCAGACTTGGCGCAGTCTGTGTCGAGACCGAAGATGGCATCCAAGTGCAAAACTCATGGAATATTGAGCATCTTCGTAAGTTCTACCCTGTCACATCCCTGGTCTTGTTATGCACTAGGCTAGACCTCATCTGAGCATCATGTTTAAATTTTTGAAACCTGAACTGAGGAATTTTGGAAGCCTCAAAAACTTAAATAAAAGAAGGGCAAAAACCCTAAAAATCTCATTCATTGCTCCAAAATGCTCTTCTTAAATGTTTGATAATTTTTGGTAGGGTTCGCCCCAACCAAAATATTGAACATTTTAAGGAATTATTTTGGGACTTTGGATTTAATTCATTAGCTATTTGAATTTGAATTATATTCATATAATCGAATATAATTTCAAATACCCACTGAAATATTTTATAAGCTTTTGGAAGAGTCCATCTAGCAATACAAAATATTCAGAGGAGTTTTTGGCATTGTTTGAATTATTTTAAATTCAAAAAAGTGGCAAAATAAATTAAATAAAACAAAACAGAAATAAAAGACAGAGGAGAGAAACCTTACAGACTTACTGCAGCAGCCCAGCCACCGGGCCGCCCAGCCAGCAGAAGCGGCCCAGCCCGCCTCCTCCTCTGTCGTCTTCGTCCTCGACAGAGGGAGGGGAGGGCCGGCCTGCCACACCACCGCCGCCACGCCACCTCTCTCCCCGCTTGCTGCCCTTCCCTCCTCGCCGATGCCCCTGACGACGCCACGCCTCTCCCCTGCTCTCTCTCACTCTCCCTCGGCTCTTTCCTCCTCCCCTCGCTCTCTCTCTCCACGGCCGAACACCACCCTCGCTGCCGTTAGCCATAGCAGCCGCCTCCGCCACCCTCGCTTCCCCCGATTAGCACAGAGGCTCCGCCTCGACCTCCTCTTCCTCCCCACCGCTCCACGGGTTTCCGAAGCCTCAGATCGCCGCCACGCCGCTTCCCCTCCTCGGGCTCCGACCACCGTCGCCGCCGATTCGCCGCCTCCAAGGCGTCCCGAGCCCGCTAACCATCCTCGCAGCTCATGTGAGCCGCTGGTCCGATTCCCCTTGCCCGTCTGTCCCTAGCCTTCAGAGCTGCCGCCCCTTGAGCTCCGGCTCGGCCGCCGCCGCGATGTCGCCGTCGTGGCCACGGTCACCGAAGCGCCTAACCGAGCACACTATCGTGCTCCACACCTCACTAGGAGCACGAGCACGCACCAACACCTCCCTAACGCCTCAGAACGCCGATTCCGACCGCACCGAACTCCGGCCGCCGCATGCGAGCTCGCCGTCGACGATCTGAGCCACCTCGTGCACGGCCACCACCACCATTCGACGCGGGAGCAAGGGCTCTCCAACGAGCCCAAGCACAGCCTCGCCAGTGCCTCAGAAGCGATCTCAAGATCGCGCCGCCGTCTCGGCCTCGCCCGGCGTTATGTCGCGGTGGGTTTGACCCACCTTGACCACGGCAGAACCCCCTGATCCTCGACAAGTGGGCCCAGCCTCAGTAGCTAATTAGGATTAGCGCTAATTACTGCTAGTCAAGCCCCGACATCGACAAAAGGGCCCCAAAGCCACTAATTCCTAATTAGGATTAATTTAACCTGTTTAACCCTCACACCGACGTGTGGCCCCCACACGTCGGTTTGACCTGGTCAGCCCGGTTGACTTGTCGACATCATGTTGACGTCAGTCGACGCAATAACTAATTTCTGGATTTATTTTTATTCAGGAAATTCCGAAAAATTGTATAAACCTCTAAAATTCATATAAAATCAACCATAGCTCCAAATCAAACAAATTATATATGAAAATTATCGAAAAATTCAAGGAATCCATCTGTACCATTTTCATGCATGTTAGAACAACTTATAGCTGCTGTTTAGCACAAATCAATAAAAGGGCATTTAAATAATCACATATGGAGTTTGAATTTGAATCTTGTATTCAAACCAACTTCATTTAATCTGTTGCTAGTTGCATTAGCCCAAAACACATTCATATTGCCATGTCATAGCATGCATCATATTGTGCATTGCATTGATCGTGTTTCTTCTCTGTTGCGGTATTGTTCCCCCTAGGTAGATGTTGTACCGACGTTGTGATCGTTGACACCGATGAAGACTCGCATATCTTCGAAGTGCCGTGCAAGCAAAACCCCTTGTTCATTCCGATAAAATCCCACTCTCTCGCTCCTGCTCTCTTTTCTGCATTAGGACAACAACGAATCATTTGTTACTTGTCATGTAGCTGAACCCCTATCCATTGCATGACTGTCATTCCACAAGAATAGATGAAACCCACTAGCATGAGTAGGAGTTGTTTGAGCCTGTTGTGCCTACTCATACATGCTTGTTTGTCATGCCTGCTCTCGCTTAGAGTTGAGTCGGTCCGATTCATCGAGGATGAATCGAGGTGTGTGAACATGTCCCACTGTGTGTGGCTAAGTGTGTGAACACGATTTGGTAAAGGTAGCGGTGAGAGGCCATGTAGGAGTACATGGTGGGTTGTCTCATTGCAGCCGTCCTCGTGAACTGAGTTCGTGTTTGTGATCCATGATTCAGCTACTACCACGCATTGGGCCCGAAACCAATGGACCCTCTCGGCTTCTTAATCACCCTTGTCCTCTGTCCCAGAGTTGCAAGTAGTTTCGTGTTTGTAGTATGTTTGGAGGCCGTGGCGCAGCACGACCGTAGGGGTGGGCTGTGATGCGGTAGGCACGTGGCACGTGTACCGGGCGCCTGCTTGGTGTCTCGGGAACCCTGTTCACATCGTTTGGGGCTGTGAGCGAAACTTCGCCGAACTCCTCATAGATGGAACCCAAATAGGCGATAAACCCGGACTAGGGACTTGTGTGTTTAGGTAGGTCGTGGCCGACACCCACGCTGGGCTTCCGCTTGAAGGTTGCCGAGTACATGTCGTAAACGCGGTAAGTGGTGAGAGCGTGTGAAGAAGTACACCCTGCAGGGTTAACATTATCTATTCAATAGCCGTGTCCGCGAAAAGGACTTCGGGTTGCCTATATCGGTTCATAGACAAGTGAAAGTGGATACTCTAAAATACGCAAGATAAGCGTGAGTGCTATGGATGGCGTTCTCGTGAGGGAGACGGAGCGGATCCATAGTGGTGTATTGATATGGTGAATATGTGGACTCGTAGCGCCACCTCAAAAGAGTTACTTGTCGTCGTAGTTTAGGATAGCCACCGAGTCAAAGCTGGCTTGTCATTGTTAAACTCCACCATCCCCTTTGTTGATAATGATGCATATGTAGTTAGTTCTGATGTAAGTCTTGCTGGGTACATTTGTACTCACGTTTGCCTATTTTATGTTTTTGCAGAGAGACCTCAGTCTCACTAGTAGTTCCACGTGGACTTCGACGTTTAGCTTGTTACCTCAGCTACGATCTTGTGCCCTCGGCAGGATCTGGTAGATAGTCGGGCTTTCAAGCCTTTTTCATTTGTAGATGTCTCAGACTCGGATATGATAGCTTCCGCTTGTGCATTGATTTGTATGCTCTGAATGTTGGGTCATGAGACCCCTGTTTGTAATATCTCGCTCCTCGGAGCCTAATGAATAAATGCTTGAGTCGTAGAGTCATGTTGTGATGCCATGTTGTATTTGCACATATCGGGCATATTGTGTGTATGTTATTGAAATGCTTGGTATGTGTGGGATCTGACTATCTAGTTGTTTATCTTTAGTAGCCTCTCTTACCGGGAAATGTCTCCTAGTGTTTCCAATGAGCCATGGTAGCTTGCTACTGCTCCGGAACACTTAGGCTGGCCGGCATGTGTCCTTCTTCGCTCTGTATCTGTCCTTCGGGAAATGTCACGCGTTAGTACCGGAGTCCTGTTAGCCGCTACAGCCCGGTTCACCGGAGTCTGCTAGCCAGTGCTACAGCCCGAACTTACTCGTGATGACCGACACGCTCGATCTTTGGGTCATGGATGCCTGTCCTGTAAGTCTGTGCCACTTTGGGTTTACGACTAGCCATGTCAGCCCGGGCTCCTTTTCATATGGATGCTAGCGACACTATCATATACGCGTGCCAAAAGGCGCAAACGGTCCGGAGCTAAGGTAAGGCGACACCCGTTGGGATACCGTGCGTGAGGCCGCAAAGTGATATGATGTGTTACAGGCTAGATCGATGTGACATTGAGTCGGGGTCCTGACAGCTTTGGTATCAGAGCTTGACTGTCTGTAGGATTACCAAGCCAAACTGGTCGAAGTTGAGTCTAGAAATGCTTTAGTTATATGTAGGGGAATTGATTGTGGGTTGGAACGTAAGGCTCTTTTTACTCCTTATACCTCATGGCCTTCTGATCTGAGTCAACCTCTTCTTTTCTACGGGGTTTAGGAACTAGGCCTTCTCATCTATCTATCAGGATGACGTGTTACTAATCCATAGACTTATAGAATTGTTAGTTTCAAATCTCAGTTCAGTTTTACTACTTCCGTATGTTCATAACTGCTGACCTCGAAACCTTGATATTGTGCTTCGGAGTGGTTATGCCACCATTTTGTTGTATGTGTCCAAACTTTTGAGCATTTACAGCCGTTATGCTGTCCGAGTCATCCCAGGTTTCTAAATAGTCTGGTGCATTTGCAAATCCTTCTTTCCATTCCTGATGTCCTCTATGGTCAGAATAAGCACACTAACCGGTGCGTTGAGGTAATTTATTGCCTTGACATATATGTTGGAATTATTATTATGACCCTAGGTGTCTTAGGGGATCATCTAGTAATCTAGCCATGAATTGTGTTCCCGGTGTGATAATTCGGCCTTTATTCCTAAAGCATCCCGTGATGCAATTTAGTTAGTAGGCATTCTATTCCCGGGTTTTGAGCCCAAAATTCACCCTACTTACTTCATGTTGATAGTGTTTGCTCGTTCCTTTAGGTTATTAGTAACCTTTACATCACCTCGAGGTCCGTGGTATTTCCTTCTTCCAAATACTATGAACCGCTTATGGCGAAGTTTGTTGGATCAAAAGATCACAACAGAGTGCTCTTGATGAGTTCTCCATTTTATATTGTGACTCGCCAGCTTCTACCTCTCTCGCATGGGTTATCCGAAGAAAAATGTTGAACTTGGTTCGACATACTAACCTATGCATCCACAACTCGTAAAAGCATATGTTCCTTTGAGTTTTCCTCTTTAGTTGCTTTCGACCCTCGCCTATCAATTGATAGTCAAGAGTAGTTGTGCACCCGAGTTCATCGATGCTTATTATTCTTGTGGTCCGTCAAGCCATTCTATTCCAGAATGACTAGGAGAAACAAACTCCAGTACCTTGTCCATTTATAGGATTGGGTCAAAGCAGTTGTACTCTGCAGATCAAATTGCTAATCTAGCTTTTGCTCTATTCTACCTTGGAGTATTACCATCTTTATATCAAGAATGTCATGAGAATTGCACTATTCCTTACGAATTCTTGACGCAGTGATACCTCTCGCCACCATTATCCATCCCTGGGTTTCCGTGTTGCTGTCACCGGAATGCTGACAAGTGAGTCATGATGTGTGAAATCAATACTCCTAGCAACTCCGTTGCTTGGTAGTTAATGGACTATATTCTCATTCTTAGCGTGTTGGTTGCTAAATCATCATCCTAAGATTGACCGTGCTATCTAGTCCTTATTTCTGGTGCACTCTCCGATCAATGAGTTAGGATTATTCAATCCCTTGCTTATTTGATCATGTCATCTTGCTCTGGGAAGCAAGATTGTTCTCGAGCTTAGTAAAATACCGGTGGTTCGTGATTTTCCGAATATCTTCTCGGAAGTATCACCAGGTTGTCACCTGACCGCTATGTTGAGTTCGTGATCAAGTTGGTTTCATATAAACCACCCCTTCTCCAAGAATCTGTGTTGCATACCCCTGAGCTGTTTGGTCAAGCTAAACAACAACTTGGAGAGTTGGAAGATGGAAGCTTGTCCGATTTAGTTCATCCTAAGGGTTATCTTGTATGTGTGTTGAAGAAAGATGATATCTTCATCAATTGATCCTCGAGACCAGTTGTTAGAGCTATCGTCTTGCCAAAACTTTGATTTGAGTGTGGGCTATCCTCAAATCAAACCAGAACCAACGATGTTCGTAATGTTGTCTTACTCGTGGATTTTCCTCGGGCATACAGCATTATATCTTTTGGGTCTGACCAATACTATCACCTTGATCACATAGTTATGGAACTCCATCTCCATGGGAATCTGGATGAATTGCTGTTGAGCCCATCGACAACATCCTTGTCTTCTCCATAATTTTGTTGAATATTAAGCTAGTGTTAGAAAATTTAGAAAGCATTTGTTCATGCTAGCTCATGAAGCATATGTTCGGATGTAAGAAGTGACTTCCTCTAGTTCATGTGCATTTGATGCAAGTTGCCGCCGTGGATTCGAGAAAGACAATGTTGCTTCCTTTGGAATCATCCCAAATCATTCATGCATACGTGCGAAGTATTCTGTGGTTCGAAGACTTGCAACCTTCATTCTATATGTATTCCTAGCACACCAAGCCACTGATTGATTTGTTCAAGGAGAAGAAGTTCCTTCTTAAGAATCATGACTTATGTTAGGACTTCGATATCCTCGATGATGGTTTCCCTCCTGAACTCGCTAGTGTTTTATTATAAGACTACTATGTGGTCATGCTTGTCTTGCATAGCGTGTTCACAGGTTTGTAGCAGAACCAGCTCATGTTTTGGAGCTTGCTATCGTGGTTCATTTCCTGAGATTCACGCAACGTCTTCTCGTCGGTTTATGTTGCAAACTTTCATTTTCCTTTCTAGACTCGATGAGTCTGGAATAATCTGACACCAACCAGATCTGAATCTCAGGCAGATATGATGGTTGGAACGTTTCCCAAGAATTATAATATTGGTCTCTCTGTAACCGGTAAAGTGAATGTCGTGACCAACACACCTCACCGGAAGACCTATTATTGTAGTATCTTGATTAAAGAAGTTGGCCACCTCCCCATAAGGACTTCGTAGGATTTACTCCCTAGTTGTGCCTTATGATTTTTGTGTTCCCGAAGTCCGACCTTTTACTTGATGTTCTATATATCAAGCCATATCTACAAATGGGTTGCGCTAGAACATCAAGGAGAACATTAGAAGCGGAGTGCTAAATGTCTCTCGGTCAATCCTCCAGGTTTTGTCCCCTTGGCCTCGCTAAGGTGAAATCTGAAAAGGTGTTATCTTCCTTTGCATCTGCATCGTCCATCGTTGTTCATCATGGTAGTATGTTGTGTTGTCAGCACCCTTGACACGGATGCTGGTAAACCTTGATGAATATGGAAATGCTCAAGTTCTTGAGAGCACGCACAAGCACTACGTATTATCACCGGCACTACCTAGGATTGTTCTCAGTTTCCTCGGTTATGCTATAACCATTTCAATAGTGGAATCACTCTCTACTATTGAGCTTCTCCTCAGTTACTAAAATCACCCTTTGTGTTGTTTTCAACAAGGTAATCCACATCATCCATTCTGGCCCGAGAATATCATTCTCTCGGACCCCTTCAACTGATCGACTATGAATTGCCTTAGGCTGGTGTAAAGAGTTTCAATGATCTTTGAATCAAATGTAATTCTTTTTGCCACTTAAGGGGATATTTCTACGAGTCTCCTCTCCCAAGGTGCCCCGTTATGGAATCCTGGCAGTTTATCCTCGCCACTTGAAACCCTCGACGAATTGCCTTCCTCTGAAATGTCTCGCTATGGTATCATGGCAACTCAAACTCTCGCTACGTTGACAACCGTTCACCACCCTCTTAGGTGTGGAATTGTTGTCTACCTAGTGAACCCTCGTCATCTATTCCACTCCATTCCTCTAGATGTGTGCCTTGTATCTCATCTTGCGAGATGTTTTTATGACTCACTCCGTGAGCTGATCTTAAGTTGTTTGATCCTCGAGAAGATCGACCCTTCTAAAGTCTCCTTCTTCCCTCCATGTCATGTTGACAGGATTTCTCAAGGCAAGACTTCAAGACAATGATGGTGAATGAATCAACGTTCAATTGAAGTGCACCCTGGATCGTGAAGATTATACTAGTTGCGTTTTCCTTCACCTTACCCTATGCTTGAATCTCGGGACGAGATTTTTGTTTAGTGGGGGTGAGTTGTCACATCCCTGGTCTTGTTATGCACTAGGCTAGACCTCATCTGAGCATCATGTTTAAATTTTTGAAACCTGAATCGAGGAATTTTGGAAGCCTCAAAACTTAAATAAAAGAAGGGCAAAACCCTAAAATCTCATTCATTGCTCCAAAATGCTCTTCTTAAATGTTTGATAATTTTTGGTAGGGTTCGCCCCAACCAAAATATTGAACATTTTAAGGAATTATTTTTGGGACTTTGGATTTAATTCATTAGCTATTTGAATTTGAATTATATTCATATAATCGAATATAATTTCAAATACCCTGAAATATTTTATAAGCTTTTGGAAGAGTCCATCTAGCAATACAAAATATTCAGAGGAGTTTTTGGCATTGTTTGAATTATTTTAAATTCAAAACAAGGGCAAAATAAATTAAATAAAACAAAACAGAAATAAAAGACAGAGGAGAGAAACCTTACTCGACTTACATGCAGCCCAGCCACCGGCCGGCCCAGCCAAAGCCAGCGCGCCCAGCCCGCCTCCCTCCTCCGTCTGCCTTCGTCCTCGGCAGAGGGAGGGAGGGGCCGGCCTGGCCTTGCCACCGCGCCCACCTCACCTCTCCTGCTTGCCTGCCTTCCCTCCTCGCCGATGCCCCGGACGACGCCACGCCTCCCCCCTGCTCTCTCTCACTCTCCCTCGGCTCTTTCCTCCTCCCCTCGCTCTCTCTCTCACACGGCCGAACACCACCCTCGCTGCCGTTCGCCATAGCAGCCGCCTCCGCCACCCTCGCTTCTCCCGATTAGCCCAGAGGCTCCGCCTCGACCTCCTCTTCCTCCCCACCGCTCCACGGGTTTCCGGAAGCCACAGATCGCCGCCACGCCGTTCCCTCCTCGGGCTCCGACCACCGCCGCCGCCGATTCGCCGCCTCCAGTAGCGTCCCGAGCCCGCTAACCATCCTCGCAGCTCATGCTGTGAGCCGCTGGTCCGATTCCCCTTGCCCTGTCTGTCCCTAGCCTTCAGAGCTGCCGCCCCTTGAGCTCCGAAGCTCGACGACGCCGGGCGATGTCGCCGTCGTGGCCACGGTCACCAGAAGCGCCTAACCGAAGCACACTATCGTGCTCCACACTCACTAGGAGCACGAGCACGCACCAACACCTCCCTAACGCCTCAGAACGCCGATTCCGACCGCACTGAACTCCGGCGCGCTCATGAGCTCGCCGTCGACGATAATCTGAGCCACCTCGCACGGCCACCACCACCATTCGACGCTGGGAGCAAGGGCTCTCCATCGAGCCCAAGCACAGCCTCGCCCGGTTCCTCAGAAGCGATCTCAAGATCGCGCCGCCGTCTCCTGCCTCCCGGCGTTATGTCGCCGGTGGGTTTGACCCACCTTGACCACGGCAGAACCCCTGCATCCTCGACAAGTGGGCCCAGCCACCAGTAGCTAATTAGGATTAGCGCTAATTACATCATTAGTCAAGCCTCGACATCGACAAGGGCCCCAGCCACTAATTCCTAATTAGGATTAATTTAACCTGCTTAACCCTCGTCACTGACGTGTGGCCCCCACACGTCAGGTTTGACCCTGGTCAGCCCCGGTTGACTTGCTGACATCATGCTGACGTCAGGCTGACGCAATAACTAATTTTTGGATTTATTTTTATTCAGGAAATTCCAGAAAAATTGTATAAACCTCTAAAATTCATATAAAATCAACCATAGCTCCAAATCAAACAAATTATATATGAAAAATTATCAGAAAAATTCAAGGAATCCATCTGTACCATTTTCATGCATGTTAGAACAACTTATAGCTGCTGTTTAGCACAAATCAATAAAAGGGCATTTAAATAATCACATATGGAGTTTGAATTTGAATCTTGTATTCAAACCAACTTCATTTAATCTGTTGCTAGTTGCATTAGCCCAAAACACATTCATATTGCCATGTCATAGCATGCATCATATTGTGCATTGCATTGATCGTGTTTCTTCTCTCGCTTGCTTGCGGTATTGTTCCCCTAGGTAGATGTTGTACCGACGCGTTGTGATCGCTGACACCGATGAAGACTCGGCATATCTTCGAAGTGCCGGGCAAGCAAAACCCCTTGTTCATTCCGATAAAATCCCACTCTCTCGCTCCTGCTCTCTTTTTACCGCATTAGGACAACAACGAATCATTTGTTACTTGTGCGGTAGCTGAACCCCTATCCATTGCATGACTGTCATTCCACAAGAATAGATGAAACCCACTAGCATGAGTAGGAGTTGTTTGAGCCCTGTTGTGCCTACTCATACATGCTTGTTTGTCATGCCTGCTCTCGCTTAGAGTTGAGTCGGTCCGATTCATCGAGGATGAATCGAGGTGTGTGAACATGTCCTCTCTGTGTGGCTAAGTGTGTGAACACGATTTGGTAAAGGTAGCGGTGAGAGGCCATGTAGGAGTACATGGTGGGTTGTCTCATTGCAGCCGCCCTCGAACTGAGTTCGTGTTTGTGATCCATGATTCAGCTACTACCACGCATTGGGCCCAAACCAATGGACCCTCTCGGCTTCTTAATCACCCTTGTCCTCTGTCCGGAGTTGCAAGTAGTTTCGTGTTTGTAGTATGTCGGAGGCCGTGCGCAGCAACCGACCGTAGGGGTGGGCTGTGATGCGGTAGGCACGTGGCACGGTGTACCGGCGCCTGCTTGGTGTCTCGGGAACCCTGCTCACATCGCTTGGGGCTGTGAGCGAAACTTCGCCGAACTCCTCATAGATGGAACCCAAATAGGCGATAAACCCGGACTAGGGACTTGTGTGTTTAGGTAGGTCGTGGCCGACACCCACGCTGGGCTTCCGCTGAAGGTTGCCGAGTACATGTCGTAAACGCGGTAAGTGGTGAGAGCGTGTGAAGAAGTACACCCTGCAGGTTAACATTATCTATTCAATAGCCGTGTCCGCGAAAAGGACTTCGGGTTGCCTATATCGGTTCATAGACAAGTGAAAGTGGATACTCTAAAATACGCAAGATAAGCGTGAGTGCTATGGATGGCGTTCTCGTAGGGAGACGGAGCGGATCCATAGTGGTGTATTGATATGGTGAATATGTGGACTCGTGTGCGCCACCTCAAAAGAGTTACTTGTCGTCGTAGTTTAGGATAGCCACCGAGTCAAAGCTGGCTTGTCAGCGTTAAACTCCACCATCCCTTTGTTGATAATGATGCATATGTAGTTAGTTCCGATGTAAGTCTTGTTTGGGTACATTTGTACTCACGCTTGCCTATTTTATGTTTTTGCAGAGAGACCTCGGTCTCACTAGTAGTTCCACGTGGACTTCGACGCTTAGCTTGTTACCTCAGCTACGATCTTGTGCCCTCGGCAGATCTCGTAGATAGTCGGGCTTTCAAGCCTTTTTCATTTGTAGATGTCTCGTACTCGCATATGATAGCTTCCGCTTGTGCATTGATTTGTATGTTTCAATGTTGGGTCATGAGACCCTGTTTGTAATATCTCGCTCCTCGAGCCTAATGAATAAATGCTTGAGTCGTAGAGTCATGTTGTGATGCCATGTTGTATTTGCACATATCGGGCATATTGTGTGTATGTTATTGAAATGCTTGGTATGTGTGGGATCTGACTATCTAGTTGTTTATCTTTAGTAGCCTCTCTTACCGGGAAATGTCTCCTAGTGTTTCCAATGAGCCATGGTAGCTTGCTACTGCTCCGGAACACTTAGGCTGGCCGGCATGTGTCCTTCTTCGCTCTGTATACATCCTTCGGGAAATGTCACGCGTGAGTACCGGAGTCCCGTTAGCCGCTACAGCCCGGTTCACCGGAGTCTGCTAGCCAGTGCTACAGCCCGAACTTACTCGCTGATGACCGACACGCTCGATGTCGGGTCATGGATGCTCGTCCTCGTAAGTCTGTGCCACTTTGGGTTTACGACTAGCCATGTCAGCCCGGGCTCCTTTTCATATGGATGCTAGCGACACTATCATATACGCGTGCCAAAAGGCGCAAACGGTCCGGAGCTAAGGTAAGGCGACACCCGTTGGGATACCGTGCGTGAGGCCGCAAAGTGATATGATGTGTTACAGGCTAGATCGATGTGACATTGAGTCGGGGTCCTGACATACCCGTAAGGAACGGCTGTCGGGCTCAGTTCTCGGCAACCACCTTTTGTACAAGCATTGTCACTGGGCATGTAACCCTTTGTACAAAGCCAGGCGCAGACCCTGTGCAAAGATAATGAAACAAAGCGTTGGCGCCTAAAACTTGCATGCATGTTTATTTTAGTATGACTTTGCTATAATCACTTAGAGAGGGTCGTATGCTGCTGTCCCCCCCCCCCTATATTAACTATAGGGTCCCTTGCCTCAGATAAACTCCCAAGGGGAAAAAGTGAGAACAGCCTTGCATATCGACCCCCGGCAACATAAAGCAGATAAGTTCCCCTAGCCATCCATAGTGTACTTCTGTGTGAAAAACGTGTGTGTAGAAAAACCTTGTCGCCCTCAAACATGTGTGCTCCCATCCTTTGATTCTAAGATTACTTTAGTCAGGCTGGTCGCAGTAGCATTTGGAAAAAAGGGTTGACAAGGGGTCGGTTCTCTTCCACACTCCTAACTCGCCAGGCTGAACCCTGCGGCAGCAACGGAAGGGACCAGCAGGATGTCTTGCCAGAAAACCGTGTTTACTTGAGAGTAGAGAGGAGTCATTCCTCGGCATGGATATAGTACGTGCACAAGCGCCTGGCAAGCATTTCTTTTTCGTTAATACACGGATAAACAAGTACAAATGATCCAAAATACAAACATGGATGGAAGGGTACATAATTTAAGATAAAGTTTGGCAAGTGCCTATATGCTTTAGATTAAAAAACATAAGTGCCATGTAATGCCTTTCTTGTCCCTGTCCTCCTAGGAGCTACAGTGGGAGGTGAAGAGGGCAAAAGGAGTGCCAGGGCAGAAGCCCAGCCTAACCCCGTAAGGGCCCGTGGGATGAAGCCCGACAAGATCGGGAGGACGTAGGGTAAGACGATGGGCGGAGAGAGTAGCTAGGTGATGCCCTGGTCACCACCGACAGGACTAGCGGAACACTGCCGGGGGGGACACCGGAAGGGAAGACGAAGCCAGAGACCACAAGGAAGCCTGCCGGGGTCCAACTGGAGGAGGCAGAGACATCCACACCCAACACCCCGGCAAATCACTCTGCCGGGGAGAAGACCAGGTGCAGATGATGGTGCTGCTCGGCGCCTAGCTGACGGTGGCAGTGCGTCCAGTGCTCAGCTGGAGTCCGAGCCTCTGTCCTCCCGCTCCATGCCGTAGTCATCTCCATCACTCTCCTCTTCGTCGTTGTCGCTCGAGGAGTAGCTTTCGTCGTCGGTCGAGCTCTCCGCGCAACACCCTAAGCGAGCACCTGAATGCTAGAAGACCTTGACGGAGAGCAGGTCTGCATCCATTAACTTAAAATTGAGGACATGTCCCTCGCCAAGCTATGGTCATGAGCGAAGGTTTTCCAGCCGCGGAGGAGAAGCATGACATGAGGTGCAGGGAACTCCACGTCCGCCCGCATGTTGCCATTACAACAACCCCTCATGTGCAGCTTCAACGTGTACGACTATTCAACCTCCATCACACTTGCAAAAGGAGTAGGAAGCCGAAGGCGGCTACGCGGAGGCCCACGCAGCCTGACAATGAACTCCAGCAGCGTGTCCCCAATTTGGCCTTCCATCAGAGCAGGAACAGCTGGAGGGGGAGTAGCAGGGCCGCCACCGTGTCCTCCTCAGCCCCGAGCACCATGACGGCCGCGCCCACGTTCTACGGCACCACCTTGTGCGTTGGATTCTGCCCTTGCGTCCCCAGCTGGGGCAAGGAGGCGTTGCCGAGAGGATACCCTCATTGCCACCGCTGGAGCTCGAGTGCGTCCTCTCCCCCTCACCATACTGGAAGAAAGACGTAAGAAAGAGAAGGAGGAGGTGTGTGTGGGTGAGCCCTTCGCCCACAGCTCCTTTTATAGGGGAGCATGGCCGGGGGCTGGCTCCTCACCACCTAGAAGGAAACCGCCCCACTCCACCAATCCAGTCCCTCTGCGTCACTAATAGCATCCAGAATCAACGACCGCCCTCCTGCGCCTATCCACGGCGCTGAGCTTTCTCCCATGGCACTCATTCCCACGCACTACGCATCCGCCACCAACCCTGTGCAATGCATGCAACGTACGTTGTGGAAACAGCAGGGGTAGTGGATGGGTGAAATGGTAGTTACCTCCCTGTGAACGTGGGCGGCCTACAGGCCATTACGTGGATAACCTCACGTCGTTCTGCATGACTCACAGGGAAACCAGAAACTGATTCAATCATAGGTTAATTTAGAAGCAAGGAGAATATCAAGAGAGACATAAATCTCATCGCAGCATGGCTCATGTGCTTGCATGTGTATTTGTTGGGGCCTACCCCAACGATGCTCGGCAGCACGTATGGGCTAGGCCCGGGGGCTCTTGTCGGTGCAACAAAAAATCACGTTTGTTGATGGGACTTATACACAGACGTGCTGGCATCACATGTCTGGCACCAATATACAAAGCAAGGCCAAGTCAGAGAAATCACTCTTTGTGAGATCAAGGAGCGGATCAAGAAGACCAAGTCAACATACGAGACATCAGAACACCACCTTGGTAAGGCGCCCTTCCCGGGCAAGAGAACCCGGCCAGGTCGAGACCACCCCCAAGAACAAGTCAAAGATTACCCCGACAGGCTTGCCGGGGCCGCCAAGGGTAAGAACTCCCGCGAAGGCACCACCGCTCCACCACACCACAACACAAATCACATATAAATGCGGTGTCGAGCCTCCAGATGATTAAATGGCCTCCACTAAGCACATGGCAGCCTGTTGGAAGACAGATTATCCTCATATGACACCCGTCCAGAGGCGTGTCGAACAGATAAGCAGAAGACGATTAAGCGGCACGGCAGGCTTGCCGGGCTTCACCATCAGCATGACACCTAGTAGTGCATTCAATGCACTTTATCCTAACTGCCAGAGTTAGGTATGATAGCACTGTTAGCTATCTAATCACCAGATAAAGACTGTTTTATCATTGTGGTTACCCCTTGAGCTATAAAACGAGGTCCAAGGCAACCTAGAGAGGGACTCGGACCCTTGCACACTTGTATGCGTGTAGTAGCTCTCCCCAAGGTCACCTTGTCGGGCTTGAACGCTATGTGCTCTTGTGTTTCTTCATCCAATCCACCAAAGCAAGAATAGGGTTTTACACTTCCCAGCGACCCGAACCTGGGTAAAAATCTCCAATGTCACCCTCGTCGTGATGCATCATGGCCTTCGCTTTTTGTGCAATGTGATCTCCCACTTGCCGAACCACAAAGGGGTCGGTGGCCCCATAGGTGATCGTGCTCCCTCACAACATTCATGTATATTGTACGGCGGAGAATAAGTAAACATATAAAAAAAGGTTTACAAGTCATTAGAAATTAAATCAAGTTGGATGCTTAGTCAAGTGGTTCTCAAATAGCGAAGCATGTATAGGAGTAACATGTAGATCTTGGTCTAGTTTCTCTACCAACTCACATACAAAATTTAATGAGAATGAAAAATATGGAAAAAGAGGTTCATATGAATAACTGTTATCAGACAACATCTATATCAACTCACCATGATTGCCTACAATGTACATCAAGGCTTTTTCTGTTGAAGGCTTGGAAGTACTCCCTCCGTAAAGAAATATAAGAGCATTTAGGTTACTACTCTAGTGATCTAAACACTCTTATATTTTTTTACAAAGGGAGTTCTAATAAAAGATAAAATATTGAAACTATACAAAACGTAGTTCTGGTATATATAAGTTAAAAATGTAGTTCTGGTATGCGCAACCCGTGAGGCTCACAAATGACTGAAGATAAATGAAAATGTCCAATACACGACCCATGGTTCCAAAGTTCCAGTCTAATAAGGGCACCTAATTCTTCTTCGGGGAGCTTGACCTACACGTTGCATATAAAATTGTCACCAATAGGCAATGGACAAAGCAAGTATGTCAACCATGCTTGGAGAATCACAACATACTATTTGGTGCATTGGAATATTATCGCATAGTTAAGATACAACAAAGCATTAAGACGGAATTTCATAAGAAATAACACATAAATACATTAAAGATGAGAACTACATGTGGTGACATAGTCACCATGTACAACATTAATCTGTTTCAAGAAAAAGGGTATAATAATTAAATTGACCAAAGATAAAATGCATGTATACCGATTGTGTCAACAATTGAATTCTTTGACCACATGATACCCAAAGATGAAGGAATTTTAGAGGGGATAAGAATATAAGACTACAACTTGTTGGAACGGAATGTGATGATTAAGTCGGGTGACTAGTCGCGGGTGAATATGTTGGGGATCGTTGCATGGAAAAACAAAAAAATCTACGCACACGCAATGATCTATCCATGGAGATGCATAGCAATGAGGGGGAGACTATGTCTAAGTACCCTCGTAGACCGTAAGTGGTAGAGTTTCACAATGTGGTTGATGTAGTCGAACTTTCTTCATGATCCACTGATCGAGTACCGAACGTACGACACCTCCGAGTTCTGCACACGTTCAGCTCGGTGACGTCCCTCACCTTCTTGATACAGCAAGACATCGAGGTAGTAGATGAGTTCCGTCGGTACGATGGCGTGGTGACGGTTATGGTGAAGTGATCTCTGCAGGGCTTCGCCTAAGCACTACGAAAATATGACTGGGGGAGTAAATGGCGGAGGGGGGCGCCTGGCTAGGCCATTGTCTGGGTTGTGCTAGGGGCGCCCCCCCACATATATAGAGGTGGGAGAGGCCAGGAGGCTCCCCAAGTAGAGCTGAATCCTACTTGGGCTCCTCCCAAGCCGCGCGCCACCGCCTGCCATATATATATCGGAGTGGGAAGGAAAGAGGGGGAGGGGAAGGAAGGGGGAATCCTATTCCCTTTCTTTCCTTTCCTCCTTCCCCTTTCCTTCTCCACCTTGGCCGGCCCATATGAGGGCGCAACAGCCCCTTGTGGCTGGTGTGTTTCCCCTCTTGGCCCATACGGCCCATATCTTTTGCCGGCGGTGCCCAGAACCCCTTTCGGTGACCCGATATGTACCCAGTACCATATGAAGAACTTCCGGTGTCCGAATACCATCGTCCTATATATCAATCTTTACCTCTTGACCATTTCGAGACTTCTCGTCATGTCCATGATCTCGTCCGGGACACCGAACAACATTCGGTCACCAAATCACATAACTCATATAATACTATATCGTCATCGAACGTTAAGCGTGCGGACACTACGGGTTCGAGAACTATGTAGACATGACCGAAACACCTCTACGGTCAATAACCAATAGCGGAACCGGGATGCTCATATTGGATCCTACATATTCTATGCAGATCTTTATCAATTGAACCGTTATAACAACATACGTAATTCCATTTGTCTATCGGTATGTTACTTGCCCAAGATTGGATCGTCGGTATCTTGATACCTAGTTCAATCTCGTAACCGACAAGTATCTTTAATCATTCCGTAATACATCATCTCGTGACTAACTCCTTAGTCGTTTGCTTGCAAGCTTATGATGTGTATTACCGAGAGGTCCCAGAGATACCTCTCCGATACTCGGAGTGACAAATCATAATCTTGATCTATGCCAACTCAACGGACAGCTTCGGAGATACCTGTAGAGCATCTTTATAATCACCCAATTACATTGTGCCATTTGATAGCACACAAGGCAGTCCTCCGGTATCCGGGAGTTGCATAATTTCATAGTCAAAGGAATATGTATTTGACATGAAGAAAGCAATAGCAATAAAACTGAACAATCATTATGCTAAGCTAACGGATGGGTCTTGTCCATCACACCATTCTCCTAATGATGTGATCCCGTTATAAAATGACAACTCATGTCCATGGTTAGGAAACCTTAACCATCCTTGATCAACGAGCTAGTCTAGTATAGGCTTACTAGGGACACTATGTTTGTTTATGTGTTTACACATGTATTAAGGTTTCCAATCAATACAATTCTAGCATGAATAATAACCCTTTATCATGAATAAGGAAATATAAAATAACAACTTTATTATTGCCTCTAGGGCATATTTCCTTCAGTCTCCCACTTGCACTAGAGTCAATAATCTAGTTCACATCGTCATGTGATTAACACGCATAATTCACAACGCCATGTGACCAATACCCAAAGAGTTTACCAGAGTCAATAATCTGGTTCACATCACTATGTGATTAACACCCAAAGAGTACTAAGCTGTGATCATGATTTGCTTGTGAGAGAGGTTTAGTTAACCAGTCTGCCACATTCAGATCCGTATGTATTTTGCAAATGTCTATATCTACAATGCTCTACATGGAGCTACTCTAGCTAATTACTCCCAGTTTCAATACATATCCAGATTGAGAGTCAGAGTCATCTTGATCGCTATAAAAGCTTGCATCAACATAACACTTTACGACGAACTCTTTATCACCTCCATAACCGAGAAATATTTCCTTAGTCCTCTAAGGATAATTTTGAGCACTGTCTAGTGATCAACTCATGGATCACTATTATACCCCCTTGCATAGCTCATGGCATGGTACACAACAGTTTTGGTACACAACATGGCATACTTTATGGAACCTATGGCTGAGGCATATGGAATGACTTTCATTCTCTCTCTATCTTCTATCGTGGTCGGGCTTTGAGTCTTACTCAACTTCACACCTTACAATACAGGCTAGAACTCCTTTGACTGATCCATTTTGAATTTGTAACATCCCAATTTTCAATTGGGATGTTATTTACAGATCATTCATATGCATCCATGATTTATGCATTTTGTTTCATTCGTTTTAGTTGGATTTTGATCCAAGAGACCTTAAGCAACTCAAGGACCAAACTGAGAGAGTTGGAGGTTTCCTAAAAGTCCATTTTTGATTTATCAAAATTTGGAAAAATTGGATCAATTTGTTTCATTCAAAATTCTTTTCCAAATATTGCAAATAAATAAAATAAAGAGAGAAGATAAAAGGACTTGTTCAAAAACAGCAAAGAAATATTGGAAATTGAATTTTGGATATTTTATTTGATTTTATTTGCAAGTTTATTTATTTTATTGCCGAGTAATTAGTACTAAAAAGTTTGTTTTTAGTTTAGGCATTTAGGCCTAGAAAATGTTCAGCAGGTCATTAATAAGGCCATATTATTATGTGAATTTTTCTGTTATTTTTAGATATATATTTATATTAGTTTCCATATTTTCTTCTCTGGAATTGGTTTGAAAAAAAAGTCTCCGCCAAACCGGGACGGCCCAGCCAACCGGGCCAGGCCGCGGCCCAGCTAGTCGCTCGCCCGCGCCGACTCCGACCGGAGCGGCCTGCACATGCCACCGTCGCCGAGTCCGGCCCGGACTTCTCCTCCGCCCTGCCCCTCGCGCAAGCTGCCACCTCCCCCGGCCCCTTTATAAGCTGAGGCCCCGGCCCCCTCTCCTCCCCAAGTCGAGCTGCCGTCGTCGTCCGCCTTGCAGCCGCCGCCGTCTGCCGCAGCCGCAGCCGCTGACGCCACCGCCGCACTCCACCGTCGCCGTCGTCCCGCCCGGAGCCGTGCGCCACCTCCGACCGCCTCGCCGCAGATGACCACCGACGTGGTAGTAAGTGCCGCCGCCCTCGTCCGTCCGATCTGGATCCGACGATCCAGATCGCGTTTCCTTTTTTTTGAAAGGTTTTTTTTATTTAGTGGGCGTTCGCTCATTAGTCTTCATAGCGAACGGTTTTTGTCCTTTAAGCTTCCGTACCGAATGTTCGTTCGTTAGATTTTTTTCTTTTTATTTTTCTGCCAGGGACCTATCCGCTAGTCTTTATTTACAGCTTAGCCCATGCGTTTCAATCTAGCACAACTTTTTGCTCTTTGGTCCAAATTCGATGAAACCAACGCCAAAATCGTCAGAGCAATCTCATCTATCCAGTAAACCAACTTGAATATATTTTTAAAAATTTAAAATTTGAATTTGTTCAGATTAGATTTTGATCTTCTTTTGATCGTAACTTGAGTTTCGTAGCTCTGTTTTAGTTTATTCTTTTTGCAAATCAAAGGTAATCACATGTACCTTCTGTTAAGATCTAATCTGCATAATTATAATACTGTTAAAAATTGTTTTCTTTTTAGATTAGTTATTTGCTTGTTGAGTTTTTTCGAATCTTTTCTTCTATTTTCTTTGCATCTTTTGCTTGAGTGCTTATGTATGCTATTGTTTGTTTACGATAGGTTTTCCGGAGTGCGAAGCTTCTTACTATGAATCTCTAGAGTTTTCCGAACATCAGCAAGATGTGGTTTGGGAACATGTGGTTTACCAAGAGTCTTCTTACGATCAGAGTTTACACTTTGATCATACTCTTTCAATACCTGGTTTTTACTATGCATTAGTTTCACCCTCATGAGTAGGATTGGGAACATGTGGTTTGGTTATGTAGTTCATGAGGTAGGAACCTAATACCTTTGATTACCCCGGGAATATACATTATGCTCAGAAATTACTTAGCCATGCTTGTACACGGGGATTGGTATGTGAGATTCATGAAAGATGCGAGAGTATTAATAAATAAGGGAAAGTTATGGTGGCAACTTTAATGCACATCTGGGTGAATTGTTTGGGGCACCTGGAGAAACCAGTGCTTGCCCAAGGGAATCCCGGAGTACCCGTGTCATTACCCTAGGTCCGCCATCCTGGCTCAAAGGGGTCATATGATATTTCATGCCTAGAAAATTCCGTGTGCAGCCACAAGCCATTATGGGCTCTGGCATAGCTGAGTAAGTTGTGTGACCTCTTTCAGTGGTAGACTAGCAGATGTAGGGGAAAGTAGGTGTACCGGTCTACCCAGAGTAAAGAGTAAATACTTCAAAAAGGCTATGTCTCGATCTTCCGATCAAGGATGTGGTCGAGTCTTGTGGGGAAAAGTGCGCAAACCTCTGTAGAGTGTACAAACTAATCATGGTTAGCCGTGTCCCCGCCTATGGACAATTTGAGTATCTGGAAGTGAATTATTTGTTGATCTCATCACTCTTTAATTAACATATTGGGTTTATGATTTATACTTGGAAATTTTTGGGAATTGAGTTGGACGAACCTTCTCAATAATGGCATAAACTTGGTAGTGAATAAAAGATTTATTCCTTTGTTGTAGGGAAAAATTAGCTTTATGCAAAAATTAAACTTAGACCCTCCACCAGCCAAATATGTATGTAGATATAGTATCTTTCATTCATTTGCTTTATAGTGTGACTCTACCAGCATATTCCATGTGCTGACCTACACGGCTACAACGTCTCATGTTGCAGAGTTTTCCAACGAAGAATAAGGTGCGCTAGGTCATTGTCATGCACTCAGTTGTGCCGTGGAGTTGATGGACTCATTTATCTTCGAAGCCTCCGCAGTTATCTTATTTTAGTTGGCCTTCAGCCATATTTTGGTAATATATACTCTTTATGAGGACCTCGGTGTAATAAGTGTGTGATTGAACTCTGTTATAATTCCTTGAGTATTGTGTGTGTCAGCGTACCGATCCAGGGATGGCACTTAAGCACAGAGAGTTCGATCCATTGGGATCGGGTCGCTACAAGATGGTATCAGAGCACATGCTGACTGTAGGACACGACCACTAGGAAAAGCCACATGATACTCTTCTCTATTCATTTCTAATTCTCCTCTATTTCTACTCTATAGATTTCGAACCCCAGGAACAAGTTCACTCTGCCGGATGACGACACCCCTTTCGGACGACACCTGAAGGAAGTCACGAAGTACCTGAACATCGGACTACCAAGTTTCACCGGAGCCTTCACTGCAACTTTACCAGAAGAGGAGCGCGGGAGGATGAAAGTTCGTGTTCCGGGAAGTACTTTTGCACCAACTACCGAGCCCATCGAGTTTACCTTGCATGCACCAACTTGGAGCTTAGGAAAGAGCATGGATGCCCACATCACTTTTGGACGCATTTGTGAGGTGTACCAAAAGGATCTTGAAGACACCGTCTACCAGATATGTGGACGTTGGAATGAGCAATGTGAGATGATTCGCACCAGGATGGATGGATCTATTGCAGCATACATACAGGAGATGGATCAACACATTCATCGATACGAGAATCAGATGTGCGCTATCATGAAGAAGACCAAGAAGGTGATGACCAGGAATATCGAGCTAGAAGAGGATTTCAAGGCAACCCGCGATGGATATGAAGAGGAAATTGTTGTGCTACTAGAGAAGAATGAAGACCTGAAGAGGAGGCTAGGAGTACCCGAGCTGAAACAAGAACGTGAAGTGCATATTCATGAAGACGACTACATCATACTAGATGACACAGACAGTGATGAAGATGAAGACAGTGATGAGGATGAAGACAGTGATGATGATGCTAGAGATCATGATTATGAGCCAATGGAGTCTTTCATCGATCAAAACTTCTAGATGACCACCATATTACTATTAGAGTTCTTCCAAGAAGTTAGAAATCGTACATGAGATTTTGTAATAGTAGCTTAGATCAATTGTGTGAATCTTGTTTCAAATTGAGTTCTGCGATTTGAATGTATTTGTCTCATATGCATATGGGTAGTGAAATCTCTCATTAGACCTTATTCTATTCTGTTTTCTCACCCCTCTAATCCATCAGATGCCTCCGAGACGTGACCCCTGATTCACTTTCCCGCCGGAGCTCACCCAGTTGATATAACAGCAGAATGCCTTGATGTAGATGATGATCTAGAACCAAGGCAACAACAACCCACCGCCACCACCCCTAGTTGACAACCTAGCCCCTTTCCTAAGGTTGAATCCGCCGGTGTTCTCTAGCAGCATCGAGCCAATTGTGGCTGATGTTTGGCTCCGCAAGATTGGGAGGGAGCTAACAACTGCTGGATGCACGGATGCGGAGAGAGTGCGCTTTGTGGCACATCAACTTGATGGACCCGCAGCCTCTTGGTGGGAGAATTGTACCGCCACCTACTCCATTGCTACAGTTACATGGGATCAGTTTCAGCAGGCCTTCCATACCGCACATGTCTCACCTGGAGCCACGAGTTTGAAGAAGCGTGAGTTCCGCAACTTACGCCAGGAGAATCGTACGGTGGGGCAATATGTGGATGAGTTCAACAAGTTAGCACGCTATGCCCATATGATGTGGCCACAGATGTCGCGAAGCAAGAAAAATTTCTTGAGGGACTCAATGATGAGCTGAGTATGCAGTTGATGTTGGCAACCTTCAACAACTACCAGGATCTGGTAGATAGGGCCCTCATGATTGAAGGCAAGCAGCAGCAGATAGAGAGCCGCAAGAGGAAGTATGGACAGGGAAAGTACAACTCTGGAACTCAGCAGAAACCTCGCTATTCCCCATACTCGGGAGGACACACTCATCATACCCATGGAGGACATAACCATCGGGGCCATTCACACAATGGACAAAGTTCACACAACCATAGTGGCCCTAAGAATGGTAATGGGAATGGAGGAAGCAACAGTCAGAGCCGTTCCAACCCCGCGACACCAACAAAGAAAGATCTGAGTCACATTAACTGTTTCAAGTGCGGGAAGACCGGACACTATGCCACTGAATGTCCTGAGGCAAAGAATGGAAATGGCAATGGAAGCTTTGGAAAGAAGCCCAACCCTTTTACCAGAGGTCAGGTGAATCACGTCAGTGTGGAGGAAATTGAGGAGCAGCCCGACGCAGTTGTCGGTAAGTTTTTGATAAATGCATTTAAAACCCTTGTTCTTTTTAGACACTGGTGCATCGCATTCATTCATATCAAGGGGATTTGTGGACAAGTTTACATTTCCAACCGTAGCCCTTAAGTCACCTATGTTAGTGAGTTCCCCAGGAGCAGAGTATATGGCTAGTCGGGGATGTTATCAGTTGCCATTAACCATAGGTAGATATGTGTTCCCCACAGACCTCATTATCTTGGAGTCACATGGATTGGATGTGATCCTAGGCATGGATTGGCTATCCAAGTATGAGGGAAACATCGATTGTGCCAGTAAGTCGATTCTTCTCATCACCCGAGAGGGAAAACGAATCAAGTATGTGTCTAGGCATGCGCCAAGGAGGACTCAGGTGAATTCCCTTGTTGGAGTTGTTCAGGAGGAAGTACCAGTTGTCAAGGATTATCCCGATGTATTCCCTGAGGAATTACCAGGCATGCCACCAAACTGAGATATAGAGTTTCTGATCGAATTGTTGCCAGGCATTGGACCAATATCCAAGAGACCGTATCGGATGCCGGCCAATGATCTGGAGGAAATTAAGAAGCGGGTTAAGGAGTTATTGGAGAAAGGTTATACTCGAGCAAGTTCATCACCTTGGGGAGCCCCAGTGTTTCTAGTTGAGAATAAGGATGGATCCTTGAGGATGGTTGTTGATTATCGTGCGTTGAATGAGGTGACGATCGAGAACAAATACCCTCTAAAGATGATCAATGATTTGTTTGACCAGCTGCAGGGAGCTAAAGTTTTCTCCAAGATCGATCTTCAGACAGGTTATCACTAGTTGAAGATCCGAGAGCAAGATATACGTAAGACAACTTTTACCATGAGGTATGGTCTTTATGAGTATACGCTTATGTCATTTGGTTTGACTAATGCCCCTGCTTATTTTATGAGTATGATGAACAAGGTATTCATGGAGTTTTTGGACAAGTTCGTCGTGGTGTTCATTATTGATATATTGGTCTACTCGAAGGATGAAGAAGAGCACAAGAAACATTTGCGATTGGTTCTCGAGAAGCTCAGGGAACATCAGTTATATGCCAAGTTCAGCAAATGTGAGTTTTGGTTGAAGGAAGTTGGATTTCTTGGGCACGTTATATCAGGAGAAGGAATAGCAATGGACCCTACCAAGGTTGTAGCCATCACTGAATGGTTGGCACCCACCTCAATTGGAGAGATACACAGTTTCCTTGGACACGCAGGTTATTATCGAAGATTTATTGAGAATGTCTCCAAAATCGCGAAGCCCATGACGGAGTTATTGAAGAATGTCACCAAGTTTAAATGGACCGAGGATTGTGAGGCCAGTTTTCAGGAGTTGAAGAAACATTTGGTTATAGCCCCAGTGCTGATTGTCCCGAATATACGCAAGGATTTTCAAGTATATTGCGACGCTTCTCGTCAGGGACTTGGAGGTGTTCTTATGCAAGAATCAAGAGTTGTTTCATATGCCTCACATCAGCTTCGACCTGATGAGTTGAATTATGCCATGCATGATTTGGAGTTAGCAGTCGTAGTGCATGCGCTCAAGACCTGGAGGCACTTTCTTATCAGAAACCGTTGCGATGTCTACACGGATCATAAGAGTTTGAAATACATCATCACGCAGAAGGATTTGAACCTCAAGCGAGGAGATGGTTGGAGCTCATAAAGGATTATGACATGAGATTGCATTATCACCCAGGAAAGGCCAATGTCATGTCTGATGCTTTGAGCCGCAAGACTCATGTTAATACTCTCATAACCGGAGGATTACCCCAGGAGTTAGCCGATGATCTCCGAGAACTTCGCTTGGAGATAGTTCCAAGAGGTTTTGTTGTGGCATTGGAAAATCAGTCCACTTTGTTGGGAAAGATCCAAGAAGCACAGAAGACAGACAAGGAGATTGCAGAGATAAAAGAAAGGATGAGTAAAGGAAAGGCTAAAGGTTTTCGTGAGGACGAGCACGAAACTTTATGGCTACATCTGGGTTGTAGTTGATCGTTTGACCAAGGTAGCCCATTTCATCCCCGTGAAAACCACTTATATGAGCGCTAAGTTGCGAAGATATACATGACCAGGATCGTATGTGTGCATGGAGTTCCGAGGACCATCGTATCAGATAGAGGAACATAGTTTACTTCGAAGTTTTGGAATCAAGTACACGAAACTTTGGGTACGAGGCTAGAGTTCACTACAACCTTTCATCCGAAGACAGATGGGCAGACCGAGAGAGTCAACCAGATTCTGGAGGACATGTTGAGAGCTTGTGCGCTAGATTATGGATCTAGTTGGGATGATAATTTACCATATGTAGAGTTCTCATATAACAACAGTTATCAAGCCAGTTTGAATATGGCCCCTTTCGAAGCTTTGTATGGAAGGAGGTGCGGGAGACCATTGATGTGGGATGAAGTTGGAGATCGACAGTTGTTCGTACCAGATTTAATCAGAGATTCTGAGGAGAAGGTCAAGTTGAGTCGTGATAGACTCAAGATAGCCCAGTCCAGGCAGAAGAGTTATGTCGATACTAAACGCAAGGAGGTAACCTATGAAGTCGGAGACAGAGCATATCTTCGTGTGTCCCCGCATCGAGGAGTTAAACGATTTGGAGTCAAAGGAAAGTTAGCTCCACGATTTGTGGGAGAAGTTGCCTACAAGTTGAAAATACCCGAAGGTTTGTCAGGAGTTCATGATATGTTTCATGTTTCCCAGTTGAAGAAGTGCCATGCAGAGATGGCAGATATTCCTATGAGAGATAAAGTGCCACTAGAAGCAATTAAGTTGGAGAGTGACCCGACCTATGAGGAGAAACCCGTTAAGATTCTCGAGTTTGCCAGCCGAGTTACTCGCAGCAGGGTCATCAAGTTTTGCAAAATTCAGTGGAGTTACCATACCGAGGAGCAAGCTACCTGGGAGCACGAAGAAGACCTCTGCAAGGAGCACCCACACCTTTTTGCTGACCAACCTGAATCTCGAGGGCGAGATTCATCTTAAGGGGGAGTAGACTCGTAACATCCCAATTTTCAATTTGGATGTTATTTATAGATCATTCATATGCATCCATGTTTTATGCATTTTGTTTCATTTGTCTTAGTTGGATTTTGATCCAAGAGACCTTAAGCAACTCAAGGGCCAAATTGAGGGAGTTGGAGGTTTCCTAAAAGTCCACTTTTGACTTATCAAAATTTGGAATAATTGGATCAATTTGTTTTATTCAAAATTCTTTTCCAATTATTGCAAATAAATAAAATAAAGAGATAAGATAAAAGGACTTCTTCAAAAACAGCAAACAAATATTGGAAATTGAATTTTGAATATTTGGATATTTTATTTGATTTTATTTGCAAGCTTATTTATTTTATTGCAGAGTAATTAGTACTAAAATGTTTGTTTTTAGTTTAGGCATTTAGACCCAAAAAATGTTCACTAGGTCATTAATAAGGCCATATTATTATGTGAAATTCTCTGTTATTTTTACATATATATTTATATTAGTTTTCATATTTTTCATCTCTGGAAAAATTGTTTAAAAAAAAGTCTCCGCCGAACCGGGCCGGCCCAGCCAACTGGGTCATGCCGCGGCCCAGCTAGCTGCTCGCCCGTGCCGACTCCGACCGGAGTCCGGCCGCCAAACGTTGCTGCCGTCGAGTCCGCCCCGGACTCCTCCTCCGCCTTGCCCCTCGCGCAAGCCGCCAACTCCCTTGGCCCCTTTATAAGCCAAGGCCCCGCCCCCCTCTCCTCCCCAAGTCGAGACGCCACCGCAGTCCGCCTCGCCGCCACCGCCGACGCCGCCGCCACACTCCGCCGTCCCACCTGGAGCCGTCCGCCGCCACCGATCGCCTCGCCGGCGACGACCACCGTCGCCGCAGTAAGCACCGCCGCCCTCGTCCGTCCGATCTGGATGTGACAATCCAGATCGTGTTTTTTTTTTGAAATGTTTTTTTATTTAGTGGACATTCTCCCGTTAGTCTTCGGTAGCGAACAGTTTTCATTCTTTACGCTTCTGTAGCAAACGTTCGTTCGTTAGATTTTTCTTTTTCTTTTTATTTTTCTGCCAGGGACCTATCCGCCAGTCTTTATTTACATTTTAGCCCATGTGTTTCAAACTAGCACAACTTTTTTCTCATTTGTCCAAATTCGATGAAACCAACGCCAAAATCTTAGAGCGATCTCATCTATCCAGTAAACTAACTTGAACATATTTTTGAAAATTTAAAATTTGAATTTTTCAGATTAGATTTTGATCTTCTTCTGATCGTAACTTGAGTTTCGTAGCTCCGTTTTAGTTTATTATTTTTGCAAATCAAAGCTAATCACATGCACCTTCTGTTAAGATCTAATCCACATAATTATAATACTGTTAAAAATTGTTTTTTGTTTAGATTAGTTATTTGCTTGTTTTTGAGTTTTTCTGAATTTTTTCTTCGGTTTTCTTTGCATCTTTTGCTTGAGTGCTTATGTATGCTATTTTTTGTTGACGATAGATTTTACGGAGTGCGAAGCTTGCTACTCTGAGTCTATAGTGTTTACCGATCGTCAGCAAGGCAAGTTACACTTTGATCATACTGTTCTATACCCAATTTTTTTTACAATGCATTAGTTTCACCCTCAAAGATTGCATGAGTAGGATTGGGAACATGTGGTTTTGCTATGTAGTTCATGAGGTAGGAACCTAATACCTTTGATCACCCTGGGAATATACGTTATGCTCATAAATTTCTTAGCCATGCTCATAGACGGGGATTGGTATGTGACATTCATAAAATATGCGAGAGTATTAATAACGAAGGGAAAGTTAAGGTGGCTACTTTAATACACATCTAGGTGGATTGTTTGGGCACCTGGAGAAAGCAGTGCTTGCCCAAGGGAATCCCAGAGTACCCGTGGGATTACCCTAGGTCCGCCACCCAGGTTCAAAGGGGTCATTTGATATTTCATGCCTAGAAACTTTCGTGTGCAGCTAGAAGCCATTATGGGCTCTGGCATAGTTGAGTAAGTTGTGTGACCTCTTTCAGTGGTAGACTAGCAGATGTAGGGGAAAGTAGGTGTACCGGTCTACCCAGAGTAAAGAGTAAATACTTCAGAAAGGCTATGTCTCGATCTTCCGATCATGGAGGTGGTCGAGTCTTATGGGGAGTAGTGTGCAAACCTCTGCAGAGTGTACAAACAAATCATGGTTAGCTGTGTCCCCGGTTATGGATAATTTGAGTATCTGGAAGTGAATTATTTGTTGATCTCATCACTCTTTAATTAATGTATTGGGTTTATGATTTATACTTGGAAAATTTTGGGAATTGAGTTGGAGGAACCTTCTCAATAATGGCATAAACTTGGTAGTAATAAAACATTTATTCCTTTGTTGTAGGGAAAATTTAGCTTTATGCAAAAATTAAACTTAGAGCCTCCACCAGCCAAATATGTATGTAGATATAGTATCTTTCATTCATTTGCTTTATAGTGTGACTCTGCCAGCATATTCCATGTGCTGACCTACACGGCTGCAACGTCTCATGTTGCAGAGTTTTCCAACGAAGAATAAGGTGCGCTAGGTCGTTGTCATGCACTCAGTTATGTTGTGGAGTTGATGGACTCATTTATCTTCGAAGCTTCCGCAGTTATCTTATTTTAGTTGGCCTTCGGCCATATTTTTGTAATAAATACTCTTTATGAGGACCTCGATGTAATAAGTGTGTGATTGAACACTGTTATAATTCCTCGAGTACTGTGTGTGTCAGCATACCGATCCAGGGATGACACTTAAGCACAGAGACTTCGATCCGTTGGGAACGGGTCGCTACAGAACTCCTTCAAAATCTTGTCAAGGTATGTACTCATTAAAAATCTTATCAAGTGTCTTGATCTATCTCTATAGATCTCGATGCCCAATATGTAAGCAGCTTCACCGAGGTCTTTGATTGAAAAATTCTTATTCAAGTAACCTTTTATGCTATCCATAAATTCTATATAATTTCCAATAAAAAATATGGCATCTACATTAATATCAGAAATGCTACAGAGCTTCCACTCACTTTCTTGTAAATACAGGCTTCACCGTAAGTCTGTATAAAACCATATGCTTTGATCACCTCATCAAAATGTATATGCTTGCACCAGTCCATAGATGGATCACTGGAGCTTGCACACCTTGTTAGCACCTTTAGGATTGATAAAAACTTCCGGTTGCATGATATACGACTCTTCCTTAAGAAACTCATTAAGGAATGCAGTTTTTGACATCCATTTGCCAGATTTCATAATTTATAAAATGCGGCAATTGCTAATATGATTCGGATAGACTTAAGCATCGCTATGGGTGAGAAAGTCTCATCATAGTCAACTCTCTGAACTTGTCGAAAGCCATTCACATTAAGTCGAGCTTTATAGACAGTACCATTACCATCGGCGTCTATATTCTTCTTGAAGATCCTTTTATTTTCTATGGCTTGCCGATCACCGAGCAAGAACACCAAAGTCCATACTTAGTTTTCATACATGGATCCTATCTCAGATTTCTTGGCCTCAAGCCATCTGTTGGAATCTTGGCTCATCATAGCTTCTTCATAGTTCGTAGGTTCACCTTGGTCTAATAACATGACTTCTCGGACAGGATTGTCGTACCACTCTAGTGCGGATCATGCTCTTGTTGACCTAAGAGGTTCAGTAGCAACTTGATCTGAAGTTTCATGATCATTATCATATGCTTCCTCTCTAGTTGGTGTAGGCATCACGGGAACGGATTTCTCTGATGTGCTACTTTGCAATTCGAGAGAAGGTACAACTACCTCATCAAGTTCTACTTTCCTCCCACTCACTTCTTTCGAGAGAAACTCCTTCTCTAGAAAGGATCCATTCTTAGCAACAAAGATCTTGCCTTCGGATCTATGGTAGAAGGTGTACCCAATTGTTTCCTTAGGCTATCCTATGAAGACGCACTTCTCTGATTTGGGTTCGAGCTTATCAGGTTGAAGCCTTTTGACATAAGTGTCGCAACCCCAAACTTTAAGAAATGACAGCTTAGGTTTCTTGCCAAACCACAGTTCATACGGTGTCGTCTCAACGGATTTATACGGTGCCCTATTTAACATGAATGCAGCTGTCTCTAATGCATAACCCCAAAAATGATAGTGGTAAATTGGTAAGAGACATCATAGAACACACCATATCTAATAAAGTATGGTTACGACGTTCGGACACACAATTACACTGTGGTTTTCCAGGTGGTGTGAGTTGTGAAACTATTCCACATTGTTTAAAACTAAGGCCAAACTCGTAACTCAAATATTCGCCACCACGATCAGATCATAGAAACTTTATTTTCTTGTTACGATGATTCTCCACTTCACTATGAAATTCTTTGAACTTTTCAAATGTTTCAGACTTGTGTTTCATCAAGTATATATACCCGTACCTACTCAAATCATCTATGAAGGTCAGAAAATAACAATACCCGCCGCATGCTTCAACAGTCATCGGACCGCATACATCGGTATGTATTATTTCCAATAAGTCATTAGCTCGCTCCATTGTGCCAGAGAACAGAGTGTTAGTCATCTTGCCTATGAGGCATGGTTCGTAAGTATCAAATGATTCATAATCAAATGATTCCAAAAGTCCATCCGCATGGAGTTTCTTCATGTGCTTTACACCAATATGACCTAAACGGCAGTGCCATAAATATGTTGCACTATCATTATCAACTTTGCATCTTTTGGCATCAATATTACGAATATGTGCATCACTACAATCGAGATTCAATAAACATTTTACATTGGGTGTATGACCATAGAAGGTTTTATTCATGTAAACAGAACAACAATTATTCTCCGACTTAAATGAACAACCGTATCGCAATAAACATGATCCAATCATATTTATGCTCAACGCAAACACCAAATAACATTTATTTAGGTCCAACACTAACCCCAAAGGTAGAGGGAGTGTGCGATGGTGATCTTATCAAACTTGGAATCACTTCCAACACACATCGTCACCTCACCCTTAACTAGTCTTTGTTCATTTTGCTACTCATGTTTCGAGTTACTAATCTTAGCAACTGAACCGATATCAAATACCCAGGGGATATTATGAACACTAGTAAACTACACATCAATAACATGTATATCAAATATAACTTTGTTCACTTTGCCATCCTTCTTATCCGCCAAGTATTTGGGACAGTTCCGCTTCTAGTGACCATTTCCTTTGCAGTAGAAGCACTCAGTTTCAGGCTTAGGTCTAGCTTTGGGTTTCTTCATGGGAGCGACAATTTATTTGCCATTCTTCTTGAAGTTCCCTTTCTTTCCCTTTTGTCCTTTTTCTTGGAACTAGTGGTCTTGTTAACCATCAAGATTTGATGCACTTTCTTGATTTTTACCTCCGCCGATTTCAGCATCGCGAAGAGCTCGGGACTCGTTTTCATCATCCCTTGCATATTATAGTTCATCACGAAGTTCTAGTAGCTTGGTGATAGTGACTAGAGAACTCTGTCATCACTATCTCATATGTTCCATGGCGTTCAAAACGTCTCTGAAGTCCCGATTCTAAGCCGTAAGCATAGCGCACTAAACTATCAAGTAGTCATCATATTGAGCTTGTCAAACATTCATAATGTCTACATCAGCTCCTGCAATAGGTCTGTCACCTAGCGGCGCATTAGGGACATAATTCTTCTGTGTAACAATGAGGATAATCCTCAGATCACAGACCCAGTCCGCATCATTGCTACATTTATCTCTCAACTTAGTTTTCTCTAGGAACATATCAAAAAATAGGGGAGCTATATCGCGAGCTATTGATCTACAACATAGATTTCAAATACTACCAGGACTAAGTTCATGATAAATTAAAGTTCAATTAATCAAATTACTAATGAACTCCCACTTAAATAAACATCCCTCAAGTTATCTAAGTGATACATGATCCAAATCTAATAACCCATGTTCCATCATCACGTGAGATGGGGTAGTCATCAATGGTGAACATCTCTATGTTGATCATATCTACTATATTATTCACGTTTGACCTTTCGGTCTCCAGTGTTACGAGGCCATGTATGTACCTGCTAGGCTCGTCAAGTTTAACCTGAGTATTCGACATTTGCAAAACTTTCTTGCACCCGTTGTATGTGAACATAGAGTCTATCACACCTGATCATCACGTGGAGTCTCAACACGACGAACTGTTGCAATGGTGCATAATTAGGGAGAACACTTTTACCTTGAAATTTAGTGAAGGGATCATCTTATACTACTACCACCGTACTAAGCAAAATAAGATGCATAAAAGATAAACATCACGTGCAATCAAAATATGTGACATGATATGGCCATCATCATCTTGTGCTTTTGATCTCCATCTCCAAAGCATCGTCATGATCTCCATCGTCACCGGCTAGACACCTTGATCTCCATTGTAGTGTCGTGGTCATCTCGCTAACTATTGCTTGTACAACTATTGCTAACTCATAGCGATAAAGTAAAGCAATTACATGGTGTATGCATTTCATACAATAAAGAGACAACCATACGGCTCCTGTCGGTTGCCAGATATATTACAAAACATGATCATCTCATACAATAATGTATATCTCATCATGTCTTGACCATATCACATCACAACATACCATGCAAAAACAAATTAGACGTCCTCTAGTTTGTTGTTGCAAGTTTTACATGGCTGCTACGGGCTTCTAGCAAGAACCGTTCTTACCTACGCATAAAACGACAATGGTGTTTCTTCAAGTTTGTTGTTTTAACCATCTTCAAGGATCAGCCGTAGTCAAATTCGATTCAACTAAAGTAAGACAAACAGACACCCGCCAGCCACCTTTATATAAAACATGTTTCTTGTCTGTTGGTGGAACCAGTTTCATGTACGTGGACATGTAAGGTTGGTCCCGGCCGCTTCTTCCCACAATACCGCCAAATCAAAATAAGACGTTGGTGGTAAGAAGTATGACTATCACCACCCACAACTCTTTGTGTTCTACTCGTGCATATCAACGCATAGACCTGGCTCTGATGCCACTGTTGGGAATCGTTGCATGGAAAAACAAAAAAATCTACGTACATGAAATGATCTATCCATGGAGATGCATAGCAACGAGGGGGAGAGTGTGTCTACATACCCTCGTACTATCTTCACGATCCACCGATCGAGTACCGAACATACGGCACCTCCGAGTTCTGCACACGTTCAGCTTGGTGACGTCCCTCGCCTTCTTGATCCAGCAAGATGTCGAGGTAGTAGATGAGTTCCGTCAGCATGACTGCGTGGTGACGGTGATGGTGAAGTGATATCCGCAGGGCTTCACATAAGCACTACGAAAATATGACCGGGGGAGTAAACGACAAAGGGGGCGCCGCACACGGCTAGGCAATTGTATGGATTGTGCTAGGCGCCCCCGCTACATATATATAGGTGGGAGGGGGAGGGGAGAGGCCAGGAGGCTCCCCAAGTAGGACCGAATCCTACTTGGTCTCCACCCAAGCCGCGCGCCACCCCTGCCATATATATCGGAGTGGGATGGAAAGAGGGGGGAGGGGAAGGAAGGGGGAATCCTATTACCTTTCTTTCCTTTCCTCCTTCCCCTTTACTTCTCCACCTTGGCCGGCCCATATGGGGGACGCACCTGCCCCTTGTGGCTGGTGTGTTTCCCCTCTTGGCCCATAAGGAGCATATCTTTTGCCGGGGGTGCCCGAAACCGCTTCAGGTGACCCGATATGTACCTCGTACCCTCCAAAACACTTCCAGTGTCCGAATAGCATCGTCCTATATATCAATCTTTACCTCTTGACCATTTCGAGACTCCTCATCATGTCCGTGATCTCATCTGGGACACTGAAAAACATTTGGTCACCAAATCACATAACACATATAATACTATATCGTCATCGAACGTTAAGCTTCTGGACACTACGAGTTCGACAACTATGTATACATGACCGAGACACGTCTCCGGTCAATAACCAATAGCGGAACCTAGATGTTCACATTGGCTCCTACATATTCTCTGAAGATCTTTATCAATCAAACCGTTATGTCAACATACGTAATTCCCTTTGTCTATCGGTATGTTACTTGCCCGAGATTCGATTGTCAGTATCTTCATACATAGTTCAATCTTGTTACCAGCAAGTCTTTTTACTCGTTCCGTAATACATCATCTCGTGACTAACTCCTTAGTCATTTGCTTGCAAGCTTATGATGTGTATTACCGAGAGGTCCCAGAGATACCTGTCCGATACTCGGAGTGACAAATCCTAATCTTGATCTATGCCAACTCAATAGACACTTTCGGAGATACCTGTAGATCATCTTTATAATCACCCAGTTTCGTTGATTTATATACTAAGGAAGTGAGCAGAGGGCAATCGCATATATGATGTGTCTACTAAGGAGATTGCATTCAATATTGTGTATATGATGTAAAAACTAAGCATTGCAATACAACATATGCATGATATGAGTAATATAACCCTGCCAAGTTTGATCATACACCTGAGGGGGATAATAGGACTGGTCATCTGCCTCTGAATCCTCCTCTGAAGAGCTATTTGTAACCAGCAAGATATCTGCTTCAGCAGGTAGCATTGTCTGCTCTAAAGACCTTGTTTTCACTCCAGATTTCTCCATCACCAATTCAAATGGCTGATGCACAGGAAGAGCAGTTGAATATACAAACATTGTCGGCAAAAGCAATGAGAAATACAAAAAAGGATGACATGATATAATTCACATATATGACGCTTGCCTAAACAGCATGGCATTGCATAATTCACATATATAATGCCTTGCAACAAGATAACATTGCATAATTCACATATATAATGTCCTGTAACAAGATGGCATTGCATATTTCACATATATGGTAATTAGACAATAAACAGGTGGCATTCACACGAAGCATGTCTAAACTAAGCAAATGACATAGCAATGCAAGATACCATATGCACGATATGAGCAACATAACCCTGCCAAGTTAGAGCATGCACCTCGGGGGGGGGGGGGAATAGGACTGGTCATCTGTCTCTGAATCCTCCTGTGAGGAGCTATGTGTAACCAGCAAGGCATGCGCTTCGTCAGATAGCATTGTCTGCTCTGAAGACCTTGTTTCCACTCCAGATTTTTCCATGACCATGTCGAATGGCTTATGCACAGGAAGAGTAATTGAATGTACTAAAATTGTTGACAAATTTAACACGTAATAAAAAATGATGGCATGATATAATTCACATATAAGATGACTAGCTAACCAGGGTGGCATTGCAAAATTCACATTTGTGATGCCTGGCTAAACAAGATGGCATTGCATGATTCACAGAAACTAAACAGATGGCAATCACACAAAGCATGTCTAAACTAAGTAGATGACATCTTTGATGTAAGCAATGCAAGGCACCATATGCATGATATTACCAACATCAGCATGCCAAGTTAGAGCGAAGACCTCATGGGGTAAATAGGAGTGGTCTTCTCCTTCTGAATCCCCCTCGGAACAATTATCTTCCTCTTGATTACGATCCGAAATGGGTGGAGGGGGGGTTGTCTTTGCGCCCACCATGGAGCAACGTCTGCATGAAATTTTATTGTCACGCAAGGCTCGTCTCTTTTGCTCTACATGATCAGTTCCATTTTTTTTGAAATTGCAACATAATCAGTTCCATTGTGTACAATAACTGGCATGCATAGGAATAAAACATAGTGAGATTATGTAAGGAGTGCATGCACAAATCCAGAGTGATGGTAGCAAACTGTGGATAGACCCAAAACCAATGATAGCAGGCAGATAATAGCTTTAGTTAAAAAATACATATGATGGCTCCTTTAATGTTTGTTTGCACCCAACATGAAACTCATAGTAGACACCCGAGATTAACCAGATAGTACTGATTGATGCCCCAATATGTACCCCACAACCATTTAAAAACTCAAGTTTCAGCATTAGTTTGGACCTGACTCGGAGTCTAATAGGTGAACACGACGATAATGTAGCATGTCATCATATTAAGCGATGCATAACGAAGGCGCATACGTAAGAGTGTGACCTCTCTTGCGGACCCGTGTAGTCCTCAAGGTCATCTGCTCAGTTGATGATGGTAATGCAGTTGTCGTGGCTGCCGGTGGCGGGGAAGAAGATCTGAGGCGGTGAAAGATAGTTTGGAGAGCGGATCCCTACTATGGTGAACCCTTCCATCGTTGGAGCAGCTGAGCTGGGGTGGAACACAGCACCGCGGGAGTAGGACAAACCACACAAGGTTTTCTTTGACACATATCTGTAACAGAAGTAATTGTGTAAGGGCTTGTTTGAATTTTAGGATTCTAACAATGCAGGGATAGGAAATAGATTGGAATAGGATAGGAATGCACGTGCAAAACAGAGAATTTAAAAACACAGGATTTCTGCCAATCTGGGTGTTTGATTCATAAGAATTGGAAGATCACTGGATGCAAAGAAGCATGGTGAGATTAAGTCAAACCACAAGAAAATGTACGGTTATAATGCTATTATGCTACTATCTCTTAGTCTTGTGCTTCATGAATAGGAATATGAAAAGGAGGACAAGTGGAAATTAGAATTCCTACGGTTTTTCTTTCAAGGAGACACTAAGGGAACAAATCCTACAGTTTTCCTTTGCTCCATTCCTTTGCACCAAATTCATGAAAAGTAGTACCATAGGAAAGTTTCCAATTCCTATGTTTTTCATTCACTTTTCCTATCAAGCACTGGCGATTCTAGTAGGCAGTCTTGAGCAAGGAAAATCCTACATTAAAAAATGTTTTTGTGCTATTTCTATTACTTTGGACCCAGGCTACTACCCTACTAGCTCAACTCCCAGGCCCATCGACAAATGCACAGCTCAAACGCGCAGAGATAAATAATGATGGCATTCAAGAGAGTCCATCACGGATATCTAAGTTGCCTGGTACCTCACTGCTTGTCATATAGTAGGATAAAATAATCGTATTTCACGTTACTACATGTGCTCAGTGGACAATATATATAAAATGTAGAGTAAAAAAGAGATGCAACAAGTGTACAACCTCTTTGGCGAACCCATGTCGATCTCAGCGTGATTGGGTTGGCCGGTGAGGATGCTCCGGCTGACTTGGCTGTCGGAGGAGGGAAAGAAGATCTTAGGCGTCTGGAGATGGAGCCCGAGGTACTGCTCCGCTGTGATGGAGGGCTTCGTCGTTGGAGCAGCTCTAGTCAGTTGTACGATGCCGAGGCTGAAGTAGGACAAGAGAGACAACGTTAACATGAGTGGAATTCTAATAGCATCTCCAATAGATGACGTAAAATACATAACCACAAAGTGCTAGATGTAAAATACATCAGCCGCTCATCTCTGAACTTAACTGTCAAAACTGAATTTAACTGTCGAAACTGAACTTAACTGTCGAAACTGAATTTTACTGTCGAAACTGAACGCACTAGAGGTGAGGCTATACGTAAGTCGACTGACTTTTTCATCTCTGGTCAGTCGATTTTGCAGCCGTTGGATACGAAATCAAGGGCCTGCAGCTCATCTTCAAGCTCCACCCCCCTGAGCCGCCAGCCACCACTGGCCAAACAGCCGCCCCCGCTGCCCCACCCGCCCCGAAAACACTCCCCACTGTCGATCTGCCGCCACCCCAGCCATCCCTCTAGGCCCCCCAGTGCCGACCTTTTTCTCCGTCAATCCCCACGCCACCGCCCCACCACCACCGGCGACCACCGCCCCCACCCTGAGCCCTAAGATAGATAGTTGGGTACCTCTCCAGCGAGCCCCCCTCCGCGCTGCGGCTGGTTCTTCCTTAACTCCGACGAGCCCCCCCCCCCTAAAAATCGACTGACCCAAAAGTCGATTCAGTCGACTGAAGTGTAGCTAAATTGGAGCAGCATCGCAAGCAAGAGCAAGAGCAAGAGTAGTAGCACAAGCAAGAGCAATAGCAAGAGCAGACTAGGTAGGGGACCGAGAGCAAGAGCAGAGCAGCAGCGCGAGCGAGAGCTAAAGCAGTAGCAGCTCCTACTGATGTGGACGTCGCCGCCGAGGGAGCAACGCCGTGGAGGAATTGTCCGGTGATGCTGTCATGGATGGAGCCGCGTCGTGTCGGCTCGGGACCGAGCGCCGGCAGCACCGTGAGATCGAATCAAGAAGAAAATGCAATGATTAGTGTACAACCTCTTTGGTGGCGCCGATTAGGCCGAAGCTTCATTAGAGGAAACAATGATGGTGATGCTCTTCAGGTGGTGCATGTGAAGACGATGGTGTGGGAATGGAGGTGGCGCGAAAGAAGAGGGGAACATCGAGGCAGCTCCTTGGAGGTGGAGGACGGGGTGGCTGAACCGGCAAGACGATGAGATCAACGACGGATCCTCATCCGGTATGGTGGATGAGGGACATCGAGGTGTTGCTGTGGTCGAGTCGTCGGGGAAGAGGCTCCGGCTGGGTGTCGAACAGAGGAGGGTGTGGGGCTTTGCGGGTTTTCCTAGCCTCGGTGTACGAATGAGTGGGCGGATGGGATGGGAGTGGGGAACCATAGCTTAGGGATGCGCTTGTCCGAAATGTGGGGTAAGTTACGAAAGTACCCCCACCGATTTGAGGCAGTTCTTTCGGTTCAGGGGTACCACGGGCATTTCACATGTCGGGATTTCACAGGAGGTGGGAGTTTTCGTGCGCGTTGTAATTTTGGAATAGCAAGGCGCGGGTTGAGATGGAGGGAGTTGTCGGAGCACAACCAGACAAAGATATATCTTAAACATTTGGGCTAACAAGGCGCGGGTTGAAGAGGCGGGAGTTTTGCAGCACGATAGACAGAGACGCTAGCTTGAAATTTTGGCATAACAAAGCGCGGCTTGAAATTTCAGGAGAACAAGCTTAACGTGTACCCAAAAAAAGACAATTTGCACCTCAACACGCACAACACACACACAAACACCATTTAGACTAGTAAGGTCCATGTGCATTGCACGCATGAGATTTGGCAACCAAATTATGAATAAATACCACATTATAGCATGTAAGCTTTGAGTCATATATGCATGATGTAGATGTTTGTTTAATTCTTATAGTTCATTTCATTCAAAATCATCTAGTTTTTATAAGAAAACTAATCTATTTTAAGATTCATGGAATTGTGCATTGTAAGTCATAAAGTAAAAAAAAATAATGGAAAATTATGTAGAAAAGCATTTGGGAAATTTTGATATGGAAGATTCTAGAACAATGAAGAAGTGCTTGTGTTTTGAGGTTTGTGCATTATGCTTAAGTTCAACCATGGAGTCTTCTAGATTGTACATGTGGCGAAATCTGGTGGAATCTAGATGATATCCAACGGCCAGTAGTGCTCAAATTTGACATCTCTGCACTATCGGATTCGCCTCATCCAACGACCATCTTTCAAAGTTAAAGTTACCCGCACACAATATAAAAAATATAATATATAACATATATAGGGGTATAGATATAGATATGTGATGCAAAAGCCACCCATCATCTCCAATTAGAATAGTGTGTCCATGCACGGATGCAATGTGGCCAAACGATGTCTGCCATCGGTATCTCAAATTCAAATCAGTCTGACCTTGTTCAATGTGTATACATTACAACATGCTCGTTTCCAAACCACACCGTGCAGATCTCTATTATATTCATGCATGCATGGGTTTCAAACATCATGATCTCTTATTCAAATATTTGAATTCAACTTTACATTGATTATGACCTCACCTAGTCTTTTACACCCACACGATCGTCTTCTCTTTATAATTGTACCGCTAACTTTCTCATGCATGCATGCACACACACTACCAGTCGGCATTATCCATCACACACATGCAATCTTTTTCTTCAGGTCAGCCTCCCATGAAGGCACACCCACACACACACACCCCCCTCTCCATCATATCAGGCATTATTTATCTCTCACGCGTGCATGCGCAATGATCGATGTTCCTCTATGTGTGTGTGTGTGTGTGTGTGTGTGTGTGTGTATAGGTAGGTCTTTCATAGTTTTCCACACAAACCGATAAATCTATATATCTAGTAAGGTGTCACCCTCTTTCCCACGTCCACATCAATCAATCTATACCTCTCTATATAGGATTACATATATAGCTAATACACCCACATTAATTATATATCCAACTTCCCCCTCTCATCATCCATGCCTTCCGCTTCATCTCTCAGACGCGCGCACAATGCCTTCCTCCACATGTACAATCTAGCAGACTCCATGGTTGAACTTAAGCATAATGCACAAACTTCAAAACAACAGTGGTTCTCCTTTGTTCTAGAATCTTCCATATCATAACTTCCCAAACTTTTTTTCTAGTTGAATTGCCATTATTTGTTTTTACTTTATGCTTTACAATGCACAATTCCATGAATCATAAAATAGATTAAGGTCTTCTTTGATTCAAAGAATTCTCAAAGGAATTTTTGAGGATTCTAATCCTTAGGAATTTTTCCTATCTTGGTTGTTTGATTCGTAGGATTGTAAACCATAGGAATTTTTCCATATGATTCATTTGCACTAGATTTCATAGGAAACATCCCATCCACTCAAACCTCTTTGAAAGAATTCTGTGTTTTTTCTATGCACAATCAAACACTCGTACAATCCTGTAGGATTCAAGACGACATTCCACTATAATCCCATGTTTTTCCTATTCCTGCATTTTGGAAATCCTATGAATCCAAGAGGCCCTAGCTTTTTTTATAAAAACTAATTGATTTTGAATGAGATGAACTATAAGAATTAAACAAAGGTCTACGTTAGGCATATATGACTCAGAGCTTACATGCTATAGTGTGGTATTTATTCATAATTTGGTTGCAAAATCTCACCCGTGCAATGCACGTGTACCTTACTAGTACTTCGAGTATGTGCAAAACACGTAAATTAGAATTCCAATGGCACGCTACACAGTGTCTCTCTTACAATTCGTAAAGCCACGTGGCACATGTGGAGGCGTTCTCGCGACCTCCTTGTGTGGATTAATCACAGTGACATCCTGCTGGTTCGAGAAGAATGTACTCATTCTCCCTGAGCCACACTGGCGGTACATGTACGAAGCGAAGATGTGCACGCACGCCACGCACGCACTCATTTCCTCGCACACGCACGCGGGTACACGGGCGGACACAGTTTCGTACCAAGATCCACCCCATGTGATAATTTGACGCGTGTAAAGTCCTTCACTTCATTGATGGTCAATTAATGCATCACATGCAAATTGAGTGGACGTGAGGGCGGAAGAAAGACATTACTACTCCACTACGCGCATGCGAGTAGTTAAGTCATGGGTTGCTAGAAGTACTTCCATTGGTCTCTTTCGTATTTTGTGCCAATTTTGAACAGTAACATAATATTTAAGCATTTGAGCACTATAGTCTACTTGAAATTTATGTTCCACTAAACTCATCGGGAGCCGTTTCGGGCCTCGAAACCAAAACCATCAATTAATCTTTACCTTGTTCCCATCACATTCGAAAGCCTGCTCACACCTAGTAGTACGTACCAAACCTGAACGTGTTCCCACTATGCAGGTATTAGTACTAGTGCTAGTACTTAGGTTATAAAAAGGGGAACTACCTAACCGAAAATTACTCTACCTTTCCTCCTCATAAGTGCTTCTTCTTCGTCCATCCTTGCCATGGCTGGTGAGCAGAGCTCTAGGTCGAGAACTACTCATAACAAGGGAGCAGCAACCAAGGCTGCAGAAAAAAAGAGGGCTCGCCGCCATGCAGAGACCTCGAAAGATCTCTCACGGGCAGGTGATGGCTCACAGGAGCGCCCTAGCCGTGGAGGCGAACAAGCCGAGCCGGCGGCACTGGAGTCGTTATCCCTCGACGGCACGCCCGATCAGCTCAATAAGCACCTCAATAAGAAGAAGGAGTTCATCCACGGCTTGGTGGAGCTGCTGAAGGAGAGCCTCGATGACATGCCCGCTGAGCTCAATAAGCAGGGGGAGTTAACCGCCGGCTTGGTGATGCTGCTGAAGAGAGCATTGCCTCGGAGAAGAAGGCGACCGGCGAAATCCTGCAACTTCAGGAGGACAAGGCGAAGCTCTACCACGAGCTCGACCTATTGAAGGAGAAGAATGCCGCCTGCAAGAAGCTGCATGAGAATAGTAGTTCCTCGATGAAGATGCTGTAGGCCCTCGTCATGCAACAGAAGGAAGAGTTGGCGAAGCTCCCGCATTGAGCACCCAGCTGCTGTCAAGGTACGTAATGCGGCCGTGGAACAGATGATGAAGGCTCGCGTCGAGAAATCCCGCGTCATGGACAGAATGAAGAAGATGGCGGAGGAGACGCGCAAGGAGATGGAGGTCATGGAGGCAATGAAGAAGCAGTTATGACTCCACGGCGAATTAGATCACTTGGGGTGATAATCTTCCTTCTTCTTTTGCCCCTGTGTTTCATCTTTTGCTTCGGGTGTTTCGCCGCACATGTCATGTTCTCTGCGAGGCATGAATAGAACAATGCTAATATTGAGATGACTAGCAAATTAGATCATTTTTTATCACCATATGGCACTGGGCTGCCATGTTTCGTGCTCCTCCATCGTAGTACTACTCGAGTGGAAAACTTGAGTATACCGCACAGTTCTTTGCTCCTCCTCAGGTTGTCGGCACATTTATACGAGCAGTCAAATCACAAGGCCCCGCCTTCCAGCAGTAATGAGCCGTCAAATCACAAAGGCCCTCACCTCTCATGAAACCGACCAAGCTAGACTGCCTCTCCCTCTAGCCTTTTAAAAAATGTATACTTTTGTACAGTAGTAGTATCGATGGATTGCGCCATGGAGAAAAACTTGAAATTAAAAAAAAGGTGGTACATATAGAGAGCGCTCGTTGCCAAATTATGCATATAGTACTATTTAAAAAGCTAGTCACAATAATGGTGTCCAGCACAACCCACCCCTCAAATAAAACTAAGCACCCTAGAATTCTTTGACAAAACTAAGCACCCTAAAATTCTTTGACAACTAAATTGCTGGCTATATGATGTTTGCCATATATATTGTACGTATATAATGTGAAGAAACGAGTGGTAGTAACATACCAACTAAAAGATGAAATGTAAGAAATACTAGTATGTACATACTGAAGAGTTAAAGTAACGAGAAGAAACATAACATAGTTCTCCTAGGGGCACAGCACAACACACCCCTTAAAATAAAACTAAGCACAGCTTAAATTAAACTATGCAACTAATCCGGTAGACACTGCATTAGAACCACCATGAGCAACGACACTGCCACCTTACTCGGAGTCCTTGTCCACGTCCTCGACTTCGTCCTTGTCCCTCTTCCTCTTGGCCGATACTTCTTTGCTTGAACCGCACACTTTGCTCTTGCTCTTCATCCAACCCTTGTAGATATTGAAACAAAGGTAGCCATCCATTGCAGCATAGTGGATGTGGTCTATATCTAGTACATTTGGCTGCCATGCATGACGATCAAACGTGTAATGAGGTTTCTCCGCCATCGCACGAAGGATGAACCATGGCTCTGCCAGGTCGACGTTGAAGGTCGACCATTGAGGGCAAGCAACCGATTCTTCTGGAGGTCGAAGGGGTTGCCTACAACAAGGCCTATCTGACCTAGGACTCTTTTGTCATTCGTAAAGTCTACAGTAACGAATTTGACTAGGTCGCTGAGGGAGTCCTGGACTAGGGGGTGTCCGGATAGCCGGACTATCATCATCGGCGGACTCCAAGACTATGAAGATACAAGATTGAAGACTTCGTCCGTGTCCGGATGGGACTTTCCTTGGCGTGGAAGGCAAGCTTGGCAATCGGATATGTAGATCTCCTACCATTGTAACCGACTGTAACCCTAGCCCTCTCCTGTCTATATAAACCGGAGGGTTTTAGTCCATAGGACGAACAACCATTACAACAATCATACCATAGGCTAACTTCTAGGGTTTAGCCTCCTTGATCTCGTGGTAGATCCACTCTTGTACTACCCATATCATCAATATCAATCAAGCAGGAGTAGGGTCTTACCTCCATCGAGAGGGCTGAACTCAGGTAAAAACATCGTGTCCCTTGTCTCCTGTTACCATCCGCCTAGACGCACAGCTCGGGGACCCCTACCCGAGATCCGCCGTTTTGACACCGACATTGGTGCTTTCATTGAGAGCTCCTCGTGTCGCCACCGATAGGCTTGATGGCTCCTTCAATCATCAACAACCACGCCGTCGTGGTGAGACTCTTCTCCCGGATAGATCTTCGTGTTCGGCGGCTTTGCATCGCGGGCCAATTCGCAGCCATCCGGAGCAGATCGAAGCTACGCCCGGCCGTCAGTCGATTTGAAGCCTAAACTTCACGGCCGACATCCGCGGAGACTTGATCTTCGATGGATTCGAGCCACAGCCGAGCGCGCCGCACTGTCACGATGGGCATGATTTAGCTCTGCCGTCGGACAGTGCCCTGGAGGCCGCACATGAGTCCGCTTCGACCCCTAGTTCGGAGCCGACCACGCAGATCGAGGACAGGTGGCTGGACACCGCCTCGGGGGCTGCAATCTCTACGGCAATGGAGCCGAACACTGACCATGTCCCTCGTAAAGCTTGTGACTCCGAGGTGCCGGACTCCTCGCCGGACTCCGAACCTCCTGCGCCCTTACCAATCGAATCCAATTGGGCGCCGATCATGGAGTTCACCACTACGGACATCTTTCAGCACTCACCCTTTGGCGACATCTTGAATTTGCTAAAGCATCTCTCATTATCAGGAGAGCCCTGGCTGGACTGCGGTCAGGACGGTTGGGATGCGGATGACGAAGAAATTCAAAACCCACCCACCACCCACTTTGTAGCCACTGTCGACGATCTAACCGACATGCTAGACTACGACTCCGAAGACACCGACGGTATGGGCGACGATGCCGGAGACGACCAAGAACCAGCGCTTACCGAGCACTGGAAGGCCACCTCAACTCATGATGTATATATGGTGGACACCCCAAAAGGGAGCGATAACGAGGAACAACGGGACGCGGCGAAGGATAATTCCCCCGAGAAACAACCAAACGGCGACGCAAGCGCCGCCCAAGTCCCGCCGATAACAACAGCACTCATAATGACCCAGCCATAGAGCAGGGCAAACCAGTGAGCGACGAACATGAAACCAAGCAACCATCCGAACAGGATGAATCGGATAATCAACCCATCCCCAGTGAAAACAACAGTCCAGACGATCTTACGCCGGACACACCACCGGAGCATAAGAACCTTCACAAAAGGCTTGTCGCCACTGCAAGAAGTTTGAAGAAGCAGAAACGGAAGCTCAAAACAGCGGAAGACATACTCAGAATGAGGTGGAGCAAAGTACTCAAGACCACGGACAAATGTGGCAACAACCACCAAACAAAGAGCTACCCGAAGCGCAAGCTGCTGCCCGAATTCGATGAGGAGGCCGTAGAGCAACCACAGTCAAAAAGCAAAGAGGCCGCCTGGCCGGATAGACGACCAGATGACAGGCCAAGAGCGACAAGCGGCGCCGCACACAAGCCGGCACATGATCCTCGCAAAACAGATGGCCCGGTAAGGTCCATTTATGGGCCAAAGAAGAGGGCCCCAGGAAGCAACACAACACGCCGAGTGTTCGAAGACAACGGCACACCCAAATCTGGGCGCCAGACACCCACTATGTTTCACCGATGAGGTGCTGGATCATGAATTTCCAGCGGGGTTCAAGCCCGTAAACATAGAGGCATACGACGGAACAACAGACCCCGGAGTCTGGATTGAGGATTACATCCTGCACATACATATGGCTAGAGGAGACAATCTCCATGCCATAAAATATCTGCCCCTCAAGCTCAAAGGGCCAGCTCGGCATTGGCTCAAGAGCCTCCCAGAAAATACCATTGGAAGTTGGGAAGAGCTCGAGGACGCGTTTAGAGCAAATTTTTAGGGGACTTATGTCCGCCCTCCAGATTCAGACGATTTAAGTCACATAACCCAACATCCCGGAGAGTCAGCGTGCAAATTCTAGAACAGGTTCCTCACCAAAAAGAACCAAATAGTCGACTGTCCGGACACCGAAGCCTTAGCAGCTTTTAAACATAACGTCCGAGATGAATGGCTCGCTAGACACCTCGGCCAGGAAAAGCCAAGAACAATGGCCGCGCTAACAAACCTCATGACCCGCTTTTGCGCGGGGGAAGATAGCTGGCTAGCAAGATGCAGCACCAGCGACCTGAGTACATCCGAGATCAGAGATGGAAACGGAAAATCACGGCGCAGAAAGGACCAGCGCCGAAATAAAGAAAGGAGCCCAAAGAACACGGCGGTCAACGCCGGATTCAAAAGCTCGCGGTCGAACAACAAAACACTGCCTGTGAAGGACAAAAGTGACGAGCTATCCAACCTAAACAAAATTTTGGATCGGATATGTCAAATCCACAGTACCCCCGGGAAGCCTGCAAACCACACCCACCGAGATTGTTGGGTCTTCAAACAGTCCGGCCGACTCAACGCCGAACACAAGGGGCTCGATGCGCCAAGTGAGGATGACGACGAACCCCACCAGCAGAGCGCCGGAAAACAAAAGACTTTCCCACAAGAAGTCAAAACAGTAAACTCACTTCATGTGATAATACGGAACAATAGCACGGCACCCGCTAAAGTACGTGTCGCACGGTCCACCCCAGCGGAACCCAAAGATTGGATGTTCAAACCAATTACTTTCGACCACCTGGACTATTCCAGAACTATCCGAAATGCAGGACTGCTCTGATATTGGATCCCATAATCGATGGACTACAATTTACACAAGTCCTAATGGATGGCGGCAGCGATTTAAACCTGCTATATCCGGACACAATCCGCAAGTTGGGGATAGACCCTACTAAAATTCGCCATAGCCGCACTTCCTTCAAAGGAGTGATGCCAGGCCCTCACGCCAAATGCACGGGCTCCCTACTACTAGAAGTTGTGTTCGGATCACCCGACAACTTCCGTTGCGAAAAGCTAATCTTCCATGTCGCCCCATTCAAAAGTAGCCATCAAGCACTATTGGGACGTGAAGCTTTTGCCCGCTTTAATGCAATACCGCACTACGCGTCTCTTACACTTAAAATGCCCGGTCCACGCGGCATCATCTCATTAACAGGTCATTCAAGACCCCGGACACGGCTAGACGAGTCCGGCACAAATAAACTAGGGGCTCCCTAGCCGCATACCCCTTCACAAGGGGCTGCGCATACAAACAATAAAGAGCCAATAAAAGCTCAACTTTATTAATTCATTCATACTTTGTATTCAATAAATTTTTCGCACGATTTCTTTTCAAGCTAAAGTTCCTCTCTTTTTACAGATGAACAATGTTTACACCCGTCCAGGATACGGCACAACGGAGACACAGGCGCAGACGTGCAGCAGGGACCCGTGGCAAGGATTCTTTTCAGATTAAGACCCTGCGTAGACCTTTCTTACTATCTCTTGTTGATTCACATCCCACGGTTTTTCACCATAACCAACAAGGAGGCTGGCGTTTTGGCATCGGCCGCGTCAGAAATTCTTGCCTGTACCTAGACACTAGGGGCTTAGGGCATTGTTATGCCTGTTATCATAAAGACCGAATACCTTAGGGAGTGTTCGGCGTCTCGAGTTAGGCCTTATATGCATCAGCTCCGAATCATGTCTTTGGTCAAATGTTGGGTTTGCCTGCCCTATGTTTTGCTGCCTTACGCTCAGATCACCGCTAACGCGGCACCAGCGAACTCATCGCGATTGTGCCCGGTTCGCCAAAGCGAGCACCTCAATGAGAAAGCCAAAACCGATCAGAATGATACAATGAGAGATCGGTCAACCACTTGATCGACAACCGGAATGTTTAGAATTCCTCCGCTTTGACGAAGGACCGTTTCCCTGTCAGGCACAAACGCGCCCCGAATTCGGAGAGCGCGGTGGCCCTAGGGGCTATATTGTAGCCCCACTCTCGAACTCCTATGGCTAAGTGAAAGTGATAAAGCATTATAGTCTGGTTGCCTCGTTTGCTACGCTACCACCTCCTTCACAGGACCAAGATGTTGGATTAAGAGTGAAAATGCGCTATTTTTGCAAACACCCCCGCACCATGTGCGTGGGGGCTGAAGCCGAAGACTGCCATCTTTCAGGTTATACACAAGTATACATTAATGCCGCACAGGAGATATCTCAATACTTGAATGCACAAGTATAAAAAGCACTTATATTAATCGTTTTACAAATCATAAAGATCATTTTAACATGACATTCTTTGAGCACTACGACTCTATTGCACGAGCACCTCGCAGAACTTCCCAAAAATAGTGCTCGGCGGGTAATCGGCTCTCGTCCGAACCCCGGGTTGCAACATCGGTGGCATCCATCTCCGTCCAGTATGTCTTCACACGGGCGAGGGCCATCCGTGCACCCTCTATACAAGCCGACCGCTTCATCGCCTTGATATGCGGCACCGCCCCAAGGAATTTCTGCAATAAGCCAAAATAACTCTTTGGCTTGGGCCTATCCGGCCAGACATGAGCCACGATATCCGTCATGGCAAGTCCGGACAATCTATTCAGCTCAGCCCACTCAGCCAACCGATCGGTCGGTGAAGTGAACGCCCGGACTGTGGAATTGAGACCAAAAAGCTCTTCCGTCTCGTGATCCTTTTGACTTCGGAAGTGCACAACAGCATCTGCCGCACTCGCCGCTAAATCCATATAAGGATCCTTCGGAGCCCACAGCTGGCCAAGCTGAGCATACTTCGGATCTGTGAACCTCCTGCGCAGCAGAAAGGGCTTGCCAGCCGCAATATCTCCTTCCTGACGTGGCTCCTCCTTTACAGCCCTCATTGCAGAACGGGCATCCTTGGCTTCGGCGATGGCCTTCCTCAGGCTTTCTTGCTTCGCTCGGCGTTCTTTTTCAAGAACCCCATAGCGGTCGGTAACATCTTTCAGTTTTACGGCCATTTCGGCCATCTCCTCCCTCGCTTGGCAAAGGAGTAGCCCTTCGCTTCTAGCTCTTGGCCGCCTTGAGGCAGCCGTGATCACTCCTCTGGCTGCTCCTTGGCTCGAGCAAGCTCGCTCAAGGTCCTCCACAGCAGCGGCACCATCTGCATCAAACACACATGTTGTAAGGAGGAGCTTGGCCCCTTACTAGGTGACCACGGAGAAACAACCTACCTTGCGACTCGTCAAGTCGCTTATCGACCAAATAGCGATGTCCGTGATCCGCAACGCCGAGTTGCCCCTTAGTTCAGCAACTCCATCAGTCCGGCTGGCCACCGGACTATCCGCCACCGTGTAGGAAAGGCGAAATTAATACTGAGATTATGATCCTCGACGCGCTGTCGCTTTTGACAACATACCGAGTCTCAGGGGCTACTATCTATACAGGGCGCACTTTATGTGCAAAACTGTCAAAAGGTATGTCATTTTTACGTACCTCAAACCCCGCCAGCAAACTTCTCACGGCATCATGCAGCCCGCCTTCGGCGGATGAAATTCTTCCAATCACCATACGCATCAATGTACGATGACCTTCTGAGATAGACGCCCTCTCAAGCAGATCCTTCAGCTCCTCCGGCCGTACACCAGTTGGTGCCGAACTCTCCGGCCCTGCCGGACTTGGGGATACCCTCCATGATGACACCTCAGGGTCGTCCGCCCGACCTGACGGTGCGGCAGATGGAGGTGTCTCGCTCTCCATCATCTCCGGACGAAGGTCCCCCGAAGACGAGCTCATCTGAGAAGGATGGAGATCCGAACTACAAGGTAAAAACTTAGGTTATCCTCAGAAGCACAAATAGGGATGTCCCTTATTACAAAACTCCCCTTTTTCTACTTACGGCTCGCTGGAGGGCTGATTCCTTAGGGGAGATAGTGCGGCCGGGGCCTCCCCAGACGCAGGACCCTCTGGTGAAGATCTCTCCCCCCGCTTCGAGGCCTTGGCCTCCGGGTTTTCGGAAGCGGTCCTCTTCTCCCCTTGGAAGGAGGGATTCTCGATTCCCCGTTTTCTCAAAGGCCTCCTTGGTAGAGGCGGTAGTTCCTCTGTTTTCCCCTTCGCCTTCCTCTGAAGGCGCAACCTCCAAAGATCCTAACCAAAGACGGATCCGCGCGGTCTCCGGAGGAGGGCCGACACCAGATGGGCGATTTATGCTTATCCACTCCTATTCAAGGGACGATTGGTTAAAAAGCAAATTCAAGAAGGTGCAAAACAAACAGTGTGTCCGGACACAGGGCTACTTACCTGAGCATTCGGGCGATTGCAGCTTAGACCGGCATCCTCGGTCAATTCCGGACACACTTCTTGTGATCCGAAGAACGATTTATACATCTCCACGGGTGTCGTACCCATAAAGTGTTGAAGAGCTCATGGCCCCTCCGGATTGAACTCCCACAGCATGAGGGGCAACGCTTCTGAGGCGGAGAGACGCCGAATCAGCATAACTCTGATCACTACGACCAGATTGATCTCCCTCTCCTAGAGATCTCGAATCTGCCCCTGCAATAGGGGTACGCCCTTTGACGGCCCCCGCTTGAGCCCTTGGTCGACCCATGACATCAGCCGTGTGGAGGGCCCGAAGCGAAGATGGGCGGCGGCTTCACTGCTGCCCGGGAGCGGTTATATAGAACCACTCTGTTGCAAGCCGAGCTCCTCCTGGAAAGAGCCCTCGGGCCATGGAGCATCGGCCCTCCTTCTACAACCGCCCGCCCAAGATTGCTTGACGACTCGATCATCTTCGCTCCCGTTGAAGGTTTTAAGCCACAAGCAAGTGAGGGGTAGTGCGGAGGAAGGCTTGAGATTTACAATGAATGATGAGATGTGGAGGATGGACTCCGGAGCCAAGTCGTGGAATTCCAACCCATAGTAAAACATGAGCCCTCTCACAAAAGGATCCATCAGGAAGCCTAAACCCCGACGGAGGTGGGACACAAACACGACGCTTTCGCCAGGCTCGAGAGTGGGAATGACTTGCCCTTTGGCGGGCAACCTATGCGAAATCTCGTAGGTCAAGTACTTGGCTTCTCTCAGCTTTTGCACGTCCGCTTCCGTGACGGAGGAGGGCATCCACCGGCCCTGTAGGACGGAGCCGGACATCGTTGAAGGTCCGAGGCGCTCGAATCTGAGGCTCTGGGTGTTGGAACTCGGGCCGAGGGGCAGATTCGATTGAGGATTGAAGAAAAGAAACAAGCCTTGGTCCCATTATAAAGAGGGAGAATACCAAGAGTCGTCCCCGCGACCGTTTGGGACTCACCTTCGATAGAGGAGGTGTGGCAGCAGCCGCGGTTGGGTTACCCACGTCCGTATTGATGGGAATCCCGGAATAAGGGGAACACGATCTCTGCTTCGACAAGACGTGCCAAGGAAACCGCTTCGCTAAACGCGCTGAGGTGGTATCATAAAAAAGATTCAAGTAAAGGCCTGGCAGTGGTGTGACGTCACGCCACAAAATACGTCAGCAGATTGAGCTTGTGGACATATTATTCTCTCTACGGTAGCATGTGGAATTTATTTTGCAGAGCCGGACACTATCCTGGTGTTCACGATCTTCTATGAATTAATTCGGAGGAGGAACCCGCCTTGCAATGCCGAACAATATGCGCGTCGGACTCATCGTAATTGAAGCCTGGTTCAGGGGCTACTGAGGGAGTCCTGGACTAGGGGGTGTCCGGATAGCCGGACTATCATCGTCGGCCGGACTCCAAGACTATGAAGATACAAGATTGAAGACTTCGTCCCGTGTCCGGATGGGACTTTCCTTGGCGTGGAAGGCAAGCTTGGCAATACGGATATGTAGATCTCCTACCATTGTAACCGACTCTGTGTAACCCTAGCCCTCTCCGGTGTCTATATAAACCAAAGGGTTTTAGTCCATAGGACGAACAACCATTACAACAATCATACCATAGGCTAGCTTCTAGGGTTTAGCCTCCTTGATCTCGTGGTAGATCCGCTCTTGTACTACCCATATCATCAATATCAATCAAGCAGGAGTAGGGTTTTACCTCCATCGAGAGGGCCCGAACCTGGGTAAAAACATCGTGTCCCTTGTCTCCTGTTACCATCCGCCTAGACGCACAGTTCGGGACCCCCTACCCGAGATCCGCCGGTTTTGACACCGACAGTCGCTCTTGAGGAAGTTCTTAAAATCCTGGCATTCAACGTCGGCATGGCATATGTGGTAGACCAAGCATAAGTCATCCACGCAAACCTGGATCACGGCGGGCTTCTTCCTCTCTTCCTCCTTTAGATCCTTCTCTCGTCCCAGGACTGTGGCGTTCTCAACATCTAGCCCAGTGACCCACTCATCATTTGAGTTTTCGAACATGTGTCTGAAGCAAGCAAGGCATCCTTTCACCATCGCAAAACAATGGGTGTAGATGACGTCGAACTCATCGCCGGTGATGGTTCTAACCTTGTACTCACGGTCGATCATGGAGATTTGGGACACCATGGATTTGGGAGGAGGGTTAAGATTAGTGGAACTGCCGTAATGTGAAAGGACGGGACGACTAGGAGCGAACCGCCGTAATATTAAAGGACGTGCGGGTACGAGTAGGAGCGAACTGCCAGCGTGCGAACGGAAGGGTAGTGGCTTTCCATTCTCCCATGATACGGGCTTCCGAGAGCCCTTGGATCTGAGATTGAACAGTTGCATGGCGTGATTCTAGACCTATGGGTGAATATCCTATCCTCGAGGGTTATTCGCAAATTTTCAGCAACTTAGCATGTGACCGCTCGATTCAGATCCAAGGGCTGCCAAGAGCCAGATCATGGTCGCGCTTACCACGACCATCGCGTCGCTTTCATGGGTCGCGCTTTGGAGATTTAACACGGTGCGTTAGGCTATCTGATGTTGGCATGTCATACATAGTCATCACTTAGTCACTCATACTACAACAAGGTTAGCTATAAGGTTGGCTACAAGTGTTTTTTTACTTCTCTCAATCTCTTTCTCCGTACTCCCTCTGACCTCCGTCCCATAATATAAGAACGTTAATGGCACTAGTGTAGTGCCAAAAACGTTATTATATTATGGGATAGAGGGAGTAGTATTTATTGCATTTTCCAAGGAGTGACCTCTTCCAATGAAATGGTGCTTAGATGATGTGCTAAGGGCATTAAATGGCTTAGCAATCAAATCCCCAATGCATAGGTGCTTATTAGTTTTTTGTTGCTAAGTTTGCTTCATTTAATTAGCTATAGACTCAAAATTGTCTTTTCACCTAGGTACACGCGCTTAGCACCGTTTCTTCCTTGGGTCACCAAACTAGTCTCTCTCTTCTTAATTAACTTGCCACATCAGACTTTATGCCTATGTGGCAAGCTTAGCACATGTAGGAGCAAGTAAGTACAATAGTGGGCTATAAGCCCGCTTTACATGGCATTTTTGCATATGTGGAGGAAAGAGGCAAGGAAAAAGTCAAGAAGTTGGCTCTCATGCAAGAGCTAGCCTCTACTACATGGTGGAGCATTGGGAGAGGCACCTGTATGGAGGTGGTCAGGAATCGGGAGACTCACGCCGGTCGTAGCGCCGTAGTTAAAATGATAATGGCAAGTCAAATCATGGGGCCCCAACTGTCCAGCAGTAACTCGCTGTCAAATCACACAGCCCAACATTTGCAACAGCCTACTCCCTCATCTTCTCGTATCTTCGTCGAACCGACTAGGCGGAACTGCCCCGCCTACCACGTAGGAAAAGCCCCGCCCTCGACTTTTAAATAGTACTCCCTCCGTCCGAAAATACTTGTCCTCGAAATGGTTGTAGCTAGACTTATTTTAGTTATAGATACATTCATTTATCCATTTTGAGGACAAGTATTTCCGGACAGAGGCAGTATACTACTAATTTTGTATCCATGGATTGCGCCATGGAGTAAAGCCTCAAGAAAACGGCAGTACACATGTATGGAGTATACAGCACGCCCGTCGCATTCGCGTCGCACCCCAGACGGTCGGTCGGTCTGGCACGCTGCTCTCCGAACGGAACACGCATCATATTATGTTTGCACACACATGTGGGACCGCAGTCGAGAACCGACCATAGGCACACTCCCCGGCCTCGCAAGACGGGTGACTTAATAGAAGAGAGAGACGAGCGATAGTACTAGAGAAGTGTTGTACCTACGTTGGTGCCTAGACGATCCCTGCAAGACACGGAAGATCAGTTCGTCCATGCATGTGACCAGACTCCAGCAGACACGCCTGGATTGGCTATCGTCCATATATCATGTAGGCTGTGTTGTACAGGGTTGTAGTTCTGGTGAGAAATCCAAAAAAAGGTTTCTTGTCATCTCACAAAATTAGGTGTCATGTGCTTCGGATCACTGCGAGGGTTAAACAGCGACAACTGAGTTGGGCTATTAATTGGGGGCACATGCACGAAGACTACTCGGCTGCCATCTAGGTCAAGTCGCCTATGTTAATTAGGACATCTATCGACGGACCCCTTTTCTACGAGTTTATCTTTAATTTGAGCTTTAATCCTCGTCTAGTTTGTCCGTCAGGATTCATGTTGTCTCCTTTGGGCAGTGAGGTTATGATTTCTTGTCATGTGGCATTTTCTCGTGTTATATGTTATAATCCGGTGCTTCAGATCAAAATGACGACAACTGCGCCTCTGGGCCACGTGCATGAAGTCTTCTCGACAGTCATTGACGAGGTCAAGCCGGCTCCGGTAGACAAAAGAAAACTAGTACTCCACTAAAGAGGCATGAGCCTCCGCGCTTGCTTGCTAGTGTTGCTCTCTTCACACTGTCTCATCCTCTCCAGATCTAAACACGACAGCGGTGGCCATACTCTCTCTCTCTCCGCTCACCGCTGGTCACAGATCCAGCCGGATCCTCTCCGTCGGGGAAGGTGAGAAGGTGCAACGTTCACGCGGTCGTCCTTGGTGATGGCTCTTACCCACTTTCGGCTTGTCCCGATCAGCGTGCCTTGCCGTTCGCTCCCAAGCACCACTGGCGAGGGAGGGCCTCCGACCCCTTCTTCCTCGCTGCCATAGTGTGGGCAGATCCGTCCTCCCGCCACCCACCTAGCGACATCCCGGCAACCCTCAGGTATAACTTCCTTCGAAACCGGCCTTGCTCTACTTCTCGAGCTCCTAACATTGCTACATTTGTATCTTTTACTATTTCTCAGGCCCCCTCATAGATAGGATCGATCGGCTGTTCAAAAACCACCTAAATTTTTATGGTTAAGAGCTAAAACTAGTTCATGCACTCGAATCTAGTACTACTTGGTTCAAACAAGGAAGAAAGGGGGTGGGGGTGGGGAAGATTTGTTACCGAATCTAGGACTTGGTCGAAAGAGGAAATAGTGGGGCGAAAAGTAGCGTAGACCTGCTATCCAACTGGTCTCTAGGTCTAATAGGAAATAAAGGAAACGCAGACAAACTCAATATAAACCCGATCTATTGGTTGAAAAGGAAAGAAAGTGGGGACTGGGGACAAGTCAACGAGTAAGTCCAAACTAGATTTGCTAGCCTCACACAGTATAAGGTGGCTATACCGAACAAAAATGGGACCAACCCAGATATCATGTTCTGATGTTTGTTGCCCCGAGCCACTCTTATGTAATGACACTGGTAAAATGTAGCAGTCGCACTGTTAAAAGTAAGGACACTTTAAACCAATGTTGTTTTCAATGTAATGCCTCCAGCAATATGAATCAATGGCACTTTTTACATGTCCTACTAAATTTCCCATTAAGATAAGTTGCTTCTTTTCGTTAGAAATGCAACTGTCCTGGTCCGCCTACTCTCCCGTGCCCAAATACCGACTCTGTAGCAGCTGTTAATGTAATGTTGCTGGTAAAATGAAGCAATGGCACCATTAAAGTAATGTTGTATTTAATGGTTGTCATAGTTAATCCTAATGCCCACACTAATATCTAGCAATGTTGCTGCTTTAGAAATTGCTATTGTCCTTGTAGGATTGCCATTCAGATAAGGAACATGCTTCTTTTCATTTGATGCATGTTTCATCACTTGTTAGTCATCCTCATTTCCACCTTTTTTGTGCAAACAGAGATATACATTTCACGCTCAATCTTAGTTGAACTGCACAAATGATATACAAATTATAGTTGAACATTCCAGGAGCTTCACAACCAACCTTGATGTTGCTCATTTTTATTGCAACTAGTGAAGAAGAAGCTCTGTGGGTTTCGTTTTCTGATGGAAATGGAACCGGGACTGGAGCCCTTTTCTTAAAAAAATGAAGAAGAAGCTGCTAGCTCACGGGACATTGCTTCATTTTAGCTGAACTGCACCAAAAGGTCCCATGAATTGAATCATCCATGTTGGTGACTGAAAGAGACAACTTCAGCATCCCAATCTAAGCACCCCCGGCCTCCATCCTCGCAACGCACGGTACACCTCGTTTGCCACCTGCTCGACCCTACTGTCACTGATAAAATGAAGTAATAATACAGTTAAAATAGAGCGAGTGTCCTCTCTATCATTTCATTTCCAATGTAGATATAGAAAGTGTTTCTCTTTGTTAATGTATGTTTCATCAACTAGGTCAATTGTTAATGTTTAAGCATTTCTGCAAACTGGGGTGCTTAATTTTAGTTGATCTGCACAAAAATATAGATTAGAATGTCTCAAGGCGCCTCCTTGTACTACCGCTGTACATTGATGTTCATCACTGGCAAAAGGTGTATCTGGGAGACTTGCGACGATTTCCAGTATGAGGCGTATTGCATGAGGCGTCGCAGGGCCCATCTCGCCCTCGCAGCATGGCATACTATGATACTATCGCAATATTTTCTTCTGTTTATTTTGTGTGTTTCATCAACTAGTGCCACTATAATGTAATCACGCTTTTTCATTATCTCAGTGCAAACAGGTTATTCAATTGCATTTTGGTGGAACTGCACAAATGTACGTATGGAACCGCATATATGCAGAGTGCAAGGTGTGCCAAGTAAAATTATCGACACCAACCATGCTCCATGCACGATTGGCATCCACCACCACCGATGGGATGTGTGGCGCTCTCGTGGACGGATCTTTCTCGGCAGCAAATCCTCTTAACCAAATACTAGTAGCTTATATTGGCAGTTTTCTAGGGAGTACTCTTTTCTGAAAGAAGCACCAATCTATTTTTCTTTATATGTACACTGTGTCACAACTTTGACCCAAAGGTCCAGAGCTATTTTAGGGTGATTGGCGTAGTACTCGGAGACTGATTGTAAGCATGATTTTCATTAGCTGTCACACAGATTGTAAGCATGAGCAGGTGGAAGATTAGGTTAGTGCGAAGGTTACCTTAAACCCTACCGCCGCCGTTGAAATGAGGCGAGCGTCGAGGGAACCGTGGAGAATGGCAGGGAAGCAACGTCGCGCCATCCGGCCTCCTCTTGCGGTGGGAGAACGAATACTCTCGTGGCTCTGGCTGGCTCTGCACCCTCACGAACAACACACCATACTCGATTGATTTGTTATCCTCTGGGTGCTCGACCTTTTACCTGTACGCCCACCACCTCCCCCTGACTGTCGCCTCGGGCAAATCTATTTCCTACATCGCCCAGAGGAGATACTCGATGAACTCGGAGGACTCTAGCGTGACTGCCGCCGAGGAGTACATGTACATCGCTGCCCTCATCGTCACCGTCTTGCTCGTTCGCATACATTGCCACATGGCCCTCACCGTCCTTGAAATCTCCCACTCATTGTCAAACCAAGTAAGGATCTCCTTCAACCTGGCTAACTTTGCCTGGTCGCCGCTGGCGATCTGCCTGATTCGCTGTTGCATCCTCTCCATAGATGTCCTTCTGAGTGGTCCGATGCTAGCTTTGGAAGTTGGGAGGAGAGACGGTGGTCTTGCAATAGAGAAGAGGGAGAGACGAGATGGTGGTTTTGGAATGGAGATTATGGAGAGGAGAGGAGGTGGTTTTGCAATGGAGAAGAGGGAGAGGCGAGACGGTGGTTTTTGAATGGAGATGATGGAGAGGAGAGGAGGTGGTTTTGCAATGAAGAAGAGGGAGAGGAGCGTGTGGCAGCGATTTAGGATTGGACGAGAGGGCCGACGCGCTGTGACTGGATCAAAATCAAAATCAATTTACCCTTCAATTAAGAAAGCGACCCACATTAACTAGTCTCCCTTTTATTCTGGGTCATAATTGACCATGATTTTTGCAAATAAAATATATGTTATATGTTGCAAAAATAATATAATTTGAAAGTACATTCAGATACGAACCAAACGATACAATTTTTGGTGACATGCATTCACATTTTGCTTGTCAAATACAGTACGTGGTCAAACTTTGACCCAAAATACGCAAAACAAAAAAATACTTCCAAGACCAGCGATGCTCTTCTGCTCTTCTCCTCTTAAACCACCGCTGCTCCTCTCTTGTTCCAATCTAAATCCAGCGCTGCTCCTCTCCACTTCCATTTTAAAACCACCGCCCCTCCTCTCCTGTTCCAACCCAAAACCAGCGTCGCTCCTCTCCTGTTCTCATCCAAAACCAGCGCTGCTCCTCTCCTCTTCCATTCAAAAACCACCGCCGGTGAGTGAAGGTGTTGTGGAGAAGTAGATCGATGTAGGAGTACAACCGATACATGAGGATCACAGACGGCGACCCTGTGAAGCTAGCTAGGATGTTGGAGATACAGTCTTGGTTTGACAACAAGGACCAGCAAGCGGTGACGGCGACATCATGGCCAAATATCTGCAATAGAGCGAAAAGGCGGCGATACTCCCGGAGGGAGTCACGCGGGAGTACATAGAGCTGCTCCTCTGGGCCATGGAGCAAACAGATTCACCGAATCCGATCGTGAGGGAGCGGTGGTGGGAGTATCGATCCCAGATGGAGCATCCACCAGAGATTGAAGGATCGACCATCTACAGGGTGCCGTTTGTGAGGGTGTCGTGCCAGAGCGAGCCGATGGAGTCTTCGTCGACCAAACCCAACAGCAAGAGGAGAAAAGCAGTTGGCCCGATGATGCTTCCCCTCCATCCTCTCCCTCGTTGTTCACATCGTCTCACGGGGCGGCTGTCTGCCGCCGAGTAATAGGAGGGGACTGCCCCCCAGCCCATTAGTGTGGATTGTCAGGAGCAGCTTAGGGTTGTCAGTATTTGCAGGTTGCAAGCTTCAAAATATCGGATATCGGGTTTGTATTGGTTTGGCTTCGACATATCAGATGTCAGATATCGGGTGATATATCGGATGATATGTAGATATATCAGAGAAAATATGTCTAGTTTTATTATTCTTGTTCAAAACATTTTTTTAGTAAAACAAAATGTATGATGTCAATGCTTGAACATTACACTTTTAGATTCCTAGTTTTTTGACTTGTTGATTAAGAAACCATTAAGAAAATATTCACAAAATTCTTGCTCTATGATTAAAAATAATATGATACATATGCATTTGTAAACATTGTGCATGACTTTGATAATATATAATGAAGTTGTAAATGCATAATCTTATTTCACTACATTCTAATAAATAATTGTTATCATCTACGTATCGTTCTATATTGGTGAACATATCGGGTTAGATATCGGCTATATCGGTCGATATTTCGATCCATATCGGATGATTTGTTTGAAAATGATATTTACAAAATGATACGTTATGTTTATATCGGTAGAGCCCCAAAAGTGATATATCGGCCTATATATCAGTCATATCGGCGTAGATTTAAAAGCTTGGCAGGTTGTGAATTGTGTTTTGTGTTGTGTATTTTGAGAGTACTTTCAGATATGAATGTCTTTTGAATTTTAGATTTGCAGTATTGGGCATATAAAGTATTTTATGAATTCTAGAGATCTATTTTGAGCACTTAAAAATGTAGTTTCATAGGAGTATAAAAGTGCAGACAATGTGATTCTCAGAGAAGAAACTGCAAGTTCAGTTTCAGATAAGAAACTCTAACTTTCAGAGGCAGAGCATTTATATTAACACGGCCCTTTCAAACAGGGTTAACATCATGTTGAAAGTTTTATTCATGGTCGAAAATGGAACTACCAGCCAGTTAACACCATGTTGATCAACATTCATGCATAGCACATCTTCATATGATGCACAGTCAAAAAGATATGCTATTTTCAAAATGCCCACACAATGTCGAGTGTGCGAAACACGGAGGAAACGAGGGACGAAGTTTTGGCAAGTGTTGGACGTGGTGTGCGTACATGACAATGGGTACACATATGTCAATAAAGGCAGAGGCAAAAAAATTGGAGATATTTTCCCTGCACAGGTGGAATCAAACCCAGGCGGAATAGCTGTCGGGTAGTGTTACTTGGCCACTAGGCTAGTTCAGTAGTTTCATTAATAATAAGGCACTTCCTCAGGTGGTCGGATCCCCTCCTACGCCTTTGTGCACTCGCCGCGACGCCGCTGTCTGCCGTTGTGAACATGCTGAACAAACCAGAGGAATCTGGAGAGGACTGTACGTGGAGAGGCGGACAGTCGGGACCCGCCCGGTGTATGGCCGTACGCAAGAAAGTGCCTCATTGAAAAAAATACTTCCTCCTAATGCTATACTGACGTTGGGGCCCACGGGTTTGTCAGCATAGTTAAATTTTTTAGGTGCTTCAATGTAGTTACTATAGGAGATAAATTCACAACGAAACCGAGGAGCTTGCAGGTATCATTTATTATCACTCGGGCAGCAGTATCAGCTGGGTTTTGGGCTGCCCCGTCTAGGCTTTCTTTTTTAACATGCATAGCCCACGACCTCGGATGGGAGGTCCATAGGCCTATTTGTATTTTCTTGAGGGCCATCATGTATCGACCGGCGTATGGACCTCCCATCCGAGGTTTTATTTTTCCTGAAATATCGGCAACCCAATTTATGTTTTTTTTTCTGAAGAAAACGCCAGAGGTCTGTTCTATTTTTCTATATAAGAATAGGAACGCCTGGTCCAACTTATGTTTCCCTTCTAACTATATTATCTATATTTAAATTATTTTATATGTTATTGTATATTATTTATAGTGTCATCATATATTTAACAGATACTTACATATGTAAGAAAACAATATCCCACATCTTATTAACATATAAAAGTAATTTCTTAACAATAAATCCTGGATTGTTTTGGCATGAAAATCCTAGTGATTGTGTACAAAAGCTTGGTAAGATTTAACGACGAATGTAATAATAAATCACTTATTATTTAAATATATTTATAACAAAATGCTCAGCCCCTGTTTATTTTTTGATAACATTGGTGGCCCAACCCAACATTATAATTAGAATCAGCCCAGCAAAATCATGTATTTCGAGACAGTGCAAATGGCCTGTAATTTTTTAGGAAAAAACATAAATGGGCCGCATGGGCACTACATTATTTGTTCACCCAGCCCAGCTAATGGACTGTAATTCAAAAAAAAGATCAAATTGGCTATAAATTCTGGGCCAATAGGTCGAAGCCAACGCAAGTCGTTGTCAACTTAGTCACCAAATGATTATGACATCGTTACCCGTTGGATTTACATCCAACAACCGACATCCATCTTCAATCCCTCGTCTTCTTCCTCCAGCGCTGTTGGGACCACCTCCTGCCTCCTGCTGCTAGCAGCTCTGCTTACCACGCTTCGCTGTGAAGCGCTACTCCACCGTTGGCCAGGCCATCCCTCCACCCTCCACACCTCCTGTTCTTCTCCACCGATTGCCGAACCACACCGCACTGTAACCGCTAACCTCAGACACCTCTCCGTCTGCGACTCTACTCCCATGTCTTCCCATCTCCGGCTCGTTGCTGTCCGGGGCCTCGCTGTTGTCCACCACCTTGGATGCGCTCGGCGCGGCGTGGTCAACGTGGTCAACGAACGACACCATCGGAAGTAGACTGTGCGTGGAGAGGCTGACAGCTGGGTCCATGGCCACACACAAGGAAATGCCTCCTTATTACGTGCAAAATAATGATTCCTCCACCTGACATCTGGGACCCATCGGAAGGGCCTCTGTATTTTGCGAAAAAAAGTGCCCCCCGCTGACAGGTCGGACCCACCAGCTATCTTCGCACGCAAGGGAGTGCCTCCTTATTACGCACAAAAAATGAATACTCCCCCTGCCAACTGGGACCCTCCTTGGTGGGAGGCTGACTTGTGGGCCTACTAAGTTGACGGGGACGGAGGGCTTTGTCAACTTAGTCAATATGAACAATTCTAGCTCCAGTGACCGTACGATGTCAATCCAACGGCCGTAGTGCTTCTTCAACCTCTAGTCTTCTTTCTCCAGCCGCCCAAACCAGTGCCGGTCATGCCGCATGCTCCTGCCTCCCGTGGTCGGCTGTGCTACCACGGAGGCCTCACCACCCCCTACTATTCCCACCGCTGGTCAGGCCCTGCGGCAACGGTAGCCTCACACCGCAGCCGAACCAGTGAACCCTCGTACTCCTCTCCGCGTGGGCTTCCACTGCAGCGTCTTCCCCAGCTCCGCGTCGTCCCCTTCCTAGGCCTCGCCGTCGTCCATCGCCCTGGTGCTCTCTGTGCGGCGTGGTCAAGGAACAACTTCCATCAGAAGAGTACTGTATGTGGAGAGGCTGACAGCTGGGTCCACGGCGGTCGCAAGGAAGTGCCTCCTTATTACGCGCAAAATAATTATTTCTCCACCTGACAGCAAGGACCCACCGGACGGGCCACCATATTTCGAGAAAAAACATTTCCCCCATGACTGCTGGGACCCACCAGCTACATCTTCTCACGCAAGGAAGTGCGTTCGGGCAAAAAAAATGATTCGCCCCCCTGACTGGTGGGACCCACCAGCTACATCTTCACATGCAAGGGAAGTGCCTGACAGTCGGGACCCACTTGGTCGAAGTGTACGTAGCATTGTCATTCTGGTCGCGAACATGTACGTACATACTGGTCGATGTAGAGGCGCGCACGTAGCATGTACACGTACATACAGCGGCCAGTGTGCAAGAAAGAAAATATGGCCACGTACGTACATATGGGCGGGATCTCGAACGCCTACTCGCGCATACGTACAGCAAGGGCTCGTGTACATGGCTGGGTCGAAACAGAGAAACACCATCGTCGTCGTGTTCATGGGGAGGCAACGAAAAGCATCGTGTTCATTGGGAGGCAACAGAATGCGTCGTGTTCATGGGGAGGCAACAGAATGCGTGGGAGCCAACCGGCTTGGACGGAACTGTCGATGGAAACAAGGCCTGACGTACCGTACAACGGAGGAAATGGCCTTGTGTTCGACCGGCCACGTTCAAAACGGGATCATGTTCATCAGGAGGGGTCTTGCATACCGCAAAACGGAGGAAGAGAACTTGTGTTGGACCTCCTACGGTCGAAACGGGGTCTTGTTGATAGGGAGGGGTGTGGCGTACCGCAAAACGGAGGAAACGGACTTGTGTTGGAGCACTACGGTCAAAACGGGGGTCCTGTTCATCGGGAGGGGTGTGGCATACCGCAAAACGGGACTCTACGGGATACTGTTCATCTCCACCGTCGACCTCCTCCAGCCTCCACGGGCTACTGTTCATCCACCGTCGACCTCCTCCAGCCTCCACCCGCGACTGTTCATCCACAGGCTCCTATTCATCCAGCCACCACCGCGCGCTACTCCACCGGCTACTGTTCAACCACCCCTCTCCATGGGCTCCTGTTCATTCACCCCTCCACGGGCTACTGTTCATCCACCCCTCCACTGTCTACTGTTCATCCAACCCTCCACGGGGTCGTCATGTTCATCCAGCCCTCCACAGGGTGTTGTTCATCCAGCCCCAACTGGCTCGATCGATCGGGGTCCTGTTCATCCAGAGGATACACCACAGGGTCATGTTCATCCACCCCCACCGGGAACTGTTCATCCAAACCCCCAGCAACACTCACTGTTCATCCAGAGGCAGCATCGATCGGCTTCAGTTAGCAGCAATAGCGAAGGAATCGCCCAATCGCCCGGGTTCAGTAATGCGTAGCCTGCAGTGCGATCACTCGGGTTCAGTTAGGCGACGCCTCGCTCGGGTTCAGTTAGAGCCCAACGCCTCGCACCCAGCGCGTATGGTACGAGAGAAACGTGCATCCCTCGGCCCAAAGAATGTCATGCAGCTGCGTCTATGTCCCACCCGGGACGAAAAGCCCATTTTCTGTCATGATTTTTTTTCATAGAAGTAGGAGCCCACCACATCTATGATGATACCGGGTTTTGTCACAATTATCTCATAGAAGTGTCATAAGTATGACAAAAAAAATTCGTTCGGCCCAAAATGTCACGGATGTGTCTTTTTTTTGTAGTGCTACGGGTTTGAGAACTATGTAGACATGACCGAGACACCTCTCCGGTCAATAACCAATAGTGGAACCTGGATGCTCATATTGGCTCCTACATATTCTACGAAGATCTTTATCGATCGACCGTTATGACAACATGCATAATTCCCTTTGTCGATCGGTATGTTACTTGCCCGAGATTCGATCGTCAGTATCTTCATACCTAATTCAATCTCGTTATCAGCAAGTCTCTTTACTCGTTCCGTAATACATCATCTCGTGACAAACTCCTTAGTCGTTTGCTTGCAAGCTTATGATGTGTATTACCGAGAGGGCCTAGAGATACCTCTCCGATACTCGGAGTGACAAACCCACTCAACAAACACCTTCGGAGATACTTGTAGAGTATCTTTATAATCACACAATTATGTTGTGACGTTTGATAGCACATAAGGCATTCCTCCGGTATCCGCGAGTTGCATAATCTCATAGTCAAAGGAATATGTATTTGCAATGAATAAAGCAATAGCAATAAAACTGAACGATCATTATGCTAAGCTAACAAATGGGTCTTGTCCATCACATCATTCTCCTAATGATGTGATCCCGTAATAAAATGACAACTCATGTCCGTGGTTAGGAAACCTTAACCATCTTTGATCAATGAGCTAGTCTAGTAGAGGCTTACTAGGGACACTATGATTGTTTATGTGTTCACACATGTATTAAGGTTTCCGATCAATAAAATTCTAGCATGAATAATAAACCTTTATCATGAATAAGGAAATATAAAATAACAACTTTATTATTGCCTCTGGGGCACATTTCCTTCAGTCTCTCACTTGCACTAGAGTCAATAATCTAGTTCACATCGTCATGTGATTAACACTCATAATTCACATCGCCATGTGACCAATACCCAAAGAGATTACTAGAGTCAATAATCTAGTTCACATCACTACGTGATTAACACGCAAAGAGTACTAAGCTATGATCATGCTTTGCTTGTGAGAGAGGTTGAGCCAACGGGTCTGCCACATTGAGATCCGTATGTATTTTGCAAATTTCTATATCTACAATGCTCTGCATGGAGCTACTCTACCTAATAACTCCCAGTTTCAATACATATTCAGATTGAGACTCAAAGTCATCTGGATCGGTGTAAAAGCTTGCATCGACATAACTCTTTACGACGAACTCTTTATCACCTCCATAACCGAGAAATATTTCCTTAGTCCTCTAAGGATAATTTTGAGCACTGTCTAGTTATCTACTCATGGATCACTATTATACCCGCTTTACAAACTCATGGCGAGGTACACAATAGTTTTGGTACACAACATGGCATACTTTATAGAACCTATGGCTGAGGCATACGGAATGACTTTCATTCTCTCTCTATCTTCTGTCGTGGTCGGGCTTTGAGTCTTACTCAACTTCACACCTTACAATACAGGCTAGAACTCCTTCTTTGACTGATCCATTTTGAACTCCTTCAAAATCTTGTCAAGGTATGTACTCATTGAAAATCTTATCAAGCGCCTTGATCTATCTCTATAGATCTTGATGCCCAATATGCAAGCAGCTTCACCGAGGTCTTTGAAAAATTCTTATTCAAGTATCCTTCTATGCTATCCAAAAATTCTATATCTTTTCCAATCAAAAATATGCCATCCACATATAATATCAAAAATGCTACAGAGCTCCCACTCACTTTCTTGTAAATACAGGCTTCACTGTAAGTCTGTATAAAACCATATATATGATTTGATCACCTCATCAAAACGTATATGCTTGCACCAGTCCATAGATGGAACGCTGGAGCTTGCACACTTTGTTAGCACCTTTAGGATCGATAAAAACTTCCGGTTGCATCATATACAACTCTTCCTTAAGAAACTCGTTAAGGAATGCAGTTTTTGACATCCATTTGCCAGATTTCATAATTTATAAAATGCGGCAATTGCTAACATGATTCGGACAGACTTAAGCATCGCTATGGGTGAGAAAGTCTCATCGTAGTCAACTCCTTGAACTTGTCGAAACCTTTTGCGAAAAGTCGAGCTTTGTAGACAGTAACATTACCATCGGCGTCAGTCTTCTTCTTGAAGATCCATTTATTTTCTATGGCTTCCCGATCATCAAGCAAGACCACCAAAGTCCATACTTTGTTTTCATACATGGATCCTATCTCAGATTTCATGGCCTCGAGCCATCTGTTGGAACTGGGCTCATCATAGCTTCTTCATAGTTCGTAGGTTCGCCTTGGTCTAATAGCATGACTTCCCGGACAGGATTACTGATGTAGGGCGGAACACTAGGGGCCGATCTTTCACGTTTGGAGAGGATCCCTACGAGAACAAAGAACGTGCGGAAGGAAACAAGGGAAATCACGAGGGAACACAAGAGAAAACACTCAACCAACACGAATATGATCACACATGTGCTAGCTCTGATAAACACAAAGAGATACACGATCCAAATCCAACAAAGGACGACACAAGTGGCGGTAGCTCATCTCCTAGAGGAGGTCTTGAATCCACGAGGGATCTTCCCGTAAAGGGGTCTTGAATCCATGGTGGATCTTCTTCGAAGAGGCTGCGGTCTCTCACGAGGAGGAGATCCGTATGGATGAGCAAAGCTCTATTTCAAATGAGCTAATCCTTTGCTAACTCTAACTAGGAGGAGGGGGTGGTCTATTTATAGTCTAAGCCATGAAGGGGTAAGTGGAAAAGGGTTACATGGGCTTCGGCCCGAGTCTTTGCACGCAGGCAGGCCGGAAGTTTCGGGATCAGGAAGTTCCGGGCAGGTTCTGGCCGGGTTCCGGGCTATGCAGAGAGTTGGCACACTCGGGGCTGGTCTGGACTCCGGGGGCCGGATGTTCCGGGCGGCTGGAAGTTCCGGTCTGAGGCTGGAAGTTTCGGGCTTTCCAGAAGCTTGTCCCTACTTCTTCTTCCTTCTCCTCTTCCATGCTTGGCCTTGGTCCTTGTATCCTCCATGGTCGCCTCGGTTGTACCTGAGTGTATGCAAGGTCCATGCATGATGTAGTATCCATGTCTCACATGTGGAAAGTGACGGTTCGAAGAGGAGTGAGTTCACCTTGTGCCCAATGGCGTATGGTCGAGGTCTCGTCATATGTCCTCTTGGGGCTTGGACAGTAGTCAGAGTGTACATGGGGATGAACATGGGATGCTCCGCATCATCTCCCCCCCCCCCCACGGGAAAGATCCGACCTCGGATCGTGATCCTCATCACCATGGAAACGGGTGTCGTGGACGGACTTGTAGTTGGACGTAGGTGAAGGCATTGCACAATCCAAGTACTCCAAGGTGTCTCCGGTATGTGGTACATGCAAAATGAGCAAACACAAAGTACACTTGGAAATACAATGGTTAGCGCACACAAAGTGTCCATGACGCAAATATGAGTCTGTGCGGCAAGATGGTTCGTGACAAAGCGCATGAAGCTTATCAAGATGATATAGATTGATATGCAAAGCATTCATGGGGTAATTAGCATGGTGCACAAAGCGATAAATTCTACCATTGTGCAAAATGTTGTCATAGAGAGACGGTTCATCAATAGCATGAATATGGTAATGGATGCTCAATATATGTAAGCTATCATGCAATTGATGGTGGACAATATGATCATGATGTATGAATATGCCATCAAGGAAGATCACAACAAATTTGCTAAGGAAATGCACAAGCTCATATATCATGGATGACATGGGAATACAAGATGCAACAAGGCAATCATAATGTGAGTCAATCCATGCATAGGGTACAAACTTGTGGTGAGTATGATATGTCCATCGAGCATGACATGTATGAGCACAAACAACAAATATGGAGGTGGCGGTATACCAATGCTCGATGTCGTGGCATGAGTGGAGTTCCTAAGGTGCATCCAATAAGTGCGAGCGCTCCTCAATGTGAAGGTTTATAGAGCCAATCATCAATGTTGGTCCTCCCTCCAATAGATGTATCATGTAGACAAGAAGAAGGAGACAACAATGAAAGAATGACCCATCCAATATGCGTAATTGAAGATGGCTCAAAGGGAAAGAGTTCACCTTTAGGAGATTCTCGTAAATGTTGGTGTTGCACATCGTGTATGCCTTCGCATGACCAAGTTGTCGCATAATGGCATCGCCTTGTGAATCCTCCAAAATGAAATAACATGACAAACACTCGGAAAAACAAATGAGGTTAGCGAAAGTGCAAACCCTATCATTCGTGTGGCAAGATACCAAACAAGTGTATGCATCATGCTCATCATAAGAAAGGACAAGGGAGTATTGCAAAGTATGGAGGCATATGATGCAAGAACAACCAAATACAAGAGGCTCAATCAAACAAGCATGCATCACAAGTAAAGTGTCCAAGTCTCCAAGATCAATAAGCATAGCAAGTTGGCACTCAATACAAGGTGATATGAGATATGCAACTAGTAGAGACAAGAGACAATGCTCAAGACAAATCAAGTCAGAGGCATGAACATATATGTCATCAACCCAAGAAAGCGAGTAAGATTGTAACATGGGTGATGCAACATAGCAAACAATCATAGCGATCAAGTCAAGCAAGCTAGTAGTGCGAAGATGCAACATACTAGAGGGAATCATGGCAATCATGTCATGTGTGCAAATAGTGGGCATGAATAATTCACATGACATAGCACAAACATGAAAGCAAGATATGAGGACAATAGCATGAATGTATTGGTGAGAAGCCATATGTAAGTAGCGGGACATCATGACTCTCCCAACACAACAAGCATCAATAGCATGGGCCACAAAGAAATCATGGTAATAGCAACAAGTATCTCCACCAAGCATGCAAATACACATAGAAATGGCATAATTGTGAATCAAGGGTAGATGCAAGCAAGGGTCACAATTGCATGGCAACATCATGTAAAGAGGCATAACTTGCAAAGTGAACACGATAGTATGGGCATAAGGGGACAAATGGTAAATAGCCCATAGCCGTGTGAGAGCCAAGTAGAAGAGATGCGCGTAGTCGTTGCACGAAGAGAATGGTGGTAAGGACAATTCACGTGATCCCAAAGCATCGTTGCTCTCAAGAGCTCGTTTCGTCAACTCTTGGGATTAAGAGGTTGACGAGTATACATGAGTACCTACACAAAACAAAGACAAAGGGAAAATTGTGTGCGCGTGGTATATGTACACATCATCCATCATGATGTGCATGTGCATGTGTCGGTTAGCACAAAATATCAAATGCTCAAATAGATGAGATGCGTGATATAGAAACATGTCATCCATCATGAGAGGTTTGTTGTTATGTATGACATAATGGAGACTCAAAGGATGTAATGCATCATGAGAAATATCTAGAGCATTGTTATTCATGGAATGTATATGGTGCACGCAATTATGGGAATCATGCAAAGTATGAGATGATTCAAAATCTCCTAATATGTATGAGGAAACTATGGGGGCCTCCTCATGAGCATGAGTAGCAACATCACATGGAGAATATTGACAACATCCAAAACAAAGCATATTTGGTTCAATGTGATCATGGCATGGCCTAGTAGATGAATTGCGCAAATCTTGTAGAGGAAGCATGGCAATATCATCACATGAAAAACAAAAGCCAATGACCATCATCTCGTCATCTATGCCATAAGTGCAAATGGGATTTATTTTAATGGGGCATGCATAGTTACTGTGTTGAGATTGAAATGATGCAATATGGGAGATCTCACTCATAGCATATGACAAGTTCAAAGGATTATCAAACATGAAGTGACAAATAGAATTTTCACATGATATCCTATGGAGCATGGCATCACAAATAGGCAACTCAACAAGCTCATCATCATATTCATCATAAATAGGTAAGTCATGACATAGTCGCACTAGCATGAAGCATGGGAATAGGTGGATCAACATCATGCAAGCAATCATTGTTAAGATAGTCCGCTTGTGGGGCAAGAGAAGCACCATCACCTATGTTACCTTTGGAGCATCGCTCATGTGTTGTAGGTGAGGTGTTGAAGATCCTATCGTTGCATCTTCATCTTGATGGAACCATGTGGGGGTGCATCATTGTCCACCATGGCCATCATCGTCTCCTTTGGAGGGATGTACTCGTCGAGGATAGGCATGTCGTCATGTAGGAGACCTAGCACCAAAGAAGAAAACACACTAGGAGTAGAGGTTAAGTCGTTAGAAATCCTAGTGGCCTCACATGCCCTATCAACTACCTCACTCACTAAGTGTTGTGGCTCACTCACTCCCGGTATGATGCTCTCACTCATATGGTTGGTGAAGTCTCTCAAATGGCTCTCAACCTCACATAGGATGTGTGGCATGCTCTCATGTATGGAGCTAGTGGTGGTCACACTCATCCTCTCATAGGAAATGCTCTCAATGTCACATATGGTGGAGTCACTCATGCCACTCATGTGGTGGTGGCTCTCCTCACATGGCACTTGGGGCATCTCAACATATGTGGATGTCGGAGAGATGTAGGTGCAAATGTCTCCTTGCCCAACTCCTATTGTCGTAGTCGAAGGGGATGTCCCTTGCTCGACCTTCTTGTCACCGTCTTGGTGTTGGAGGCCTATATGATGTGGCACCTCATAGCTCGTCTCCATGACTGAAGGGAGTTTCCCATGCTCGGCCATCTTCCTTGAGGGGCTTGGAAGTGTCGCCCTCGCTCGTAGGTGGTCGCCTTGGACTTGATGAAGTCATTGTAGGCGTACTCATGGGAAGTAGGCGAAGATGCCGTATGTCCAAAGGCGAAGATTCCTTGATAGCACTTGGAGAAGATGCCGGAGTGGTGGTGGTAGCCGTAGCTCCGTCTTGGTGGTGCTCGTCTCGCGGTCTTCTCTTTTGCTCATGAAGCTTGGACTTGGCATGAAGTAGTTCCTGTTGGGACTTGTACGTTTTCGCTTATGGAGCATCTTCATGTTGATGGTGTCATTGTCGCGCTTGAGCTCGATGGCATTCGTCGTCGTCGTGCACATGATGCTTGGAGGTGACTTTCCCTTCATGACGATGTGGATCACGAACGTGATGGTGGTCGCCATGTAGATGTGGACGAGAACGATTTGCACTTGCATCTTTTTCGTGCTCTGGAGACTTATGGCTTGAATGTCGCCGCCTTGAAGATGACAAAGGGGAAGAAGACTTGATCAATGCTCTAATCTCCTCCATCCTTGCATCTTGCTCTTATTTTTGTGCGGAAAGATTCTTATCGATGTAGTCCCTTTTCCTTGCTTCGGAGTGAAAAATGTCGATGGAGATGTTCTCGATGCGCTCTCGCAATCTTGATTGTGCGCCTTGCATTTGTCGTTGTAGATCGAAGATGGACACTTTGGAGATGTAGTTGTTCACGCCGTCGTTGTTGTCGTGGACCGGAGAGGAAATGCCTTGCCTATCCATCACAAGACTCGAGCAAATATGAGTGGGAGAAAGAGAAGAACTATACACAATGTACCTTGACCAATGTTGAAGATGGATCAATGATCACTCAAATGTGTAACAAGGAAATAGCACAATTGGTACCAATTCATGTCGGTTCTCACACCTACACAAGTAAGGCTTATGGTGGAGCTCGGTGAGGATAGTGGCACAAAAATTTAATGCAAAATGTTAGCAAGAGTCAATAATGTTGAAAGAGATTCACAAATTTGCAAGCAAAACAAGTAGACCAATAGCAATTAAAGGTACACGAAAACACACACACACGGATAGATAAATGGGGTCGTGCAACCAAGGGATGAGCACAAAATGTGGAATCCACAGAAAACGCTCGTGTTGCACAAGTCAAGAGAGACGCTAGCACGATTGCTCTATAGGCGGATACGACACTTGTGCACAACCTATAACATGCAAAATGGATAAACTTTCTATCCCAAGTATGCTATGTATGTATGGTTCCCGATGTTTCTCTCAAGATGATCCAAGATGATCGGATATGACAATCTTATGTGCAATGTGGTATGATGCTATGGTACTTGCTTACAAGCTTCTTTGCTCTCTTTCGTTTGCTTAAAAGCTTTATTTCTTTTTTTTGTATGGCCACTTTTGGACAATGCACAAACCAAGATAGCAATTGTGTATATGCAGGAACAAACTTGTGACACAAGATATGATAGCAATATATGCACCATGATGATATGGTATGTATGCTATGCGAAGTATGATCACTAATGTGCAAAAGTAACATTGCCAGCAATACTCAAATGGCTAGTCTCGATAGGCAAGAAACGCAAAATGGGCTAGAGGTTAACAATGCAATGGCCAGGGGAATATACAAAGGAGGCATACCCCGATACCAAGATGATATGGAGGTTACCGTCGAAGGTTTCTCGTATGTACGCCACGGACGGATGATGGTGAAGTGGTCAAAGTCGATGACGACCTCGAGGAGATGATGATTGGTGGTGTTCTTGATGTAGAAACCAAGATGAGGGAGACTCATCCCTAAGTAGCCAAAACACCTTAGGAAACGGAAAAATCGCGAACTCAAAATCTCAAATGTCAAATGTCAAATTGGTGGTAGCGGGAATGCGGTGGTGGTTGCACTTGGCAAAGCGGAAGTATTGGTGGAAACCCAAGTAGCCTAAGTTGACCGGGTTATGGTGGTGGAAGCGTATGATGGGCTATACACGGAGTCAAAGTTGAAAGCACGTCCCTAAGTAGCCGAAACACCTTAGGAGACACAACTCTCAACACAACAAAATTGGGTTAAGTTGGGGTGGCGGAAGTGTATGGTGGGCAAGCCTATGTGGAAATTATGGTGGTGGTTGATGAAGAAGCAACCGTCCCTAAGTAGCCTAAACACCTTAGGAGACTCAAGTCACTACTCAAACAACCTCAAATGCTATGGGGAACAAAATGGGTTAGGTTGCGGAAGTCGATGGTGGCAATGCAGATGTTATGGTGGAAGGCCTAGGCAAAGATGCCAAAGTTCCAAAAATTTGATGGAGTAAAAAGGTGGTAAAACCAACGTGAGGACCTCGGGCACGTTGATAGCTTAAAAACGAGCCAAAGAACACTCAAATCGGAGTTTGAAGCGAAAAGTTATGATGAAAAAGGTGAAAGAGGCGGATGCTGAAATTCTGTGCAATGTCTCTGGTTAGGCCGGAAGTTCCGGGCCTAGGGCCGGAAGTTCCAGGGGTGGATGGAAGTTTCGGGGTCGCAGAAAAAAATCTCGGGTGAGCCGGAGGATTTTGGGTAAACTCTCTGTTTAGCCCAGAAGTTCCAGGCAAGGACGGAAGTTCCGGGGGACGGAAGTTCCGGGGTTGTCTGGAAGTTCCGGGGGTCGTGGAATTTCGTCCAGGACGAACCCTAAATTCCATATCTGAGAACGGGGGCGGAAAAACACGATTTCCCGAGGCAAAATTGAGACGATTTTGTGGATGGAAATGGGGGAAAAGAAGGGGAATGCTAGATTCACTCATAACACAGCGAATCCATGGATCAAAATCAACAAAACATCATCAAAACCAACAAATCACAAAAAAAATTGGGGGCTACTTTTGGTGGGGATTTTCGGATTTAGGACGAAATCAACAAAATCAAGCTAGAAAACAAAGGGTAGGGGCTCCAAAAACGTGATCAACGTGGCTCATGATACCAAGATGATGTAGGGCGGAACCCTAGGGGCTGATCTTTCACGTTTGGAGAGGATCCCTACGAGGAACACGAAGAACGCGCGGAAAGAAATGAGGGAAATCACGGGGGAACACAAGAGAAAACACTCAACCAACACGAATATGATCACACATGTGCTAGATCCAAGAAACACGAAGAGATACACAGTCCAAGTCCAACAAAGGATGATACAAGTGGCGGTAGCTCATCTCCGAGAGGAGGTCTTGAATCCACGAGGGATCTTCCTGTAACGGGGTCTTGAAACCATGGTGGATCTTCTCCGAAGAGGCCACGGTCTCTCACGAGGAGGAGATCTGTGACGCCCCTGATTCAATCGTACACTAATCATACACACAAATGTGTACGATCAAGATCAGGGACTCACGGGAAGATATCACAGCACAACTCTAGACACAAATAAAACAATACAAGCTTTATATTACAACCCAGGGGCCTCGAGGGCTCGAATAAATAGCTCGATACACAAGAGTCAGCGGAAGCAAACAAAACCTGAGCACGGACATAAGTTAAACAAGGATGCCTTAAGAAGGCTAGCACAAAAGCAACACGGTCGAAGAGGCAAGGCCTCCTTCCTAGGACCTCCTAACTACTCCTGGTCATCGGCGGTCTCCATGTAGTAGCATCCATCGGCGGTGGCATCTGGCTCCAGGGATCCACCATCTGGTTGCGTCAACCGAAAAGAAGAAAGAAGGGGGAAAAGGGGTAGCAAAGCAACCGTGAGTACTCATCCAAAGCACTCGCAAGCATCAGATCTATACTAAGTATGCACTGGTATCAAATGGAAGGTTTTGTATATGTGGCCTGAACTGCAGAATGCCAGAATAGAGGGGGAAAGCCTAGCCTATCGAATACTAGCATCTTCACGCAGCTCCGAGCATCTTGCAGCATGTAGAAGAGTAAAGAATAGCAGTTTATGTTTAACAAGCATGTTGTAACATTAATGCCCAGAGATCCTTCCTCGACTCCCTGCGAGAAAGCAATCCCGGAGCCACATATCTCAAGTATCCATTTGTAGTTGTATAAGATTAGGATATAAGTCTGAACGTCTGCTACTGTGGACGCGCTATTAATAGATAATCTTCCTGCAGGGTGCACCACGTTACCCAACACGCCGATCACTCGCCGACAAACCTTTCTAGGGTCAATGCCCCCTCGGAAGATTAACACCTCATGACCCTACCTAGGCTCAGAGAGGGTCCCCGCCGGTCACATCCTAAGCACTCGGTCTTGGGCCCATCGCTCATGACACTCCGGTCGTTATGGCGGGGTGGATACCAGCACCGCCTCGGATGGCTAGCACAATCCGACCGTGCCGCACTGCTAAACTAGACGTCTGACAAAGCTTCGACAGATATTGCGACGTCGAGGCCCATATATATTCTCGCGTGGTGGTTAGTGCGTGAAGGCCAGAGGCCAACTCAGAACAAATACCCAAACCATAGTGTATTATTAGCTTGCGGAGATGAGCAGAGACTCACGATCGAAAGTAACCCCGTTGCCCCGTCTCGTGGACTTACGACAAGGGCCTAGAATGCCCGGCTGTGCCACGTAACCGTCTTGTGGGTGCTCTTCGGGCACGCCTGACTTTCACCAAGGTCCCGAGTAAAGTCAAGGTAACCGTGTGTCCAAACATCAAGGGGAAAACCCGAGGAATCACCCCGGAGGATTCCACTCAATGTAATCATAAAGGTGAACATAAGAGGGACCACCCTCGAGGTTCACACTTGAGGTGTTGAATGACAGAGCCGTATCGGAATGGTGAAAGAGGAAATCACCCTCGATGACCACGGCCGAATAGCTACACTACAGAACTATCATCAGGAGTGCGTTATGAGGGATCACCCTCCGCACTCGATAGTAGCTCTGCAGAGTCGAGCAACAAAAGGGGCATGATGTGATGTGAGGTGTCGGGATCTGGTCGTCGATCATGCTGATAGAGGCGGCGATGATGAAGCAGGGGCAACAAGAACAAGTGGGGGTCACTGATGGATCACTAGCCAACCTATACTAAGCAGTTTAGGATAAGCGTGAGGTAACAATAACAGTACAAAAGCGTGCTATGCATCGAGAATAGGGCAAACAATAACATGAGCAAAATCTAATGCAAGCCCGAGAGTATAGAATGGGCGATATTAGGATGATCAAGGGGGGCTTGCACGGTTGCTCGATAAGAAGGAGGGTCGTCGTCGACGTAGTCGATCACGAAGCATCGCAATGGTCTCGTGGTCTACCGAGAGAAGAGGGGGAAGAAACAGTAAATACACGCAAACATATGCACAACAAGACAATAAGCGGTGCTAGAGGTGTTCTAACGCAGTGCTACGCGATAGCGGTGAAGTGGGATAACATCTGGGAATGTTTTCCCGGAGTTTGTCATTTTCGGACAGACGAAACAGAGGGGGAAAGTTCCATGTTCGCTATGATAGGGGCACGTGACAGATGAACGAAGAGCTTATTCGGATTTGTCTCACCGTTTTGAGCAACTTTCATGTACAAAACTTTTTCATCTGAGTTACGGATTATTTTATATGATTTTTTATAGTTTTAATCAATTTCTAAAATTTCTGGTTTTATGTTAATTTGTTTTAATCCGAGTTGACCAGGTCAACTTTGACTAGTCAAAAAGGCAGGGTGTGGCCCACCTGTCATAGGTTGTACCTAAACAATAAAATAAAACTAATCTAATTGAAAGGGACCCACATGTCTTGTACACGTATTCTAATCAAGTAATTTAATTAGGGACATTTACATCTGTGCCCCTAACTCGAACCCACTACTCAGATTCGCCCCTAATTTTGAAGCATGCTCAAATTTACCCCTCCGCCGTTAAGTCACTACTCAGAAATGCCCTTACGTGCAGATCTTGTAGCACTTTCATCCCAATATCGTAGCACTTTCCGTCTACTACAGTACACATGGGCCTTTGACTGGACGGAAGGGCATTTCTGAGTAGTGACTTAACGGCAGAGGGGCAAATTTGAGCATGCTTTGAAATTAGGGGCAAATCTGAGTAGGTGGTTCGAGTTAGGGGCAGAAATGCAAATGGCCCATTTAATTAACCTAACTATTGCTAGACTAATCTATCTAGGCCGGCCATGCTGGGCACTAGCATGTTGGCCGAACATGGTAGGCACGTACCAAGTGGTCAGCTTGGTAAGCTATCAACCAAAAATTACAATCACCGTACATGGTAGGCACGCATGCACGGGAGTGCACAGCAGCCATGGCCTACGGTGGCAGCAGCAAGCAGTAGCCAAGACCAACAGCGGTAGGGATTAAGAGCAGTAGCGACAGGGATTAGGAGCAAGGAGCAGTAGCAGTGGCGGCATGAGCAGCAGCAAAGCAGCAAGCGCGCGCAGCAAGCGCGCGCATCAAGCGATGACGAGCAGCAGAATGCAACAGATGTTCCTGCAGGAGGCACGCGGGCTGGGTGCGGAGCAAGGCGCAGCTAGGGGAGCCCAGGGCGCGGCCATGGGCAGAGGCGCGCCAAGGGAGGTCCGCGGGGCGCATACAGCACATGGTGAGCGCGAGGTCGACGGCGGCGGCCTACGGCGTCTACGAGGATAGATCGAGGACGGGAAGGGGGGAACCGGCGAAGAGGCTCACTGCGGGTCCAATGGCGCGCTCGAGGAGGCCGGTGAGGTCGCGGTGGTGTAGATCGATGACGACGCGTGCGGTGGCTGAAGCAGAGGAGGCGAGGTTGATGGCGATGGCTACGCAGCTCCACTCCTAGCTCCGATGCCCGGAACAGACACAGACGAGCACGACGAACATCCAGGACGTGCTCCCGCCCGCCGCAGAGGTCAGAGGACGCGTCAACGACGGCGAGGAAGCGGTGACCGCGTGAGCTTGTGAGCTCAAAATCGACCCACAAGAGAAGGGGGACGATGGGGATCTAGGAGGGAATGGGAGAGGGCGAGTTAGGGTTTCAGGGATGCTACCTTATAGGCCAAGGGGGGGCTCGTGGCGGCCATCCATGGCCATGGTGCCGTGGATGCGTGCCACGCCCTCCCTGTCTCCTGTACAGAGGAGGGGATGAGGCGGAGGTGGGCTGGGCCTGTACTACGTATGATGGGCCAAAGTGCACAGTAGTTAGGTTCCTTTTTCATTTACTATTTTCTGTTTTCTATTTTTGTTTTGTAAAAGACACTGCTTGTATTTCTTTAAGCTATCAAAAGATTTTGCAAAATATGGAACTTGGCCATATAAATGCCCTGCAATATTTGGCACTGCCATAAGATGGTTGGGTACTATTTTAAGTCATTTGATTCTCGAATAAATGCAAAGGAACTAAAGTGGATGCTTTATTCACACCTTTTGGGTGATAACTTTTGAATAAGCAAACAAGTGACCTAGTTTTTCTCCACCATAATTAACTATGGATTATTAGCCATCACATGAACTTTTTAGTTTTGATATTTGGAAACTTTAATTGTTTGACTTTATTTTAAATTTGAATTTAGAATTAGTTTGAATCATCGTGGGATCTAGCAACAGTAAAAATGATGGCATGGCATCATTAGTAGGGGATTACTGTAGCTTAATTATCCGGGCGTCACAATTCTCCTCCACTACAAGAAATCTCGTCCCAAGATTTAAGGGGTGAGGTAAGAGGGAAAGACTCGAGAAGGGCGGAGCTCAACACAAAATAGGTACCTGGGGGCTATATCAGTGAACGTGGCATAGAGGCATCTCTCGAGTTGAAATTTAAGAAAAACGTCGAGATCCAGGTAAGGAGTTGCAATAAGAAGCTTCAACCGGGTAGGCAATCGTTCGTTGCCTGAAATAAAGGGTAAATGGGGTTCAGAGCAATGGGAATAAGTATTTTATCTGATACCATAATAGATCGCTAGGAAGGTGGTTCATGATTTACATACGAAGCCAAGTGCAAAGAATATTTTGGAGTCAAGGTTGTACATGAGAGTTAGGTTTCGATCCTGTGGAACTGTGGGTTATGGGCCCACCATGTGGGTTTAAAGCAGTTGCTAACATTTTGCACGGTCATGATAGCAAGGCAGGTCAGAGCATATATAGCCTGTCAATTATGTCGGCAACAACGTTGGTACCAAGGGCGAGGGACGAAGAGAACTATTTTCCTACTCGTTGAAACGAGGTGGACCAAAAGGCAAAATTCTCGTCCATCAGTGGTTACCGGAATGTCACCAACAATAGTAACAGGGTCTTACTGACAGAGTTGGGCACCGAGGTACTTACTTAAGCAGGGATTTATTACTGCTTAGATCATAAAATTTATAAGAGAGGTTAATCAAACCAACGGAAAGGAAAATGTGTCAATCAAACTTAACAGACCAATGGAAAGGAAAATGTGTTTCACACAATAATTGGGAGAATATCCTTCCCAAAGAAAAGTGGAGCATGATATACATGACAGGACATTAAGTGCAAAAGCATTTAAATAAGGGGCGGGTGAAGAATTAGGATATTACCCATACAACGGTGTTTGGATAATAGATCAAGAAGCATTTAGCATTTCGCTTCAAATGTTCGTGTTGATATTCGGAATACCACGGTCATGCTTCGAGATAGCACTGATATGGTGTTTCAATTAAGGATTGGGTCTGTAGATCATAAGAGATTCAAATGAACATTCCCAAGATTATCTCGGAACATAAGGTATAACCAAACAAAATCAGGTCTATGTTGGCAGGAAGTCAAGGACGTTTTCGATGATAACACAATGATCGAGGGGGAAGGATGGTATTTTTCATCATGAATTCAATTGATAGCCTAAAACAAGTCAGTATATTGATGGGGATCAGGACAGATTTTGTCGAGGTACTATGAAGAGGCAATCGGACAGCGACGACATCAAGCAAAAGGAATGATGAAGCAAAATGTTATTGGAACCACGGATGTGACACAAGCTCGGAATTGAGATTGTTGTTTGAGGTGAAATGATAAGATGAGGAAGATCGACGTAAGCTTAGCTCATCATCAGAAGTTGTGCTTCGGGAAGAAGGATCGGTTAGCACAGTTAAAATTAGCTCAATAATGATATAGCCGATCAGGCTAGGAATGATGTAATGGAGTATCATTCCAATGAGAATTCACAAGAGGTAGTGCAATGACACAATATCCTCGAGATAACAAGGGGCAATACTCGAGGCAGATCAACAATAGAGGTTGGATAGATGAAATGATCTGCAGAAGACAAGAATTTTAACTTGTCCGAGAAATGGAATCAAGGAGAAAATATCGTCGGAACCACGATTGCAAAGGATCAATTTACAGATGCAAGATGAGCTTATACCAAGGGAACATTTGATTATAAGAGAAGCTTCCATGATAAGTTCTACATCGGGGTCCATGGGCATGAACACAAAGGTTCAAGGTCGACTCAAACTTCTTCAATGCATAACCTTCCATTCACTCCTCTTTTTCGAAGAAATTGTAGTGCAGAAGATTTATCTGGCGAAGTACCAGAAGAGTAAGACTCATGAGAACTCTTAGGTTCACACGGATTATGGAAGGCATAAGTTCAACCCATCAGAGCATTTTTACGAATCTATACAACCATCAACCAAGCAAAAGATATGAGTTTGAAAGCAGAGTATCAAAGTCAAAGCAGATGATACAAGAAAATTTGATAAGATCTTGGATGTGAAGGACACTGTCGGATAACAACCCAGCAATGGATCTGGAGATTCACGACAGAGTTGATGTGAGTATCGATAATCAATCAGATGAAGAAGGGGATGCAAAGGCACTGGCTTATAAAAACGCCTGAATGATTTGATGCTTGGGTACAAAGGAATTATGAATTCAAGAAAAAGGATCAGAAGCAGAGGCTTTGATCAAAAGCTGAGTAAGTTTAATAGACTTAGAGGTGCACCCAATCAAATCTTTGAGTGGGCAAGAACTAGCTCATATTCGGAACAATGTCTGAGCCGGAAAGAAAATTTCCAAGGATTAATTAATGATCGTGTGCATTCACACACATGCTGAATCAACAGGATCATAAGGTTAAACCCAAAGGATTTTAACGAATATCGCTAGACAAATGGAATTAACAAGAAAGCAAGTATGCAAGAATTCCAAGAGCAATAGGTTGTATAGGATTTTCGGAAGATCAAATAGTATTTTGAAGAATTTTGTGAATCACATGAACAACTAAGGTGAGCAGATCCTCGGTGAGTGCGAGGAATTATTAGAAGGGGGGTATTCATGGGGCAAGGAACTGCAAGGCGGTAAGCTCAAAGGATTCTCGAAACAATTGAGAATTTCGGGGCATCTTGTAATAACAAGAGCATCAAGGAATGATTGTATGAATGGCAAGTGCATGTAGTTTTCCATAGGGGTTGACGGTGGAAGGGAAACGCAAAAGTGATGAGCACAAGTTCTCGAGCGAACATCGGAGAGTATCCTCGAAGGCTTCTGGGGAAGCAGACGATCATCTGGAATGAAGTGGCTCTCCAGGAGGAAGTAGTTACGAGAACCTAGAAGTGGAGTTAGTAAAATTATTTAACCCAGATAGAAGAGAGATCAGAGTCCTAGAGTATAGATGAGGAGTAAAAGATCCTACTACCACCCAATGGCGACGTGGGCCCGTAAGCCGCACAGCCATGTTAGTAAACGTTTTGCAATGTCTAGACTCGACTTTGGCCAAGGAGTGTGGAAGGGGGATTCCTACAGGCAGTCGGCTCTGATACCAACTTGTGACGCCCCCGATTCAATCGTACACTAATCATACACGCAAATGTATGATCAAGATCAGGGACTCACGGGAAGTGTCGGTGTACTAAAGTAGGGGTACCTTAGTACCCCGAACTTGTGCACGGGAAGTCGCAGCACCCCGCGGCAAGGCTTGCCGTGCGTCCGCCAAGATCCTCTGAAGTCCCTATTCTACTGCCATTCAAGAACAAAGTATTAGTTGTGTTGACAAGGCCCCGGCAAGAGGAGCTTGCCGGGAAAGAGCAAGACCCCGGCAAGAGGAGCTTGCCGGGAAGGCTAACCAATGCACCTCAGAGAACTCGCCGCGGCGCCCCGCGCGTCCCGGCAAGGCCCGGCGGGCGGCAAGCTCGCTGGTGCGACAAGACTACAGCCGCGGCAAGGCACTTGCCGCGGCAAAGCTGCCACTCTGCACCCAAGCTCCAGCACATCCAACGACGTGTCACCCTAGGACCATCCCAGGAGCACGTGGCGAGGCGTCAGGCTATCTTGGTCTTGAGGTGGCGTAGCGAAAGCGACAAGGAGGCCATCGTGGCGATCGGTGGCGCCCCTAACGGTCGTTTCCTTGCACTGTTGGGGCGACCGGACGGGCATTAAATGCCCTTGTCCCTTGCCGTCAGAGTTAGGTAGGGGACACTATTGGTCAATGTTGTACCAACCTGCGTTTTTACCTCTTTACCCCTCTTTCTACGCTGCCACCTGTCGGTGACCCTCTTTGGACTATAAAAGGGAGGCTCATGCGCACGTAGAAGGGGTTCGGCTCGTTTGGGTTCGGTCAGTTCGACTCATTCGAGGCCATAGCTTATTCACGCTTCCAAGCAAGAACACAAATACAAACACAAAGCAGCGAGGAGTTTTATCTCTCGGAGAGCTCCGGCCGGGTAAAATCGCCCGCTTCCCCAGCGCGACCTCGATCGCTCTTCAGTCGCCCTCCGCTCCTCGCCGACCGGATGGGGCTCCTCGCCCATAGGTGATCGTGCTCGCAGAAACCCCACGACATCTTTGGCGCGCCCGTAGGGGCGCCGAGGTCGTCTGAACCTGATCCGGTCTCCGCGCGCGCTACATCAACGTCTTCATCGACATGCCACCGAAGAAGAAGCCTTCGGAGGTGGCCGCTCCATCTACATCGATTCCACCACCGCCGCAGGAGCAAACGGGCGGAGGAGTGGACGTCGGCGGAGGAGCGGGCGCCGACGGTGGGGTTCACGTCGTCACTAGGTCTAAAAACAAGGCCCCTCAAGCGTCGGCAACCGTGCAGACACCACGCCACCTTCCAGGAGGTGCAGGGTCGACAACGCCCCGGTGCTCCTAGCACCGTGCTCGCGTTGTAGCAAGGCCAAGCTGGTGGGTCGCGGGACGTTCAAGACCAGCATGCGCGCCAGCACGCTGGTGCGAGTGAGGTGCGGTCGCCCGGGCGGGGTACCGCTCCTTCCAATCCAGTTGGGAGCCCGAAGCACGTCCGCTCCTCGCGCCGCTCGCCGCCTCCGCCACCTAAGACTCGAGAAAGCGCCGCCCGAGCCCACTGCTTCTAGATTACCCTCCGGCGCCACACAAGATTGACGACTGGAGGATGGCCATTTATAGCCTCATCAGCTTCGCCAACAGCGACAAGCCCCGGCAACCGAGCGCATCGAAGCTCCGGCGAGACACCCAGGCGCAAGCCGGCGCCGACAAGACCGCTGGGGGTGCCACCACCATGCACTCCCCGCCCCGAAGGCCGAGATCGCCGACTCGCCGGGCCAACCTCGACGCCGACTCCACTGCGTCATTGGACCCGCGAACCCGCCGCGATCAACGCCAAGTTATCCAAGAGCGGCGACACGAAGACGCCCGAACTCGCATTGAGCGTCGAAGAGAAGCGCGACGTCAATCTGACTAGCGCGCTGGGCCCACTGTCGATATGCATGCGCCAGGGGAACCAGCGACTTGTCAGACGCGGCAGTTGCCTGCGCTCACCCGTGAGCTGCGGCAAGTCTAGTGGCCCATACCAAGAACTTCAAGCCGACGCGTGCGAAAGTACGATGGCGTGATACATCCGTCGGAGTTCCTCGGCGTCTACACCATCGCGGTGCGAGCTGCTGGGGGGCGAGACGAGAAGATCTCGCCAACTACTTCTGCCGTGCTCAAGCCCAACGCCGATCTTGGCTCATGCACTTGCCGGACGGCTCCATCTCTTCATGGGCGGACTGTGTCACCGGTTTGTCGGCGCCTTCACAGCGCCACAAACCCCATGGTCGAGAGCGATCTACATCTGCCGTTAAGAAGGAGGAGAGCCCTGCGCAAGTACATACAGAGATTCACCAGTGCGCCGCAACATCCCAAACGCCCACCCCGCCATGGTTATCGCTGCGTTCCATCGAACGTCGCGTAATCGCAGGATGAGGGAGGAGATGGCGATGTGCAAGATCATAGATGTCAGCGAGCTATATGCTCTGGCCGACAAGTGTGCACGGGCTGAGGAGGGGAGGAAAATCCCCGGAGAGACTACAGGAGCAGAAGGATCTGACAGTGAGGATGCCACCCCGGCAAGGAAGAACCGGAGGCGGAACAACAGAAAGAGAAAGGCTAAGGATGTGCTAGTTGTCGAGCAGTCCGGCAATGGAGGCGGCTCCGACAAGGCCAAAGCTGGGGACTCCGGCGAGGCTGTGGTGGCCGCCGACAAGCAGGATGGCTCCGGCAAGCAATATTGCAAGATCCACCGCACCAAGGGCCATGATCTCCAAACTTGCAAGAAAGTTGAGCAGATGGCGGAGCTACAGAAAGCTGAGTATGAGCGCCGCGACAAGGAGAGGGCCCAAGGAGGTGGCGGAGGATCCGGCAAGAAGCTTCCTGCCCGGGGAGGGCGCCGTGACAAGGCCAAGCCGCGGCAAGGAGACAGACCTCCCCGCGGCCGCGACAAGGACGAAGACGAAGATGAAGATGATGAAATGGAGGAGGATGAGACTGATAACCAAGAGTTTCAAAAGGCAACGGAGGTGTTATGCGTCGACGGCGGCGCTTCTCTGCACACCTCGCACCGCCAACTCAAACAGTGGGCGCGAGAGGTGAGCGCAGCAGAACCATCCGTCGAATCACGCAAGCCCCTCAAGTGGTCCAGCACGCCCATCATCATCGACGTTGAGGATCACCCGATCGCATCATCTGCGGTCGGTGCTGCCGATGTTGGTTTCGCCGACAATCCGCAACCTCAAGGTCACGAAGATGTTGGTTGACGGCGGGGCCGGCCTGAATCTGATCTCCTCCGTAGTGCTCAAGAAGCTCCAGATCCCCGACAGCGAGCTCGAAGAGATTGGTACCTTTCAAGGAATCAATCCGGGAAGGAGCAAGCCAAAGGGAAGATCACACCGCCATGGACGCTCGGCAATGAGCTGAATTTCGTGACGAAAGAGTCACGCTCGACGTTGTTGATTTCCCATTGCCATACAATGGGATACTCGGCCGCCCAAATGCCAAGTTCATGGCAGCCTCTCATTATGCTTACAACGTGCTCAAGATGCTGGTCCGATAAGTGTCATTTCGCCCACGGCGACAAGAAAGATGCACTTATCTGCACCGACAAGATCTACCGGAAGCAGCGGCGCAGCAGTAACACAAACCACTTGCGGCTGAAGCTCCCGGGGGAAAGAGGAAGACCAAGCCCGGCAAGAGTAGCTCTGATGCCCACTCCGGCAAGCGCACCTCTTCGGAGTGTTGCGCTACCGTCGAGGACGCACCATCGAGCTCCACCGGCAAGTGCAAGAAGGCAAAGACAGCTTCACCAAAGACTAAGTCCGGCAAGGATAGCTCTGGTGCCCACTCCGGCAAGCGCACCTCCCCGGAGTGCTGCGCTACCGTCGAGGATGTACCATCGAGCTCCACCGGCAAGTAGAGCAAAGAGAGCAGTCGGTTTCGAATTTTTGGGTTATGTTCCTTGAAAGACCGTGCCTTGTATGGAAAACCTGCGCGCGGAGGAATCGAATCGCGGCTAAGTTGCGCCCTTGATCTGTTTTGAGTCCGCTCAACAATACAAGCGCGCTGCAACTAGCCCCGACAAGGTTTCTTGCCGGAGGCAACACCGCCAGCGGGCTGCTGATGTTCCGCACTCAGCGAGTGTGTTTGCACCGGCAAGTTCCCTAAAAGCGTAAGGGTAAAAACATACAGGGGAATGAATCAAGGAAGAAGTGCAGCCTTGCCGGAACGCAGATGACAGAAAAAGCTAAGTCGCTTGAAATTTGAGCGCAGAGCACAGTCATTTTTAAATTTTTATGTTATATTCCTTGGACGCCCTTGCCTTGTATGAAAAACCTGTGCGCGGAGGAACCGGCTCGCGGCTACGTTGCGCCCTTAACTTTGTTTCGAGTCCGCTCAACAATGAAAGCGCGCTGCAACTAGCCCCGACAAGGTTTCTTGCCGGAGCAACACCGCCATGGTCATTGATGTTCCGCACTCGAGAAGTGTGTTCGCACCGCAAGTTCCCTAAAAGCGTAAGGATAAAAGCATACAAGGGATGGAGTCAAGTAAAGGATATAACATAGCATTGCCCAAGATAAAGTTACATCACAAAAGTAACTTATTACGGCACTGACTGAGTTGTTCTCATAACTAAAGTAACAGCTACGAGGAAGGAGCAGAAGGGCGCACGGCACTGGGCCCGACAAACCAAAGATTGTTTGGGGCTGCGAGTACCAAGACTCCTCCATGACAAGACAGAGGTCGCCGGGGCTGCGATGCCGATAAGTCTTTTGTCCCTCATCATGCATCCTCTCATGGGCGGGGATGGGCTGCGTTACACTCCTTGAACGACCATGCCTTGTATGGAGAACTCGTCTTGGAGGAATCGACTCATGGCTAAGTTCGCCCTTGATTTGTTTTCGAGTCCGCTCAACAATACAAGTCTTGCAGAACTAGCCCCGACAAGGTTTCTTGTCGGAGGCAAGACCGCCAATGGTTGCCGATGTTCACTTTTCGACAAGTGTGCTTGCGCCGCAAGTTCCCTTAGAGCATAGGGTAAAAACATACAAGGGATGGAATCAAGTAAAGGAGATAACGTAGCAAGCAGTGCCCAGGATAAAGATGTATATTACAGTAAATAACTTGCCGCGCTCTAAGAGATTGTTCATATGACGCATCTAGCAGCGGCAAGAACAAAGAAAGGAGCGTCGGCACCTGGGTCCCGGCGAGCCAGTGTTGCTGGGGGCCGCGAACAACAAGATTCATCCCCGGTAAGCCGTAGTTGCCGGGGGCTGCGATATCAGATAAATTTTTCATCCCTCATCATGCATCCTCTTATGGACTGGGGAATGCAAAACCGCGTTTCTTCCTGGAAACTCCCGTGCCTTGTATGGAAGACCTGTGCGCTGAGGGACCGGCGTCGTGGCTAAGTTGCGCCCTTGATTCGTTTCGAGTCCGCTCAACGATACAAGTCTTGGCCGCAACTAGCCCCGCAAGGTTTCTTGTCGGAGCAAAGACCGCCACTGGTCTGGCGATGTTCCGCTTTTCGACAAGTGTGCTTGCGCCAAAGGTCTCTCGAAGCGTAGGGGAAGATCATACAAGGGATGCAACAAAACAAAGGATGTAACCCGGCAAGCATTCCCCTTTTTCATTAAAAAACATCCCATTCGGGTACAGTCCATAGAGGATGAAAAACATGAAAGAGAGGATTACAAGTTTTAAATGCAGCTAAAGGCCCGAAGGCTTACAAGTTAAAAAGATAAGATGCCCGTAATCCCTTTTCCTGTCCTACTTTTCAGGAGGTAGGTCAAGGAGGCAAAGAGGGCAAAAGAGGCGCCTAGGTGAGCTACGGGTGCCAGAAGACACCAAGAGAACATCCCGGGGACCAGCCGGGGGCTTGGCGGAGACGGAGGCGCCGGAAACAGAGCTCGAAGACGGGCGGCAGGGCGTCGGCCTGTTGTCGAGGGCGCCACGCCTCGTGCCGACTTGACGGCCTTGCCGCCGCCCTTCCTCTTCTGCAGCCTCCCTCACGCCACGCCCAAGGAGACGACCCGGGAGTTCAAGGGCCGCGACTGATGATGGGGTCGCCGGTGGCGCACGAGGCGACGTCCGACGCCTAGTTGGACCCGCCGCCCTCGTCATCGCTGTCGCTCTCCTCCTCGTCACTCTCGCTCGAGGGGGAGTCTTCGCTATCGGAGGAGCAGTCCACGCACATCTCGCCCGGTGCCGGAGTCCCGAAGACCTTGACGGAGAGGAGGTCGCCTCCATTAACTTAAAATGGAGGGTAAACCCGTTGTCAAGCTGTGGATGCGGGCGAACGCCTTCCACCTCGATCAAGATACATCACACCGTGGGCGGGATACAACGCTGACTCGCGTGTCGCTGATCCCACAGCCCCTCATGTGCAATCTCAGCGTCTCGGGCGGGTCCGGCTCCATCGCGCTCGCAAACGGAGCCGGAAGCCGGAGACGACGACGAGGTGCCCGGCGCAGCTTGACAAAGAACTCCCAAGGATCGTCCCCTGTATGGACCGCCGCGAGGGGAAGAACCGCCGGTGGAGGCGGAGATGCGGCGCCGCCCCGTCCGCCTCTTCCCCGCGCGCCTCGACCTCGTCCTCGACCTCGTCCACGACCTCGCCCCCTCCCTCTTCCCCTTGTGGCTGGCTCTGCCGCCACGGGCGTGGGGTAGGAAGGGATGCGCTGTCTGGCGGCGACCCTCGCCGCCACTGATGAAGGGCCAGGATTCCCTCCCTCCATAGCGGATGAGGAAAAGGGGAGCAGAGGATGGAGAAGGGAGGAGATGAGGAAGTGTGGTTTCCTGCGCTCCCCTCTCGCCCTTCTTAAAGGAGCGAGGTGGGGGCTCGGCCGCCCCGCTCGGCGAATCAAAGCACGAGAAGAGCAGGGGGTTGGGGCCGACCCGTTGCCTCCGCCCGTGACGGCTCGGTTTCCCACTGCCACCGTCCGCAGCCCCGAGTGCATGGGAGCCGCGTGGCGAGGATGCAGGGCTGAGGCGACAGGTGAGGCGGCCTCCCCCTCACCCCGTGATTAGGGGTGGACGCCTCGAAAATCGCGCACGCCATCCACGCCCCCCACGATGCCGCGATTGACGCGTGCCGTTACGGGGGGCGCGGTGGACACGGTGGATTCAATGTGGATTCCAGCCAAGACGTGCCGTGCCTTTGCTTTTGGGCTCGCCCAACAATAGCTTCGGCATCGTGTATGGCCCAGCAGGGGCTCTGTCGGTGTACTAAAGTAGGGGTACCTTAGTACCCGAACTTGTGCACGGGCAATCAAGACACCAGCGGCAAGGCTTGCCGTGCGTCCGCCAAGATCCTCCGAAGTCCCTATTCTACTGTCATTCAAGAACAAAGTATTAGTTGTGTTGACAAGGCCCCGGCAAGAGGAGCTTGCCGGGAAAGAGCAAGACCCCGGCAAGAGGAGCTTGCCGGGAAGGCTAACCAATGCACCTCAGAGAACTTCGCCATGGCGCCCAGCGTCCGGCAAAGCCGGCGGCAGACAAGCTCGCTGGTGCTACAAGACTACAGCCGCGGCAAGGCACTTGCCGCGGCAAGGCTGCCACTCTACCCCCAAGCTCCAGCGCATCCAACGACGTGTCACCCCAGACCATCCAAGGAGCACGTGGCGGTAGGCGTCAGGCACTATCTTGGTGCGAGTGTGGCGAAAGTGACAAGGAGGCCATCGTGGCGATCGGTGGCGCCCTAACGGTCGTTTCCTTGCCTTTGTTAGATGCGACCGGACGGGCATTAAATGCCCTTGTCCCCAGCCGTCAGAGTTAGGTAGGGGACACTATTGGTCATTGTTGTACCAACCTGCGTTTTTACCTCTTTACCCCTCTTTCTACGCTGCCACCTGTCGGTGACCCTCTTTGGACTATAAAAGGGAGGCCCATGCGCACGTAGAAGGGGTTCGGCTGGTTTGGGTTCGGTCAGTTCGACTCATTCGAGGCCATAGCTTATTCACGCTTCCAAGCAAGAACACAAATACAAACACAAAGCAGCAGTAGGAGTTTTATCTCTCCGGAGAGCTCCGAAGCTGGGTTAAAATCGTCCGTTTCCCCCCAGCGCTCAACCTCGATCTGCTCTTCGTGCGCCCCTCCGCTCCCTCGCCGACGGAAGGGCTCCACCCCATAGGTGATCGTGCTCCGCAGAACCCCACGACAAGAAGATATCACAACACAACTCTAGACACAAATAAAACAATACCAGTTTTATATTACAAGCCAGGGGCCTCGAGGGCTCGAATACATAGCTCAATACACAAGAGTCAGCGGAAGCAAACAAAAAATGAGCACAGACATAAGTTAAACAAGGATGCCTTAAGAAGGCTAGCACAAAAGCAACACGATCAAAGAGGCAAGGCCTCCTACCTGGGACCTCCTAACTACTCCTGGTCATCGGCGGTCTCCATGTAGTAGCATCCATCGGCGGTGGCATCTGGCTCCAGGGATCCACCATCTGGTTGCGTCAACCGGAAAGAAGAAAGAAGGGGGAAAAGGGGTAGCAAAGCAACCGTGAGTACTCATCCAAAGTACTCGCAAGCCTCAGATCTATACTAAGTATGCACTGGTATCAAATGGCAGGTTTTGTATCTATGGACTGAACTACAGAATGCCAGAATAGAGGGGGAAATCCTAGCCTATCGAAGACTAGCATCTTCACGCAGCTCCGAGCATCTTACAGCATGTAGAAGAGTAAAGAATAGCAGTTTATATTTAACAAGCATGTTGTAACATTAATGCCCAGAGATCCTTCGTCGACTCCCTGCGAGAAAGCAATCACGGAGCCACATATCTCAAGTATCCATTTGTAGTTGTATAAGATCAGGATATAAGTCTGAACGTCCGTTACCGTGGACACGGCTATTAATAGATAATCTTTCCTGCAGGGTGCACCACGTTACCCAACACGCCGATCACTGGGTGGACACACCTTTAAGGGTCAATGCCCGCCTCGAAAGATCAACACGTCCGCAGCTCTACCTAGGCTCAGCAGAGAGGTCCCCGCGGCCTACATCCTAAGCACTCGGGGTCTTGGGCCCATCGCCCGCAAAGACTCGAGTCATTGCGGCGGTGGTGGATACTAGCACCGCCTCGGATGGCCAAGACGATCCGACCGTGCGCCTTCTTGAACTAGACGCCTAACAAAGCTTCTACGACATCGGACGCCGAGGCCCATATCTATTCTCGCGTGGTGGTTAGTGCGTAAAGGCGAGAGGCCAACTCGTAACAAATACCCAAACCATAGTGTATTATTAGCGCCTGGAGACGAGCGAGACTCGCGATCGAAGTGACCCGTCGCCTGCCTCGTGGACTTCGACAAAGGCCTAGAATGCCCTACCGTGCCACGTAACCATCTTGCGGGTGCTCTCCGGGCCCGCCCGACTTTCACCAAGGTCCCAAGTAAAGTCAAAGTAACCGTGTGTCCAAACATTAAGGGGAAAACCCGAGGAATCACCCTCGGAGGATTCCACTCAATGTAATCAACAAGGTGAACATAAGAGGGACCACCCTCGAGGTTCACACTTGAGGTGTTGAACGACAGAGCCGTATCAGAATGTGAAAGAGGAAATCACCCTCGATGACCACGACCGAATAGCTACACTATAGAATTATTATCAGTAGTGCGTTATGAGGGATCACCCTCGGCACTCGATAGTAGCTCTACCGAGTCGAGCAACAAAAGGGCGTGATGTGATGTGAGGTGTCGGGCTCGGTCGCCGATCACGTTGATCGAGGCGATGATGATGAAGCGAGGCAACAAGAACAAGTGGGGTCATCGATGGATCACTAGCCAACCTATACTGAAGCGCTTTAGGATAAGGGTAGGTAACAATAGCAGGTACAAAAGCAGGCTATGCATCAGAATAGGAGCCAACAATAACAGTAGCAAAATCTAATGTAAGCATGAGAGTATAGAATGGGCGATATCAGGATGATCAAAGGGGGGGGCTTGCCTGGTTGCTCAGACAAGAAGGAGGTTCGTCGTCGACGTAGTCGATCACAGGGGCATCAGCAGTGCTCTCAGGGTCTACCAGAGAGAAGAGGGGGAAGGAACAGTAAATACACGCAAACATATGCACAACAAGACAATAAGCGGTGCTAGAGGTGTTCTAACGCAGTGCTACGCGATACTGGTGAAGTGGGATAACATCCGGGAAAGTTTTCCCGAAGTTTGTCATTTTCGGACAGACGAAACGGAGGGGGAAAGTTCCATGTTCGCTATGATAGGGGCACGTGACAGATGAACGGAGAGCGTATCCAGATTCGTCTCGCTGTTCTGAGCAACTTTCATGTACAAAACTTTTTCATCCGAGTTACGGATTATTTTATATGATTTTTTATAGTTTTAATCAATTTCTAAAATTTCTGGTTTTATATTAATTTGTTTTAATCCGAGTTGACCAAGTCAACTTTGACTAGTCAAAAAGGCAGGTTGTGGCCCACATGTCATAGGTTGTACCTAAACAATAAAATAAAACTAATCTAATTGAAAGGGACCCACATGTCATCTACACATATTCTAATCAAGTAATTTAATTAACCAAACTATTGCTAGACTAATCTATCTGGGCCGGCCATGCTGGGCACTAGCATGTTGGCCGAACATGGTAGGCACGCATGCACGGGAGTGCACAGCGGCCATGGCCTACGGTGGCAGCAGCAAGCAGTAGCCAACAGCAACAACAGTACGGATTAAGAGCAGGGAGCGGCAGTAGTGGCGGCATGAGCAGCAGCAAAGAAGCAGGCGCGCGCAGCAAGCGATGAGGAGCAGCAGAACGCAACAGCAGTTCCTGCAGGAGGCACGCGGGCTGGGCGCGGGGCAAGGCGCAGCTAGGGGAGCCCAGGGCGCGGCCACGGGCAGGGGCGCGCCCAGGGAGGTCCGCGGGACGCAGACAGCACATGGTGAGCGCGAGGTCGACGACGGCGGCCTACGGCGTCTACGAGGATAGATCGAGGACGGGAAGGGGGGAACCGGCGAAGAGGCTCACTGCGGGTCCGATGGCGCGCTCGAGGAGGCCGGTGAGGTCGTAGTGGTGTAGATCGACAACGACGACGTGCGGTGGCCGAAGCAGCGGAGACGAGGTTGATGGCGATGGCTACGCAGCTCCGCTCCTAGCTCCGATGCCCGGAACAGACGCGGACGAGCGCGACGAACGTCCAGGATGTGCTCCTGCCCGCCGGAGAGGTCAGTGGACGCGTCAACGACGGCGAGGAAGCGGTGGCCGCGTGAGCTTGCGAGCTCAAAATCGACCCACGGGAGAGGGGGGACGATGGGGATCCAGGAGGGAATGGGAGAGGGCGAGTTAGGGTTTCAGGGATGCTAGGCGGAGGTGGGCTGGGCCTGTACTACGTGTGATGGGCCAAAGTGCACAGTAGTTAGGTTCCTTCTTCATTTACTATTTTATGTTTTCTATTTTTGTTTTGTAAAAGACACTGCTTGTATTTATTTGAGCTATCAAAAGATTTTGCAAAATATGGAACTTAGCCATATAAATGCCCTGCAATATTTGGCACTGCCATAAGATGGTTGGGGTACTATTTTAAGTCATTTGATTTTCGAATAAATGCAAAGGAACTAAAGTGGATGTTTTAGTCACACCTTTTGGGTGATAACTTTTGAATAAGCAAACAAGTGACCTTGTTTTTCTCCACCATAATTAACTATGGATTATTAGCCATCACATGAACTTTTTAGTTTTGACATTTGGAAACTTTAATTGTTTGACTTTATTTTAAATTTGAATTTAGAATTATGTTGAATCATTGTGGGATCTAGCAACAGTAAAAATGATGGCATGCCATCATTAGTAGGGGATTACTATAGCTTAATTATCCGGGCGCCACAAGATCCGTATGGATGAGCAAAGCTCTATCTCAAATGAGCTAATCCTTTGCTAACTTTAACTATGAGGAGGGGGTGGTCTATTTATAGTCTAATCCACGAAGGGGTAAGTGGAAAAGGGTTACATGGGCTTCGGCCCAAGTCTTTGCACGCAGGCAGGCCGGAAGTTCCGGGATTAGGAAGTTCCGGGCAGGTTCCCGCCGGGTTCCGGGCTATCCAGAGAGTTGGCGCGCTTGGGGCTGGTCTGGACTCCGGAGGCCGGAAGGTGCTGTGGGCGGAAGTTCCGGGCTGAGGCCGGAAGTTTCGGGCTTTCCAGAAGCTTGTCCCTGCTTCTTCTTCCTTCTCCTCTTCCATGATTGGCCTTGGTCCTTGGATCCTCCATGGTCGTCTAGGTTGTACCTGAGTGTATGCAAGGTCCATGCATGAGGTACTAGCCATGTCTCACATGTGGAAAGTGACGGTTCGAAGAGGAGTGAGTTCACCTTGTGCCCAATGGCGTATGGTCGAGGTCTCCTCATATGTCCTCTTGGGGCTTGGAGAGTCGTCGGAGTGTACATGGGGATGAACATGGGATGCTCCGCATCAATTACCGTACCACTCTGGTGCGGATCATGCTCTGGTTGACCTAAGAGGTTCAGTAGCAACTTGATCTGAAGTTTCATGATAATTATCATATGCTTCCTCTCTAGTTGGTGTAGGCATCACGGGAACGGATTTCTCTGATGTGCTACTTTCCAATTCGAGATAAGGTACAACTACCTCATCAAGTTCTACTTTCCTCCCACACACTTCTTTCGAGAGAAACTCCTTCTCTAGAAAGGATCCATTTGTAGCAACAAATATCTTGCCTTCGGATCTGTGGTAGAAGGTGTACCCAATTGTTTCCTTAGGTTATCCTATGAAGACACACTTCTCCGATTTGGGTTTGAGCTTATTAGGTTGAAGCCTTTTGACATAATTGTCGCAACCCCAAACTTCAAGAAATGACATCTTAGGTTTCTTGCCAAACCACAGTTCATACGGTGTCCTCTCAACGGATTTAGACGGTGCCCTATTTAACGTGAATGCAGCTGTCTCTAATGCATAACCCAAAAATGATAGTGGTAAATTGGTAAGAGACATCATAGAACGCACCATATCTAATAAAGTACGGTTACGACATTCGGACACACAATTACGCTGTGGTGTTCCGGGTGTTGTGAGTTGTGAAACTATTCCACATTGTTTAAAATGAAGGCCAAACTCGTAACTCAAATATTCGCCTCCACGATCAGATCGTAGAAACTTTATTTTCTTGTTATGATGATTCTCCACTTCACTCCGAAATTCTTTGAACTTTTCAAATGTTTCAGACTTGTGTATCATCAAGTAGATATACCCGTACCTACTCAAATCATCTGTGAAGGTCAGAAAATAACGATACCCGCCGCGTGCTTCAACACTCATCGGACCGCATACATCGGTATGTATTATTTCCAATAAGTCATTAGCTCGCTCCATTGTTCTGGAGAAAGGAGTTTTAGTCATCTTGCCTATGAGGTATGGTTCGCAAGTATCAAATGATTCATAATCAAGTGATTCCAAAAGTCCATCCGCATGGGGTTTCTTCACGTGCTTTACACCAATATGACCTAAACTGCAGTGCCACAAATATGTTGCACTATCGTTATCGACTTTGCATCTTTTGGCATCAATATTATGAATACGTGTATCACTACGATCGAGATTCAATAAACATTTTACATTGGGTGTATGACCATAGAAGCTTCTATTCATGTAAACAGAACAACAATTATCTTTAACTTAAATGAATAACGTATCGCAATAAACATGATCCAATCATATTTATTCTCAATGCGAATACCAAATAACATTTATTTAGGTCCACCACTAATCCCGAAGGTAGAGGGAGTGTGCGATGGTGATCTTATCAACAATGAATCACTTTCAACACACATAGTCACCTCACCCTTAACTAGTCTTTGTTCATTTTGCAACTCCTGTTTTGAGTTACTAATCTTAGCAGCTGAACCGATATCAAATACCCAGGGGCTACTATGAACACTAGTAAAGTACACATCAATAACATGTATATCAAATATACCTTTGTTCACTTTGCCATCCTTCTTACCCGCCAAGTATTTGGGGCAGTTCCGCTTCCAGTGATCATCTCCTTTGTAGTAGAAGCACTCAGTTTTAGGCTTAGGTCTAGCTTTTGGTTTCTTCATGGGAGCGGCAACTTATTTTCCATTCTTCTTGAAGTTCCCTTTCTTTCCCTTTTGCACTTTTTCTTGAAACTAGTGGTCTTGTTAACCATCAACATTTGATGCACTTCCTTGAATTTTACCTTTGACGATTTCAGCATCGCGAAGAGCTCGGGAATCATTTTCGTCATCCCTTGCATATTATAGGTCATCACGAAGTTCTAGTAGCTTGTTGATAGTAGCTTGGTGATAGTGACTAGAGAACTCTGTCAATCACTATCTCATATGTTCCATGGTGTTCAAAATGTCTTTGAAGTCCCGATTCTAAACCATAAAGCATGGCGCACTAAACTATCAAGTATTCATTGTATTGAGCTTGTCAAACATTCATAACGTCTGCATCAGCTCCTACAATAGGTCTGTCACCTAGCAGTGCATCAAGGACATAATTCTTCTATGTAACAATGAGGATAATCCTCGGAGCACGGACCCAGTCCGCATCATTGCTACTATCATCTTTCAACTTAGTTTTCTCTAGGAACATATCAAAAAAATGGGGAGCTATATCGCGAGCTATTGATCTACAACATAGATTGCAAATACTATCAGGACTAAGTTCATGATAAATTAAAGTTTAATTAATCAAATTACTAATGAACTCCCACTTAAACAAACATCCCTCAAGTTATCTAAATGATACATGATCCAAATCAAATGACCCATGTTCGATCATCACGTAAGATGGGGTAGTCATCAATCGTGAACATCTCTATGTTGATCATATCTACTATATTATTCATGTTCGACCTTTCAGTCTCCAGTGTTAAGAGGCCATGTCTGTACATGCTAGGCTTTTCAAGTTTAACCCGAGTATTCTGCATGTGCAAAACTATCTTGCACCCATTGTATGTGAACGTAGAGTCTATCACACCCGATCATCAGGTGGAGTCTCAACACGACGAACTGTCACAATGGTGCATACTTAGGGAGAACACTTTTACCTTGAAATTTTGTGGAGGGATCATCTTATAATTCTACCGCCGTACTAAGCAAAATAAGATGCATAAAAGATAAGCATCACGTGCAATCAAAATATGTGACATGATATGGCCATCATCATCTTGTGCTTTTGATCTCCATCTCCAAAGCATCTCATGATCTCCATCGCCACCGGCTCGACACCTTGATCTCTATCGTAGCGTCGTGGTCATCTCGCCAACTATTGCTAACTCATAGCGATAAAGTAAAGCAATTACATGGCATATGCATTTCATTGTAGCGACCCGATCTGGATTGAAATCTCTGTGCTTAACTATCATCCCTGGATCAGTATGCTGACACACACCGTACTCAAGGATTTATAACAGAGTTCAATGATACATCCATTTTGCATCATGCTTTTATATTGATATTTATTGCATTATGGGCTTTTATTACACGTTATGTCACAATACTTATGGCTATTCTCTCTTATTTTACAAGGTTTATCATGAAGAGGAGAATGCCAGAAATGGAATTCAGCCGAAAAGGAGCAAATATTAGAAACCTATTCTCACAGCTCAAAAATCCTCAAACTCCACGGAAGTTACTTTTGCAATTAATAAGAATTATCGAGCGAAGAAAATACGGAGGGGCCCACACCTGGCCAGACGGTGGGGCGCCTCCCCATCGGGCGCGCCTGCCTCCTAGGCCCCTCGTGGCCCTCCCGTGCCCATCTTACGCTATATGAAGGCTTTTACCTCGAAAAATCATAAGCAAGCTCATGGGACGAAACTCTGCCGCCACGAGGCGGAACCTTGGCGGAACCAATCTAGGGCTCCGCAGAGCTGTTCGCGGGAAACTTCCTCCGGGGGGAAATCATCACCATCGTCATCACCAACGATCCTCTCATCGAGGGGGTCAATCTCCATCAACATCTTCACCAGCACCATCTCCTCTCAAAACCGTAGTTCATCTCTTGTATCCAATCTTGTATCAAAACGACAAATTGGTACCTATGGGTTGCTAGTAGTGTTGATTACTCCTTGTAGTTCATGCTAATTGGTTTACTTGGTGGAAGATCATATGTTCAGATCCTTAATGCATATTAATACTCCTCTGATTATGAACATGAATATGCTTTGTGAGTAGTTACGTTTGTTCCCGAGGACATGGGTGAAGTCTTGCTATTAGTAGTCATGTGAATTTTGTATTCGTTTGATATTTTGATGAGATGTATCTTGTCTCTCCTTTATTGGTGTTATGTGAACGTCGACTACATGACACTTCACCATTATTTGGGACTAGAGGAAGGCACTGGGAAGTAATAAGTAGATGATGGGTTGCTAGAGTGACAGAAGCTTAAACCCTAGTTTATGCGTTGCTTCGTAAGGGGCTGATTTGGATCCACTAGTTTCATGCTATGGTTAGGTTTACCTTAATACTTCTTTCGTAGTTGCGGATGCTTGCAATAGGGGTTAATCATAAGTGGGATGCTTGTCCAAGAAAGGGCAGTACCCAAGCACCGGTCCACCCACATATCAAATTATCAACTTACCGAACGCGAATCATATGAGCGTGATGAAAACTAGCTTGACGATAATTCCCATGTGTCCTCGGGAGCGCTTTTCTCATTATAAGAAATTGTCCAGGCTTGTCCTTTGCTACAAAATGGATTGGGCCACCTTGCTGCACTTTATTTACTTTCATTGCTTGTTACCCATTACAAATTATCTTATCACAAAACTATCTATCACCTACAATTTCAGTGCTTGCAGAGAATACCTTACTGAAAACCGCTTGTCATTTCCTTATGCTCCTTGTTGGGTTAGACACTCTTACTTATCGAAAGGACTACGATAGATCCCCTATACTTTTGGGTCATCAAGACTCTTTTCTGGCGCCGTTGCCGGGGAGTGAAGCGCCTTTGATGAGTGGAACTTGGTAAGGAAACATTTATATAGTGTGCTGAAATTTTCTGTCACTTGTTACTATGGATTCTAATCCTTTGAGGGGCTTGTTCGGGGTATCTCCGCCCCGACCAGTAGAGCAAAGAGTTGCTCCTCAACCTTCTGAACCTACTGAAAATGTTTACTTTGAGATTCCTTCGGGTATGATAGAGAAACTGCTAGCTAATCCCTTTGCAGGAGATGGAACATTGCATCCCGATTTACATCTTATCTTTGTGGATGAAGTTTGTGGATTATTTAAGCTTGAAGGTATACCCGATGATGTTGTTAAGAGGAAGGTCTTCCCTTTATCTTTGAAGGGAGATGCATTGACATGGTATAGGCTATGTGATGATACTGGATCTTGGAACTATAAACGATTGAAGTTGGAATTTCACTAGAAGTTCTATCCTATGCATCTTGTTCATCATGATCGTAATTACATACATAATGTTTGGCCTCGCGAAGGAGAAAGCATCGCTCAATCTTGGGGGGCTTAAGTCAATGTCCTATTCATGCCCCAATCATGAGCTCTCAAGGGAAATGATTATTCAAAAAATTTATGCTCGGCTTTCTCTTAATGATCGCACCATGCTCGATACTTCCTGTGCTGGTTCTTATATGCTGAAGACTATTGAATTCAAGTAGGATTTATTGGAAAGAATTAAACACAACTCTGAAGATTGGGGTTCCGACGATGGTAAGGAGTCAGGTATGACACCTAAGTTTGATTGTGTTAAATCTTTTATGGATACCGATGCTTTTCGTGGATTTAGTGCTAAATATGGACTTGACTCTGAGATAGTAGCTGCTTTTTGTGAATCTTTTGCTACTCACGTTGATCTCCCTAAAGTTAAGTGGTTTAAGTATAATCCTCCCACTGAAGTAAAAGTAGTTGCACCTATTATAGTTGAAGAAAAGACTATCACTTATGATGATCCTATTGTTCCTACTACTTATGTTGAGAGACCACCTTTTCCTGTTAGGATAAAGGATCATGCTAAAGCTTCAACTGTTGTTCATAAGAGTAATACTAGAACTTATACACCTCCTGAGCAAATTAAAGTTGAACCTAGTATTGCTATGGTTAAAGATCTCCTGGATGATAATTTAGATGGGCATGTTATTTACTTCTGTGGTGAAACTGCTAATATTGCTAGACCCGATGCTAAGATACATAGACCTGTTGTAGGCATGCCTGTTATTTCTGTTAAAATAGGAGATCATTGTTATCATGGCTTATGTGATATGGGTTCTAGTGCTAGTGCAATACCTATCTCCCTATATAAAGAAATTATGCATGATATTGCACCCGCTGAGTTAGAAGGTATTGATGTTACTAATAAGCTTGCCAATAGAGATACTATTGCACCAGTTGGGATTGTTAGAGATGTTGAAGTCTTGTGTGGGAAAGTTAAATATCTTGCTGATTTTCTTGTTCTCGGTTCCCCACAAGATGACTTTTGTCCCATATATTTGGTAGACCCTTCTTGAATACTGTTAATGCTAGGATTGATTGTGAAAAGGATATTGTTACAATTGGCTTAGGGGATATGTCTCATGAGTTTAATTTTGCTAAGTTTCGTAGACAACCCCGTGATAAAGAATCACCTAGTAAGGATGAGATTATTGGTCTTGCTCTATTGTCGTGCCTCCTACTGATCCGTTAGAACAATATTTGCTAGACCATGAAAATGATATGTTTATGAATGAAAGAAGGGAAATAGATGAAGTATTCCTTCAACGGGGTCCTATTCTGAAACACAACTTGCCTGTTGAAATCCTAGGGGATCCCCCTCCACCCAAGGGTGATCCCGTGTTTGAGCTCAAACCATTACCTGATAATCTTAAATATGCTTATCTTGATGAAAAGAAGATATATCTTGTTATTATTAGTGCTAACCTTTCAGAGCGGGAAGAGGAAAGACTATTGAAAACTCTGAAGAACCACCATGCTGCTATTGGATATACTCTAGATGACCTTAAGGGCATTAGTCCCACTCTATGCCAACACAAAATAAATGTGGAGAAGGATGCCAAACCAGTTAGAGATCCTCAACGACAGTTAAATTCTAAGATGAAAGAAGTGGTAAGAAAGGAAATACTAAAGCTCCTTGAGGCAGGTATAATTTATCCCGTTGCTGATAGTGATTGGGTAAGTCCTTTCCATTGCATTCCTAAAAAGGGAGGTATTACTATTGTTCCTAATGATAAAGATGAATTGATCCCGCAAAGAATTATTACAGGTTATAGGATGGTAATTGATTTCCGTAAATTAAATAAAGCTACTAAGAAAGATCATTACCCTTTACCTTTTATTGATCAAATGCTAGAAAGACTATCCAAACACACACATTTCTGCTTCCTAGATGGTTATTCTGGTTTCTCTCAAATACCTGTGTCAGCGGAGGATCAATCAAAAACTACTTTTACTTGCCCTTTCGGTACTTTTGCTTACAGACGTATGAATTTTGGTTTATGTAATGCACCTGCTACCTTTCAAAGATGCATGATGGCTATATTCTCTGACTTTTGTGAAAAGATTTGTGAGGTATTCATGGATGACTTCTCCGTTTATGGATCCTCTTTTGATGACTGCTTGAGCAACCTTGATCGAGTTTTGCAGAGATGTGAAGACACTAGTCTCGTCTTGAATTGGGAAAAGTGCCACTTTATGGTTAATGAAGGTATTATCTTGGGGCATAAGATTTCTGAGAAAGGTATTGAAGTTGATAAAGCTAAAGTTGATGCTATTGAAACGATGCCATGTCCGAAGGACATTAAAGGTATAAGAAGTTTCCTTGGTCATGCCGGTTTTTATAGGAGGTTCATTAAGGACTTTTCTAAAATCTCTAGGCCTCTGACTAATTTATTGCAAAAAGATATTCCTTTTGTCTTTGATGATGATTGTGTAGAAGCATTTGAAATAGTTAAGAAAGCTTTGATCATCGCACCTATTGTTCACCACCGATTGAATTTACCCTTTGAAATTATGTGTGATGCTAGTGATTATGCTGTAGGTGCCGTTCTAGGGCAAAGAGTTGATAAGAAATTGAATGTTATCCAGTATGCTAGTAAAACTCTTGACACTGCCCAGAGAAATCATGCTACTACTGAAAAAGAGTTCTTAGCAGTCATATTTGCTTGGGATAAGTTCAGACCTTATATTGTTGATTCTAAAGTTACTATTCACACTAATCATGCTGCTATTAAATATCTTATGGAAAAGAAATATGCTAAGCCTGGACTTATTAGATGGGTTCTCTTGCTCCAAGAATTTCATTTGCATATTATTGATAGAAAGGGAGCTGAGAACCCCGTTCAGACAACTTGTCTAGGTTAGAGAATGTTCTTGATGACCCACTACCTATTGATGATAGCTTTCCTGATGAACAATTAGCGGTTGTTAATGCTTCTCGTATTGTTCCATGGTATGATGATTATGCTAATAACATTGTTGCTAAATTTATACCACCTAGTTTCACATACCAGCAAAATAAAAAGTTCTTTTATGATTTAAGACATTACTTCTGGGATGACCCACACCTTTATAAAGAAGGAGTAGATGGTGTTATTAGACATTGTGTACCTGAGCATGAACATGAACAGATCCTACGCAAGTGTCACTCCGAACCATATGGAGAGCACCACGCTGGAGATAGACCTGCACATAAGGTATGTCAATCCGGTTTTTATTGGCCTACTCTCTTCAAAGATGCTCATAAGTTTGTCTTGTCTTGTGATGAATGTCAAAGAATTGGTAATATTAGTAGACGTCAAGAAATGCCTATGAACTATTCTCTTGTTATTGAACCATTTGATGATTGGGGCTTTGATTATATGGGACCTTTTCCTGCCTCTAATGGATACACACATATTTAGTTGTTGTTGATTACGTTACTAAGTGGGTAGAAGCTATTCCAACTAGTAGTGTTGATCATAACACCTATATTAAGATGCTTATGGAAGTTATTTTTCCGAGGTTTGGAGTCCCTAGATATCTTATGACTGATGGTGGTTCACATTTTATTCATGGTGCTTTCCGTGAGATGCTCGCTAAGTATGATATTAATCATAGAATTGCATCTCCTTATCACCCACAGTCTAGCGCTCAAGTAGAGTTGAGTAATAGAGAGCTCAAATTAATTTTGCAAAAGACTGTTAATAGATCTAGAAAGAATTGGTCCAAGAAACTTGATGATGCATTATGGGCCTATAGAACTGCATATAAAAATCCTATGGGTATGTCTCCGTATAAGATGGTATATGGGAAAGCATGTCACTTACCTCTTGAACTTGAACATAAAGCATATTGGGCTATTAAAGAGCTCAACTATGACTTCAAACTTGCCGGTGAGAAGAGGTTATTTGATATTAGCTCACTTGATGAATGGAGAACCCAAGCCTATGAGAATGCCAAACTGTTCAAAGAAAAAGTTAAAAGATGGCATGACAAAAGAATACAATAGCGTGAGTTTAACGTAGGTGATTATGTGTTGCTATTCAACTCTCGTTTAAGATTTTTTGCAGGAAAACTTCTCTTGAAGTGGGAAGGTCCTTATGTTATCGAGGAGGTCTATCGTTCTGGTGCAATAAAAATCAACAACTTCGAAGGCACAAGCCTGAGGGTGGTGAACGGTCAAAGAATCAAACATTATATCTCAGGTAATCCTATCAATGTTTAAACTAATATTATTGAGACCGTAACCCCTGGGGAATACATAAGGGACACTTTCCAGAACGTTTCAGACTCCAAAAAGGAATAGGTATCTGGTACGGTAAGTAAACCGACTCTAAAACAGTTCCAATGGCAATTTTTCTCCGTTTTGGAACATTTAAGAATTTTGGAAAGCAAGAAGTAATCCGGGAAGGACACAAGGCCTCCACGAGAGTGGAGGGTGCCCCCCCCTACTGGACGCGCCCCCTGTCTCATGGGCACCTTGTGTGCCTCCTGGACTCCGTTTTCTTGCACGTTACTTCTTTTGGTCGGTAAAAATTCATTATATAATCTCCTGAAGGTTTTGACCACCGTATCATGCAAAAATCTTCTGTTTTCGTTTCGAGCTTTTTTTCTGACAGATCTAGAGCATCATGACGTCTCCAAGCGCTCCCAAGGACAAGTTTTTCGAGAGGGTTATCAACCCCTATCTTGCAGAGGTGCTGCAACACCCTCAAACCATTGAGATGCGTGAGGGGGTGCTGCACATCTGCGATGTGGAGGGACCAAGGCGTACCGGAAGCGTGGAGATAAAGCTCGAAGCCATGGAGCAACAAGTTTTCAAGTGCCAAGGGATGGTGGAGCGTGGACTCAACGCCAACCAGATGATGATCACGGAGTTCACCAACAACCACAAGCTGGATGCCAAGATCATTGGGGAGACCATCTTTAAGCTTCAAGAGAAAATCGAGCACCTCCAAGCCCAGATTTATGACCTGCAAAACCAAAACTGTGAGTATGAATATAGATTCAAGAGGATGAATTTGGCTGCAGATTTGAGGATCCCGGAGACTCGATCATCCTTTTATGATGGTGAGCCTATGCCTTGGAAGATGGACGACAAGCCTACATCATCAACAACTCCTACTTCACCACCTCCGAGGACATAATCACATGGGTATGGGCACTCCCCTTGGCAACTGCCAAGCTTGGGGTGGTGTCCCGGTATCGTATCACCATCACACTCCTATCTTTACTATTTTTCTTAGTTCGATCCTTTTAGTAGTATCATGATCTAGTAGATTGAAGTTTTGGTATGAAGTAGTTTTGAGTTTTGCTTTGTGATCTCTTTATGTAACTGATTTCGTGAGCTATCTATAACAAAGATTAGTGTTGAGTCAACGACTTTGCTATCTTGCTATGATCTTGAGAAAGTAGAAAGAATAAAAAGAATAAAAGAAGTTTATATTGATCTTATGGATAGTAATGAGTTCACATATCAAGAGTATGAGGCATAAAAGTTGTTGAGAGGCGAAAAACGTAGTTTTGGTCATCGTTGCAATTAATAGGAAGTAATAAAGAAAGAGAGGTTTCCACATATAAATGCACTATCTTGGACATCTTTTATGATTGTGAGCACTCATTAAGTATGACATGCTAAAGAGTTGATGTTGGACAAGGAAGACAACATAATGGTTTATGTTTTCTCACAACTCAGTTAAAGTATATTGTCATTGATCTTCCCAACATGTTGAGCTTGCCTTTCCCCCTCATGCTAGCCAAATTCCTTGCACCAAGTAGAGATACTACTTGTGCTTCCAAACATCCTTAAACCCAGTTTTGCCATGAGAGTCCACCGTACCTACCTATGGATTGAGTAAGATCCTTCAAGTAAGTTGTCATGTTGCAAGCAATAAAAATTGCTCTCTAAATATGTATGAATTATTAGTGCGGAGAAAATAAGCTTTATACGATCATGTGATATGGAAGGAATAAAAGCAACGGACTGCATAATAAAGGTTCATATGACAAGTGGCAATATAAAGTGACGTTCTTTCGCATTAAGATTTTGTGCATCCAACCCTAAAAGCACATGACAGCCTCTACTTCCCTCTGTGAAGGGCCTATCTTTTACTTTATGTCTTTTACTTTATGCAAGAGTCAAGGTGACCTACACCTTTCCCTTTTTCAGTTTATCCTTTGGCAAGCACCTCGTGTTGGAAACATCCTGATATATATCCAATAGGATGTAAGTTAGCATGAACTATTATTGTTGACATCACCCAAAGGTGAATACATTGGGAGGCGAAACAATAAGCCCCTATCTTAAAACTCCATAACCATAAGTATTGCGTGAGTGTTAGCAATTGTAGAAGACTATATGATAGTTGGGTATGTGGACTTGCTGAAAAGCTCTATTCTTGACTCTTTGTGATGTTATGATAAATTGTAATTGCCTCAATGATTGAGATTATAGTTTGTTAGTTCACAATAAAGTTTATGATTCATACTTGACATTGTGAATAGATTGTTACTTGAGTATAAGAAATCATATGATAAAATCCTTATATGTTGTTGTTCTAAGAATGATCATGATGCCCTCATGTCCGTATTTTATTTTTATCGACACCTCCATCTCTAAACATGCGGACATATTTTTCGATTTCGGCTTCCGCTTGAGGACAAGCGAGGTCTAAGCTTGGGGGAGTTGATACGTCCATTTTGCATCATGCTTTTATATTGATATTTATTGCATTATGGGCTGTTATTACACGTTATGTCACAATACTTATGGCTATTCTCTCTTATTTTACAAGGTTTATCATGAAGAGGGAGAATGCCTAAAATGGAATTCGCCTAAAAGGAGAAAATATTGGAAACCTATTCTGCACAGCTCCAAAAGTCCTGAAACTCCACGGAAGTTACTTTTGGAATTAATAAGAATTACTAAGCAAAGAAAATACCAGAGGGGGCCCACACCCTGGCCAGGAGGGTGGTGGGAGCCCCGCCCCCCTACTGGGCGCGCCCCTTGTCTCCTGGTCCCCCTGGTGGCCCTCCGGTGCCCATCTTCTACTATATGAAAGCTTTTACCCTAGAAAAAATCATAAGCAAGCTCACGGGACGAAACTCCGCCGCCATGAGGCGGAACCTTGGCGGAACCAATCTAGGGCTCCGGTGGAGCTGTTCTGCCGAGGAAACTTCCCTCCGGGAGGGGGAAATTATGACCATCGTCATCACCAACGATCCTCTCATCAGGAGGTGGTCAATCTCCATCAACATCTTCACCAGCACCATCTCCTCTCAAAACCCTAGTTCATCTACTGTATCCAATCTTGTATCAAAACCATAAATTGGTGCCTGTGGGTTGCTAGTAGTGTTGATTACTCCTTGTAGTTGATGCTAATTGGTTTACTTGATGGAAGATCATATGTTCAGATCCTTAATACATATTAATACTCCTCTGATTATGAACATGAATATGCTTTGTGAGTAGTTACGTTTCTTCCTGAGGACATGGGTGAAGTCTTGCTATTAGTAGTCATGCGAATTTGGTATTCGTTCGATATTTTGATGAGATGTATGTTGTCTCTCCTCTAGTGGTGTTATGTGAACGTCGACTACATGACACTTCACCATTATTTGGGCCTAGAGGAAGGCATTGGGAAGTAATAAGTAGATGATGGGTTGCTAGAGTGACAGAAGCTTAAACCCTAGTTTATGCGTTGCTTCGTAAGGGGCTGATTTGGATCCACTAGTTTCATGCTATGGTTAGGTTTACCTTAATACTTCTTTTGTAGTTGTGGATGCTTGCAATAGGGGTTAATCATAAGTGGGATGCTTGTCCAAGAAAGGGCAGTACCCAAGCACCGGTCCACCCACATATCAAATTATCAAAGTACCGAACGCGAACCATATGAGCGTGATGAAAACTAGCTTGACGATAATTCCCATGTGTCCTCGGGAGCGCTTTTCTCATTACAAGAAATTGTCCAGGCTTGTCATTTGCTACCAAAAGGATTGGGCCACCTTGCTGCACTTTATTTACTTTCATTGCTTGTTACCCGTTACAAATTATCTTATCACAAAACTATCTATTACCTACACATTCAGTGCTTGCAGAGAATACCTTACTGAAAACCGCTTGTCATTTCCTTCTGCTCCTCGCTGGGTTCGACACTCTTACTTGTCGAAAGGACTACGATAGATCCCCTATACTTGTGGGTCATCATTCAATCACACACTTATTACATAGAGGTCCTCATAAAGAGTATTTATTACATATATAAGGCTGAAGGCCAACTAAAATAACCGCGGAAGCTTAGAAGATAAAAGAGTCCATCAACTCCACGGCAAAAACTGAGTGCATGAAACGACCTAGCGCACCTTAATCTTTGCCGGAAAACTCTGCAACATGAGACCTTTCAGCCGTGTAGGTCAGCACATGGAATATGCCGGCAAAGTCACACTAGAGCAATGAATGAAAAAGACTATATCTATATGCATATTTGGCTGGTGGAAGCTCTAAGTTTAATTTTTGCATAAAGCTAGTTTTTCCCTACAACTAAGGAAATAAATTTTATTTACTACCAATTTTATGCCATTATTGAGAAGGTTCCTCCCACTCAATCCCAAAATTACCAAGTATAAATATTAAACCCAATACATTAATTAAAGAGTGATGAGATCAACAAATAATTCACTACCATATACTCAAATTGTTCATAACCGAGGAGACAGGTAATCATTATTAGTTTGTACACTCTGCAGAGGTTTGCGCACTTTTCCCCACAAGACTTGACCGCATCCATGATCGGAAGATCAAGACATAGCCTTTCTGAAGTATTCCCTCTAAACCCTGGGTAGACCGGTACACCTACTTTCCCACTACATCAGCTAGCCTACCACGGAAAGAGGTCACACAACTTACTCAACTATGCCAGAGCCCATAATGGCTTGTGGCTGCACACGGAAGTTTCTACACATGAAATATCAAATGATCCCTTTGAGCCTGGGTGGCGAACCTAGGGTAATCACACAGGTACTCCGGGATTCCCTTGGGCAAGCACTGGTTTCTCCAGGTGCCCCAAACAATCCACCTAGATGTATATTAAAGTTGCCACCTTAATTTCCCTTAGTTATCATTACTCTCGCAACTTCCATGAATCTCACATACCAATCCCCGTCTACGAGCATGGCTAAGCAATTTATGAGCATAACATATATTCCCGGGGTGATCAAAGGTAATAGGTTCCTACCTCATGAACTACATAGCAAAACCACATGTTCCCAATCCTACTCATGCAATCTTTGAGGGTGAAACTAACGCATTACAAAAAAACTGGGAATAGAACAGTATGATCAAAGTGTAACTTGCCTTGCTGATGATCGGTAAACTCTAGAGACTCATAGTAGCAAGCTCTGCACTCCGGAAAATCTATCATAAACAAACAATATCATACATAAGCACTCAATCAAAAGATGCCAAGAAAATCAAGGAAAAACATTCGGAAAACTCAAAACAAGAAAATAACTCTTTTAAACAGAAAAGAATTTTTAACAATACCAAAATTATGTGGATTAGACCTTAACAAAAGGTACATGTGATGAGCTTCGATTTGCAAAAAGAATCAACTAAAACGGAGCTACAAAACTCAAGTGACGATCAAAAGAAGTTCAAATTCATATCTTATTGAATTCAAATTTTAATCTTCCAAAAATATATTTGAGTTGGTTTACGGATAGATGAGATCACTCTGAAGATTTTGGCGTTGGTTTCATCTAGTTTGGACAAACGAGTAGAAAGTTGTGCTAGTTTGAAAATCAGGGACTAATCTGTAAATAAAATACTTGCGGATAGGTCCCTGGTAGAAAAGAAAAGAAAAAGGAAAGAACTAACGAACAAACACACACTACAGAAGCTCAAAGAACGAATTCGTTCGCTACCAAGGGTAAACCAACAAACATTCACTATATAAAAAAACAAATAGGTGCTACCCGTTGGATCGAGATCCGACGGTCGAGAGGGAGGCGGGGTTTACCGCGGTGGCGGTGGTCGTCAGCGGTGAGAAAATGACAGTGGCAACGTCTGCTTCGAGTAGGGTGGCGGCATTGGTGGTCGGCGGCGACGGCGGAGCGGTGGGGAGGTGTGGTGCGGGGGCGGAGACGATGGCAGCTGCGGCGGCGGAGTGCGGCAATGCCAAAACGGGCACAAGCAGCATGCTGCTATGGCGACTTGGGAGGAGAGGGGGGGTCGGGGCGGCGCTTATAAAGGTCCGGGGAGGCAGTGGCTTCGAGGAGGGGGCGAGGCGGAGGCGGTGTCCGCCTCGGACACGACGGTGGCGGCGCGTGGCGTGCGGTGGCCCAACTCCGGCTCGGGATCGGCGCGTTGTGCGGCTAGGCTGGGTCGCGGCCTGGCTGGTAGCAGGGCCGGCCCAGTTCGGCGGGGAAGTTAAAAAAACATTTTTCTAGGGAAGAAAAATACGAATAACTACAATAAAAATAAATCTAAATATAACAGAAAAATTCACATAATCATATGGCCTTATTATTAACCTTGTGAACATTTTTCTGGGACGAAATGCCAAATTTAAAAACAAACTTTTTAGTACTAATAAACTTCGCAATAAAATAAATAATCCTACAAATAAAATATTCAAAAATTCAAAATTCATTTTCCAATATTTCTTTGTTGTTTTCGAAGAAGTCCTTTTATCTTCTCTCTATATTTTATTTTATTTTTTTGAAATAATTAGAAAAGAATTTTGAATAAAACAATTTGATCCAATTTTCCAAGTTTTGAAAATTCAAAAATGGATTTTTGGGAAACCTCCAACTCTCTCAATTGGTCCTTGAGTTGCTTAAGGTTTCTAGGAACAAAACTCACCTAAAACAAATGACAGCAAAATGCATAAATCATGGATGCATATGAATGATCTATAAATTACATCCAAATTGAAAATTGGGATGCTACAAACCTACCCCCCTTAAGATGAATCTCGCCCCTGAGATTCGGGTTGGCTAGCAAAAAGGTGTGTGTGGTCCTTTCGGAGGTCTTCTTCTCGTTCCCAGGTGGCTTCCTCCTCGGTATGGTGACTCCACTAAACCTTGCAAAACTTGAAGACTTTGATGCGGGTAACTCGGTTGGCAAACTCAAGAATCTTGATGGGTTTCTCCTCATAGATCAGGTCGCTCTCCAATTGAATTGCTTCTAGAGGCACTGTATCTCTCAGAGGAATGTCGGCCATCTCTGCATGGCACTTCTTCAGTTGGGAAACGTGAAACACATCTTGAACTCCTGACAAACCTTCGGGTAATTCCAACTTGTAGGCAACTTCACCCATATGTTCCAAGACTCTGTATGGTCCCACAAACTGTGGTGCTAACTTTCCTTTGACTCCAAATCGTTTAACTCCTCAAAGTGGCGACACACGAAGATATGCTCTATCTCCGACTTCATAGGTTACCTCCTTAGATTTAGTGTTGGCATAACTCTTCTGCCTGGACTAGGCTATCTTGAGTCTATCACGGATCAACTTGACCTTCTCCTCAGAATCTATGATTAAATCTGGTCTGAACAATTTACGATCTCCAACTTCATCCCACATATGTTCTATAAATCTGGTCCTGCACCTCCTTCTGTACAAAGCTTCGAAAGGGGCCATCTTCAAGCTAGCTTGATAATTGTTGTTATATGAGAACTCTGCATAAGGTAAATTATCATCCCAACTAGATCCATAATCTAGCGCACAAGCTCTCAACATGTCCTCCAGAATTTGGTTGACTCTCTCAGTCTGCCCATCTGTCTGCAGATGAAAGGTTGTACTAGACTCTAGCCTGGTACAGTTTCGTGTAAATGATTCCAAAACTTCGAGGTAAACTGTGTTCCTCTATCTGATACAATGGTCCTCGGAACTCCATGCAAACATACAATCCTGGTCATGTATATCTTCGCCAACTTAGCGCTCGTATAAGTGGTTTTCACGGGGATGAAGTGGGCCACCTTGGTCAAGCGATCAACTACAACCCAAATGGAATCATAACCTGAACGAGTCCTGGGTAATCCGGTGATGAAATCCATGCCAAGCTTCTCCCATTTCCATTCAGGTATCAGCAAATGCTGAAGTAATCCTGCTGGTTTCTGATGTTCTGCCTTAACTCTCTGACATATGTCGCATACTACTAGATACTCGGCAATATCCTTCTTCATTCCTGTCCACCAGAAACTCTCCTTCAAATCCAGATACGTCTTGGTGTTGCCTGGGTGGATTGAGTAAGGTGAATCATGAGCCTCCTGAAGAATTAACTTCCTGATCTCGGGGTCATTGGGCACATAGATGCGGTCCTCAAACCATAAAGTTCCATGCTCATCCTCATGAAAACCTTTAGGCTTTCCTTTACTCATCTTTTCTTTTATCTCTGCAATTTCTTTGTCCGTCTTCTCGGCTTCTCGGATCTTTTCCAGCAAAGTGGACTGAATTTCCAGTGCTACAACAAAACCTCTCAGAACTATCTCCAAGCGAAGTTCTTGGAGATCATCGACTAACTCGTGAGGTAATCCTCCGGTTATGAGAGTGTTAACATGACTCTTGCGTCTCAAAGCATAAGCCACAACATTGGCCTTTCCTGGGTGATAATGCAATCTCATGACATAATCCTTTATGAGCTCCAACCATCTCCTCTACCCGAGGTTCAACTCCTTCTGTGTGAAGATGTATTTTAGACTCTTATGATCCGTGTAAACATCACAATGATTTCTGATAAGAAAGTGCCTCCAGGTCTTAAGCGCATGCACTATGGCTACTAACTCCAAATCATGTGTAGCATAATTCAACTCATGAGGTCGAAGCTGCCGTAAGGCATATGAAACAACTCTTCCTTCTTGCATAAGAACGCCTCCAAGCCCTTGATGAGAAGCGCTACAATATACTTGGAAGTCCTTGCGTATATACGGGAGAATTAGCACTGGGGCTGTAACCAACATTTCTTCAACTCCTGAAAACTAGCCTCACAATCCTCGGTCCAATTAAACTTGGTGTCTTTCTTCAATAACTTTGTCATGGGCTTCGCGATCTTGGAGAAATTCTCTATAAATCTCTGATAATAACCTGCGAGTCCAAGGAAACTGCGTATCTCTCGAATTGAGGTGGGTGCCAACCATTCGGTGACGGCTTCAACCTTGGTAGGGTCTACTGCTATACCTTCTCCTGATATAACGTGTCTAAGAAATTTGACTTCCTTCAACCAAAACTCACATTTGCTAAACTTGGCATATAACTAATGTTCCCTGAGCTTCTTGAGAACCAAGCGCAAATGTTCCTTGTGTTCTTCTTCATTCTTCAAGTAGACCGATATATCGTCAATGAACACCATGACGAACTTGTCCAAGAACTCCATGAATACCTTGTTCATCATGCTCATAAAGTAGGCAGGGGCATTAGTCAAACCAAATGACATAACCATATACTCATAAAGCCCATACCTTATGGTAAAAGATATCTTAGGTATATCCTGCTCTCGGATCTTCAGCTGGTGATATCCTGACCGAAGATCAATCTTGGAGAAAACTTTAGCTCCCTGCAACTGGTCAAACAAATCATTGATCATCGGCAGAGGGTATTTGTTCTTGATCGTCACCTCATTCGATGCACGATAATCAACAACCATCCTCAAGGATCCATCCTTCTTCTCGACTAGAAGCACCTGGGATCCCCATGGTGATGAACTTGGTCGAATATAACCTTTCTCCAATAGCTCCTTAATCTACTTCTTAATTTCCTCCAGATCATTGGCGAGCATCTGATAAGGTCTCTTGGATATTGGTCCAGTGCCTGGCAACAATTTGATCAGAAACTCTAGGTCTCGGTCTGGTGGCATGCCTGGTAATTCCTCTGGGAATACATCGGGTAATCCTTCACAACTGGTACTTCCTCCTGAACAACTCCTGAAAGGGAATTCACTTGAGTCCTCCTTGGCACATGCCCAGACACATACTTGATCCGCTTTCCCTCTAGGGTGGTGAGAAGAATCGACTTACTGGCACAATCTATGTTTCCCTCGTACTTGGATAGCCAATCCATGCCTAGGATCACATCCAATCCTTTTGACTCCAGGATAATGAGGTCTGTGGGGAAAACATGTCTACCTATGGCCAATGGCAACTAATAACATCCCCGACTAGCCATATACTCTGCTCCTAGGGAACTCACTAACATAGGTGAATTAAGGGCTATGGTTGGCAACTTAAACTTGTCCACAAATACCCTTGATATGAATGAATGTGATGCACCAGTGTCAAAAAGAACAAGGGCTATAAATGCATTTATCAAAAACTTACCGACAACTGAGTCGGGCTGCTCGTCAATTTCCTCCACATTGACGTGATTCACCTGACCTCTGGTGAAAGGGTTGGGATTCTTTCCAGAGCTTCCATTGCCATTACCGTTCTTTGCCTCAGGACATTCAGTGGCGTAGTGTCCGGTCTTCCCGTACTTGAAACATGTAATGTGACTCACATCTTTCTTTGCGGGTGTCGCGGGGTTGGAACGGCTCTGACTATTGTTTCCTCCATTCCCATTACCATTCCTAGGGCCACTATGGTTGTGTGAACTTCCTCCATTGTGTGACTGGCCCCCATGGTTATGTCCTCCATGGGTATGATGAGTGTGTCCTCCTGAGTACGGGGAATAGCAGGGCTTCTGCTGAGCTCCAGAGTGGTACTTCCCCTGTCCATACTTTGGCTTCTGGCTCTCTATCTGCTGCTGCTTGCCTTCAATCATGAGGGCCCTGTCTACCAGATCCTGGTAGTTGTTGAAAGTTGCCACCATCAACTGCATACTCAGCTCATCATTGAGTCCCTCAAGAAATTGCTCCCGCTTCGCGGCATCTGTGGCCACATCATCTGGGGCATAACGAGCTAACTTGCTGAACTCATCCACATACTACCCCACCGTCCGGTTTCCCTGGCGTAGGTTGTGGAACTCGCGCTTCTTCAAACTCATGGCTCCAGCTGAGACATGTGCGGTGTGTAAGGCCTCCTGAAACTGATCCCATGTAACTATAGCAATGGGGTAGGTGGTGGTGAAATTCTCCCACCAAGAGGTTGCGGGTCCATCAAGCTGATTGATAACCCACAAGTATAGGGGATCAGTTGTAGCCTCTTTTCATAATTAAGAGTGTCGAACCCAATGAGGGGCTAAAGGTAGAACAAATTGTCAGGACCCCGACTCAATGCCACATCGATCTAGCATGTAACACCTCATATCACTTTGCGGCCTCACGCACGGTATCCCCACGGGTGTCGCCTTACCTTTCCCGGGACTGCTTTGCGCTTTTGGCACACGATATGATAGTGTCGCTAGCATCCATATGATAAGGAGCCCGGCTGACATGGCTAGTCGTAAACCCAAAGTGGCACTAACTTACAGGACAGCATCCATGACCCAAAGATCGAACGTGTCGGTCATCAACGAGTGAATCCAGTGTAGTAGCACGGGCTAACAGACTCGTGAACCGGGTCAGAAGGGCTAACAGACTCCGGTATTCATCGCGTGACATTTCCCGAAGGATGTATACAGAACGAAGAAGGACACATGCCGCCAGCCCAAGTGTTCCGGAGCAAGAGCAAGCTACCAGGGCTCAAAGGAAACACTTGGAGACATTTCCCGGTAAGAGAGGCTACTAAAGATAAACAACTAGATAGTCAGATCCCACACATAGCAATACACATTACACGTACGCATAACATGCAAGTATGTGTTGTACAACATGGCATCACAACATAACTCAACAACTCATACAGATAAAGGCTCAGAAGAGCCATCATAGCATTTATTTCAAACAGGGGTCACAAGACCCATCATACAGAGCATACAAGCAACAAGCGGAAGCATTACATGTCCGGGTACGACATCTACAAATGAAAAAGGTCAAGAGCCCGACTAACTACAACTTCCGATCAAGATCGTAGCTGAGGTACAAGCTACTCGTCAAGTCCACGAGAACACTAGTAAGACCGAGGTCTCCGCTGCAAAAACATAAATAAAGCACCATGAGTACAAAGGTACTCAGAAGACTTACATCGATCCTATCATAGATGCATTAGTTTCAAGAGGGTAATGTGGGGTTTAGTTGCACAAGCCAGCTTTGACTCTGTGGCTATCCCGTTCTACGACTACTGAAACTTCTTTGAGGTGATAAAGGCACACGAGTCCACCGATCACCACACAATACACTACTATGGATTCATCCCGTCCTCCTTACGAGAAGGCCATCCATAGTACTCACACTTTTCTTGAGCATTTTATTGTATCCACTTCAAGTTGTCTATGTACCATGTAAGCATCCAAGAAGTCCATATCCGCGACCCGCTATTCAATAGATCATGTTAACCTGCCGCAGGGTGTACTTCTTCACACACGCCTCGCCACTTACCACCATGTACACGTCGTGTATCTCGGCAACCTTCAAGCGAAGCTCGGCGAGGAGTCGGCCACGACATGACTAACCACACAAGACTCCAGCCCAGTGTTTATCGCCTGTTCGGGTTTTATCCGCAAGGAGATCCGCCGGGTGTCGCCACGGCCCCAAACGATGTGAGCAGGGTTCCTAAGCCCACCATCCGGTGCCACTTGGTACACCGTACACTGTGTTTAGTCTGTCCTAAGCCCACCTGCCGGGTGCCACTTGGTAGAAAAATAGCACTACCTACAAACACGTAAACTAGTTGCGACTCCTGGACAGAGACCAAGTTGGTTAATAAGTCGAGAGGGGTCGAGTTACCGGAACCCAATGTGTGGTAGTATCGAGTCATTGGACAACATACATAGAACTCAGTGCTTAAGGACGGTTCCAAAGGAGACAACCCACCATGTACTCCTACATGGCCTCTCACCGCTACCTTTACCAAATCGTGTTCACACGTTCACTCTCAACGATAAGAACATATCGTAACACTCCAATTCATTCCCAATGAACCAGACTGACACAACTCTAAGCAATAGCAGGCATAGCATGGTAGGAACACAACATGGCTCAATCAACTCCTACACATGCTAGTGGGTTTTAACTATTTATCGTGGCAATGACAGTCATGCAGAGGAATGGGTTCAACTACCGCAAAGACAATGTAGCGTATGAATCGTTGTTGTCCTAATGCAATAACCGAGAGCAGGAGCGAGAGAGTAGGGTTTTATCGGAATGAACAAGGGGTTTGCTTGCTCGGTAGATCAACAAGGAGACACCGCTTCATAGACAGTACTGGAACGGTCTCCTGAGCAGGACCTATCGAGAAGGAACAGTGTCGGCAATCAATACACAAACATATGCAACAATATGATGCATGAACATGGCATGAAGATGTGATGTTGTTTGAGCTAATGCAACTAGTGATCATTTGGTTTGAAGTCCATTTGAACCAAAAGCTCAAATGCAATTCTAAATTAAGTCTCTTAATATGCCATAATGTGTTTCCTCATATTCAGCATGTATAAGTTGGTTTGTCATGCATGAAACTAGTACAGATGGAAAGATTGCATTTTTCTGATAATTTTTCATATATAAATTATTTAAATCTGAGCTACGGTTGAATTTCTATGAATTTTGAAGTTTAAATCATTTCTCGGAATTTCCGATTAATTTAAATCCGTGAAATAGATAATTACGTCAGCCCTGTGTCACTATGACGTCGAAGAAGTCAATCTGCGCTGACAAAGTCAAACCCGACGTCTGGGACCCACTTGTCGGTGAAACAACTAACTAACAGAGTTAGTTTAGCGTTAGGTTAGCACTAACCTAGGTTAATTAGGCCCGCCCACATGTCGATGGCTTGGTTAATTAGCTAAATTAATTTAACACTAATTAATCCTCGCTAATTAAGTAGGGCCTGGCCCCACTTGTCGGCGACCTGTGGGGTCAAACCCAGTCAACGGGCTAACCCCACCGGCGACTTGACGCCGGCGAGGCCGACGCGCGCGGCGGTTGCGAATCGCCTCCGGCGACCAAACGCGTGGCGGAGACCACTCACGCAATGCCCAGTGCTCGCGCAAGATCCAATGGATCACGCGGAGGCCGTGGGGTGGACGGAGGCGACGGCGATCGACCTCGGCGGCGCGGAGTTCGCCGAGGAGGAGGTCGGTCTGCGGGCTGCAGAACGCATGGCTCTTGCCTCCTAGGGCCTCTACGCGAGCTCACAAGGCCGTTGGGCATGGTGGGGTGGCCACAGGTCGCCGGAATGTCACCGCGGCGGCGGCTCGAGCGGAGGTGAGCTTCGCTCGTGGGTCAAGGGGGCTAGAGGGCGCAGAAGGCCAGGAAGAAGGGGAGAAGATGGCGGGCTCACAGCGATCACGCAGAGAGCTCGGGACGGCTCGGGAGGCGCTGGGACGGCGACGGTCGCCGCGGCGATCTCGGTGCAGAGGCGGCGGGTCGAGCTCGATGGCGAGGCTCCACTGCTTCCGGCGATCGTGGCTCTGCAGAGAGGACGAGGACGGCGCCATGGTTCTTCCGGGCACGACGGAGGGGCGAGGGGATTTGCTATGGCCACGGCAACGGCGAAGCGGCGGGCGGCAGCTGGCCGGGCGCTGGGAGAGGGAGAGGTCCAGGGAGGAGGGAGGCGAGAGAGAGTGAGAGAGTGCGGGCGCGCGTGGCGTCTGCTCGGGCGCTCCAGGCGACGAGGGGACGCCAGCAAAGTAGCAGAGAGGTGGCGTGGCGCTGGCGGAGCGCTGCTGTCGGGCACGCCCCCCCTGCCGAGGACGAAGACGACAGAGGAGGGGGCTGGGCCGGCAGACCGCATCAAGACGGTGTGGGCAAGACAGGAGGAGGCCTGTAAGCTTTCCCTTTCTTTTGTTTTCTGCTTTCTATTTCGACATTTGTTTTGATTTGGTTAAAATACTAAATCATTTTATTTACTTATGCCAAATTTTGCAGAGCTAATTATATTATTCTAGAGCTCCTTAATAAATGACATAATTTTTGGACATATAGTATATATATAACATATATATATCCAAGGCAAAATAATTATCGGATTAATTCCAAATGCCCAAAATAAATATTTATGAGCTCCTAAAAATATTGGTTTGATTTTTATCTCTGCCCAATATTTTCATTGGGAAACATGAGCATTTCTTTGGACCCTTTTGGAGAAATTTTATTTGGGTCATTTCAAAATGATTCGAGGGTTTCACCAAACCTCATTTCAAATTTAAATGGAATTTAAACATGATGCACAAATGACTAGCTAGTCTAGGTCATACCGTAACTAGGATGTGACAACTCGCCCTCACTTAAAAGAATCTCGTCCCGAGATTCGTGGGTCGACGGAAAGAAAGCGGGTACTCCAATCGAAGACGATCTTCTCGCCCGGTAGCTTCTCTCGGAATGATGAGACCATCAACCTTGAGAAACTTGATGTTATGACGCCGAGTGACACGCTCGCTTGATCAAGAATGCAAACCGGATACTCTCGATATGTGAGGTTATCTTGGAGATCAAGCGCTTGTGGTCCACTCCGCGGATAGGATCCGAGAAGCAACGCTGAGTTGAGAGACGTGGAAGACATCATGAACTCGAGAAAGATGTGGGGTAGTTCCAACTGGTAGGCAACCTCTCCTCGCTTAGCGAGAATGCGAAAAGGACCAATGTAACGAGGAGCCAACTTGCCCTTGATACCAAACGATGGGTACCCTTCAAAGGAGTAACCCAAGGTAAGCTTTGTCGCCAATTTCATAAGTCATATCCTTATGATGACGATCATATCGGCTCTTTTGACGAGATCGGGCTGTTTTCAAATTCTCACGAATGATGCGAACTTGCTCTTCCGCCTCCCGGATCATGTCCGTCCAAAGAGTTGTCTTTCACCGGTTTCACCAGTTCAAAGGTGTTCGACATCTTCGCCCATAGAGAATCTCAAAAGGAGCTTTCTTGAGACCGGATTGATAGCTATTGTTATAAGCAAACTCGCAAAAGGAAGACATTTCTCCCAATCCATACCGAATGAGATAACGCAAGCTCTAAGCATGTCTTCGAGAATTTGGTCGACCCTTTCCACCGACCACTTGACCGAGGGTGGAAAGCGGCATCAAGGAAAGATGGGTTCCCATGGCGCTTTGGAAACTCTCCTAAATGAGAAGTGAAAAGACCGCCACGGTCTGAATTGATCTCTAGTGGAACACCGTGAAGTGATACTATTCGAGAATATATAAGTCACGAGTGACTAGCGATGATACTCTCTCGAATGGTAGGAAGTGAGCCACTTTGGAAAGACGATCAATGACTACTTAATATAGCGTTATTCCTCTCTTGGTCCCGGGAAAGCCGGTGATGAAGTCCATACCAACTTTATCCCATTTCCATTCGTGAATAGCTAAAGGTCAAGGGTGCCAACAGGTCTTTGATGCTCGCTTAACGCGACGACAAACGCCACAATTAGCAACGAAGTCGCGATTTCTCTCTTCATCCTAGTCCACCGTAACCTCTGGCGAGGTCCCGATACATCTTAGTACTACCGGATGAATCGTGAGAGGAGATTCATGTGCCTCCTTAAGAATCAGTTGTCGAAGATGCTGCTTCTTGGGGACCACCAGGCGGTTCCCAAAGAAAACGACACCTCGATCATCTATAGAGAAACTACCAGCTATACCCTTGGCAAAGTTTCTCTTGATCCGGGTAATCCCCGTATCATGCTTCTGGGCTTCTATGATATGATCTACAAGAGTAGGTTTCGCCACCAAGGTAGTAAGGAATCCGTGAGGAGCAATGTGAAGATTAAGCTTATAGAATTCCTCATGGAGAAATGGTTGACCCTGCTGCAACATGAGATTGTTGCAATAGGATTTACGACTTAACGCATCGGCCATGACATTGGCTTTGCTCGAGTGTAAGTAATCCCTAAGTCGTAATCTGAGATCAATTCCAACCAACGCCTTTGCCTTAGGTTCAAATCCGTTGGGTGAAGATATACTTGAGACTTTGGTGATCGGTGTAGATCTCGCAACGCTTACCAAGGAGGTAATGTCGCTGTGTCTTGAGTGCATAGACTACGGCCGCAAGCTCTAGATCATGTGTAGGATAATTCTCCTCGTGTGGATGCAACTGCCGAGATGCATAGGCAATCACATGACGATCCCGCATAAGAATGCAACCTAGTCCCTCGTCGTGAGGCGCCGCAGAGATAACAAAGTCTTTAGTGAAACCGTGGCACAAGTATGGGAGCAGAAGTCAGCGCCTTTTCGCCTCTGGCTGTACTCACACTGTGGGGACCACTCAAACTTTTTATCTTTCTTGAGAAGTTCCGTGAGGGTTTGGCTACTTTGGAGAAGTTTTCAACAAAGCGGCGATAATAGCTGGCTAGACCAAGAAAACTCCTAACTTGTTTAACGGTTTCGTGGAGTCCAATCAAGAACGGCCTTAACTCTCTCGGGTTGACAGAATGCCCTTACCGAGATTACGTGGCCTAGATAGGTCACTTCGCAACCAAAATTCACACTTGGAGAACTTGGCATAAAGGCGGTGCTCTCGAAGTTTTTCTAACACAAGTCTAAGATGTTCGGCATGCTCTTCCTCGCTCTTCGAGTAAATAAGAATATCATCGAGGTAAACCACTACTTAACTTATCTAAGTACTCCATGAAGATCGAGTTCATCAAGCGGAGAATGTGGTGGAGCGTTGGTTAGGCCAAAGGACATGACGGTGTACTCGTCTCGACCATAACGAGTGACAAAGGCGTCTTGGGGATGTCCCCGCTTCGATCTTGATTTGGTGGTAGCCTAACCTCAAATCCATCTTGGAGAAGATCGAGGATCCAAATGAGCTGATCATACAGATCGTTGATCCCGGGGAGCGGATACTTGTTCTTTATCATGACCAAATTAACGGGACGATAATCTACAACCATCCGGTCCGTACCATCCTTCTTCTTGACGAAGAGGACGGGGCAAGCCTAGGGAGAAGAACTAGGACGGATGAAACCTTTTGCAAGGACTCATCAAGTTGTTTCTAAGCTCGGCTAGTTCTAAGGGTGCCATCTTGTAAGGTCTCCTAGAGATTGGAGCAGTTCTCGGATAAGATCTATGACGAACTCTACATCTCTCGCTGTGGAACACCGGCGCTTCCTCCGAAAGACATCCGAAAGTCACGGACTACCGGATATCTTGAAGGTCCGGAAGAGGGTGGCATTGCTTAATAGAGCCGACGCCTTGCAACTCTAGTGGAGACAAGTGACTATCTTGCCGATGGGTGTGTAAGCTGAATGAGACTGTGTAACAATCAATCTTGGCATAATGAGTCGTCATCCACCCATACCCAAGATGATGTTAATATCTCAGAGACTTGAGGGCTATAAGTGATGCAAGGAATACAAGTCTGTTTACAAGGATTTCGCTACCATGGCTTACACTAGAAGTTTGCCATTTGGATCCGTGGAGTTTGAATGACTAGTGGAGAGGGCATATCACAAATTGACATGTTGTGCAAATTAGCATAGCTTTCGAAATGAAGGAGTGAGATGCTCCAAGATCGAATGTAACCGGCGCTTTGGATGACAGTTGACAAGGAGTGTACCAAGAACGACATCCGGATCATCATGAGCGCATTAGCTGAGACGTGATGCACACGCCCACGCTCAAGGGAGCTGACTTGACATTGATCATCTTGCGTGATGGCTTAACACAGCCAACAGTCTTCTCGGCTGGGGTGGAGCAAAACTAGTCCGAGAGCAACACGTGCATAGTGTCCTCGCTTCCGCATGTGAAGCAAGTCCTCGGTTGGATGCGGACCAAGACCGACAAGCGGTCTACCAGTAGGCCTGGGTGGAACATACGACTGAGGTGGGGAAGGCACCACATGAGGTGGCCTTGGTGAATATCCGGGAGTAAGAGCGGAGTTTGGAACCCAAATCCGGCGCTTCTGAGAACTGGAGCCGGAAGGAGATCCCAAATCACGGGTGTGCTTACGAGACTCCTCGTAAGTGAGCTGAGCTGTCTCTGCATTAATGGCCTTGTTCACAAGAGCTTGGAACGTATCACAATGATGCAGGTGGAGATCACGACGCAACTTGGGTTTGAGACCCTTCCGGAACCTAGCCTGCTTCTTGGCGTCCGTGGACACCTCTTCTGTGGCATAACGGGCGAGGTTCTCAAACTCTCGGTCAGAAGCATCAACAGCCATCTTACTCGGTTGAAACTACGTAACTCTTCTCTCTGCGATCGATGAGGGCCTCGAGGAATGTGATGCTCGCGAAAAGCCTCGGTGAAATCCCTCCGTAGGAATCGCCACCGGAAGCATAGCCTCATAGTTCTCGCCACCAAAGACTAGCAGACCTTCCGTGGTATGCATAGGTGACCTTGTCATCTTCACTACGTTCGCAGAACGGAGCTTGTGTGTGATACTACGGAGCTACCATCCGCATCGAGCGGCTCGATGGAATGATGAAAGGTAGGTGGGTGCAAGCGAATAAAGTCATGAATGGTTGCGCACTCTTTGAACCGATGTGCGGTGTTCTCCTCGACACGCGCCAACAAGCGGTTAGACTCACGCTTGTTCCTCTCCATTTCTAGCATGAACTCGCTAACGAGGACTGGTCGGAGGACCTCATTCCTACCATCTCCATGGTTCTCAGCTACGAGCAACAGAGCTTCGCTTAGCTAATGACATCCCGAGAAACGAAACCAAGGACGGAATCAAGATCATCTATAGGCTATAGAATGTAGGACAAGGAAATTAGTATCTCTCGAACTCCTAGGGCAATTCCGCAAGATAACGGCGGTAAAATGCTCGTAATGAGACATCCCGCCAAAAATGGGGTAGTAACATACTCAACATCACCACTCAAGGTTCTCGATAGTACTAAATGACTACACCGGTAGTACTCAAAACTGAATATGACTCGATCAACCAATCCTAAGGAACTACGGAGTAGTAACACGCGATCCTAATAGACGGAAGAGAAGCCTAGTTCCTTAACCCCGCAGAAAGATAGGATGACTCGGATCGAAGGCCATGAGGTATAAGGAGTAAAAAGAGCCTTACGCTCCTTCCCACAATCAATTCCCTTACATAACTAAAGAATTTCTAGACTCAACTTCACCAGTTTGGCTTGGTAATCCTCACAGCAACAAAGCTCGATACCAAAGCTGTCAGACCCGACTCAATGCCACATCGATCTAGCATGTAACACCTCATATCACTTTGCGGCCTCACGCACGGTATCCCCACGGTGTCGCCTTACCTTTCCCGGGACCGCTTATGCCTTTTGGCACACGATATGATAGTGTCGCTAGCATCCATATGATAAGGAGCCCGGCTGACATGGCTAGTCGTAAACCCAAAGTGGCACTAACTTACGTGGACAGCATCCATGACCCAAAGATCGAACGTGTCGGTCATCAACGAGTGAATCCAGTCAGTAGCACTGGGCTAACAGACTCGTGAACCGGCTGTAGCGGCTAACAGACTCCGGTATTCATCGCGACATTTCCCGGGATGTACCTGAGAACGAAGAAGGACACATGCCGCCAGCCCAAGTGTTCCGGAGCAAGAGCAAGCTACCGTGGCTCAAAGGGAAACACTTGGAGACATTTCCGTAAGAGAGGCTACTAAAGATAAACAACTAGATAGTCGATCCCACACATAGCAATACACATTACACGTCGCGATAACATGCAAGTATGTGCTGTATAACATGGCATCACAACATAACTCAACAACTCATACAGATAAAGGCTCAAGAGCCATCATAGCATTTATTTCAAACAGGGTCACAAGACCCATCATACAGAGCATACAAGCAACAAGCGGAAGCATTACATGTCCGGGTACGTATATCTACAAATGAAAAAGGTCAAGAGCCTGACTAACTACAACTTCCGATCAAGATCGTAGCTGAGGTACAAGCTACTCGTCGAAGTCCACGAGAACACTAGTAAGACCGAGGTCTCCGCTGCAAAAACATAAATAAAGCACCATGAGTACAAAGGTACTCAAAGAAGACTTACATCGATCCTATCATACATGCATTAGTTTCAAGAGGGTAATGTGGGGTTTAGTTGCAGCAAGCCAGCTTTGACTCTGTGGCTATCCTGTTCTACGACTACCAGAACTTCTTTGAGGTGATAAGGCGCACACGAGTCCACTGATCACCACACAATACACTACTATGGATTCATCCCCGTCTCCTTACGAGAAGGCCATCCATAGTACTCACACTTTTCTTGAGCATTTTATTGTATCCACTTCAAGTTATCTATGTACCATGTAAGCATCCAAGAAGTCCATATCCATGACCCGGCTATTCAATAGATCATGTTAACCCCGCAGGGTGTACTTCTTCACACACGCCTCGCCACTTACCACCATGTACACGCTGGTATCTCGGCAACCTTCAAGCGGAAGCTCGGCGAGGAGTCGGCCACGACATGACTAACCACACAAGACTCCAGCCTGTGTTTATCGCCTGCTCGGTTTTATCCGCAAGGAGATCCGCCGGGTGTCGCCACGGCCCCAAACGATGTGAGCAGGGTTCCCAAGCCCACCATCCGGTGCCACTTGGTACACCGTACATCTGTGTTTAGTCTGTCCTAAGCCCACCTCGCGGGTGCCACTTGGTAGAAAAATAGCACTACCTACAAACACCGAAACTAGTTGCGACTCACGGGCAGAGACCAAGTTGGTTAATAAGTCGAGAGGGTCGAGTTACCGAACCCAATGTGTGGTAGTATCGAGTCATTGGACAACATACATAGAACTCAAGGCTTAAGGACGGTTCCAAGAGACAACCCACCATGTACTCCTACATGGCCTCTCACCGCTACCTTTACCAAATCGTGTTCACACGCTCACTCTCGACATTAGAACATATCGTAACACTCCAATTCATTCCCAATGAACCGGACTGACACAACTCTAAGCAATAGCAGGCATAGCATGGTAGGAACACAACATGGCTCAATCAACTCCTACACATGCTAGTGGGTTTTAACTATTTATCGTGGCAATGACAGTCATGCAGAGGAATGGGTTCAACTACCGCAAAGACAATGTAGCGTATGAATTGTTGTTGTCCTAATGCAATAACGAGAGCAGGAGCGAGAGAGTAGGGTTTTATCGAATGAACAAGGGGTTTGCTTGCCGGTAGATCAACAAGGAGACACTGCTTCATAGACAGTACTCGAACGGTCTCCTGAGCAGACCTATCGAGAAGGAACAAAGGTCGGCAATCAATACACAAACATATGCAACAATATGATGCATGAACATGGCATGAAGATGTGATGTTGTTTGAGCTAATGCAACTAGTGATCATTTGGTTTGAAGTCCATTTGAACCAAAAGCTCAAATGCAATTCTAAATTAAGTCTCTTAATATGCCATAATGTGTTTCCTCATATTCAGCATGTATAAGTTGGTTTGTCATGCACGAAACTAGTACAGATGGAAAGATTGCATTTTTCTGATAATTTTTCATATATAAATTATTTAAATCTGAGCTACGGTTGAATTTCTATGAATTTTTGAAGTTTAAATCATTTCCTGGAATTTCCTGATTAATTTAAATCCAGGAAATAGATAATTACGTCAGCCCTGTGTCACTATGACGTCAGCAAGTCAACTGCGCCTGACAAAGTCAAACCTGACGTCTGGGACCCACTTGTCGGTGAAACAACTAACTAACAGAGTTAGTTTAGCGTTAGGTTAGCCAAACCTAGGTTAATTAGGCCTGGGCCCACATGTCAGTGGCTTGGTTAATTAGCTAAATTAATTTAACACTAATTAATCCTACGCTAATTAAGTAGGGGCCTGGCCCCACTTGTCGGCGACCTGGGGGTCAAACCACAGTCAACGGGCTAACCCCACCGGCGACTTGACGCCGGGCGAGGCCGACGCGCGGCGGGTTGCGAAATCGCCTCCGGCGACCAAACGCGTGGCGGAGACCACCTCGCGATGCCTGTGCTCGCTACAAGATCCAATGGATCACGCGGAGGCCGTGGGGTGGACGGAGGCGACGGCGCATCGACCTCGGCGGCGGCCGGAGTTCGGCCGAGGAGGAGGTCGGGTCTGCGGGCTGCAGAACGCATGGCTCTTGCCTCCTAGGGCCTCTACGCGAGCTCACAAGGCCGTTGGGCATGGTGGGGTGGCCCTGGGGTCGCCGGAATGTCACCGGCGGCGAGCTCGAGCGGAGGTGAGCTTCGGCTCGTGCGGTCAAGGGGGCTAGAGGGCGCAGAAGGCCAGGGAAGAAGGGGGAGAAGATGGCGGGGCTCACAGCGATCACGCAGAGAGGCTCAGACGGCTCGGGGAGGCGTCGGGGACGGCGTACGGTCGCCGGCGATCTCGGTGCAGAGGCGGCGGGGTCGAGCTCGATGGCGAGGCTCCACTGCTTCCGGCGATGCGTGGCTCTGCGGAGAGGACGAGGACGGCGCTGCGGTTCTTCTGGGCACGACGGAGGGGCGAGGGGACGGCTATGGCCACGGCAACGGCGAGCGGTGGCGGCGGCAGCGCGTCGGGCGCGGGGAGAGGGAGAGGTCCAGGGGAGGACGGAGTGCGAGAGAGAGTGAGAGAGGTGCGGGGGCGTCGTGGCGTCGTTCGGGCGTTCGAGGCGACGAGGGGACGCCAGCAAAGGCGAAAGAGAGGTGGCGTGGCGCGGCGGAGCGCTGCTGCCGGGCACGCGCCTCCCCCGCCGAGGACGAAGACGACAGAGGAGGGTGGGCTGGGCCGCCAGATCGCCGGTGTCTTTGGCAGACAGGAGGAGGCCCGTAAGCTTTCCCTTTCTTTTGTTTTCTGTTTTCTATTTCGACATTTGTTTTGATTTGGTTAAAATACTAAATCATTTTATTTACTTATGCCAAATTTTGCAGGAGCTAATTATATTATTCTAGAGCTCCTTAATAAATGACATAATTTTTGGACATATAGTATATATATAACATATATATATCCAAGGCAAAATAATTACTGGATTAATTCCAAATGCCCAAAATAAATATTTATGAGCTCCTAAAAATATTGGTTTGATTTTTATCTCTGTCCAATATTTTCAGTGGGAAACATGAGCATTTCTTTGGACCCTTTTGGAGAAATTTTTATTTGGGTCATTTCAAAAATGATTCTGAGGGTTTCACCAAACCTCATTTCAAATTTAAATGGAATTTAAACATGATGCACAAATGACTAGCTAGTCTAGGTCATACCAGAACTAGGGATGTGACACAAATATTCCCTCAAGTTCTATCGACCACCGATACAACTCTACGCACGCTTATCGTTTGCTTTACCTAGAACAAGTATGAAACTAGAAGTACTTTGTAGGTGTGATAGGATAGGTTTGCAAGATAATAAAGAGCATGTAAATAAAAATTAGGGGCTGTTTAGATGAAGACACAACTAAGTTAGTTTTAGTAGAGAGCTTTTTGTCACGAGAAAGTTATTTGTCCTTAGGCAATCGATAACTAGACTGGTAATCACTATTGAAATTTTATATGAGGGAGAGGCATAAGCTAACATACTTTCTCTTCTCGGATCATATGCACTTATGATTGGAACTCTAGCAAGCATCCGAAACTACTAAATATCATTAAGGTAAAACCCAACCATAGCATTAAAGTATCAAGTCCTCTTTATTCCCATACGCAAACAACCTACTTACTCGGGTCTATGCTTCTGTCACTTACGCCACCCACCATAAGAAAATCATGAACATATTGCAAACCCTACAGTGGGGATCCCTCACGCTTGCATGACACGGAGAGAACCATAGGACAGCACCAATAATAAAACATGCAACTCAAACCAATCACGATCATCAATGAACCCATAGGACAAAACGAATCTACTCAAACATCATAGGATGGCCATACATCATTGGGAAATAATATATAGCATTGAGCACCATGTTCAAGTAGAGATTATGACGGGGAGAAGAGGTGTTACACCGCTGCATAGAGGGGGAGAGAGTTGGTGATGACGGTGGTGGAGTTGTTGGTGTAGATCTTCGTCATGATGATCGCCCCGGGGGCGCTCCAGCGCCACCGGGAGAGAGGGGGAGAGAGCCCCCCTTATTCTTCTTCTTCCTTGACCTCCCCCCTAGATGGGAGAAGGGTTTCCCCTCTGGTCCATGGCCTCCATGGTGGCATAGGGGCGAGAGCCCCTCCGAGATTGGATCTCTCTCTCTCTGTTTCCTTCTGTTTCTGCGCTCCCTGATTCTACCCTTTCACCGTTTCTTAAATTCCCGAAGACCCATAATTCCGATTGGGTTGTACTTTGGATACTATTTTTATCCGGATATTGGCTTTCTTGCGGTGAAACAAGGGCACCAACCTCCTTACAGTGTGGCCACGAGGGCCCAGGGCCCGCCCTACCCTCTGGGGCACGCCCCCTGCCTTGTGGACTCCTCGGGCATCGTCTCGCGTTGGTTCTTTTTCCAAAAAATCACATATATTCCAAAAAAAATCTTCGCGAGTTTTTATTGCGTTTGGACTCCATTTGATATGGATTTTTTGTGAAACAAAAAACATGCAACAAACAGGAACTGGCACTAGGCACTCGATCAATATGTTAGTCCCAAAAATAGTATAAAAAGTTGCCAAAAGTAAGTAAAAGTTGTAGAATATTTGCATGGAACAATCAAAAATTATAGATACTACGGAGATGTATCACTGATGTGCGGCAAAGCGCACTTTCTCCGCATTCGTGCATCTAGCAGTTGTTAGCTCCATCGCGACCCTGTGGAGCCAATCATCAGCAACAATCGGCTCAGTGCTACTAGAGAACACCGGCGGATTGAACCTTAGGAAACAGGCTAGGTTGTCAACTAGGGGTGGTGGCGGTGGGTTGTTGTTGTTGTTGTTGTTGCCTTGGTTCTGAATGATCACCTGCATCAAGGCATTCTGTTGTTGGATCAATTGGGTGAGCTCCGATGAGAAAGTGAATCCGGGGTCACGTCTCGGAGGCATCTGATGGGTTAGAGGGGTGAGAAAACAGAATAGAATAAGGTCTAGTGAGAAGTTTCACTACGCATATGCATATGAGACAAACATATTCAAATCACACCACTCAATTTCAAACAAGATTCACACAATTGATCTAAGCTACTATTACAAAAATCTCACGAACGATTTCTAACTACTTGGAAGAATTCTAATAGTAATATGGTGGTCGACTAGAAGTTTTGATCGGCGAAAGACTCCATTGGCTCATAATCACCGTCACCAGCATCATCATCACTATCTTCATCCTCATCACTATCTTCATCTTCATCACTGTCTGTGGCATCTAGTATGATGTAGTCATCCTCATGAATATCCACTTCATGTTCTGGTTTCACCTCAGGTACTCCTAGCCTCCTCTTCAGGTCTTCATTCTTCTCTAGTAGTACAACAATTTCCTCTTCATATCCATCGCGGGTTGCCTTGAGTTCCTCTTCTAGCTCGATATTCCTGGTCATCACCCTCTTGGTCTTCTTCATGATAGCGCACATCTGATTCTCATATTGATGAATGTGTTGATCCATCTCATGTATGTATGCTGCAATAGATCCATCCTTCCTGGTGCGAATCATCTCCCATTGCTCATCCCGGCGTCCACATATCTGATAGACGGTGTCTTTAGGATCCTTGTTGTACACCTCACAAATGCGTCCAAAAGTGATGTGGGCGCCCATGCTCTTTCCTAAGCTCCAAGTTGGTGCATCCAAGGTAAACTCGATGGGCTCGGTAGTTGGTGCAAAAGTCCTTCCCGGAACAAGAACTTTAATCCTCCAGCGCTACTCTTCTGGTAAAGTTCCAGTGAAGGTTCTGGTGAAACTCGGTAGCCCGATGTTCAGGTATTTCGTGACTTCCTTTCAAGTGTCGTCCGAAGGGGGTGTCATCATCAGGCTGAGTGAAGTTGCTCCTATGGTCCGTCATCTATAGTGTAGAAATTGAGGAGGATTAGAAATGAATAGAGAAAGAAGAGTATCATGTGTATTTTCCTAGTGGTCGCATCCTATAGTCAGCGTGTGCTATGATACCATCTTTTAGCGACCTGATCCCAATGGATTGAAGTCTTTGTGCTTAAGTGTCATCCCTGGATCGGTATACTGACACACATAGTACTCGAGGATTTATAACAGAGTTCAATCACACACTTATTACATCGAGGTCCTCATAAAGAGTATTTATTACTTAAATATGGCTGAAGGCCAACTAAAATAACTGCGGAAGCTTCAAAGATAAATGTGTTCATCAACTCCACGGCAAAATTGAGTGCATGACAATAACCTAGTGCACCTTAATCTTTGTCGGAAAACTCTGCAACATGAGACGGTGCAGCCGTGTAGGTCAGCACATGGAATATGCTGGCAAAGTCACACTATAGAGCAATGAATGAAAAAGACTATATCTATATGCATATTTGGCTGGTGGAGGCCCTAAGTTTAATTTTTGCATAAAGCTAGTTTTTCCCTACAACAAAGGAAATAAATTTTATTTACTACCAAGTTTATGCCATTATTGAGAAGGTTCCTCCAACTCAATCCCAAAATTACCAAGTATAAATAATTAACCTAATACATTAATTAAAGAGTGATGAGATCAACAAATAATTCACTTTCAGATACTCAAATTGTCCATAACCGGGGACACGGCTAATCATGATTAGTTTGTACACTCTCCAAAGGTTTGCACACTTTTCCCCACAAGACTCGACCGCATCCATTATCGGAAGATCGGGACATAGCCTTTTTGAAGTATTCCCTCTAAACCCTGGGTAGACTGGTACACCTACTTTCCCACTACATCGGATAGTCTATCATGGAAAGAGGTCACACAACTTACTCAACTATGCCAGAGCCCATAATGGCTTGTGGCTGCACACGGAAATTTCTAGACATGAAATATCATATGATCCCTTTGAGCCCGGGTGGCGGACCTAGGGTAATCACATGGGTACTCCGGGATTCCCTTGGACAAGCACCGGTTTCTCTAGGTGCCCCATCCAATCCACCCAGATGTGTATTAAATTTGCCACCACAATTTTCCCTTAGTTATCATTACTCTCACAACTTTCATGAATCACACATACCAATCCCCGTCTACGAGCATGGCTAAGCAGTTTATGAGCATAACGTATATTCCCGGGGTGATCAAAGGTAATAGGTTCCTACCTCATGAACTACATAGCAAAACCACATGTTCCCAATCCTACTCACGCAATCTTTGAGGGTGAAACTAATGCATTGTAAAAAAGTGGGTATAGAAGCGTATGATCAAAGTGTAACTTGCCTTGCTGACGATCGGTAAGCTCTAGAGACTCGTAGTAGCAAACTTCACACTCTGAAAAATCTATTGTAAACAAACAATAGCATACATAAGCACTCAATCAAAAGATGCAAAGAAAATCGAGGAAAAAGATTCGAAAAACTAAAAAACAAGCAAATAACTCTTTTAAACAGAAAACAATTTTTAACAGTACCAAAATTATGTGGATTAGATCTTAATAGAAGGTACATGTGATGAGCTTCGATTTGAAAAAAGAATAAACTAAAACGGAGCTACAAACTCAAGTTACGATCAAAAGAAGTTCAAATTTAAATATGCTTGAATTCAAATTTTAATGTGTCAAAAAAATATTTGAGTTGGTTTACTGGATAGATGAGATTGCTCTGAACATTTTGGTGTTGGTTTCGTCGAGTTTGGACAAACGAGTAGAAAGTTGTGCTAGTTTGAAAATCAAGGACTAATGTGTAAATAAAATACTAGCAGATAGGTCCCTGGCAGAAAAGAAAAGAAAAAGGAAAGAACTAACAAACGAACGCTCGCTACAGAAGCGTAAAGAACGAATTTGTTCGCTACAGAGGGTAAACCAACGAACGTTCACTAAATAAAAAAAACAAATAGGTGCTACCCATCGCATTGAGATCCGACGGTCAAGAGGGAGGCGGTGGTCGGCGGCAGCGAGAAAACGGCGGCGGCGGCGGTGACTTCGAGCGGGGCAGTGGCATGGGTGGTCGGCGGTGACGCTGGAGCGGTGCGAAGGTGCGACGTGAAGGTGGAGATGACGACGGCTGCGGCGGTGGCGGCGTCGAGCGGGCGGCGGCGCAAACGGCTGCGGCGGCTTGCGGTGACTTGGGAGGAGAGAGGGGGTTGGGACGGCGCTTATAAAGGGGCAGGGGAGGTGGTGGCTTGGAGGAGGGGGCGAGGTGGAGCCGGTGTCCGCCTCGGACACAGCGGCAGCGGCGCGTGGCGTGTGGCTGTCGGGCTCCGGCTCGGGGTCGGCGTGTTCATGGCTTGGTGGGGCCACGCTTTGGCGGTAGTAGGCACGCCAAGTTCGACAGGGAAGTTTTAAAAAACCAATTTTCTCGGGAAAGAAAAATAAGAAAACTATAATAAATATAAATCTAAAAATAACAGAAAAATTCACATAATTATATGGCCTTATTATTGACCTTGTGAACATTTTTCTGGGACTAAATGCTTGATTTAAAAACAAACTTTTTAGTACTAATAAACTCTGCAATAAAATAATTAATCCTGCAAATAAAATCAAATAAAATATTCAAAAATTAAAAATTCAATTTCCAATATTTCTTTGTTGTTTTTGTATAAGTCATTTTATCTTCTCTCTTTATTTTATTTTATTGAAATAATTAGAAAAGAATTTTGAATAGAACAATTTGATCCAATTTTCCAAGTTTTGACAATTCAAAAATGGATTTTTGAAAACCTCCAACTCTCTCAGTTGGTCCTAGAGTTCATTAAGGTTTCTAGGATCAAAAGTCAACTAAAACAAATAGAGCAAAATGCATAAATCATGGATGCATATGAATGGTCTATAAATAACATCCAAATTGAAAATTGGGATGTTACATTCATACAATAAAGAGACAACCATACGGCTCCTGCCAGTTGCCAGATATCTTACAAAACATGATCATCTCATACAATAATCTATATCTCATCGTGTCTTGACCATATCAGATCACAACATACCCTGCAAAAACAAGTTAGACGTCCTCTACTTTGTTGTTGCAAGTTTTATGTGGCTGCTACGGGCTTCTAGCAAGAATCGTTCTTACCTACAAATAAAACCACAATGGTGTTTTGTCAAGTTTGTTGTTTTAACCTTCTTCAAGGACCGGTCGTAGTCAAATTTGATTCAACTAAAGTAGGAGAAACAGATACCCGCTAGCCACCTTTATGCAAAACATGTTTCATGTCTGTCAGTGGAACCGGTTTCATGTACGTGGACATGTAAGGTCGGTCCGGGCCGCTTCTTCCCACAATACCGCCGAATCAAAATAAGATGTTGGTGGTACGCAGTATGACTATCACCGCCCACAACTCTTTGTGTTCTACTCGTGCATATCATCTACGCATAGACCTGGCTCTAATGCCACTGTTGGGAATAGTTGCATGGAAAAACAAAAAAATTCTACGCACATGCAATGATCTATCCATGGAGATGCATAGCAACTAGGGGGAGAGTGTGTCTACGTACCCTTGTAGACCGTAAACGAAAGCGTTTCACAACATGGTTGATGTAGTCGAACTTTCTTCGCGATCCACCGATCTAGTACTGAACGTACAACACCTCCGAGTTCTACACACGTTCAGCTCGGTGACGTTCCTCGCCTTCTTGATCCAGCAAGACATCAAGGTAGTAGATGATTTCCGTCAGCACGACGGCGTGGTGACGGTGATGGTGAAGTGATCTCTGCAGGGCTTCGCCTAAGCACTACGAAAATATGACCGGGGGAGTAAACGGTGGAGGAGGGGGCGCCGCACATGGCTTGGCAATTGTCTGGGTTGTGCTAGGGGTGCCCCCATATATATATAGGTGGGAGGGGAGGGGAGAGGCCAGGAGGCGCCCCAAGTAGTATTGAATCCTACTTGGGCTCCTCCCAAGCCGCGCGCCACCCCCTACCATATATATCGAAGGGGGAAGGAAAGAGGGGGGAGGGGGAAGGAAGGGGAATCCTATTTGAGGGAGTCCTGGACTAAGGGGTCCTCGGGCGTCTGGGCTATGTGATATGTGTCGGACGAATGGGCCGTGAAGATACGAAATCAAAGACCTTCCCCCGTGTCCAGATGGGACTCTCCTTTGCGTGGATGGCAAGCTTGCATTCGGGTCATGCATCTTCCTTTCTCTGTAAACCGACTCTGTACAACCCTAGATCCCTCCGGTGTCTATATAAACCGGAGGGTTTAGTCCGTAGGGCCAGAACAATCATACAGGCTAGACATCTCCCACCACGATCTCGAGGAAGATCAACTCTTGTAAATCCTATACTCATCAAAGTCAATTAAGCAGGAAGTAGGGTATTACCTCCATTAAGAGGGCCCGAACCTAGGTAAACATCGTGCCCCCTGCCTCCTCTTACCTTCGATCCTTAGATGCACAGTTCGGGACCCCCTACCCGACATCTGCCGGTTTTGACACCGACATTGGTGCTTTCATTGAGAGTTCCACTGTGCCATCACTAGAAGGCTCGGTGGCTCCATTGATCATCTACAACAATATCGCCCTGAGAGAGACTTTTCTCCCTGGCCAAATTTTCGTATTTGGCGGCTTCGCACTGCGCGCCAACTTGATTGGCCATCTGGAGCAGATCGACAGCTACGCCCCTAGTCATCAGATCAGTTTTGGAAATCTGAACTATGTCATTGACATCCGAGGAGACTTGATATTCGAAGGGTTCACGGCCCCAATCACCGCTCTGGCCTTAGATCCGGAGCGCATCACCAGGTCCGAAGACGGGAGTTTAAAACCCGCCGGACTCTCCGCAGCTATAGAGCCTGACACCGAGAACCGGAGGGGATCGCATCACCGGCAGGCCTGGAGTCACGCCAGGTCCCCTCTATCCTCATGGAGCCGGACTCACCTCCGGATACTAACTCCGAACTCTCAAGATCCACGTCATATGAGCTTGTCCAGGGAACTTCTGTCCCGCCCTGCTCTGCGGACTCTCGGTTCCCTATGCAAACCTCACTCTTAAATGAGGCCCTGGACTTAATGTGATCTCTCGCCATTGCAGAATAATCGCTGCCAAACTATGCCCAGCCCATACCAGGGGCTGAGAGCAGGGAACTTTACGTCCCACCCACCACCCACTTCATAGCCACTGTCGAAGACTTAACCGACATGCTCGACTACGCCTCCGAAGACATCAATGGTATGGACGACGATGCCGAAGAGGAGAAAAGCCAGAACCCGTCATTCACCGGACGCTGGACGGCCACTTCCACATATGATGTGTACATGATGGACACACCCAAAGAGGATGACGGCGATGGTGGGAAGGGTCCCATTGAGGCCAAGCCTACTGAGGCACCACCAAAGCATCGACGTGAGTGACGCTGCTCGAAATCGCGTCCCGAAAAAGACAGCAATACCGGCACCAGAGACAATAATACTCCGGAGAACGCCAAAGACCAAGAAGCCCCTATCGAGCCAACATTCAAACATGATGATTGGGAGGATGGGAAAGTTAAACCCGACGATCCCGTCGGGAACGAGGGCTCGGAGGATAGTAACTACCAACCGATCTCCGAAGAGGATGAGAGCCTCAATGACGAAGACTTCATCGTACCAGAGGAACCCCTCGAACAAGACCGCTTTAAGCGCCGGCTAATAGCCCCGGCAAGAAGCCTGAAAAGAAGCGGCAGCAACTTCAAGTTGATCAGGATTTACTCAATGACAGACGAAATGTTGTGGCTGCCGAGGAATACGGCCTCGAGCGCCCAACTAAGAGGTACCCAAAGCGCAGGCTGCTATCCCAATTCGACGAGGAGGTCCTGGAACCTATACCGATAGCGCGTAACGCCACAGACGGACCTGACCGACCACCTCATGGCCAGAACAGAGCGGCAACTCAAGCCGAACACCAGACCGCACCACCGTACCCTAGAGGCAGAGAGACAACGGCTGCAAGATCCACGTATGACCTGCGACAGGACCTGGACAATAGAGCCGGTCATACGAAATCAATCTATGGATCAAGGGGGCGTGCACCAGCGGGAGAAGACGGCCATCAAGCCTAGCGCGACAAGCACAACCTCACCCGGGCTGAAAACCGCATACGGACTTCATCCGAACTGTGTCGTGACATCGCCCGATACAGAGGCGCCGCACACCCCCTATGCTTCACGGATGAGGTGATGGAGCATGAGTTCCTAGAAGGGTTTAAACCCGTGAACATTGAATCATACAACGGCATAACAGATCCCGCAGTATGGATTGAAGATTTTCTCCTCCACATCCACATGGCTCACTGTGATGACTTACATGCCATCAAGTACCTCCCTCTAAAACTTAAGGGGCCAGCACGGCACTGGCTGAACAGCCTCCCAAAAAACTCTATTGGCAGCTGGGAAGACTTGGAGGACGCCTTCAGAGACAACTTCCAAGGTACCTATGTTCGGCCCCCAGACGCCGATGACCTTAGTCACATAATCCAGCAACCCGGTGAATCAGCGTGGAAGCTCTAGACCATTCTTAGTTCAAAAAGAACTAGATTGTGGATTGTCCAGACGCCGAAGCCCTCGCGGCCTTCAAACACAGCATCCGAGATGAGTGGCTTGTCTGACACCTCGGCCAAGAGAAGCCGAAGTCCATGGCAGCCCTCACCGCACTTATGACCCGCTTTTGCGCGGGATAAGATAGTTGGATAGCTCGTAGAAGCAGTAGTACCAGCAACCCAGGCACCAGTGAAGCCAGAGACGGCAATGGCAAGCCACGACGCAACAAGCACAAGCATCAAAACGATAACGAAGATACGGCGGTCAACGCCGGATTCAGTGGCCCCAAATCCGGTCAACGGAAGAAGCCATTCAAAGGAAACAAAGGTGGTCCACCCAGTTTGCACAGAATACTTGGTCGGCCTTGCCAGATTCATGGCACCCCTGATAAACCAGCCAATCACACCAACAGAAACTGCTGGGTCTTTAAACAGGCCGGCAAGCTCAACTCCGAACACAAGGGGAAAAGGCCGCCCAGCGAGGACGACAAAGAAGAGCCTCGTCCACCGAACAAATGGGGCAGAAGAAATTCCCCCCCGAGGTCAAAATGGTGAATATGATCTACATCACTCACATCCCCAAGCGGGAGCGCAAGTGCGCATTAAGGATGTCTGCGCCGTAAAGCCGGTCCCCCCAAAATTCAACCCATGGTCGGCGTGTCCAATCACCTTCGATCGAAAGGATCACCCGACCGGTATCCGTCATGGAGGATCGGCAGCTTTGGTCCTCGACCCAATCATTGACGGATTCCACCTCATGCGAGTCCTCATGGATGGTGGCAGTAGTCTTAGCTTGCTTTACCAGGACACTGTCCGCAAAATGGGCATTGATCCGTCACGAATCAAGCCCACTAAAACTACCTTTAAAGGAGTAATACATGGCGTAGAGGCCCGGTGCTCGGGCTCAATAACATTGGAAGTCGTCTTCGGTCGCCAGACAACTTCCGCAGCGAAGACTTGATCTTCGATATTGTCCCCTTCCGCAGTGGCTATCACGCACTGCTCGGACGGACCGCTTTCGCTCGATTCAACGCGTAAAGCTCAAGATGCGCGGTCCATGCGGCGTCATCACAGTCAATGGAAACACGGAATGCTCCCTCCGTACGGAGGAGCACACTGCGGCTCTCGCGGCCGAGGTACAGAGCGCCCCCCTCAAGCCGCACACCTCATCAGCCATCAAGCCACCGGACTTTGTTAAAAGAGTCCGGTCAGTCCCGCAAACTGATGGCTCGGTACTTCCAGAGCTAGACTAGCAGTTTTGCCTCCATCGATCGTTGCACACACCCGCGGAATTCGTACCGCGCATGCATCATTACGCACTCAAAATACCGTGGGCAACGGAGGCACAATACGGACAGGTCTATAGTACGGTTCGACCCTGTATGGCCTTCCACCTTTCTTTGATTACTTTTCTCTCCTACCATAGGTGCATTTGAATCTATATATCCTACGAACTTACAAGGACTCTCTTCGAGCCCAGTTTCGTGCAGATAACCGAAGACCATTCCTTTTAAGGAACCCCTCCCTACAAGGCGAAAGCGGCGCAGACGTGCGGCAGGATATCCAAAGGACTCTTTAGACCAAACCTTATTCAAAGGACCTGTATTTAGATCTTCTCCTTATTATTAGACCCCCGGCATGTAAAATGGCTTTGGTGCTTATGGTACCCTCTGTAAGATCACGTTTTGACGTATTAATCAGATCCTAGTGGGGACAATTTTTCGGTATCAACTTTATTCATAAAACTGTATTCCGTCTCCCCATCTGTCTCACTCACATACCTCGACACCCATTGCCAGGGGCTCTATACGGCCACATATGTGTCGCCAAACAAAAGCCCTTACAGCTTTGTAGCACACTTCGGTGTCCCGAACTTGGCATTATATGCATTGGCTCTGAATCATGTCTTTGGTCAATAGTTGGGTTGCCCGGCTCCTATGTTTGCTACCTTACGTTCCGCTTGTTCGGCTAGGTAGTAAAGGGAGAACTACTTCGATTGTGTTTCTGGTTCGTACGGTCAAACACCTCAGTTGAGAAAGCCGAAAACTGACTGTCATGATGCAGCGAGAGCTGGTCAGCCACTAGGCGACTTCTAAATCTTTAACGATTTTTTCTGTATTAAATGAAGGATTGTTTTTCGGTTATGTACATAACACATCCGCATTCGGATAGCCGCATATGTACCAGGGGCTATTTTATAGCCCCATCATCAAACTCCTATGGCTAAGTGAGAATGGTAAAGCCATAGAGTCCGACTACCTGGTTCGCCGCACTGACACCTTTGTTACGGACCAAGACGTTGGGACAAGAGTGCTCATGTGCCATTCCGAACATCCCCAGAGCATCTACGTGGGGCCCGAAGCCAACGACTGGAAAACTCTCAGGAATATAAAAACAGTCGCATAGGATGAAAGAACTTTTAGACAAATGGCACAAATATATCACAAAGCCTTAATATATATAATAAACACGTCTGGGTTGTTCGTATACATTCATTCGAATATAACGTCCTTTGAGCATTGACCCACTATCAAGCGAGCACCCTCTAGGATGTCATCTAAATAGCGCTCTAGCGTGCGGTGGTCCTTGCCTTTGGGAGGACCCTCAACCGCGACAACGGCGGCCTTAATCTTCGCCCAGTGCAAATTGACGCGGGCAAAGGCCATCCGTGAAACTTCTATGCACACTGACCGCTTGATTGCACCAATTCGGGGCATGACATCGACGAGTCGCCGCACTAGGCCAAAATAGCTACTCAGAACGGGTTCGGCTGGCCACAGCCAAACTATGACCTCCTTCATGGCCACTCTGTACATCTTATGCAGCTCGGCCCACTGCGCCATTTGGTCGTTCAACAGCGTCGAGCGCTCCTGCGTCGCGAACTGCGACCAGAACAGCTTCTCCATCGCATACCCCTCCTGGGCTCGATAGAATTGCGCAACGTCGGTGATGTCTACTACACAACCTTCTTCTTGTAGACGTTGTTGGGCCTCCAAGTGCAGAGGTTTGTAGGACAGTAGCAAATTTCCCTCAAGTGGATGACCTAAGGTTTATCAATCCATGGGAGGCGTAGGATGAAGATGGTCTCTCTCAAACAACCCTGCAACCAAATAACAAAGAGTCTCTTGTGTCCCCAACACACCCAGTATAATGGTAAATTGTATAGGTGCACTAGTTCGGCGAAGAGATGGTGATACAAGTGCAATATGGATGGTAGATTACAGCAAGGTAACTAATGAAAAAAATGAGCGTAAACGGTATTGCAATGATAGGAAACAAGGCCTAAGGTTCATACTTTCACTAGTGCAAGTTCTCTCAACAATAATAACATAGATAGATCATATAACAATCCCTCAACATGCAACAAAGAGTCACTCCAAAGCCACTAATCGCAGAGAACAAACGAAGAGATTATGGTAGGGTATGAAACCACCTCAAAGTTATTCTTTCGGATCAATCTATTCAAGAGCTCGTACTAGAATAACACCTTAAGGCACAAATCAACCAAAACCCTAATGTCACCTAGATACTCCATTGTCACCTCAAGTATCCGTGGGCATGATTATACGATATGCATCACACAATCTCAGATTCATCTATTCAACCAACACAAAGTACTTCAAAGAGTGCCCCAAAGTTCCTACCGGAGAGTCAAGACGAAAACGTATGCCAACCCCTATGCATAGGTTCATGGGCGGAACCCGCAAGTTGATCACCAAAACATACATCAAGTGGCACGTGATATCCCATTGTCACCACAGATAAGCACGGCAGGATATACATCAAGTGTTCTCAAATCCTTAAAGACTCAATCCGATAAGATGACTTCAAGAGGAAAACTCAATTCATCACAAGAGAGTAGAGGGGGAGAAACATCATAAGATCCAACTATAATAGCAAAGCTCGCGATACATCAAGATCGTGCCATAGAGAGAACACGAGAGAGAGAGAGAGAGAGAGAGAGAGAGAGAGAGAGAGATCAAACACATAGCTCTCGGTACATACCCTCAGCCCCGAGGGTGAACTACTCCCTCCTCGTCATGGATAGCGCCGGGATGATGAAGATGGCCACCGGTGATGGGTTCCCCCTTCGGCAGGGTGCCGGAACGGGCTCCCGAGAGGTTTTTGGTGGCTATAGAGGCTTGCAGCGGCGGAACTCCCGATCTATCTTCGTCTTTGATGTTTTTAGGGTATGTGGACTTATAAAGGCGAAAGAAGTCGGTCGGGGGAGCCTCGAGGGGCCCAGGAGACAGGGGGCGCGCCCTCATGTCTCCTGGCTTCCTCGAGCCTTCCCTAGCTTGAACTCCGAGTCTTCCGGATAATATCCTTTCAAAAAATCACGCTCCCGAAGGTTTCATTCCATTTTGACTCCGTTTGATATTCCTTTTTTCGAAATACTGAAATAGTCAATAAAACATCAATATGGGCTCGGCCTCCGGTTAATAGGTTAGTCCCAAAAGTAATATAAAAGTGTATAATAAAGCCCATAATCATTCAAAACAGATAATAAAATAGCATGAATGCTTCATAAATTATAGATACGTTGGAGACGTATCAGCATCCCCAAGCTTAATTCCTGCTCGTCCTCGAGTAGGTAAATGATAGAAGAAAGAACTTATGAAGTGTGAATGCTAGAAGGTGCACAAGTTTGATCAATGATAATTTCAATCACCTTTTCTAGCATGATTATACGTCATAACAGTAGTTCATCTCATAAGACATCTCACAATCAAGTAACAAGCAATTCACATGTTAAAGCATAGATCATAAACTTTCTTAGCCAACTTCATTCTCAGTCATCAAACAATTGCAATTCATCTTATTTTCAGGAAGGGTCTATGTCGGAGCTTTGATTTAGAAAACTCCACATACTCAACTATCATATAGTCTTCTACAATTGCTAACACTCACGCAATACTAATGGTTATGGAGTTTCAATCGGACACTGAGAAAGATAGGGGCTTATAGTGTTGCCTCCCAACGTATTCACCTTTGGGTGATGTCAACAATAATAGTTCATGCTAACTTACATCCAATTGGATATATATATATATATATATATATATATATATATATGATGTGCTTGCCAAAGGATAAAATGAAAAAGGGAAGGGTGAAGATCACCTTGACTCTTGCATAAAAGTAAAAGATAGGGCCTTCACAGAGGGAAGCAGGGATTTGCAGAGGTGCCAGAGCTCAATTTTGAAATAGAGATAAATAATTTTGAGTGGTATGATCTCATTGTCAATATAACAACCAAGAGTTCCCAATATCTTCCATACTACATACATTATAGGCGGTTCCCAAATAGATTGGTAAAAGTTTTTACTCCCCCTCCACCAACAATCATCAATCCATGGCTTGCCCGAAACAACGGGTTCCTCCAACTAGCATCAAACCTGGGGAAGTTTTGTTTGCAATTATTTTTTATTTGATTTTGATCTTTTGATCATGGGACTGGGCATCCCGGTTACCAGCCATTTTTCTCGTGAATGATGAGCGGAGTCCACACATCTTGAGAATAACCCACATAGCATGGAAGATACTGACAACCCCTAGTCGCTACATGAGCGATTCGGGCATACAAAACAGATTATAATTTGAAGGTTTAGAGTTTGGCACATGCAAATTTACTTGGAATGGCAGGTAAATACCGCATATAGGTAGGTATGGTCGACACTCATGGCAAAAACTGGGTTTAAGGATATTTGGAAGCACAAGTAGTATCTCTACTTGGTGCAAGGAATTTTGGCCAGCATGAGGGGGTAAGGCAAGCTGAACATGTTTGAATGATCCATGACAATATACTTTAACTGAAATGTGAGAAAACATAACCCATTACATTGTCTTCCTTGTCTAACATCAACTCTTTAGCATGTCATACTTAATGAGTGCTCACAATTATAAAAGATGTCTAAGATAGTATATTTATATGTGAAATCTCTCTTCCTTCAATGACCAATACAATGATTGCTAACCTTCAATAAATTTACAACCTCTACTTCTTAGATGTGAAGTCATTACTCCCCATGGGATAAGAAAATGAAACATATAAAATTTCAGATTTATGACATTCAACTCATTCAACCATTTACTCATAGGATATAAGTGAAGCACACGAGTAAATGACAAACTACTCCAACAAGATATAAGTGACGATCAATGAGTAGCTAAATAATTATGTAACTATGTGAAGACTCTCTCTCATTAAAGAATTTCAGATCTTGGTATTGTATTCAAACAGCAAGAAAAACAAAATAAAATGACATTGCAAGGATAGCACAACTCATGTGAAGAAGCAAAAACTTAGGCTCAACCGATACTAACCGATAGTTGTTGAAGAAGAAAGGTGGGGTGCCTACGGGGCATCCCCAAGCTTAGATGCTTGAGACTTCTTGAAATAATATATTGGGGTGCCTTGGGCATCCCCAAGCTTGAATTTTTGTGTCTCCTTAATTCCTCTCATATCATGGTTTCTCTTTTTATCAAAAGCTTCATCCACACCAAACTCAACAAGAACTCGTGAGATAGGTTAGTATAAACCAACGCAAAACCTTATCATTTTCTACTGTAACAAATCACAAAAATTATTATTCAACATTGCATACTAAATGCCTCTGCATATTTAATGCTCCTATACTCAAATAGAATCATTAAACAAGCAAACATATGCAAACAATGCAACCATAACAGCAATCTGCCAAAACAGTATAGTCTGTAAAGAATGCAGGATTCATCATACTTCCCTAACTCCAAAAATTATGAGAAAAATACCTCACTGTATAATATTTATCAGAGCTCATTATGCAAAAAGTTTCAACAATATATCATTCTCTTACTTTTCTTGGGAATTTTTGCAACAGCGGTAAACTTTCTGTTTTCAAACAGCAACATGTATACTAGCAAAATAAGCATGGCAAAGGCTATCCTTGACATTTTTGTTGAAAATAAAGATGCAAAACATTATTCTAAATAACAGCAAGCAAATACTAACAAGAGAAAATGATGCTCCAAGCAAAACACATATCATGTGGCGAATAAAAATATAGCTCCAAGTAAAGTTACCGATGAACGAAGACGAAAGAGGGGATGCCTTCCGGGGCATTCCCAAGCTTAGGATCTTGGTCGTCCTTGAATATTACCTTGGGGTGCCTTGGGCATCCCCAAGATTAGGCTCTTGCCACTCCTTATTCCATAGTCCATCGAATCTTTACCCAAAACTTGAAAACTCCACAACACAAAACTCAACAGAAAACTCGTAAGCTCCGTTAGTATAAGAAAATAAAACCACCACTTAGGTACTGTAATGAACTCATTATAAATTCATATTGGTATAATATATACTGTATTCAAACTTATCTATGGTTCATACCCTCCGATACTACTCATAGATTCATCAAAATAAGCAAACAACACATAGAAAACAGAATCTGTCTAAAACAGAACAGTCTGTCGTAATCTGTACCAAAAGTATACTTATGGAACTGAAACAATCATACAAAATTAGGACGTCCTAAGAAATTTGTGTACTAATCCAGAGCAAAAAGAATCATATCAGAAGCACATTTCTGTGAATTAAAAAAACTAATTTACTGGGTGCAAAAGTTTCTGATTCTCAGCAGGATCAACACAACTATCACCGTAAGCCATCCTAAAGGTCTTACTTGGCACTTTATTGAAACAAAAGCTATAAAACATGATTACTACAGTAGCATAATCATGTGGACACACAAAAACAGTAAGGGTAAATATTGGGTTGTCTCCCAACAAGCGCTTTTCTTTAATGCCTTTCTAGCTAGGCATGATGATGACACTGATGCTCACATAAAAGATAAGAATTGAAACATAACGAGAGCATCATGAAGCATATGACTAGCACATTTAAGTCTAACCCACTTCCTATGCATAGGGATTTTGTGAGCAAACAACTTATGGGAACAATAATCAACTAGCATAGGAAGGCAAAACAAACATAGCTTCGGGATTTTCAACACATAAAGAGGAAACTTGATATTATTGCAATTCCTACAAGCATATATTCCTCCCTCATAATAATTTTCAGTAGCATCATGAATGAATTCAACAATATAACCAACACCTAAAGCATTCTTTTCAAGATCTACAAGCATAAAAAATTTACTACTCTCCACATAAGCAAATTTCTTCTCATGAATAGTAGTGGGAGCAAACTCAACGAAATAATTATCATGTGAGGCATAATCCAATTGAAAACTAAAATCATGATAACAAGTTTCATGGTTATCATTATTCCTAATAGCATACAAGTCATCACAATAATCATCATAGATAGCAACTTTGTTCTCATAATCAAATGGAACTCTTCCGAAATAGTGGATTCATCACTAAATAAAGTCATGACCTCTCCAAATCCACTTTCATAATTATCACAATAATATTCAACATCCTCCAAAATAGTGGGATCATTACTTCCTAGAGTTGACACTCTTCCAAACCCACTTTCATCAATATAATCATCATAAATAGGAGGCATGCTTTCATCATAACAACTTTGCATATCAAAACTTGGGGGACAAAAAATATCGTATTCATCAAACATAGCTTCCCCAAGCTTGTGGCTTTGCATATCATTAGCATCATGGGTATTAAAATAATTCATACTAACAACATTGCAATCATGCTCATCATACAAAGATCTAGTATCAAGCATTTTAATGCATTCTTCTTCTAGCACTTGAGCACAATTTTCCTTTCCATCATACTCACGAAAGATATTAAAAAGATGAAGCATATGAGACAAACTCAATTCCATTTTTTTGTAGTTTTCTTTTATAAACTAAACTAGTGATAAAACAAGAAACAAAAAGATTCGTTTGCAAGATCTAAGGATATACCTTCAAGCACTGACCTCCCCGGCAACAGCGCCAGAAAAGAGCTTGATGTCTACTACACAACCTTCTTCTTGTAGACGTTGTTGGGCCTCCAAGTGCAGAGGTTTGTAGGACAGTAGCAAATTTCCCTCAAGTGGATGACCTAAGGTTTATGAATCCGTGGGAGGCGTAGGATGAAGATGGTCTCTCTCAAACAACCCTGCAACCAAATAACAAAGAGTCTCTTGTGTCCCCAACACACCCAATACAATGGTAAATTGTATAGGTGCACTAGTTCGGCGAAGAGATGGTGATACAAGTGCAATATGGATGGTAGATATGAGTATTTGTAATCTGAATATATAAAAACAGCAAGGTAACTAATGAAAAAAATGAGCGTAAATGGTATTGCAATGATAGGAAACAAGGCCTAAGGTTCATACTTTCACTAGTGCAAGTTCTCTCAACAATAATAACATAGATAGATCATATAACAATCCCTCAACATGCAACAAAGAGTCACTCCAAAGCCACTAATAGCGGAGAACAAACGAAGAGATTATGGTAGGGTACGAAACAACCTCAAAGTTATTCTTTCGGATCAATCTATTCAAGAGTTCATACTAGAATAACACCTTAAGACACAAATCAACCAAAACCCTAATGTCACCTAGATACTCCATTGTCACCTCAAGTATCCGTGGGCATGATTATACGATATGCATCACACAATCTCAGATTCATCTATTCAACCAACACAAAGTACATCAAAGAGTGCCCAAAGTTTCTACCGGAGAGTCAAGATGAAAACGTGTGCCAACCCCTATGCATAGGTTCATGGGCGGAACCCGCAAGTTGATCACCAAAACATACATCAAGTGGCATGTGATATCCCATTGTCACCACAGATAAGCATGGCAAGACATACATCAAGTGTTCTCAAATCCTTAAAGACTCAATCCGATAAGATAACTTCAAGAGGAAAACTCAATTCATCACAAGAGAGTAGAGGGGGAGAAACATCATAAGATCCAACTATAATAGCAAAGCTCGCGATACATCAAGGTCGTGCCATTGAGAGAACACGAGAGAGAGAGAGAGAGATCAAACACATAGCTACTGGTAAATACCCTCAGCCCCGAGGGTGAACTACTCCCTCCTCGTCATGGATAGCGCCGAGATGATGAAGATGGCCACCAGTGATGGGTTCCCCCTCCGGCAGGGTGCCGGAATGGGCTCCCGAAAGGTTTTTGGTGGCCAAAGAGGCTTGCGGCGGCGGAACTCCTGATCTATCTTCTTCTTTGATATTTTTAGTGTACGTGAACTTATATAGGTGAAAGAAGTCGGTCGGGGGAGCCTCGAGGGGCCCAGGAGACAGGGGGCGCACCCAAGGGGTTGGGCGTGCCCTCCTATCTCCTAGCTTCCTCGAACCTTCCCTAGCTTGAACTCCAAGTCTCCCGGATCATATCTGTCGTGGTTCTAAGTCTGACAGTAGAGTGGGGGTAGGTATGGAGAGGCAAGGTCCTAGCTATGGAGAGGTTGTAAACACAAGTGATGTACGAGTTCAGCCCTTCTCTGAGGAAGTAAAGCCCTCGCCTCGGAGCCCCGAGGCGCCGAGTGGATTATGTGTATAGGTGTTACAAGAGTGTGAACCCTCTCACTGTGGAGGGGGTGGCTTATATAGAGTGCGCCAGACCCCCGCCACCCACATAATGAAGGGGTTAAAGTACATTAAGTCTGGGCGTTACTGGTAACGCCCCACATAAAGTGTCTTAACTACCATAAAGTCTATTCAATTACAGGCCGTTGCAGTGTAGAGTGCCTCCTGACCTTCTGGTGGTCGAGTGAGTCTTCATGGTCGAGTGAGTCTTCATGGTCGAGTCCTTCTAGTCAGTCGAGAGGGTTCCTCCTTGGTCGACTGGAAGGTGATCTCTTCTAAGGGTGTCCTTTGGGTAGGGCACTTAGATCAGGTCTATGACCCTACCCTAGGTACATGAATCCATCATTAGCCCCCGAATGGATTGAGGCTTGAGTGAGGAAGGAGTTGATGTTGTTTCCGATTGACTTTTGCATACTGGCTATGCGTTGTTCTGGATCAAGATTTTCTTTGTTGATAACGAGCAACTTTTCTTCAGTCGACTCGATCCATTCTTGTCTTTCGTCGAAAGTGATCTTTTGACTTTGCGGTTCCTCGAGCGACGGATCGCAGAAATCTCGCATCCGACAGACCGATCCGCCGCTCATGGATTCCACGGATACGAATTTGGGGAAGCGCGCAAGCGGAATGAACCATGGCCTCAGACGGGACAGGACATAGACGCCTCGATCTCCGCGCCGCTTTTTCCGCCACGTATCACGTCAATGCAACTGTTTCGGGATATGATTAGACTGACCGGGTCCACCTGTCATCCACTCGGAAGGGATGTTATAAATGCGACCAGTGAGGGTTTCTGAACAGTGCTCCATTCTTTCTCCTCTGCTCTCCTCGTCTCCGCCTAACGCGCCCGCTTTCGCCTCCGCAAAGCTCTTCTTCGCGCATCTCGCCGGCAGCCATGGTCAAGGAGAAGACGGCAGCGCTGGAGCACGCTAAGAAGGCGTCGGCGGTGGAGAAGGCGAAGGGGAGATCCACTAGTCGCAGCGGGTCTTCGTCGAGATCCAGTCGACCATCAGGGAGAAGGATCTCCTCGACATGGCCGACGACGGGCTGATCCCCCACGGCGCCGCAAGGCTTCCAGGGAAAGAGTGGCAACCCCGGCCGGAAGATGGTGAGTGTGTGCTCCTGGCCACTCATGTCGATCGCGGATTTTCTCTGCCACCGAGCGTTTTCTTTCGTGGTTTTTTGAACTTCTTTGGAGCCCAACTCCACCACTTCACTCCGAATTCCATCGCGTATCTTGCTGCGCTTTGTATCCATGTGTGAGAACTTCCGGCTGTTGACCGCCTGGGCTTGTTCAGCACATCTTCACGGTCGTTCTCGCACCGTGAAGAAGGCGAGTCCAGCGACGAGAAAACACAAGTTGTCCAAATGTGCGGGGGCCTGGGGATTCAAGTGAGGAACAAGAGCACCTTCCCAGCCATGACGCTTCTCGAAGTCGGTCGGGTGGCAATCGACCTGGTTCTCTCGCTGTAATGAGCCGACGCCAGGCGATCAGTGGACTCCCTCAATTCACCATGGACCGAGTGAACAAGCCCTCCTCTCTGAAGGTGATTCCGGACGAGAGAGCTGACGTGAAGATGCTGATGGATCGTGTGGTGCAGCTGGTTCGGGACGGCGTGACTGGCATGGACCTTTTGGAGGTTTTCCTTTGGCGACGTATCCAGCCTCTTCAGTTCCGGAGCCATTGCATGTGGTTGTATCATGGAATCAAGACGAGACTCGGGTCCACCTGAAGCGAATCGACGCGCCACGGTGGAAAGGTGGATGGCGCGGTCATCGGGAACAAGGATAATCCCGTGGATCCGTGGAGGATTCCTCCACTCGACCATCACAGCGTTCGGCATAAGGTACATTTGCTCGCCTTCCATTGTATATTTGTCGATTTGTTTCTGATGTTCTGCAACTTGGTCGATTGATCTCTGTCTTGACGTCTTCCAGGCCCTTACCGAGCTGTACTCGATGCCCAATGGAGCTTAGGCTCCGACTGAGGAGGGAGAAGCCAGCGGGGGCGAGAGCCAGGATGAGTGGGATTCAGACGCTGCCGAAGATGACGACGATGACGACGATGATGATGAGGACGAAGAAGAGGAGGAGGAGGAGGTTGCACCACCGCGCTCGGAAAGGCGGTCGAAACTTGTCCATGACCCCGCGACTGAACGCGGTAAGGGGGTCGCGACTACCTCGCAGTCGACCAAGCGCCCTCGGACCGCTTCTCCGGTGCCGACAGAAAAGGCGCCGAAGCAGTCGAAGGTGGATCCGTCGAAGCCAACCAAGCTCCTGCCGAAGATGAAGGTGTCCATCCCCACCATATCAGGGTAAACATATTACTTAAGTCTTCTTGTTTTGTACAAGCTTTATCTCTGATTGATATTTGAATTAATCGACTGATTCTTTGGAACTTCAGTGCTGCAACTTTTGAGACCTCAGGCAAGGCTGACGACCATGAGATGGAGGACGCAGCAACCTCAAATCCTGGTACTATACTCTTAATTCCGTCTTTAGTCGACTGACTCATGATTTCTAACTCTGATTCTTTTCTGGAGCTCCATCCAATGTTGTTATCACCCTTCCTGATGATGATGATGAGGATGAGGAACCGCTGAAGCATAGGAGGAGCAGAAAGGCGTCTACTGGTAAGGCAGCCCAGGATGTGACGGCGCCCAAGACTGTGGTCACGGAGGGGGAGAACACCACTCGACACACCGTGTCTTTCGCGGTGCCGTTGACGAGTGCTCATCCCACTTCGTCGAGTGCCGCGCAACCTTCGCTCTTCACAACGCACCACGTCCCAGAGGACCAAGTCAGCGCTGCTAAGGAAGCGATACGCCAAGCAGGGATCATGATGGAGCAGGTGAAGACCATCCGGATGCAAGCCGCAGCTTATGACGCCAGACTCCGCCCTTCAAAGCAATGTTCAGTCGATCGACCACCGCTTTGCTCTGTTAGGATATGCTATCAAAACTTTTCTTTCTCGAATCTATTGCAATCACCCAAAGGGTGTGTCGATAAAAACTCCGTGTTAGTGGGGGCACGCTGAGTGCACCCGCCGGGTGTAGTCCCCATATAAGGTCGATCACCGGCGATCGGTCTTAGGCTTTATAAGTAAGGTTGTTCATCATTCGACCGGCGAATGGATTTCCAAACCGGTGGGGGCACGCTAAGTGCACCCACCGGGTGTAATCCCCGAGATCGTGGTCGATCGCCGCGATTGATTACAATCAAGAATATGTATTTTTTTGGGTCGATCGGTCGACTCGTTTGAATAGAACCAAGTGTGGGCACGCTGAGTGCACCCAGGGTGTAGTCCCGAGACTACGGTCGAATGCTTGCATTCGATCGTAGTCTTAGAAACGATGATTTTCTCTTATCCACTCGGAAGTGAATTATCTTTGATATTTTGTCGATTGATTCCTCGTAGAAATCCTCGTGACCTTGCGGCTCGCTAATCGAGCCGGGCGAAGCATATTCAGCTCGAGCTGGATCTGAAGCTGGTTCAGAGAATCGACGAAGGCGAAGGAGGAGACCAAAGGTATGTTCGGTGAGACCTCGGCGACTCCTTTTTTCCCTTCATTTGTTTCAAAATCTGATCTTGCTATAACTTGCGTGCAAGGTGAAGGAGGCCCGAAGAGAAAAGACCTTGAGCTAGTTGAGAAGACCAAGCTTGTCGACGAGAAGTTAGCTTCACCACCAAGCTTGAACAGAAAATACCAATCTGAAAGATGCTCTTGGGATTGCCAACAAGGAAGTCGACCGGTGAAGGTCGACAAGACCACTCGACCGACAAGATCAACCAGCTGATCGGGAAGAAGAATGACCGAAGCCTTCCGGTTGGACTTGCTAAGAAGTTGTTTCTTATGCTCGAAGGTGACCCTTTATACTCGTCAAGCATTTTCAGCCGTGATGCTTCCATTCGACCACCGCCTTGACTCGGTGTTTGTCCTTGCGAATTCTCGCCGAAACTTCAAGAAGAGACTAGCCGCTTGGAACCAAACCTCGATCCCGGTTCTCCGGTGAATGATGAAGTTGCTATGAATGTCTTCCGACCGAGTCCCGTGTTGCAGCTGTCGTGGACTATCTTGCAAGGCTGAAGGCCGCCACTTCTCGCATCGACTCGACGCTTTGGCCCAGGGCGACACTCCAGAATGACCTCGAGTCGTTGATGGTCCGACTGAACGCGGTCCCTGACCGAGTGCAGGAGTGGAAGAAGTCCTCGGCTCGGTGTGGCGCAGATGTTGCTCTGTGTCTGGCCCGAGTACACTACAAGGACGCGCGAGAAGAGAAGCTGGCGGCTCTTCGAGTGGCCAACACCAAGAAACACGACTTCAGGTCTTTCATGGAAACTTTCATCGCTGCTGCTACCCGGATCGCAGACGGAATCGACCTTGATGAGTTTGTTGCTCCTTCCAGCCCTCCACAGGAGGGGTTAAAAACTTCCTTTAAGCCCGACACTTTTAAATTTGCCTCGGTATGCCGAGTGGAATTGTAACCGATAAACCTTAACAGGCTTAGCGCCTGAGCACTCTCGGTTCCTTTAGGTGTCGACCTAAACTTGGATTTGATGTTCGAATATGATTGCTTTTGGCTCGAAATGTCCTTTGCAGGTTCACAGCAAGATGCCCACTGCAGTCGACTTATTCCTTAGGCGAGTACTGGGCTGCTGCTAAGCCTTCGAGTGAGAGGTTTGTTCAGACTCGGTAGGATTTTTATATCTTAGGCGCAGCACGGGCTGCAGCTAAGCCCCGAGTGAGAGGTTTGCTCTGCACTCGGTAGGATTTTATACCTTAGGCGAGCACTGGGCTGCAGCTAAGCCCCGAGTGAAAGGTTTGCTCTTCACTCGGTGGGATTTTTATACCTTAGGCGAAGCACTGGCTGCAGCTAAGCCCCAGTGAGAGGTTTGCTCAGACTCGGTAGGATTTTTATACCTTAGGCGCAGCACTGGGCTGCAGCTAAGCCCCAGAGTGAGAGGTTTGCTCTTCACTCGGTAGGATTTTTATACCTTAGGCGAGCACTGGGCTGCAGCTAAGCCCCGAGTGAGAGGTTTGCTCTTCACTCGGTGAGGATTTTTATACCTTAGGCGAGCACTGGGTTGCGGCTAAGCCCCGAGTGAGAGGTTTGCTCTGCACTCGGTAGGATTTTTATACCATAGGCGAGCACTGGCTGCAGCTAAGCCCCAGTGAGAGGTTTGCTCTTCACTCGGTAGGATTTTTACGTTGTACTTGTGGCGAAGCTCGAGAGAGGGTCGCACGACCACACCTCGTCCTCCTTATGGCGCAAGACGTTGTATTTATGGCGCTCGAGGAGAGGGTCGCAGTCGACCTGCACCTCGTCCTCCTTGCGAGCGTATGTTGAACTTAGGCGAGTACTTGGACTGCAGCTTAGCCTCCGAGTGGAAGTCTGGCTTATCACTCGGTAGGATTTTTTATAACTTAGGCGAGCACTGGGCTGCAGCTAAGCCCCCGAGTGGAAGTCTGGCTTACCACTCGGTAGGATTTTTGTAACTTAGGCGAGCACTGGGCTGCAGCTAAGCCCCCGAGTGGAAGTCTGGCTTACCACTCGGTAGGATTTTTGTAACTTAGGCGAAACGGATTCGCAGCTAAGCCTCCGAGTGGAAGTCTGGCTTACCACTCGGTAGGATTTTTGTAACTTAGGCGAAACGGATTCGCAGCTAAGCCACCCACTGAGGGGAAAATTTTATGGTACAAAATAAAAAGTGACAAAAATTATGGAGGAGTTATGACACTAATATTTCGAAATCCATGAACTACAGAAGTACTTTATTACAACTCATCCGAGTGAAAAAAACTTTAAGTGTAAAATGGGCGGAGCAGATCCGCGTTCCAAGCTCGGGGTTCTTCGATATTGTGTTCGACGTTGTAAAGACGATATGCCCCGTTGTGGAGAACCTTGGTGACGATGAAGGGTCCTTCCCAAGAAGGAGCAAGCTTGTGTGGTTTCTGCTGATCCACTCGGAGCACTAGATCTCCTTCCTGGAAGGCTCAACCTCTCACGTTTCTGGCGTGAAAGCGACGCAAGTCCTGTTGGTAGATGGTCGGTCGGATCAGAGCCATCTCCCTTTCTTCCTCTAGAAGGTCGGCTGCATCCTGACGCGCTTGCTCAGCTTCTGCTTCGTTGTAGAGTTCAACTCGAGGGGCATTGTGAAGAAGATCACTCGGCAAGACTGCTTCAGCTCCATAGACCAAGAAGAATGGAGTTCTTCCGGTCTACCGATTGGGTGTGGTCCGCAAACCCCAAAGCATCGAAGGGAGTTCGTCGACCCATGCTCCAGCCGCATGCTTGAGATCACGCATCAGTCGGGGTTTCAAACCTTTGAGGATTAAGCCATTGGCTCGCTCTGCTTGTCCATTCGACTACGGATGGGCGACTGAAGCGTAGTCGACTCGTGTGCCTTGAGCGTTGCAGAAATCCTTGAATTCCTCCGAGTCAAAATTCGACCCATTATCCGTGATAATGCTGTGCGGGACTCCATATCTGAACGTCAGCTCTCTGATGAAGGTAACAGCAGTACCGGCGTCAAGATTCTTGATTGGTTTAGCCTCAATCCACTTGGTGAACTTGTCGATTGCTACCAGTACGTGCGTGAAACCACTTCGACCTGTTCTCAAGGGACCGACCATGTCTAATCCCCATACTGCGAACGGCCAGACGAGTGGAATGGTCTTCGAGCTGATGCAGCTTGTGTGACATATTGGAGTAGAACCGACATCCTTCACTTGTCCACTATTTCCCGCCATCTCATTCGCCCTCGCCGATAAAATCTGCTCGGTATGCTTTGGCTACAATGGTCCGAGAGGCGATGGTGACCACAGTCCCCAGTGGATATCATTAAGAATGATTCGACCTTCCTCCGAGTTATGCATTTTGACCAACTCCAGCCGGGCTCTCTATATAACTGTCCTTTGATAACGGTAAAGGCTTTGGATCGACTGACGATCTGCCGAGCCTCTTCCTCATCCTCTGGGAGCTCTTTTCTCAGGATATACGCGATATAGGGAATTGTCCAGTCGGGAATGATCACTAAAACCTCCATGACCAAGTCGACCACTGCTGGGACCTCAACCTCAGTCGGATCTGTGGCACTCTTGGGCTGTGGAGCTTCTTCTGTGAAAGGATCTTCTTTGACTGACGGAGTGTGTATATGCTCCAAAACACACCACTGAATGGCTTCTCTTTTGGAACCTATCTTTGCGGATCATCTGCTGCTGATTTTTCGATCGGGGGATGTGATGGAGCTCTAACCCCTCGAACTTCTTTTCCAGCTTCCTCGGTGCATTGCAAGATCCAACATGGTCGGGCTTCTTCGTCGCACTCCTTCATCACCGTTGACCACTAAATCTGAATCGCCATAGACCATCAAAGACGGACGCCGATTGAGATGGCCATGCGCAATCCATATAAAAGGGCCTCATACTCGCCTCATTGTTGGAGGAATCAAAGTGAATCTGGAGCACATACCTAAGCTTATCTCCTCTAGGGGAAACAGAACAACCCCAAACCGAACCATTCACATCTTAGAGCCATCAAAGAACATGGTCCAATGCTCCGAGTGAACTTCGATCGGCTGTTGTTGTTCAATCCACTCGGCAAGGAAATCTGCTATTGCCTGGGACTTAATGGCTTTCTTTGCCTCAAACTTGATATCAAGGGGAAGAAGTTCAATCGCCCATTTCGCCACTCGACCGGTTGCGTCTCTGTTGTGCAGAATCTCTGATAGTGGGGCATCGCTGACGACTGTGATGGAATGATCAGAGAAATAATGAGCAACCTTCTTTGTGGTCACGTATATTCCATACACAAGCTTCTGGTAATGAGGATATCTCTACTTGGATGGAGTCAAGACTTCAGACAAATAATACACCGAGCGCTGAACTTTGAAGGCTTTTCCTTCCTCTTCCCGCCGACCGTAAGTTAATCTTCGACGACTTGTCCTGTGGCTGCGATATAAAGCAACAGAGGCTCTTTGCTGATTGGAGCAGCAAGCACCGGCTGGGTGGAGAGCGAGCTTTTAGCTCGACAAGCGCTGCATCGACTTCGAGTCCACTCAAACTTGTCCGCTTCTTCATCGATCGGTAAAGAGGCAATGCCTTTTCACCGAGTCGTGAGATGAATCGACTTAATGCGCCAAGCATCCAAGAAGCTTCGACATCGTGCACTCGCAGTATGCGTTTCATTCGGAGAATAGTGCCAATCTTCTCGGATTAGCATCGATCCTCGCCGGAACGAAAATCGAGTAACTTTCCACCAGAACCCGAATGTGCACTTTGACGGATTGAGCTTGATATCATACCTTCCGAGGTTGACAAATGTTTCGGCGAGGTCGAAAAGCAGGTCGGAACCCTTCGCGACTTGACGATGATATCATCCATATACGCCCACATTCCGACTAATTTGCGGAGAAGACACTTCAATCATTCGCATAAATGTGGCTCCGGCATTCTTGAGGCGAATGGCATGGTGATATAGCGAAGCACCGAATGGAGTGATGAAAGCTGTTTTATTTCGTCGGATCCATACTGCACGGATCTGATGATACCCGAATATGCGTCTAAAAGACAATCTCTCACACCCCGCGGTCGAGTCAACAATTTGATCTATGCGAGGGAGAGGAAAATGATCTTTCGGCAGGCCGATTGATGTGCATGAAATCAATGCACATGCGGAGTGACTTGTCCTTCTTGGGAACCATGACGACATTAGCGAGCCACTCGAGTGGTATATCTCTGGATAAATCCTGCAACAAATGAGCCACTTCCTCACCAATAGACTTTCTCTTACGACGGCGGACCGCCAAGATGCTCTTTGACTGGTTTTGCTGTTTTGTTGACTTCGAGGCGATGCTCACCCGTCCCCAGGAACACGGCATGTCACCGGCTTCCATGCAAAATGTCCCGCTCTCACGGAGGAACCGGATGAGCGCTTCTTCCTATTTCGGGTCAAGTGTTGTGGAAATGTGGGTCGGGGCTGCATTGGGGTCGGTCGGGTGAATGTGGACAGGCTTCGTCTCACCGGACGACTGAAATGCAGATTATGTGGCGGGCTTCTTGGAGCGCAGCAAATCACTCGGATCTGCGTTTTTCTTATACTCTTCAAACTCGACCGCTGTCACCTGCGAATCGGCAATCTTGGAGCCCTTCTAAAAACACTCTTCTGCCTTTTTCCGATCACCGGTGACAGTGATCACTCCTTTGGGACCGGGCATCTTCAGTTTGAGGTACACGTAACATGGTCGAGCCATGAATCATGCGTAGGCTGGCCTCCCCAAAATGGCGTGGTACGCACTCTGAAAATCCACAACCTCAAAGGTCAACTTTTCCTTGCGAAAATGCTTTGAATCACCAAAAACCACGTCCAGAGCTATTTGGCCGAGCGACTCAGCTTTCTTCCCCGGTATGACTCAGTGGAAACTCATGTTGTTTGGTGCTCGGTCGACATCGGGATGCCCATTCCTTTCAAGCAGGTTCGCATACAACAAGTTCAACCCACTACCACCGCCCATCGGCACTTTCGCTGGCCGAGTGCCTTCGACAACCGGATCGACCACCAAAGCTTGCCTCCCGGGGTGGCAATATGAGTCGGGTGATCAGATTGGTCGAATGTGATGGGTGTTTGGGACCATCTCGATAACTTGGTTTTGCTGGGCAACCATGTTCACCTCACGGTTTATGACTTTCAGTCGACTCTTGCTTTCCACATCTGCGAAGATCATCAGAGTGGAGTTGACATGCGGATATCCTTCCTCACTGTCCTCTTTGTCTTCGGCCTTGTCCGACTCCTTCTCCTTGTCCTTAGATTGTTTTCCTGGCTTGCTGGATCGAGTCGAATCTTTGGCAGTGGTGTGCTTTGGGTAAATGATGTTGCCCTCTTCATCTTTCTTCGTGTGGATGTGACATGGCATATTCATCACGCCGTTTCCTTCTTTATCCTTTACTTTCTTAGGATTCCGTGATCCTTTTGGCTTCCCTTGAACTTTCCTGCAGTGACGGCGAGCCTCTCTAGGAGCTGCCGGTTCGCCTTCCGCTTCGCTCCGATCGAATTTCCATTCTCCGACCGATTAAACTTGTACTTGCCGCCGAGTCGGTCTTCTTCCTCGCCGTTGGCGTACTTGGTAGCGATCTCCATCATCCGACTCAGGGTCATGTCTCCGGTTCGACCAAACTTCAGACTCAATTCTCTGTTCTTGACGCCATCTTTGAAGGCACAAACCGCCTGATGGTTAGACACATTTTCCACAGTATGGTGCAGAGTGATCCACCTCTGAATATACTCTCTGAGAGTCTCATTGGTTTTCTGCACACAGACTTGCAGCTCTGTCAATCCAGCTGGTCGCTTGCAAGTCCCTTCAAAGGTTCTGACAAACACTTGGGACAAATCTTCCCAAGTGTAAATACTGCTAGGAGGTAACTGATTCAACCACGCTCTGGCTGAACCTTCAAGCATGAGGGGCAAATGCTTCATAGCCACCTCGTCATTCCCACCACCAATCTGAACAGCCACTCGGTAATCCTCAAGCCAAGTTTCAGGCTTGGACTCAGCAGTGAACTTGATGACTCCTGTTGCCAACCTGAAATTGGGGGAATCATCATGCACCGATAGTCGGCTAAAACACTCGGACCAGAAACATGCACTCGATCGCTCGTGGGTGCATCTCTCCGGTCCGCCTCGATGGGCTCTGTTCGGTCGACCAAGCCTTGCACGATAATGGATCGTGGCGTCGAAGCCTCGGTTCCTCGGGTCGATGGAACTCTTCGCCCGACCGAATCGACGCTGTCATCCTGTCGCCGAGGGAGCGTAAGACCCATCCATCGGAGGGGAAGCGGCACTCGGCGCTGTCATCTCGGTCGTGTCGGTCTCCATATTGATCTCGCCGGTTGTCGCGCCCTTCCCGCCATGGAGGCGATCTGGGGCTCGTGGAGCCGATCGAACCGTATTCGCAGCGACGGATCGATCGTGAATTTTGCTGCGCGCTGCGACACGGCTGAGTTCTGGTCTCCTGCCCGGAGCAAATCTCGTCTGCATCAAACCTCTGCCACCTCCGATGAGAGGGCTGGATGGACTCTGCTATACGGGTTGCAAAATAAATTCTGGATTGAGGTTCGATATACGAGTCGGCGGAAAGAGTTGGCGTCGATTGGCGTCGAACTTCGTTGCGCGTCGCTGTCGAGTGCTCGCTGAAGGTTCTCGAGACGAGCGCGTTGACCAGATTAATAACGTGCCTCCTCCAAAGCGCGAGCCTTGGGGGTTTCTCCGCAAGGGAGTATGCGAGGCATCCATGTTCCTGCGGCGAAGCTCTTCTCTCTGCAGAGAGTCGAGTGTCTCGGGTTGGTACTCTTCGTGGTCTTGTGTGGGGTCGCCTCCACCGCCTACTCCGCCCCCATGTGCGAAGCCAGGAGGACTGCGGGGTCCGTCGACCATGAGAATTTCCGCCGCCGGATCACTTTGCTATCACATTTGGATGCGCTCTCTCTGAACCCGGTCGGCAGATTGAACAAGCCGTAGAGACTCGTTGGGCTCAATTGCGCGACTGGCGGTGGCTGTCCGCGAGCCATCACATGCTTCACCCACCATGGAGCCTCGACCGACCAGGCGCTTGCGCTGGTGGGAGACCGGGCGGTGGCCGATAAAGGAGTCGACCGACACGGGTCGACGGTTGCCTGCAGCGAACGCCATGGACACATCTTGCGAAAATGCGCCGCATCATGGACGGGAGCGATCGGCGTCGAGTGGAGCCTCCGGAGCCACGCGAGTCATCGGCGAGAAAGGTGAGAGCGCCGAGACGGATCTCGCGCCCTCGACCAAAACTCCAGCAGTCATCATGATGAAAGTACTGGAAGTACCGCAACTTCTCCACAAATCGCTAAAACACCTGCCCCACGGTGGGCGCCAACCGTCGTGGTTCTAAGTCCGCGAAGAGAGTGGGGGGTAGGTATGGAGAGGCAAGGTCCTAGCTATGGAGAGGTTGTAAACACAAGCGATGTACGAGTTCAGCCCTTCTCGAGGAAGTAAAGCCCTCGTCTCGGAGCCCCGAGGCGGTCGAGTGGATTATGTGTATAGGTGTTACAGAGTGCGAACCCTCTCGCCTGTGGAGGGGTGGCTTATATAGAGTGCGCCAGACCCCCCCAGCCCACGAATGAAGGGGTTAAAGTACATTAAGTGCAGGCGTTCTTGTAACGCCCACATAAAGTGTCTTAACTACCATAAAGTCTATTCAATTACAGGCCATTGCAGTGTAGAGTGCCTCCTGACCTTCTGGTGGTCGAGTGAGTCTTCATGGTCGAGTGAGTCTTCATGGTCGAGTCCTTCTAGTCAGTCGAGAGGGTTCCTCCTTGGTCGACTGGAAGGTGATCTCTTCTAAGGGTGTCCTTTGGGTAGGGCACTTAGATCAGGTCTATGACCCTACCCTAGGTACATGAATCCATCAATATCCTTTCCAAAAATCAAGCTCCCGAAGGTTTCATTCCGTTTGGACTCCGTTTGATATTCCTTTTCTTCGAAATACTGACATAGGCAATTAAACAGCAATATGGGTTGGGCCTCTGGTTAATAGGTTAGTCCCAAAAGTAATATAAAAGTGTATAATAAATCCCATAATCATTCAAAACAGATAATAAAATAGCATGAATGCTTCATAAATTATAGATACGTTGGAGACGTATCAGTTGGCGGCACTCTTCGGAAGATCCGGAAAGGCATCTAGAGAACTCCATACACGATTAAGCAAGGCATACCTCTGATCGCCAAACTTAGACTATAAAAGAAAGGGCTTACCAGCCGATATCTGTCCGGCCTGTCGGATCTCCTCGCGAGCCGCTCGGGATTCGGACCTCGCTCTTGGGCTTCCTGAAGGGCCTTGGTGAGTTCGGCTGCCTTAGCTTTATTCTCCTCCTCGAGGAGCTCACACTTGCGAGTGGCTTCCTTGAGCTCTTGCTCAACTTGGCATACCTGCTCCTCGAACTGGCGCCGAGTGGCCTGATCGGCCTTCAAATCAGCAGCCGATTTCTCAGCGGCTGAATCGCTCACCCTTGCCTGCTCCTTCGCGCGGGCAAGGTCACTCCGGAGGGTCTCAACCTCAGCAGCGCCATCTGCAATTATGCATATAGCAGCGCATAAGCTTCAACTTCGCATTTGCAAACTAATTCAATTATATATGGAGTACTTGAAACAAACCCTGCGCCTCGTCGAGCCGCTTATTAATACGGATGTAGTCCTCCTCGACCAGCTGCAATTTCCGCTTCAGTTCGGAAACTTCGGCGGCCTGAGCGGTCGCCGCTAACAGTGAAGCCTGTTTTTTTGTTAAAAAGATAAGTATGTTATTTCCTGCGGATATCTATAGATCCTCTGTTCGCCCTCCTTCATGGGCCAAACAGAGTCTCAGGGGCTACTATCTATATACAGGCATATTTTTTTACGGAAAGCGGCTAAAGACATTACATCGCATACCTCGAAGCCTATTAGTAGGCTCGTGAAGGCTTCATTCAACCCGCTCTTAGTGGACTGAACCTTCTCAACCACCGTACCCATCAAGGTACGGTGCTCCTCCAAGATGGACACACTTTCCAGAGCATCCATCAGCATGTTCGGTGCCTCTGCATTAGAAGAGGTCACCGCCGGAATAGCCTTCTCCCCCTCCCGCGGAGGGGGCTGCTGGTTCGAGTCCGGAACCGTTTGTGTTTCCGGAACAGTATCCGGCCGGGGGTCGGATGATCCAGGACCCCCATCGCCGTTCTTCATGAGGGTTGCACCCCTCATGTTCTCGGCGGCAAAAGCGTTATCCTCTGGCTCCGTCTTGGTCCCCTCCCGCACTTCTCCGCGGCCCAGAGAAATCCTTTGGGACGACACCTCGGTGTCGTCCACCCTAGGAGGCGGGGAAGCTTGTGGAGGCGTCTCACTCTCCATCTTCTCCGGCGAAAGATCCTCAATGACGATCATTCTTGAGGGATGTCGTGGGCCGGACTGAAACACGAAATTTGATATTATTCTTATAATTTATAAAAAGATTGGGCGTACGTAAGGCATCCTAAGGTACTTACGAATCGGCAAGAGGCTTGGATCGAGGGCGGTGCTTGGGGACGGCTTCGGTGCCCGAATCCAAATCATCCGAGAAGGATATCTTTCCCCTCTTGGACGCCCCCTCCTCCGGATCTACGGAGGCGGCCCTCCTTTTCCCTTTGAGAGGAGGGTTCTCTTCTTCCTCCTCCTTCTCCTCGTCCTCGTCTTCGTCTCCCTCATGAGAGGAAGGAGCCTTGGTTCCTCCGGACATAGCGCCCAAAGAATCTTCATGATGGAGGCCACCTTCAGCCTCCTTGCTCTTGTCCTTCTTGTCCTTCTTCACCGGGGCCTGGTAGGGCGCCGGGACCAGCATCCTCATCAACAAAAGGCTCGGCTGGGTTTTCGGGAGCAGGGTCGGACACTTAATCCGCTCCGCTTTCTTTATCCAATTTTATTAAGGAGATGGAATTTTCAATACCCCTCCCTAAAATTGACGAGCTAAGTAATGTTCGGAAATATGATACTTACTAGGGATGCCGGATTGTTGCAGTCGAGGCCGGTGTCGTCAGACGTTGTTGGCCACGTCTTCTGCTTCTTGGAGAGCAGCTTCCAGACCCCTTTGTGCGTCATGCCAAAGAATCACTATAGGGTCCGTGGCCCCTCCGGATTAGACTCCCACATTTTGAGAGGCCGTCATTGGCAGGGAAGAACTCGGCGGATAAGAATCACCTGGATCACATCAGCAAGGGTGATGTCCTTTTTATCAGGCTCTTGATACGCTTTTGCAGTGTCGACACTTCGTTAGGGGATCCCCAATCTAGACCCTTGTTGGTCCAGGATGCGAGCCGCAGTGGAGGCCCAGATCTGAAAGCAGGAGCGGCTGCCCACTTGGAGTCGCAGGGTTCGGTGATGTAGAACCACTCCTACTACCATACCTTGACAGTGTCCACGAATGTCCCCTTGGGCCAGGTGACGCTGGGAAGCTTGCTCACCATGGCGCTGCCACACTTTGTGTGTTGGCCCTCAAACACCTTTAGCTTCACATTGAAGACCTTGAGCCATAGGCCAAAGTGTGGGGGGACGCGGAGAGATGCCTCACACACGACGATAAATGCCGAGATATGGAGGAAGGAATTCGTGGCCAGATCATGGAAATCCAGCTCGTAGTAAAACATGAGGCCTCGGACGAAGGGATGAAGGGCAAACCCAAGTCCTCGGAGGAAGTGGGGGATGAACACCACCCTATCACCGGGCTCCGGGGTAGGGATAACCTGTCCTGGGGTAGAAAGCTTGTGTGTAATCTCCGTTGTCAAGTACCTCGCCTCACGCAGATCCTTGATGTTCTTCTTTGTTACGGAGGAGGCCATACACTTGCCCTGGAAACCGGATCTGGCCATTGCTAGAGAAGTTGGGCAAAGGGGAAGTTTAGAACTTGGGTGCTGGAGCTCGGGGATGGAAGGGCAGAGGAAGAAGAAGGCGTGAGGTGAATAGATGGGTCCTTGTCCACTTATAGAGGTAGTGAATATCAAGCGCCCCCTCATAAGCCTTAAACCTCGCCTATTCCCAAGGAGACGTGCGAATAGCGCGGTGGATTACACAAACCCGCATTGATGAGGATCCCATGATAAGGGGACACGATCTCTGCTTTGAGAAGATGTGTCGATGGCCATGCCTCAAAACGCGAAGCGGGGGCTGTAAAACGGTTCAGAATAATAACAAGGCCAGAACATAACGTCTCACCAAGAAAGTTGCCAGTGGACGTGACTTATTTTAAGTATTGTTGCCTTTTACATCTTAGGGTTGTACATGTTAAGCAGGGCCGGATACAACTCTTACGTGCGGAAGAGTGCTTTGGAGTATTCGGAGGAGGAACCCACCTTGCAATGCCAAAGACAATCTACACTTCGAATACATCGTCATTGAAGCCCGGTTCAGGGGCTACTGAGGGAGTCCTAGACTAAGGGGTCCTCGGGCGTCCGGGCTATGTGATATGGGCCGAACTAATGGGTCGTGAAGATATGAAATCAAAGACCTTCCCTCGTGTCTGGATGGGACTCTCCTTTGCATGGATGGCAAGCTTGGCGTTCGGATCATGCATCTTCCTTTCTCTGTAAACCGACTCTGTACAACCCTAGATCCCTCCGATGTCTATATAAACCGGAGGGTTTAGTCCGTAGGGCCAGAACAATCATACAGGCTAGACATCTAGGGTTTAGCCACCACGATCTCGAGGTAGATCAACTCCTGTAACTCTTATACTCATCAAAGTCAATCAAGCAGGAAGTAGGGTATTACCTCCATTAAGAGGGTCCGAACCTGGGTAAACATCCTGTCCCCTGCCTCCTGTTACCTTCGATCCTTAGACGCACTATTCAGGACCCCCTACCCGAGATCTGCCGGTTTTGACACCGACACTATTCCCTTTCTTTCCTTTACTCCTTCCCCTTTCCTTCTCCACCTTTGTCGGCCCATGTGGGGGGCACGCCAGCCCCTCGTGTCTGGTGCGTTTCCCCTCTTGGCCCATAAGTGCCATATCTTTTGTCGGGGGTGCCCGGAACCCATTCTGGTGACCCAATATGTACCCGGTACCCTCCAAAACACTCCCGGTGTCCGAATACCATTGTCCTATATATCAATCTTTACCTCTCGGCCATTTCGAGACTCCTCGTCATGTTCGTGATCTCATCCGAGACTCTGAACAACACTCGGTCAGCAAATCACATAACTCATATAATACTATATCATGATCAAACGTTAAGCATGCAGACCCTATGGGTTCAAGAACTATGTAGACATGACCGAGATACCTCTCCGGTAAATAACCAATAGTAGAACCTGGATGCTCATATTGGCTCCTAAATATTCTATGAAGGTCTTTATTGGTCAAACCGTTATGACAACATACGTAATTCCCTTTGCCCATCGGTACATTACATGCCCGAGATTCGATCGTCGGTTCTTCATACCTAGTTCAATCTCGTTACCAGCAAGTCTCTTTACTCGTTCCGTAATACATCATCTAATGACTAACTCCCTAGTCGTTTGCTTGCAAGCTTATGATGTGTATTACCGAGAGGGCCTAGAGATACCTCTCCGATACTTGGAGTGAAAAATCCTAATCTTGATCTATGCCAACTCAACAGACACCTTCGGATATACCTGTAGAGCATCTTTATAATCACCCAATTACGTTGTGACGGTTGATAACACATAAGGCATTCCTCCGGTATCTGGGAGTTGCATAATCTCATAGTTGAAGGAATATGTATTTGACATGAAGAAAGCAATAGCAATAAAATTGAACGATCATTATGCTAAGCTAGCTAACGACTGGGTCTTGTCCATCACATCATTCTCCTAATGATGTGATCCTGCTATCAAATGATAACTCATGTCCATGGTTAGGAAACCTTAACCATCTTTAATCAATGAGCTAGTCTAGTAGAGGCTTACTAGGGACACTATGTTTGTTAATGTATTCACACATGTATTAAGGTTTCCGATCAATACAATTCTAGCATGAATAATAAACCTTTATCATGAATAAGGAAATATAAAATAACAACTTTATTATTGGCTCTAGGGCATATTTCCTTCAGAATATGCTCCTAGGTTGTCATAGATATAGTTGTAGGCAACGGGGCCGCTACCTTGAATCACTTGGAGTAGAACGTCGGCTCACTCCTAGGTTTACGTACTGCCAAGGCAGCAGTACTATCGGTTGAAATGTGAAGCAAACCATTCCTGATTAGAAATTTTAAGCTAGAATAAATCCCCAATTATATGTTCGTGTGCACTACTACATAAGAAAATGGTATGATCCAAGTAACAAAGTTAAATAGGAATATCCCCATACTAGTGTTGTCCTAGGGTTCTAGCACCAACCACCACACCATGATGCTTTATGTTATACGTTCACCACAACCAACAATTTCTTCAGTGAGCCATCTCCCACTTTCGACGGCTATTTTTTGGCAAAAAAGAAACAAAGACCATTACAGTTGATTAGAGATGGTGTTTTACTATTATGAGACAATACACCATATTCCTTATCCATATGTTGAATTACACAATATCATCTTATAAAAATAAAGCTTGATGATGCACTATACCAGCAAAACATGGACAACAAGTAAGATCAATCTTGACCAAACATATAATGAAAACAAGAACACAAATAAAATACAACTGAGGCCTTTTCTGTTACCATGATAACTAAAATACTCTGTATTATCCAGTAACGAAAACAATTTTCTATTCTTTATTATTCAGTTATCAAAACAATTATCTAGCTAGTCTATAGAGTATTGAAAAGGTTTTTATTTTATCAGCCTACAATATGCATCAAATACCTGTTGTGCAGATATCTCAGCTTTGACATAAAAAATCCACTTGCTCTTAATCTAACGTCATTTTTAGAACCGATTAACATGAAAATAAACTAAAAGGACAATGACCGAGTTGTTTATCACATTGGGATGCTTGTAGTCCTGATTTTCTGCCACGTTGTTTTGTACAGAGCATGAACTGCATACATGTCATCATCAAACTTTACAATTTTGGATATGTTGTTCTTCAATCGCTACATCTCAAATCAACTCTGAATCATCAAAATGATGGAAACTAACTTCTAAAGTATGTTTGTGTGGACATAACTAAGGGAAATTAATGTCCTAATTCGGATCTTTCTAATACAATATGAATTATGAAGACGGTTTCTAAGAAAATAAAGTGTTGATTCCAGGCACATGCATCATACCTTTGCATATGGTGTTGGAATATTGCTCTGGAGAAGATCTAGTTTGTAGTAAACAATTGTATGTAACCTGCAGATCGCCAATTCTTTGGTTGTAACTATTCGTCACCAATGGCATGGAGGACATTGAAGATGAGGATGAGGGAACTTGATGATTCCGATGATGAGGTCGTTGGGGAGCACGCTGATTCTGTCCTCATCTTGGGCACTGTTGAGCTTGTAGGACGACGACTCATCCTCCACCTCTAATCTGGAAGGAGCAGGGAATAGAGCATGGTGGCCGCGGCCAGAGCCTCCGCGTACGTGGCGCCGTAAACCTCGCCTAGATCCGACGCGCGCTGATTCTCACGCTAGCCCGCCTCCTGCACATCCTGCTCCTCCTCTTGGCTGTTGCTCATGGCGGCGAGGAGCGTGTTGAGCAGTCCATCACAGTCGGCGGTGCATGCTCGAGCTAGCCGGCTCGGGCCCGGAGCACGGTGGCCTGGGCCTCGACGCTGTGAATCGCGCGTGGAGGACTCGGACGGCGCGAGAAGGAGGGCCAGGCAGAGAGTAGACGGGTTGGGGTTCGGGGAGGACGGCGTGGCAGATCCAGATGGGGGTGACCGCGGCGGATCCAGGCAGGGAGGACGGCACGGTAGCTTGACTCGAGGTGGTTTTTTTTGTCAAATACGAAACATTTTTTTCATTTATTTACTGGACCGCAGGTTAATTACTTAATAACATAGGGTTTATTTTAGCAAAATTATGGACGACGGTGAGAAGGCATGAAAGTGCGTTATATCGACTAGAGGGGGGGCGAATAGGCGATTTTTATGAATTCTTCACTGAGGAATTTGCTAGTGAGGAAATTCCTAAATAAAGAACTACTAGCAGCGGAATGAGTACTCAGAAGTAAACATAACAGAACACAAGCATAGTCATCATGATGAAATGAAAACCAGCACAGAGTACAGAAAGCGTAAACACAGGATAACACAAGAAAGAAGATGGACAGACTGAAGAAATTGATCTGAGGAAATTGAGAAAGTCTTCATTAAAAGTCTTCAAACAGATATGAATAGGCACACAACAACAGACATGAGGAAATGAAAGAGTTGAGGAAATAGAACCAGTAGGCTTGGTGAAGACAATGATTTGGTAGACCAGTTCCAACTGTTGTCTCAGTTGTACATCTGGTTGGAGCGGCTGAGTATTTAAACTCGAGGACACCCAGTCCCAAACATATAGTCCTCACCGTATTCTCCTTGAGCTAAGGTCATACAGACCTCACCCAATCACTCGTGGTAAGTCTTCAGGTGACTTCCGAACCTTCACAAAATCGGTCACTCGGCGATCCACAATTCCTCTTGGGTGCACTAGACCTTGATGCCTAACCGTCTGGAAGAAGCACAGTCTTCAAAGGAAACAAGCTTCGGATCCACGCAGGATCAATCTCTTCAGTGATGCTCAATCACTTTGGGTTCATAGGTGTTGGGTTTTGGGTTTTCCTCACTTGATGATTTTCGCTCAAAGTCCTCGGAGGATGGGATGCTCTCAATTGACAAGTGTCAGTTTCTCTCAGAGCAGCCAACCAGCTAGTGGTTGAAGGGGGCGGCTATTTATAGCCTAGGGAGCAGCCCGACATGATAAGACATAAATGCCCTTGTCTGATATGACCGTTAGGTGGGTAGATATTTTGGAACGTGGCGCATAGCATTAACAACTACCGAATTTTGACTATCAAAATCCTCGGGGCTATCATGTTCCTCACTGTAGGCAATTCACCTTTGGTGAATTCCTAACTCCTCGATCGAACAAATTCCTCGAGACCGAAGAACTTCGTCTCATCCTTTGAAGAATATGACTGAACTGTATGAGATTTGCAATGGCTTCACTCGAAGGGATTGGTAGGTGTAGGATTTTGAGTTGAGCATCACATGGAAATTTTTCCTTAGTATTTCCTCGACCCCCTTTAACAGTACGGTGTTTCCTATGACTCAAGAAAGAGAAAATGAAACTACAAAAACAAAAGTCTTCATGCTTCATCTTCCTCGAATGATTGCCTAGTCTTCAAGGTCACACCAATTTCTTTACTTTCAAAGTCTTCAGAAAGTCTTCAGAAATCCAAAGTCTTCAGTTGAAGAACTTCATTTTTAGGGGTCGACTTTCTCTGTAAATATCAAACTCCTCATAGACTTATAGACCTGTGTACACTCACAAACGCATCAGTCCCTTAACTTATAAGTCTTCAATACACCAAAATCACTAAGGGGCACTAGATGCACTTACAAGGTAGAAGCACTAGCCACTTTATTATTAGGGAAAGATTTGAATTAAATGCAAACAATGTTTGATTATAACTTTGAAACCCTAGGTTTAGTTTGAATAAAACCATTGCAATATGGTTTAATGAATAAAAGTAAACCTAGTAAATATTCTAGGAGTCAATGATTGACTGGGAAAAGACGAACTCAAACTAAATTAAAACAAGGTTTGAAAACTATTTGCACTTAGCAAATGATATTGGATTTGTATTTCACTTTAGTTCAAATGAAAGGAATAAACTTAGCCATAATATTAGATTTATATTTGACTTAAGTTAGATCAAATAAATAAACTATAGTAATTATATTGGATTTGTATTTGGCTTTAGTTTAACTTGAATTATACAAATAAACTTTAGTAGACATATTTCACTTGTACTTAACTTTTGGGAAGCATTAAGTACATTGAGTTTACATGAACTAACCCAGTCAATTATGAAATCTTTCATAATTTAATTCAACTTAGTGGGATGAAATCAAATAGTGAACTCAATTCAATTTGAAATTGAAATAAGATGAACCCTAATTCAAATCCAAATTGAATTGAAAACCAGACCAAGTTATCGTTTTCAGACCTAGTATTCAAACTCATGAAAGGTTAAAAGGTTCGAATTGTACTTCAAACTTGAACATGAACTTGGGTATCCAAGATTAATAGACCATGACCCTGTTGTTGACATTCTTCTGAATGGATCTGTCAACCACAACTTAAAACCACATACCCCTTAGGTGATGAACCTTATTGAAACTTCCATGTGAACCCTTATGTCACATGTCTTGTAATTGACAACCACTATGCTATTTTTCAAACTCTTGTGAGTTAACTCTAACACATGATCACACAGCACAATGACACTGACACCATGCACAACACTTGTTGTCTGTTTGATTGTATTGCATAGTTGTTTAT